>CM023481.1:223432811-224070935 GCA_013339685.2 Hyalomma asiaticum
TTGTTTTCTATGTTGCTCAGAATTTCATTTTTAATTCGCAATAGCGCGATTTCGGTAGAATTCCCTTTCTGGAAGCCGTACTGTGAATCACTTACTACGTGGTATTTAGTTAAAAAGTTTACGAGCCGTACATTGGTGACATTTTCGAATACTTTGGACAAGATAGGCAGCACGGAAATCGGCCGGTAGTTTGCTATTTCACTAACAGCTCCACCTTTGTATACGGGGATTACACGTGCCACTTTAAGATCAGAGGGAAATATACCTGTTTCTAGCATTTGATTGATTATATATGTTAACGGGAGGGCTATGATAGAAGCAACGTGTTTAATAGGGACGGCGCTCAAGCCATCCAAGCCAGCAGCGACATTATTTCTAATTCTACGAATAAAATTTGTGACTTCTTGTTAGTAACCGGAGAGAGAGTAATTGAATTTACTAGTGCTGAACGAGTCAACGCCAGCGCGTTTGTGTAACCACTGTGGCGGACCGGGGGCACGTAGTCACCGACATTGGAAAAAAACTCGTTCATTTCTGTTAGGGCTTCTACATCCGCCTTGTCTTGAGCAAAAGCTGCAATGTTAATTGGGCACTTTACTTTACAGCTGTTTGATAAATTGTTTATTTCCTGCCATAGCTTTCTCGGATTGTTGTATATTCTAGCAAATAGAGATTGATAGTAGGAAAGTTTTGCTTTCTTTAAGTCAGCGTTTAGTTTATTGCGGTACGATTTGAATTCTGCAAACAGGACAGCATCACGTGATAAAACGAAGCGATGGTACATTTTGCTTTTGTTTTTATTTTTTTGTGCAGGCTGTTCGTAATCCAAGGCTTACGTAACCTTTTGCTTTGTCTCGTACTGCGCACTAGGGGAAAGTGGTTTGTGTAGCTAGCTACAATTTCCTTCAGAAAAAGACGATACGCATGGTCGGGATTGCTTTCGGCGTACACGCTTTCCCATGTTATCGTTTCTACATCAGAGTAAAAATTGTTCAGTGTAACGGGGTTGATATCGCGATAACTCGAGTTTACAATGTTTTCCTGCTTTTGGGGGGCTACTCTTATAAACGCGAAAATCGGAAGATGGTCACTGATATCGAGGGTGAAAACACCTGATGAACACTGGTTGGAAGGTGCGCTAGTGACACAGATATCAAGAAGCGTTGCGCTATTTTCAGTAATACGAGTAGGCATCGTGATTAAATTTGTGCAGGCAAAAGTACGAAGGACGGATTCAAAATGATCACTGGATGCGTCATCGCTGAGCATATTTATGTTCACATCGCCCATTACTAAAAAGGCTGCGTGCATTGAGTGAAGACTTGGCAGCAGAGTTTCCATGAACTAAAAAAATTCGGACTTATGACCTAATGGAGGTCTGTAGACTGCTGCAATAACGACATCCTTAAGTCTTACTACGAGACACTCAACACTGGGCGTAATACACGTAAGCTCATTAACAACGTCACACACAATAGAATTTTTGATGAACAGCGCTATACCTCCTCCGCGTTTTACGGACCGCACAATTCCATGATAATTGTACCCTGGTATTTCTGGTGGGTTATCGCTCGAAGAAAGCCAGGGTTCTGTCAAAAGTATGGCATCAAATTTTACCGATAAGCTATCTAAAAAGAGACACAGACTATTTATTTTATTTTTAATGCTACGAGCGTTTAAGTGGAATGCACTGAAGGTAGCCGGTGACCCCTTAACTCCTTCGTTGAAGCCATCAATGTCGTAGTACTTGCAATCTACCGCGTCAGCCATAGCTTAGCCGGATCATACACTAAAGATAAAAGTGACAGTGAAACCCTCAACGCAGCATTTTATCCAGATCTTCTCGGCAGGCAATCTTTAACATTTCGGATGTTTCAGATTTCCTTGCGAAAATTTTCCCACCGTGCGTCCAGACGAACCTCCATCCCACTTCCCTCTTTTTTGCGTTTGCCGCTCCTAGTAACTGCTTAGCCTGCCTTGTCAAGTGTTCGTTGACATAAACAGGGCCACTTGAACCAAAACCAAGTGTCGCCGTAGTCATACGTGCCTTTCTTGCTTTAGCCAGAACAACATTTCGCTTGTCTCGTCGGATGAAACGCACTACAATGTTTTTCACACCTGGCTTATTTGTTCCCACTCTGTGGCAAATGTCAATATCATCACGAGCCAACGGTTCTCCCATCGCCACACAAATCTTCTGGACAGTGTCAAAAGGCTCACCCTCATCAGGTACGCCTTTGATTTCGAGATTATTCGCCCTTGAATACAGTTCTATTTCTTCAATTTTCATCTGAAGTTGCTTATTTTCCGCTGCAAGTCTTTCGTTGGTCCTTCGCGTTGTGACCAGCTCTTCACGCAGAGCCTTTATTTCTAGGGAGAGCGCATTGACACTGTCACAGGTTTCGCTACAATGTTCAACACTCTGCTTGAAGGACCGAAGTTCAGCACGGAATTTCGCGCTTGAAATCCTCGAATGCTTTACTCAGGTCCTTCCCGCCTGTCATGGCAATTCTCGGGAACACTGGCACTCTTGTTTGGCAGCAGTGCACGCAGTAATAGTAATACAATTCAAACAGGTAATACGAGTCTCACCTGTGCAAAAATTGTTTTGGTAAGTGTTGTGTAGACCGCACGCACCGCTGCCAAACTGAGTGGGATACGTAGAGCAGTTCGTATATGTAGGCAGCGTCGGGTATCTTTGTGGGCCACAGCGCAGGCGCAGGGGGCGTAGGCGGACACAGCTGATCCTGGGAACAGCAGTGCAGGGTTTGCCGACGCTGGCGCCGCTTGACCTTGTCGGAGCCTTCCTTGCGTAGTTTCACCCACGCAAAGCCGACGGATCGTGCCGAAGGATTGTGCACCTGTGCAAAAATTGTTTTGGTAAGTGTTGTGTAGACCGCACGCACCGCTGCCAAACTGAACATGAGGTCAGTCGGCACACAGTTGGCAACTCAGTGGTGTGCATGAGGTCAGAGGTACAGGGCTGGACGTGAATGAGAGGACGGTCGGACGTCTCGCATTGGGCGCCCATGGGAAGACCACAAATGAGGCTGTTAAGGGGTATATGGGATGGTCTGACTTTGAGGGAAGGGAAGCTCAGAGTAAAATTAGGTACGAACAGAGATTAAGGAATATGAAAGAAAGTAGATGGGTAGCGAAATTATTCAGGTATTTATATAGGAAGAACGTTGACTCACAATGGAGGAAGAGAACTAGGAGGCTTACCAGTAAGTATACAGCCAGTAACGAAACGGATCGGACGAAAAAGAGCGTTAAGAGCATGGTCAGAGCGGCGGAGAAGTCGGATTGGATAGCAGGAATGGAGAAGAAGCCGGCATTGAACAACTACAGAAAAGGGAAAGACGAAATCAAGAGAGAAAAATTTTACGATAATTCAAAGGGAAGCGCTTTACTGTTTGAAACAAGGTCCGGTTGCCTGAGAACCCGAAGTTACAGAGCGAAATTCAATAAAGAAGGGGATATATGTACGTGCTGTTGAAAAGCTAGGGAAACGACAGATCATATTTTGATTGAATGTACAGATGTCCACCCAGGTGTAGCTGTGGACACTACCCTACAAGAGGCCATGGGTTTCAGGGGTAGCACGGGAAAGCTGAACATGTCGGCGATAGAGATAAGTAAAAGGCGCTTAGAGTATTGGTGGCGCAAAGGTATGGAGCAAACAGAAGCGCAAGGTAGTTCGGGTAAGATTGTTACATCACAGCGGAACGATAAAAGATAAAATAGGTAGACGAGGAGAAGAATTAGTTGTGAAAATATGTGTGATTCGGGAAAAGAAATGTTTGTAGAGGAAAAAAAAATAGAGCTAGAGCTTGGTGGCCCGGCTACCGCCCCGTCACAAAGGGGACGCTCCTAATATCCATCCATCCATCCATCCATCCATCCATATCCATCCATCCATCCATCCATCCATCCATCCATCCATCCATCCATCCATTTATTTATTTTTTTTATTTATTTATTTATAGATACTGCGATCTTTTTTCAAGATCTTGGCAGCGTGGTACATAAAAGGTGCACACAACAGAAAAATAGCAATGGGAAACGATCATATGAGTTTCTTCACACATGCGCATTCAAGAACAAAATAAAAAGGCAAGTGACGTTATTCTAACAATTTTCAAATAGAACAGAGAATCCGTTAGCACTTGTAAAAAAACAAAAAAAAAAACATCACAGCCAGACAAGGAAAAGTGCTAGCTACTGAAGTGTGACTCAAATTGCGATAGTGAATCTTGTGTAACAGTTTTATCGGGCAGTTTATTCCAGTCGACTATAGTTCGAGGAAAGAAAGAGTACTTGAAACAGTTGACACGTGTAGTGAATGGAGTAACAGCTAGTGAATGTGTGTGCCTGGTAGCGTAACCTGTCGTATCTGCAAGATGTGACGTGTCAATCTTGTACTGACCTTTTATTAACTGAAAAAAGAATTTTAGGCGACATACACGATTTCGATGACTTATAGCAGGTAGTCCACTTTGAGATATGAGGTTAGTGATTGAAGTGCGGCCATACGTATTGTAGATGAATCTAACAGCATTTTTCTGTAACCTTTCTAGTTTTGCTATGTCGGTTTTAGTAAACGGGTCCCATATAATGACGGCGTATTCTAAAACAGGACGGACGAGTGCTTTATATGCCAACAAACGTACTGCTGGTGTGGACGATTTTAATACACGCCTTAAAAAGAATAACTTACGCCTGCAATTTTCTAGCACTTTGTCAAGGTGTTTTGACCACGAGAGATCAGTTGCTATGTGAAGGCCTAAGTATTTATATTGTGTAACTTCTGATAAGAGAATATCTTCCGTGCCATAGCAATATATTAGTGGCTTCTTTTTTAATGTTACCCGCATGTACACCGTCTTTTCAAAATTGATGCACATTTGCCATTGCTGACACCAATCAGCTACCTTATTAAAATCCCTGTTTAAGCTAAGCTGGTCTTCCTGAGTTGTTATTTCTTTATATAGCACGCAGTCGTCCGCGTAAAGCCTGACTTTTACGGATAAGTTAGTGACGATATCGTTGATATACAACAAAAAGAAAAGGGGTCCAAGAACGGATCCCTGTGGGACGCCAGACTTGACAGGAACTATATCTGACACTGTTTCATCCACATCAACGAACTGACGGCGGCCGGTAAGGTAGGCTGTAATCCATCCTATCATTTTGTCATTTTTTAACACAGCGCGTAGCTTATGAAGAAGTTTAACATGAGAGACCTTATCGAATGCTTTGCTAAAATCCATAAATATGGCATCTGTTCGTTTTCCTTTATTTATAGTGTTAGCGAAGTCATGTATGATCTCAACGAGCTGCGTGGTTGTCGAGCGGCCATTTCTAAAACCATGCTGCATATCTGTTAACACTTTATGTTTATCGAGAAAACTAATTATATGTTTGTGAATGATATGCTCCAATAGCTTACAGGATGTTGAAGTTAATGAAATCGGTCTATAATTTTTTATGCGAGCTTTGTCCCCTGATTTATGCAAAGGCTTCACCCTAGCAACCTTCCAGTCTTCCGGTAATGTTCCTTCGTCAACAGATCTCGTAAATAGAACATACAAGTATTTCGCGCACCATTCTGCGTAACGCTTTAAAAAACAGTTTGGGATACCATCAGGTCCTGGGGATTTCTTTATATGAAGCTTTAACAGTAAATTTAGAATGCCATGTTCCGAAATAACAAGGTCAGGAAGGGAAGGCAGTTTTGTAGAGAAGCATGGTAGACAACCGTCATCACTTGTAAATACACTCTTGAAATGGTCATTAAAAGCAGCACACACTGTTTTCTTATCCCGCACACTTTTACCATTTATAAAAAAGGAGTCAGAAGATGAAGAAGCCGCCGTCACAACCCTCCAGAACCTTTCGGGAGATGATCTAATAAAGTCTGGCAATAATGTGTTGTGGTAGTGGTGTTTATCCTCGAGGATTTTTTCTTTAACTGTTGCAGACAGCTTATCAATTGCTTCTTGCAACTGCTCATCATTATGCCTTTTCACTCGTTTCTTTTTCAACCGCTGAAGCTTCCGTCTCATTTGTAATGTCTCCCGCGTAATCCAGGGATTGCAGCGCTCAGACTTCTTTACTATTTTAGGAACGAAACGCTCCACACAATCAAGAACCAAACCCCTGAAAAAATGCCAGAGGTCATCCACACAAGTAAGGCTCGCAAAGTGATCGTAATTGAAAGCCAGCATATCTATTATGCATTCATCCTGTGCTCGTGAGAAATTGGGAAACGATTGAACCTTATTACCTTGCTTGGTTAAGACGTTGTTAAGTGTAAGAACAACCGCTTTATGGTCTGAAATACCTGCCGTTACAGAACATGAAATGTTTTCTTTTATGCTACCGCTAACAAGGAATAGATCAAGAATGGATCTTGAATGGTTTTGAATTCTTGTGAATTCCTTAACAACTTGTAGCAGGTCAAAGTTAAAGGCTAGATCAGCCATGACGTTTTCAGCACTTTGAGCTGAATACGAGGAAAACGTTCCCCAGTTCATATTTGGCAGGTTGAAATCTCCAGTTAGAATCAATTTGTCATCTTGTTTTATGTATGAATTCATATAGCTTGACAAGCGATCCAAGTAATCAACAGTAGAATTCGGAGGCCTGTACACGGTTCCAAGAACGTATTTGAAGTTCTTCACGTATAGTTTACAAAAGATGCTTTCTACATCTGGAACATCAGGCATTAAATGTAGTATTATTGACGACTTATACAGTACAGCAATGCCACCGCCTCTTCTGTCGCGATCCTTACGCAACACCTTATAATTCCTTGGTACAAATTCACTGTCAAATATATCATCGCTTAACCAAGTTTCGGTTAGCACGGCTATGTCGGGGTCTAGTAAAAAAAGCATGCTCTCCAGTTGCGCAGTTTTATTCACAATGCTGCGGCAATTCATGTTAAGTATTGCAAGGGGCCTGCTGCTGATATTATCACGTCATTTCCTTTTAGAAATTTTGAAGCGCTTATCTTTGGTTTCGTCCCAACCAAACATTACACCATCTACACTCAGCTTATCAAAAATTAACTTGACCTTAGCATTGTTTTCCTTTTCCCGTTTCGCACTTTGCCATAATTTCTTCCTAATTTGGCGTACTCTGAATGAGAAGTCTTCCGTTACAGAAAGCTTCGTCCCTTTCAGCTTCGAGCAAACCTTTAGAATGGCGACTTTCTCCCGATAATCTACGAGTTTTATTATTACTGGGCGGCTCCTGCCAGTCTTTTTTCCTAGTCTATGGTACCTTTCGATGCCACTAACAATGAGTCCTAGCTTGTCCTTGAAGAAGTCTTTTTGCAGTATATTTGTTAGGCTTTCCGATGTTTCAGTGTCATCCTCTTGTATTCCATAAATAATCAAGTTATTCCGACGACCTCTGTTTTCAAGGACATCTAACTTATTCTGCAAAAATGACACTTGTGTTTCCAAGGCAGTGAAAGTCGCTTTCATGCTCTTAAGCTCCGGTGCTAAGGACTTTAAGACAGACGAGCTGGCCTCTAAACTGCCCAGTCTTTCCTTCATATCGGCTATGTCTGACTCCATTTTGTTTTGATTCGATATTAGGCTGTTCATGGTAGTCATCATGGTACCCTGCCCTTCAAGCACTTTCATCAAAAGTTCCTTCTCAGTAGGGCCTGGGTTTGCCTCAATATCGCCACACGACAGCAAGCTTGGCATAAAAGGAAGCACATCAGACAATACACGAGCAACACACATTGGGCAGGGCAGCAGCACCAAGAAACGGTTGTCACTACGATAACACCTCGTAGGCAGGTAAGAACTAACCTGCACCAAGAAGCAGAACGGATTTCGAAGCATTGTTTCCGAAGCGCTGCTGCCGAGCCCACTGAAGGAATCCTGCGGTGCGACTCGTTTTAAAGCCGATGGAAGTCCCATGTGATGCGACGTCACAGCAGAAGGCGCAAGCGCAGACACCCAGTCGAAAGGCACGGTATTGTCGTTGATCCCGCAGACGTCACCATCCGCTGAAACCCCGATGACGCTGTCACCGAGATTGTGACCATGAAATCCGTCAGATGCGCAAATACCGTGCACCGGCCAGACGGCAGCCAAGGTGCCAAAAACCTGCACCAAGAAGCAGAACGGATTTCGAAGCATTGTTTCCGAAGCGCTGCTGCCGAGCCCACCTCCTGCTGCCGAGCCCATCCATCCATCCATCCATCCATCCATCGGGCTGCCAGACGAGAGCTGCGCCGGCTGCTCGCTGCGTGAGGATTGCGGGGTGCCTAAGAAATCCCGCTGGATCGACCTTCGTTTTTGTTCCAGTTTCTCCCAATTTGTAGATCGAAGGGATTTAAGCATTGTGTACGACACCGAAGGGAACCACATCGTGTGTTCCACAATATAACTCACGTAGTGTTAGAATATGGTATATTCTAGGCACTGTACTTCAGGTGAGCAACAACGCCAAAAAACTTACTGTGTGAAGCGGTCTCGTTATTTTCTTTTCCAAGTGACGCTAACAAGCGGAGAAAGTGGAAACGAGTGCTACTACGACAGAAAGCCTTGCAGCCCCACGTTAGACTCCCGACACGTCCAAATGTGCGAGAAACATTGTGACGTCACGGAAGATATTCCAAGAGGCGATTTTGTTGTGAAAGGAGGCGTTGTGTCCTTGCAGCGTCTCCTGTCACTATTTTTAATGAACGAATCGTCTTTTGTAAATTGCTGTTTTTGAAATACTTTTCATATTATTATAATCTTTTCTTTACTGTCTGTCATTCAGTTTTCAACATCTGGGGCCATGTTCGCGAACAGCTGTATTGGAATATGACATTACAATAATGCCATATTCCAGTGCAGCTGGGAATTTGTTTCAAGCTTGGCACGTTTTGCAGCAATTTCCCTCGTTTTAATGGGAAACTCCGGCGATTTTTCACTGTCCACGGATCTCAGTGAAATTTTCAATATATGTGCTCCTCGGTACTGTAATAATATGTGTCAAGCCATGTTGTTGCAAGTGATTTAGTTTTCCAGAAAATCAATTTTAAAGAGTTTTGGTGGCGGATTCCCACGCGGGCCACCCTGTGTTTTTTTTTATGTCATTACCTTCAATGCTGCATGCCTACCCGAGCAGGCCGGCGGTCAAGAGGCAAACGGGGATACTTCAACGCTCAAAACGTCGCTGTAAAGTTCCCCAAAATGTTGTTATAACATAGGTATCGTTGGATGACATCGTCGTTTTCATTTTTCGGGCACCAGCTCCATATTTCTCATGGCGGGGAGGCTGTGACATCATCGCATGCGCTGCACTAAGCACATACCCGCTTCGGTTTCGGGAGTATGTGCTTATACACACATACCCTCGAAACAGGGACAAGAACTACGACAAGAATTACGGGACGAGAACTACGACAGGGACAGGAACTACGAAAAACAGGGACAAGAACTACGACAGGGCGTGTAACAATTAACTGATCTTATTTCAGAAATGCATGGTGCTTAAACCGGCAGCACCGATACAAAGTAAAGAACATACGCGTAGAAACCAACACTTTATAGACAGCAGTTTCCCTTCTGCTCAGAATTACCCACATGGCGCTGAAGCAGTTCATCGCTTCTTTTGCAATCAATTGTTCGGCAATTTCGGGCGCGTACTTAACGATATTTTGATGCAAGATGGCACCTGGCTGAAGCCGAAGCTCACATCTGCAAACCTCACCGGTGTAGTTTTCATTACAGTTCATCACGTCGTGCAAGCGAAAACTGAAGTTGAGGAGGTGGTGATGCTCGTTCGACAAGGTGAGGCATCCTTGGAAGCGAAACCAATCCGAAAATTGGAGCTTCCCGGCTACCCTTGCGTAGCTGCGCAACCACAGGCAATGTATCGGGCTGCGCACTTTTGCTCCTGCAATGTCTATGTAACATGAGCTTATCAAAAGTGCACGTTACAAATGAACAGATGCTGCAAACTCGGACTCAAGGCTATAGGACGCATCAGCGCAGCGTCTACTCGCGCGGCACGCGGCCGTTAGATTGTGAAATATTCGTCGTTCCACCTTAAATATAATGCAAAAGCTCTGCGTGATAGGCCGTATAGGAGGCAAGTCAATTTTTATTAACCGTAAACTCGGGAAATGTAAGAGCTTTCTTCTTTATAAGGCAGCCGATGCAAACTCTCACGCGGTATAGGCGCGTGGGAGTTTGCATCGGCATAGAAAGCGTGATCAGCGCTGCCTCAGGCCTCGCTGCGAGGCTCAATTCGCAAGTTTGGGAATTTCTAAAGCTTGCGCAGTGTCACAAGCCTATGTAAAATAAATTCCATGCTCGCCTGCCAGACCGGTTAAGCAGCGCTATAGCAGGATACAACTACAAAAAAAAAAAGCAGTTAGGAACAAAATTCTACGGAACGCACGCGTCGGTGTTACTCCGCCAGCCAATCACGGAAGCAAGCGGAATCGTCGTCATGCGACCTTTGCAAAATGGCGCCTTGTTTATTCCTTCGGTACCTGCTGAGAGTCTGCTGTTCTTGAGTGATTTCATATATAAGCCATGATGTGCTCGAGAAGCACGGACAAAAATGTGTGGAGCCTCAGCACGTGTCCATCTGTAAAAGGCTGCGGTACAGTTCGTTTCGCTTCCGAGTCTGTTTACGCGTGAAACTTCACTGAACTGAATGGAAAAACTTGGATGGCAGCTCGTGTGTGTTTTTGCTCTGCAAGCGCTTGATTTCAGCTCAATAAAGAATTATCCTTTCCATGTTCCAGTCTAATAAGCGAATGAAGGCATAAAAAGTTATGCACCTATCCATTATTGTTGCCACCCTCGCTTTATTTTGGTAACATGGAAAGTTCAAAGAAGGAACTATTTGAAGTTTTGCGGAGGTACAGTGGCTGGCGGTAATAAGGGCGTGGGAGGGCTTCACTGCAGACTTGAGCTGTATCCGACTATATAGCACAAATGGCTCTGTCGTCTCTTTCCTACGTTAAAGTTTAGCGATCTTCTCTTCACTCGCGTATGCAACAACCACATCGTGCGTCACTATGCAAAATATGAGTGATAGTAGAATATCAGCAGTATGATGCATAATAAAGAACTGCCTCGAGCCGGAGCAACCGTTTCCGCCGAGCGCAGTGCACGTGGACTCATGCCTCCAAGTTCTCTCACAGTGGCGACTATAGCGGCCGTTCCTGTCCCTATATGAAACGGCAGGTGGAGTTTCGTGACCAGAATATCATTGAAGGGCTCTCGTACTAACAAACTACTTTACGACACGAAGTGTAATCTGCAAATTGTAGCCAGTCGGTTGGCATGTGTATCCACATCGAACGAATCATCAGGATGAACCACACGCAAGATATTCATTCCCAAAGCGTGCAACGAAATGCAATGGACTTTCAGTAACCGCTGCACTTCAAGGCATAAAAAAGTGTTTTGATAAAGGACACGACTTGCAATTACAGTAGCTTCACGGCGAGTTCGACAGTGCATGTTTGGAAACCGGCGCCATCCTCGGAATTCATTTCCAGCAGATATGCCTCGCAAAACGTCTGTCTACAATGTGTGCCGCAAAATAAGTGGTTCAAGTACAGCAGAGCGAAGCTGTCTATACTTATAAGAACCCCCGCTCCTCTCGACCGACGCGTGGTCCTTCCTCCTCCTTCATGAGGCGCCCCGCACTGCGCGCAGCGTAAAGTACTGTCCGCCGCGGTTGCCACCCAAAAAACGCGTGTTCGATCACGGCCGTGGCGGTCGCATTTTCGGTGGAGGCGAAAATGCGAGAGGCCCTTGTACCGTGCGTTGTCCGTGGGCGTTAAAGGAACCCAGGTGGTCAAAATTTCCGGAGCCCTCCACTACGGCTTTTCTATCCTTCTCTCCCCCACCCCCACGGACGCTTAGCCGTGCTCCTGACAAGGGTTGCCGAAATTAGTGTCCTTTCTTTAGCCGAACCACAATAAAATGACTGAAGCGCCGCTGCACCGGTCAAGACTGGGAGGACACGGGCCAAATGAAAAAAAGACGAAGAGAGGGGCTAACTTCCAACAGCTTTCCAACAGCTATCATCCCAATATATATGTAAGCCTGACGGTATCAAAAATAAAACGCGCTGAAAGTTCACGCCCGTATTCGTCTTTTTCATTTGGTCCGTGTCTTTGTGTTGTGCTACAGAAGACGATTATGGAATACCAACACGCCCAAACTGATGTTATTGCAAGACTGCCGAAGATCGCACAGAAATCCCCCTCTACCATTGCGTGGCAAGGCAAATGTAGCGCAACCATGAGCGCAACAGAAGGCGCATATCCGACAAGCCTCGGACAAATTCAAGCCATTTCCAGCGCAGTGAAAGCTGTACGAGGTGCGGAGCAGTGATTCGCCTGTGTTTCCCTTGTGTTTATCGTCGGAGTTTTCGAATTATTTTCGCTTTATTTTTATCTCAATGTGCGATTATTTAACGTTAATGTGTGTGTCGGTGAAAGCTAGAACTATACAACGTACGGCCAGGCAGTCTGGCAACGCGCTCGAGCACTTCCGGTGTCCGCCCAATAAAGATCAGTCCTTTCCGAGCCACTGCAAGTGTCCGTCATAATATACATGGTGTCAGAAGTGGCCAGTTCCTCCACCAAAAAAAAAAAAAAATGACTCACCTTCCTTCCCCAGAACTGCTTCGGTTTGGGTATAACGTGGTGGATAACTGGATCCGCTTCAAGCAAAAATGTAGAGCTCTACTTGGCTGCCACGAAGTGGCAGGAGCCACCTAGCCGGCCAAGACGAGATAGACGTTTCCAACACCGTCGACCTCACCGACGAAGAGAAGAGCTACGACAAGCCAGTGCAAGCATTCGAGGCCTACTGCCTACCACAGAACAATGAGACGTTCGAGCGATATGTACGTACGTGTTCCGAAGCACGCAAAGCCGAAGTTGAGCGATTCGAGCAATTTTACCGTGATCTGCAACTAAAATAAAAAAGCTGCAATTTTTACAACCTCCGAGAATCGATGTTGCGTGACCAAATAGTGTACGGCACATCTAGTAAGACGCTGGGAGAGAAGCTCCTGGCCAAAAAAGACTTTACACTCATTACAGCGGTGTAATGAGCAAAGGCTGAGAAAATCGCTGCCGCGCAGAGCAAAACGTAGAATGAAGAGAAGAACGCCAACGCAGTGGCGCACGAAAAAAACAAGTACCAACAACACGGGAAGTATGTGCAAGGGTATAACAAAAGGAGACACCAAGCAAAGAAATGCGGCTACTGTGACCGTTCGCATAGGCCTCACAGGTGTCCAGCACGTGGAAAGTTATATGTGCTAAGCGCGGAAAGCTGAATCATTTCTCATTTTGCTGCAAAGCAAGAGAAACGCATGTCAACGACTTCGCCGAACGGCAGGACGACGACGACGACGCCTTTGCCGTGCTGCACGTGTGCAGTATGCAAGGAACCTTTCCCGGCTGATCGGCGCGCCTGGAAGATGGCGACTCGTATTGCGGGACGGGAAGCGCGGCTGAAAGTCGACACCGACGCGCAGGCCAACCTGCTGGCGCGCGGTTTGTTTGAAGGCCTGGGAACCAAGCGGCAGTCTGCGCTGCAATGGCGCAGCAATGGCGGTCGTGAAATTCTGCACACGGGAAAGGTATGCCTCCCGGTGCGGATTGGGTCAAACACAAGAACCGTGGAATCATTCTTTATAAAGAAGACTCGGCAGGTAATCCGAGCACTGCAAGCTTGCGAGCAATTTGGTCTTGTTAATAGAATCAGACAAGTCAACAAAGAGGAGTTATCCGAGCGTGTTCGCCGACAGCATCCCATGTTGTTCACGGGCACTGGGGTATACTAACGAGAGAGTAAACAGTATGGTGCTCCCAGATGATGCTCGTCAGGTATTCGAGCCGGCATGCACGGCGCGTACCTCACGTGATTCGACGACGACTGAAAGAGGAGCTTGATCGTCTGGAGGCCGCGGTCATTATATAGTCACGGTGCGGAAGCCGTCTGACTGGGTAGCTCTACCTGTTAGTGCGCGAAAGAAGAGTGACCAACTTTGCGTTTGCATGGACCTCTGAAAGGTGAAGGAGTCTTTGAAGAGGGAACACTTTCAGCTTTCGCGCAGAGAAGAGATCGAAAGCGAACTGGCAGGGGCTAAGAATTTTAGTTCGCTTGGTACCAACAGCAGGTTCCACCAAATATTCCAGTTCCAAATATTCCAAATATTCCAGGGCTGCTATGCATCAAGGGTGTTGGCGGAAGCGGAGCGCCGGTACGCCCAGATTGAAAAGGACGCTCTAAGAATAGCGTTTGGCTGTAAGAAGTTCAACGAGTTTGTTTTAGGTCGAAGCATTGTCATAGAGACTGATCACAGCACGTTGATATCTGTCTCAAAGAAAACACTTGGTGACATACCGCCTCGAAGTTCAAAGGCTAATCCCGCGACTGATGAAATACGAGTATACCACTTGCAATTTGTTCCTAGAAAGAAAGTGGTTATTTCTGATACCTTGTCAAGAATGTAAGGGCAACGCGCATCGGAGGACGAGGAAGTAGATGCCATAAGTTTTTTGTACGAGTTATTGAGCAGGAGAACAATGGACAGACTAAAAGATGCCACAGATAGGGACCCAGAACTACAGTAAGGTTGCAGGTGTCGGAGCCTATAAACGAGGAGTGGAATCCACACCCGAATGGACTGTCTGTGGTGTAAAGTGTATTGTTGAATGGCACCGAAGTTGTGACCGTCCGAGCTTAGAAAGGAAACGCTCGGTCGTCTACATCGGGGACACCTGGGCATACCTAAGTGCAAACCACGAGCACGCAGTGTCATGTACTGGCATGGCAGCTGACATAACAGAAATGGTTGAGAAATGTCACATGTGCCAAATACATGCATGCTGACAGCCTGGTGAACCGGTACTGTTACGTGACAGGTATAGCCATCCATGATACAGGGAGGGAGCAGACTTGTGCGAGCATACTGGGAAGCATTACATATAGACGTGTACGACGCCTAGTCTAACTATCCAAAGGTTGAGGAGCTTACACGGAACCACGACAAGTGAAGTTTTAAACAAACTGTCGCTGATGTTTGTGCGTTATGGCATCCCTCATGGACTCTGCACTGATGGCAGTCCTCAGTTCACAGCCAAGGAATTCAAGGACTTTGCTGTTATGTTTGACTTTGAACATATCGTCTCCAGCTCCTATTTTCCGCAATGCAATGGACACGCGGAGGAAGGCGTACAAATCATCATGAGGCTGCTCAAGAAGGCAGGATCCTCAAGGGATGAATTTTGGCTTGGACTCCTCAACTACCGTGCATATCCAATGGAAGACGGTGTCTCACCGGCGCAGCATCTCATGTGCCGCAACTGCGGAACGCCGCTCCCAGACCTTTGCCTGAATTCACTCTCACAGCTCTCAAACCCCCGAAAACACGAGGAAAACATGAGCTCCCGCAGCTACAGCCCAGAGACACTGTTCGGATCTGGTTTGGAAACAAGTGGGGCACCGAAGGTAAGGTATTGGACCTTGTGGCCCCCAGGTCATACGTAGAGGCAACTGACGACGGCAAAGAATTCAGGAGGAACCGTGCGGACTTGAAGAAACAAAAGGAGGTCGCCAGCACAATACCAAAGCAGAATCGTCCTACAAGCCGTAGTATGGGCGTGGAAAGTCATACAGTGAGGCAGGAGGCGACCGAAGCTCAACGAGCCCGCACAAGTGCTGGTACTCCGTCACTGAACGGAAGATCTCACACCGCAGCAAGTAGACTATGTGTAGCGCCTAGGCACCTAGAATCGCCTACAGCATCACTGCTAGGGGTCGAATATAAAGAGCGTACACAGAACGTCTTCGTGCAACACCCCCTAGACCAGCTGGAGTGTTTGGTGCGGCATAGCCTGGGAAGCCCTCCACACAACAAGCAAAGAAGCGGCCGGATGTGCGAGTCGCAGGAGCGGCACAGACTTCTGCGGAGCAGTGTTATACATCTGCGGGCCAGTCTTCGGTTGTTGGTGCAGAGCCAAGCCGGTGGTCATCAAGGGTCAGAAGACCTCCCTGCCGTTTGAAATACCACAATTAGGAAGTCCAATCCCAGGCGACTATTCACTAAAGAAGTACTTACGCTATACCTAGCTTTGCAATTATAAAAGGAAAGATGATATGTCTGTGAAAGCTAGAACTATATACAACGTTACGGCCAGGCAGTCTGGTAACGCACTCGGGCACGAGCCGAGTTATTAGCCCGATTGATTGCCCTTAAAGTTATCTTTTATCTTATTATATCAATCTGGTTTATTTTAACCATTCTTATTCTGGATCCACTTCAACCGGGTTTAGTCAGTTATTAGCATGTTCTAGCGCTATCATAAACTTTTTTTTTGACATGTGAACATATGGGATCGCAGTAGACGCCGACAGCACGGGTCCCTATTAATGTGCTCTGCGCTTGTAAGAGAACAACGGCATATAGCTCGAGGCACGAGCCGGAGAAATGGAAGAACGTTTGGTATGCCGTAAGGCCGATGCCGTCAGTGTGGTGGTTCAAAGGAAAGACACGCTGTTATTCTCCATGTTGAATTTCTGTCGTCGTAATGTTGTGGCCACGTGTGATGCCCTCTCGAGAGCAACGCGCCGATCAAGACAAGTAACGACCACCGATCAAGAATAGAAATGTGTAAATGAGTGAGTGAGTGAGTGAGTGAGTGAGTGAGTGAGTGAGTGAGCGTGTGTGTGTGTGCACGTTCGCTTTTCGTCATAGTGATCACCGCCACCGCTCAAAAGAACAATATGTATGTATCTTTCATAAAAATCCCGTGGTACTTTTGTGTCGTGTGCTCCACAGCCTCGTTAGTCATCTGCCTTCAAAGAGTGGTACGGCACGTGAATATTCTGGTAATCTTTATTACGTATTCAATTACCTATTTATCCTTATTGCACAAGGCATACGTGCCTCTTTAAGCAATCCAATTTAATGATCAGAGTAAATTTCACAGCAAGGGTAATTGTACATAGAGAAGGGGACCTCTCGTCATGGTGACCTTGTTACGGTGAGGAACTCGTCCTCTGTTCCCTCCTTCTCCTCCTTCCTGCTTCTCTTCTTCGTTCCTTTTGGAGCCGAGCTCCTCCAGCTAGCGTCGCTGCTGCGAAGAAGGATGGACGGAAGCCTTCCTACTATCTGCCCGCCGTCGCGTTGTCGACTTGAAAGATGGAGGCCATCCTTTCACACAAACAGCACACGAGACTTTATATACGACACAGATAGTACATACACATTGACATATACATAGATGACTTAGCTTCGGTTGGTAGGACCTAGGTGGAGCCATCGGTTGGTAGGGCCTAGCGGTGGGACTGTCGCTCTAATTCGGCAGAGCCGACTAGTGCATAGCACCTCTCCTGCGACCTCAACCACCGCCCGGACTCGTACTAGATGTCCCCTCTAGTACTATGCGCGCCCGAACCCCAGTTGGGAGGACCTTGGTGGAACGATCGCTTCCATTCGACAGAGCCGACCCCAGTGCATCGCACTGCTCCTGCGACCGTAACCACCACCCGGACTCGTGCTAGATGTCCCCTCTAGCACTATCCGCGCCCGGGCCCCGGTTGGGAGGACCTTGGTGGAACGATCGCTTCCATTCGACAGAGCCGACCCAGTGCATCGCACTGCTCCTGCGACCGTAACCACCACCCGGACTCGTGCTAGATGTCCTCTCTAGCACTATCCACTCCGTCCTCGCCAACCTTCGGGCTACCCTCCAACCTACTGCTTACCTTCAGCCTTTCCAACCTCCGCTTCCAGTCTTGCTTCCCGTCGCTGGCTTCCGATCCCCCTTGCCAGGCAAAAGAGGCCACCTTATATACACCGGTTGCTCAGCCCCTCAACCTCTCATAGCCAACCACAAACGGCGATTTACACCCCGACGCCGCTGTAACCAATGACAACCGTGAACAACACATTGGGTACGCTTGCTGCCCACCACGCTGCGGGGGAGGGAGTGAGGGCGCCAAACTAGCTGCACAATACAGCCTCACAATGGTCTCCTCCTGCCCGGATATAGACGCTGGCCACGGTGGTGTCTCCCCCCTCCATGCGCACACGGACGGCACAGCACTCGAAGGGGCCACCGACCAGG
Organism: Hyalomma asiaticum; assembly: GCA_013339685.2. Taxonomy (NCBI): domain Eukaryota; kingdom Metazoa; phylum Arthropoda; class Arachnida; order Ixodida; family Ixodidae; genus Hyalomma; species Hyalomma asiaticum. The sequence goes on from CM023481.1 coordinate 223,450,948, forward strand.
TCGGCCACGGACACCTCGGCGTGCTGGAGTTCCCGCTTCACGTAGACGGCGCAGCGGGCAGGTCCTTGCTGGTGGTTTTCGTCCAGGCAGGGGGCAGCAGCGCAGGTCGCCGAGGTGCACCCTGTCCGGCTGCTGTAGCCCACGTATCCTGGCAGACGAAGGTCCTCAGCCTGGACGTACACCTCCTGGAGTGCGAGGACGTCGTAGTCGCTCTGCAGGAGGTGCTGAGCCAGGTCGTCTCTCCGCCGCGCCAGGTGCCTCAGGCAGATCTCGCACCGCCTGGGGAAAGAGTTCCTGCTTTGCGGCGACTTCAATGCTCACCACACAGCCTGGGGCAGTCGCCGGTCCTGCCCACGCGGTAAGGAGCTCGGAGACGCCATACAGCAGCTCGGTCTGGTGATACTTAACACCGGGACCAACACTTTCCTCCGCCGCGGAGGTCGGGCGTCCTGCTCAGCCATCGACCTCACCGTGGCCACGGAGGGATGCCGCTATGCGTGGGCGCCCTGTCCGGACACCTGGGGCTCGGACCATCTGCCCATCCTGCTGTCCCCCTTCCGAGGCAAGGTCCCCGGGACCGGGAGTACCGCGTGGTGGACTGGAGGCTGTTCCGCCAGCTGTTTGGTGAACACAAGGGCAGCAAGGACCTGTTGCAACTGGTGGCCGACAGCGCAAGGGCAGCGACTGTCGTCACCAAGGTCCAGCAGGGGCAACCTGTGCCAGACATCCAACACCTGGCCTTGAGGGCAGCGCGGCGCCGGGCAGAGCGGCAGGCCTTGAGGAGAGGCCAACCGGAACTGTGTACCGAGTTCCGGCGAGTCGACGCCGTCTGCCGGCGCAACGCACGTAGACGCAGGAACCAGGGCTGGTCGAGCGTCTGCGCCTCAATCAACCGCTCCCCCAATGGGACTCGAGCCTGGCGCCTGCTGGGGTGCCTCCTAACTATGCCCCGGGCACTCAACCAGGTGATGATTTGTGGGGTTTAACGTCCCAAAACCAGCTCTGATTATGAGAGACGCCGTAGTGGAGGTCTCCGGAAATTTCGACCACCTGGGGTTCTTTAACGTGCACTGACATCGCACAGCACACGGGCCTCAACATTTCGCCTCCATCGAAATGCAGCCGCCGCGGCCGGGATTCGATCCCGCGACCCTCGGGTCAGCAGCCGAGTACCATAACCACTAGACCACCGTGGCGGGGCACTCAACCAGGTGCAGTCCGTGGCAGTCCAAATGAACATACAGGCAGCGGACCTCGCAGAGCTCCTTGCTGACCGGTTCACCACCAGGGATGCAGATGGGCTGGCCTCACCACCACCACCTGCTGCTCTCTTGTGCCCCGTTTCCTGTCATCATCCCGGGTGGGTCACTGCGCAGGTCCAGGAACTGTGCAATGAGCCCATCGCTATGCATGAACTAGTGGCAGCCCTCGAGGTGTCCAAGCGACGCAGTGCTCCAGGGGCCGACGGCATCACCTTCCAGATGCTCCGTAATCTGGACGGATCCGGTCGCCAGCGACTCCTCGAGTACTACAACGACGTCTGGAGCGCCGGAGCCCTACCGCAATCCTGGCGTTTAGCGGTAGTAGCACCCATCCTGAAGCCCCGGAAGCAATCCACGGCTCTCTCCTCCTACAGGCCAGTCTCTCTTACCTCGGCCGCCTGCAAGGTGATGGAGAAGGTGGCCCTGGAGAGACTTGAGTGGATCGCTGACCAACTGGGCTATTTCCCGGAGCAGCAGACGGGCTTCAGGCGACACCGGTGCACCGCAGACTCCATTTCAGATGTTGTGGCCACCCTCGAAGACGCCAAGAATTGCGGTGACGTGGCCATGCTCCTGCTGCTGGATGTCGAGAGTGCCTTCGACGGGCTCCCGCACGCAGTCATCGAGGCGGCCCTGGACCGGCTTGGCATCAGTGGTCATCTCCGAGGCTTCGTGACCGGCTTCCTGTCCGGGAGAACCTTCTGCGTTCGTGTTGGAAGGGAGACCAGCCAACCCAGGAACATCACAGCCGGTGTTCCACAGGGCTCTGTGCTGAGCCCCTTCCTTTTCAACATGGCGCTAGCAGGACTTCCAGCTTCCCTCCCGACAGACTCCAGGTTCCCGGTTCGCTGCTCCGTCTATGCAGACGATGTGGCCCTCTGGGCCCGGGGACCACGGCGGTCCATCTCGGCCATCAGGAGGTCGCTGCAGTCTGCCCTAGATGCAGTGGTCGCCTACCTCGGAGGGATCGACCTCAAGGTCTCCGCCACTAAGACGGAGTCCCTGCTGATCCACCCGACGGCAGCAGCGCGAGTCTACGTGAAACAGCTCCGGGTCAACAACCGCCGCCTACCCTGGAGCTTGACGGTGAAATACCTGGGGATCACCATTGACCACCGACTCACGTGGATACCTGCTGCCAAAACCGCTGCCGCTATAAGGTACGTCGAGTCCAGGGGGCCATCAGCAAGCTGCAGCAACGAGGCCGTGGCTGCTCCACAAAGTGGGCGCTGCGACTAAACCAAGCCGCAGCGACCTCGGCGCTGCTCTATGCCCTACCGATGGTAAGCCTGACGCCGGTCCGGAGGTGCCTGTTCGAGGGACTCCACAGGGGAGTGGTGAGGGCCATCCTGGGGCTCCCCAAGTTGTCCCCTGTGGCAGCGACACTCGCGGAAGCAGGAGAGTGGCCCCTGTCCCTACGCATGCTCCAGCGTGCGCTGGGCCACATCGACCGACTCCATCGTGCAGTCGATGGAGGCGCCCTCCTGGAGCGACTTCGCAGCCAACCCGGATCTCGGATGGGCGGCCTCTGCCTGCTCTACCATCAAATGGTCCCGGACCCACCTGTTCCCGTTGCCCCACCCCCGCCACACCACCGGCCACCAGAGGTCCACCTCCACCTGGACGGGGTAACAAAGCGACGAACGCCTGCGGCCGCGCTTCAGCAGGCAGCCATCGGCAAGCTTCAGGAGCAGCTCCAGGGGCGGCTGCAGGTATTCACGGACGGATCCGTCATGCAGGACGGGTCTGCAGCGGCAGCGTGTGTCATCCCATCCTGGTCCAGAAGCAGGCAGTGCCGGCTGCCCTTCCCAGCGAGCTGCACGGCAGCGGAGCTGGCAGGACTGCACCTGGCGGCGGACCTCCTAGCAGAGGACATCCCAACGGAGCCAATTGCTGTTCTATGTGACAGCAGGGCGGCACTGCAGACACTGGCCAACCCCCGCCGCGCTGGGCTTACAGGGAACCTCCTGGCGTGCAAGTTCCAGGCTCTCTGCGCGTCAGGAGCGTCCGTCTCCTTCCACTGGCTGCCCTCACATGTGGGCATAGCCGGCAATGAGGAGGCGGACACATTGGCCAAGGCAGCTCATCAGCCAGGCACCCCTTTCACTCGAGCCGTGGCGGCTAGGGACCATACGCAGGCTCGTCTCGGGAAGCTTCTCGTCACAGTCCATCCAGACGAAAGGGTGGCCAAGGGGCGAGGACCAATACTTCTTCCAGAGGCGGGACTCACAAGAAGGGAACGGGCTGCCCTGCTGCGCCTGCGGACTGGCTGTGTCTGGACCGCAGCCCGCCGCCACGCCAAAGGACGCTGCGCCTCCCCGGCCTGCAGCCGCTGCGGCGACCCCGAGACCCTCGAGCATCTCCTCTGTGAGTGTCCTGGACTGGCAGAGGAACGCTCAAGGGTCATCACAGCCTACCGAAGACAGGGTCTCCCTGCCACCAAGATGCAACACCTCCTCTTCCCATCTCGCCCCCATCTACCAGCACTCCGGAGCCTGGTGGAGTTCCTGGACGAGACGGGTATTGAAGCCTACCCCTGAGTGTGGGACCCCCGCCGCTTCCACCACTACCGACAGCCTGCTGACCGCAATGCGACGTCCGGGTTTCTGCATTTTTTAAAACTTCTATCTATCTATCTTCTCTTTTCCTCCCATTTCTCCCTTCCCCTAAGACGCTTAGCCGTGTCCCCAGTATGGGAGACAGAAATTAGCGTCTCTTCCTTCCCAATAAACCACTACCACCACCTCCTGCCCCACCTGTTCACCGCGTGGATGCGCGTATTTTCCGGCGCCTGTTTGACTACCCTGGCGTACCTATTCCCCGTCTCATTCCGACGACCCTTACAATCAGTATCCTGTAATTCACCAGAAGTAGTCGTGCGAACTATGCATTTACTAAGAAAACAAAACACACACACACACACACACACACACACACACACACACACACACACACACACACACACACACACACACACACACACACACACACACACACACGCAAAACACTTAGAATTGTTTCTATGCCCTGTGTATGCGTGCGCACACGTGCGACACCAAATGACTTGTATACTGGCTTCACAGTTCTGTAATCAAACCACACAATAGTAATTTGCTAGCCCATTAGCAGATCCGCGCAAAAAACGGGCCGACAACCTTAAGTATTTACAGCGTATCTCTTTGTGGTCAAGGTAAATCGGCACGCGCAGCGGTGACAGTTAACAGCAGAGCTGCCGCGCAGGAGAAAGCGGACCACCTCTTGCCACTGACCCATTACCCACACTGGTACATGACAGTGACTATGCGATGGACAGTGTCGAAATAGATAAAGAAAGAAAGAAGGAAGAAAGGAAGCAAGTAAGAAAGAAACAAAAGTCTTTGGTTTCGCAAAAGGGAACAGAGGAACCACGCTTGTGCTCGACCCACCATACCCACACCCTTGCCGTCAGCCAACTGCTACATGATAGTGATAGTGACAGTGCTACATGATGGCGATACTAACAATTTCACAATATATACTAAAATCTTATCCGATGTACATTAATACTATATACATTATACTATATACTACTATATACGCACTGTACTTCGTACCGTATCCGTCAGCTATATCCACCGTTGCGTATGGCAGCACAAGCTCCATTCATTCACCCGACCATCCGTCCGTCCGTCACTTGGGCGGTTCTCGGTTGTCGATGCATCCTGTGTAGCCAGTAGTGTCTCCCTTAGCATACAATAGCATACAATAGATGGCGCTGTCCCATAGAGATGCATGCAAACTGCAGTTTGACGATACACTAGATGGCGCTGTACGCATTCTGTGTCGTCATCTCCATTTCTCGTCTCGTTTCCGAGAGGGCGCTGTCCCATAGACATGCGTACAATATGGCGGTTGGGTGAAGGTATGCTAGATGGCGTTGGCGGTGCAGCTGCTCTCCGATTGGCTGCTGCGCGGGGAGCGCTCCTCTCATTCTCCTGGATCGTCGCCGTACGTGTCGGATCGTGCTTGGTGGACCATGGACGTTGAGAAAAAAATTCCGAACGTTGTGTCCGAAGCGCGGAATCGAACCAGGGACCCCTCGCTTCCGAACGCGCGGCGCTAGCCACTACGCCACGCTAGCCACGCTAGCCACTACACCGTCACGAGAGCCGGCCGGACCCCCCTAGCAAAACATCATTACGAACCTATTTTAAACTTGCTAATGATTAAGACGCAGTTGCGATGATTATGAGGCAGTTTACATATATATCCTAATGCGTCGGCTGACTGCGCTGGTGCGACTTGGGCTCCGTGCCTACCCGTTAGATTGGCATAAGAGAGAATTATAGAAACGCGCATGCATTCTTTAGGACCAACAGACCTGTTGGGCGATTTGGTGGTTTCTGTGGATGGGATATTAGCCATATTCGGGAGTAGTTGGAAGTTGGCTGAAAGTTGTCCTCTATTACATCAAAGAGGCGCGTGGATGGTCAGAAAGGTGGGAGGTCGGCCGCACGCCGGTGATATGTATACGTGACGCAAGTTAAGCTTTCGTCGGGTTCATCTACGGCAATGCATTTAGCAGCACAGTAATCAGGTGCCTGCCTGGAACGACGCCGATTGCTCGTGTTGTTTTCTAGGATCGCGGCAGACACTTATCCTTTACATTGGCGCGCATATTATCATATCTTCTAGGACAGCCCCCCGCGCCCTATAGAACTTACAAATATGGGTGCCGCGGCCCTCCTCGTCACCCCCTCCCTACTTTACCCCCGAAACCGCAGAAAGAAGGTAAGATCCCACATGCAGTGGGATCTGATGATGCGAAGCACGCATCAGGAACGTAAAATGGATTTCCATTGTTGTCTCGCTATACCGATTTTGGTTAAGGAAACGGCCGCAAGAGCACCAAGATTGTGGCACGCAAACCATGCCGTTCACGATACGCATATCATGATTTTCATGTTATGACCTGTCATTTATGTTAGTCATGCAGTCGTGTTGTGGTATACCAATTTTAGTATACATCCCTTTAACGAAACGGTGAGGAGAGCCCAAAGTCGCAGGCGGATAGATGGATATATACGCTGAAAGTCGCCGGAGCTCGCTAAGAAATGCTTCGCATTTAATAAATACCGATATATATGTGTTCCCCGTTTTCGCTTTCCCCTATCCCAAATTTGTGCGTTGGTTGACGGTTATATCGCGGATACATGCATACAATGTTTCAGTATTTTTTAAAACCATCTGTTCGGCTGTGTTACTTCATTTAGCTGCAGAAATAACGGGGGCGGTAACATTCCATCGGCGTGTATAAGTTCGTTATTTCATGCGCACACGTGACATGCGGCGTGATTATTCTCAGTTTGACCATGCTTTCAAATTACGCACAAATCAGATGTGACAGCATGCGCCGTCGAGGACTTCCCTATCTCGACATCGTTTAGTATGTGCAGCACCGACTCGCCAGCGGCCACGCTGCGCAACTGATGTCGACGAGGGGGCACGAGTGACTGGCCCGCAGCCCGGTTTCACAAGTTGCGAGTGTTTCTTGGGCGCCTCTCTCACTTGCACCGTGCACTGCGTCGGCGGGGATAATAGCGTGGCCACCCAAATAGAGACCCGCGTGCACCGGTAGGAACCGGCCTCCCGAGACGAAGACGCAACGAGCACGCTGCTCAAACAGAGAAGCAAGAAAATCGGGCGCCAGAAATCGCGTTTTAAAAAAGAAGAGGCAGCGTGGAAAGCGAAAGGAGCCACTGGCCGGAAATAGCCGGTCGGGGGATCCCCCTAAAATACGCGGAGAAGAGCGCGCGGCTTGATTTGTTTACACTGGCGTTTACTCTCGCCCCCTTGGCAGCTCGCGAGGCGCCGGTCGTGTCAATATTTTGCCGACACACTTGGCCCCTTTTCTCCTTCCGACGCGATCCACTCGCGTGTCCGAGTCGCTCGGGCTGCTGCTGCTGCACTGCGCTCGCTTATCTTCGGCATGCGCAAGCTCATGCCGAGGTCACGGTGCACCGGGATCGCGACCGGGCCGCGATTTCGACCTTGAGGCGTGCGCGCCCATCGCTGTATGTATACACTTGGTCGTATTTGCTCATGTGCTCGAACGCTCACTGCCGCCCGACCTCGCTTTGTTTTTTTTTTTTTCGCTCTCTCCGTCTTACTATCAACTTTTTATAGCGGTAGCAGTTATGCTTTTCGTTTTCCCGTGCAGAGTCCACAAGGCGTTATCGTCACCATTGGTAACACGTGCTGACTAGTGCTTGCACATATCCGTTAAACCGGCTATCCGTTTTAACCGGGGGGAAGTAAATCCGGCCTCGAAAAACGGTCGTTCGACTATTCGGCTTTCAAGAAACGGATATCTAGGATATACGGTTTAAATAACCGGTTAGCCGGGTATTCAAATGTGGGGCTTTTTGATGTCGCTGATAGTTTATTTTAAGAGGAAGCGATGAAGTAGCCAGTTGAGCATCCACTTACTGTATTCGTGCAATGCTACGAAAGTATGTGGCTCAAATAATTTGTATAATAGATTACCACCGAGAAGTTCCCCTAAAGATTTATGAAGCTGTAATTGGTGACTGCGTTTCTCCTGTGTTTAAGACATATATATATATATATATTGTACCATACGGCAAAAGTCTGGTATAGCACGAGTCGAGTCAGACTATGTGAAGCAGAGCGGTTCAGAAATGCACATTTAAAAACGGGAACGATGACATTAACCGGGACACATATCAGCTTTAGAAGGGTGCTTGCAAAGATGACTAGAAATTACCAATTCAAGAGCGAGAGACAGAGCCAAAGCGATAATTTTGGTGCCGCTTCTGCAGAAGTGGTACCCGCTCATTCGAATATTGGGATGATATAAACAGAATTAACCGAATAACCGATCAATAACTAACTAACTAACTAACTAACTAACTAACTAACTAACTAACTAACTAACTAACTAACTAACTAACTAACTAACTAACTATAACATGAGCATACACGAGAGATACTCATCGAGCGAGTTCTGGTAATCTCACTTCTTTTTTTCTTTCTTTGCCCTTCGTCAGCGCCTCGCACGTAGCATATATCCCTCGCTATACAGCGAAATCGACCACCAGCTACATGAAGAGGGGTGGTTCTGATAGGCTTATAGGGAACGAATGCAACCTAATTCGGAGAATTCAATAGCAACGGCTCCTGCGATACGCATAAGTATATCCAACATAACCAAGGCTATGACAAGCCTTAATGAAATATCAGGAATGATGCTCACTGCGTGTATTAAAACATGATTATCTGTAGGCTCCACTAATTCGAAGTCAATAACACAGTCTGTGACAATCTCATGTGCATAGGCAGCTTGAGGCACATGCCCAGTGACTGACTGGTTTTGTCTTACCGTTGGCGCATTAAGCGACTATTTTCCCGACAGAAGGCAGAATGCAAAAAAAAAAGACAAGGAAATAAAAAAATAAACTGCAGGTCAAAATTAAGTTGGAGCAATCCGCTCTGCTGGCTCTAGTAATTAACTCAGATGTTTCTGTCGGGTGTTAAATTAATGAATCAATTAGCGATTCAGGGTCGCAATACCAGATGGCTGGTGTTCTCGCCCTTCATTGGCGAATGACCTTTCCGCAGAATGTTTCCGTAATATTATTGCGAAAAAGTGTAATGATACCATGTTCGCGTGTTTGCCTCCGTAATTTAGTTTTCATGAGAAAATGCGCTCTCGAGTGCTGTGATGTTTTATAATTTATGGGCTGCATTTCAACTTTTTTTTCAGAGTATGTTTGGAGATACATGGATCTTGGTGATCCGTAAGAGACGAAAAAGGCACGTGCGAGCTCCTACTACAGTTCACTTAATTGTGCATGGGCTAAGGTGGTGCTATTTTTGAAAATTCTTTTAAAGCTACTCATTATACACGAGAAAATGAGAAGGAATCAGGTGCTGCCTGACGTCTTGTTATACGTAAGCGCGATTTTTCTTTTTTCTTTTTTAAGGAAAATAATGAAACTTAAAGTACGAAAGCTTGCGCAAGCGCAGTGCTGTAATAATAATATTAATTACAAGATGAAGTTCGAGAGCACATAAACTACCAGTTAGTTAAAGTGCTATTCCACAAAAAGAACATGACTGAAATCCGCCAACAGCGCTGAAAGTTCACCGTGAATTCCAAGACCCTCAATTACGTTTCTCAATATGTGTGGGAATAAACGTGTCCGTTGGTGAAATTTAATTTCTGCGTTTGACTTAGAACAAGCCAAATCTGAGGTTCGTTGAAAATGTATACCGTGGGTTTATGTGTTAATGAGCTTAACCGTATTGCATGCGATAGCAGCCTTGACCATCTACAGACAAAATGCACGCGCAAACGAAGCACGCAGCACCAACGACCTTCACTTCATCGCAATGATGTCGACAGCGTGCTACTGTATACAGTGGCCTCCTACGCCTCAACACGTGTACAATGTTTCAAAGTGAAAACGCTATTGTGTCGTGTGCTCCGTAGGAACACAAATGGTACATATAAAGCAGTTGGCATGCGACCGTCGATGGATGCGACACATTCACAGTTCCGCAAGGGGGTTTCTTCACATAGGATGACAACTAAGCACTAGGATTCAGGTTAACTTGCAAACAATCGTTTAATAGGTGCTCTTTTTCACTCCTACGTACTGCTCAAGCTACTAAGAACTTGACATTTGAACGACAGAAATGGGTGGTTCTCTTGTGACGCATTCCGCTGTAAGGATTATTGCGACGGAGGAGAGATGCTGCATGGAATATGTCATTAAAGAAACAAAGAACACGGAAGATTAAACGAAACTGTGTAAGCGAGCTAGCTTGCCGCAGTGCAGGGCGCTGTATTGTCGGCTACGCAGCAGGCTTTTCGCGGAATTCCGAATATTCCGTGCTGCCCCCATTAATTCCCGTTCCACTGACACCGTGTCCGCGCGGGCGGCGCTCGCTGTGCTCAACTCATTTGTTGCACGGCAACGCGTCCGGCGGCCTGACCATGTATGTACCTCCCACTTTCTCCTGCTGAGAGACTTCCGACGCCTCCTTGGTGTTTGGCCCGTCCAAAGGTCCGGCTGACAGTGCCAGGGATTCGGACGAAAGCGGAACTCTCACCGCCGGCCTTAAAGCAGCTGTCTTTGCTAATGCTACATAAGGACTACAGGAATCATCTTCAGGTTTACACTGATGGCTCAACAACAGCAGGCAGATCTGCAGGAGCTGTGACCTTCCCTGCCAAAGCAGTAGATGTACTGTTCAAGACGTCTCATGGCACAACATCGACTGCCGTGGAGCTTGAGGCACTACGCCCCGCAATTTGCGTGATCGAAGGGGAGCCACCACAGAAATGGGCCATCTTTACAGATTCCAAGTCAGCCCTTCAGTGCCTTTTATCGGTCTTACGTAGCGGGCCGCAAGACCAATTAGTGCTTCAAACATGACAGCTCTATCACCAATTAACCGACAAAGGCCATGACATCACGTTTCAGTGGCTACCAGGCCACTCTGGAATAATCGGGAACGAGCACGCAGATCATGCTGCGAAACGTGCCCACGAAATTGGAGTGCTGCAAGCCATCCCACTGTCAAGAACGGATGCAGCAAGAAAACTACGCTCGCTTGCGCGTGATATGACGATAGCGCAGTGGAACACTCCTGGCCTTCTACATACCCGTCTACACCGCCTCGACCCATCACTGCAACTTCGAGTTCCGCATGGGCTTACCCGCTGTGAAACGACCGTACTTTGCCGACTGTGGCTAGGCACGTCATTCACGAGAAGTTTCGGCTATCGCATTGGACTGGAAGACAGTGCTGCCTGTGTTCACTGCGGCAGCGAGGAAACGATTGCACATGTCCTCTGCGATTGCCCTGGGTACTGCTCCCAGCGACAGACTCTCGCCGCAGACTTATCACGCCTTGATGGTCAACCGCTGTCCGAGCAAACCATATTGGAATGCCGGAACGATAGTGTCCCGCAGCGGAAAGCCACGAAGGCTGTGCTCAAGTTTTTGCGCGCAACGGGCCTCATGAACCGTCTCTGACACATGCCGTGCTTGTGTGTGTGCGCGAGTTGACCTCTCTCTTTCTCGCTTTCTTCTTTTCTTCCATTCCTTTATTCCCACACTTCAGTCCTGGAGATGAAGGGTTCGAACAGTTGAATTATAACTCATAAGTGCAATTCTGTCAGCCCCTTATCACAGCGAACGATGAGACCGTAATTGGCGGCGCGAAATCAACGGCTAGTTATGTTACCGTATTTTCCCGATATAACCTTTAAGGGCTGATTCATTTTAGACACTGTCGGCTTTCTTCTATATAGCGTCAGTTTAGCTGCCTCCGCGCGCACACACACACACACACCACACACACACACACACACACACACACACACACACACACACACACACACGCACACGCGCACACACACACACGCACGCGCACACACACACACACACACACACACACACACACACACACACACACACACACACACACACACACACACACACACACACACACACACACACACACACGGAGAGAGAGAGACGCGCGGGCATTGCGTTTACTTGCGTTGAATATGGTGTGAACGAACACGCGCTCGGCGTGTATACAGCTGGCAAATTGCAAACTGCTCTGTATAAACAACAGAAAAATTAAACGCGGCTCGAAGTTCGCACGTGGCACGTGCCCTTTGGCAGGCACAGAAGCTCTAAAAAATGTGGTTGATCCCACTGCCATAGGAATCGGTATAACACGAAATCGAAGCCTGTTTTCGCGAAGCTGTAACATTCATAAGCGGCAATCGGGCCAATCGAGGGACATGTGAACACGCTACTTGTAGACATCAGCTGCACCTCTACACGGCACAGGGACCCTCGACAGTTATACAAAACGGAAAGTTCACGAACGACTCACATTTCTCCGGAAACTCCGAACTGCACACGCGAGAGCCCTACGTAAACCTACCATAAACAAGGAGCGTCCGCAAACGGTGACATCTTGTAAGTGAAAGCGAACGGGTCAGCGAATGGTTTTGTGATAACACAGCCCACTGCAACAAAAGGCCAATCATTTGCTTGTCCATGGCCGCCCTTGCGTTCCTGGAGCAGTGCGCGTTGCAACTCAACATATCTGGCCACGCAAGACAAATTTTGTATAGCGGCCGCGTTCGAACTTCACCGTCACTATGCCACCACGCCCCTAACTTCGGCGGTCGAGGCGTGAAGACTACCGAAGCGCGAATTAGCATGACGATCTGCTTCGTTCTATCTATCGTTCCTAGGTGGCGGTACCACCGCAGCCAACCTAAGCGAACCAAGAGTGCAGTATAAGGGAGGCGATGTTAATTTAATAGTAATTTTGCTTGTTAAACACTATAGTTCACTGTACTAAACACCTTTACTTCAACCGGACGACAATGAAATGCAACTTGCAAAGCGCTGTAGCGAACATATGAGACCCATCTCTTCCATACATGAGCGATGTTGCGGTGGTGTGTCGGTAGAGCTTCCATCTGCTCTCGTCAAATCCCTTCGAGTCCATGTGGGTGGAACTTTCTCACTGTGAAAGTATGTTAATTTTTTCAAATATCCACTTCCGTTACGGAAGTACGTCACTGATTTATTGGTGGACCCCGACATAAAACACTTTCCTGTTAAAAAGCAGGCGTTTTCGCCGACATCGTGCGCGTCCAAGCGCGTGTTCACTGTTATTCAGTTCTCACTGCTGTGGCGCGCAGCTGGATCTCGCCAAGGTGCTTGGGAACTCTATGAAAGCTGTCGCCTTGGAAAGGATCGTGCAACTGCGCTGAAGTGCGCCGTGCGTCCTGCACGTCTGAACTCATCCTACTCAGTTTCAAGACACGTGCTACCTCGGGAGACCGCCAGGAAGTACAGTTTAGCTCTATACCTTAGCTGGGCGCGCTCCGGTGACGACAGGGAGCGAAAAGCAGCCATCAGCGTGGGGGCTCTCGCGCCGGCAGAAGCAGCAGCATGCGGGAGCGAGGCGCTCCGTATCGGCGCGCGAAGGAGAGAGGCCTCGGAAAAAGAGGAGCGGCCGGGAGGAACCTGCAAATTGGCGGCCATTTGCCGACTGGCCCTCATTACGGCACGCCGCGGAACCCGCTTCCTCTAACGACCGTGATTCGTAATTGTTCACCACCTTCTTTTTTTTCTTTTTTTTTTCTTTTCTTTCGCGGACGCATCTTCCAGCCAAGCAGGGCTCCATCTACTGGTAAACAGGACTAATCGCAGACCATTAAAACGGCCGCAAAGCGACAAAGCATGTGATTACACCGGGCAGCCGCAGCGAATCAGCCTCTAGCGGCGGCGCGGCACGAGAGCTTTTTCTTCTCCAAATCAAATTAACGCCACCGTGTGACACGCGTATTTTCGCTTCTCCCCGCTTTCATTGCGGAGTGTGCGCCTCACGAATTTTGCTTCTTCGCGGGCACGCGCGCGCACTTTCTGTGAGCGCGCGCATCGCGCGGACACCGGGTTGGAGCTGACAGCCGGGGAACCCGAGCGAAGCGCAAAGAAGCAGCAGCGGAAGAGCGCCGTAACGGCGTAGGTTAATTACAGCGCGGTGTGCCTCTTGTCGAGTTAGCATGCAAGGTACTCGAGTGTGCCTCTCCATTTTTGTCTCCCGCTTCTTTCTCGCCGGACCTCCGCGCGCGCGCGCGTACGCGGTGCTGGGTGGCGCGTTTTTACGGCGCTCCACTTGCGTCACGAGTTGCTCCAGCGCCAAGTGCCGATTCCGCGGCGCTGTGGCACTGCCGGAGAACGAAGCGGACCGCTTTCGGCTAACCTTCCCCATATTCATGGCAGATGCCGTCCTCGATCAGGATAACCACATGTTGGTTCTCGCGACAGCGATGCAGTCTATGACTTGTCATGACACATTCTTTGACAACACATAGGTAGTAATGGTAGTTTTATAACGAAAGGCTTAGCGCTAGTACAGCCAAACCTCGATATAGCGTACCATGATTGGACGAAATCGTCTGTGTAACGAATTATCTTCATTCCCCTATCTTAGTTGTATTGAAAACGATGCATTTTTCACTCTATTAAACGTAGCAATTTTGCCATACCGCGGTCTCGATTTAACGCACTGTTTGGTTATTTTAAGCATGCGCTTGCAGCCTTTGTGGTTAGTTAATGTATATCTAAAGAATTGATTGATTTCTGGGGTTTTACGTCCCAAAACTATATGCTGTGATTATGAGAGACGCCGTAGTGGAGGGCTCCGGAAATTTCGATCAGCTGGGGTTCCTTAAAGGGATTATCTACCGTCTTTCATCGCTCTCCCGTTTCCTGGCTCAATAGAAAGCGTACTTTTCGAAGTGTCCCAGCGTGCAGTGGTTTCTCCAGAAAGTGAGTAGAAATTATTAAAATACAACTTTTTGATCTACGAAGTCGCTTCTTTTCTATGGGTAAAGACGCTGACAACGATGCTTACTGGGCGCGCTCCCCGATCCACCCTTTCGGGCGCGGGCGGCCTGAGGTGACGAGGAGGAGAGGCGAGGGAAAGTCGGCGCCCTGGGGTGTAGCTGGGGTGCGCCTCGTATGAGATTTCCCATAAGAGGTGCGCCCCAGAAAAGAAACAGCTGTGCTGTTGAGCCACTTTCGCGATATCTTCCCTTTTCCTAAGGACACCAGTATAGTCAGATGAGAGAGAGTATTTGCAACAGATTCTAGCATAATCGGGCAAACTGTACCCGAGGACGTCTTCGCACAGCCTTCCACCGAGGACGTCTTCGCACACTGTCTCACGGACACATTATGAATTGAGGCGCATAAAGTCTCAGTGATGACGCCTGCACACATTCACAGCGCAGCGCGTTAAAGACATCCTGAAAACAAGGCAGCACCGCACGAGTGAGGCGCAGGACTACGCGCCAGTACTGGAAGACGAATTCGAAGGCAGCGCCGCCTGCGCCACCCCGAAAGCAGCGAAAAGAATGAATTGCTCTTGCATGCTATAAAAAGGTGTCTTATAGGATGAAGTACACTTCTAAGGCATAAATAATTGTTTTTCAGTAGAATATGTATACCTGCATGGTCTTGTTCTGTTACACTGGGATATTGACAAACACGTTGTTGGGGGACGCTAGCGGAGTTTCTTGCACCTCTTTCAGAGCAAAATTAGAAACATAATTTCTTCTTTCTGGTGTAAAGACGTGCTCGTTCGAGTAAATGTGACGCACGATGTTTCCATGTTTAGCACAACTTAAAAATGTTTTCCGAGCTGCAGACAGTCCCTTTAACTTTCGCGTGTGACTCGATATTTTAACAGCCAAGCCGTTCTTGCTCGCCGAAAATTGGACCACAAAACACCCTCATCATTAGTTATGATCCCCACATGTGCGCGTGCGCTACTTCTATGCATGTTCGGAGTTTGCACGCGCGCTTCTTCTCACTCGCTCACTCCCTCAGCCCACTACTACACTGGCAAAACTGCGGCTGGTAGGCGCATATGTTACCTTGCAAGAAGAAGAAGAAGAAGAAGACATTTTGCGTTGATTTTTATGGTTTTACCTTAATTTATATTTGTGCTTAGTGAAACCACAGATATAAAAATAATCTTTTAAGTCAAAGCAATCTCGGCCAATTCCCTGTATTGGGTATGTGCCAGCTTACAGAGGAGAAGTAGAAGAATATTTCTTCGGTGCACAGCGTTTCGCAAACCTATGCATTTGTGCATAGCTTAAAACCACGAGAACATGCGTCCTCTCAAAGGCGCGAAGCTATATGCACAAACGCTTAGCGTATAGTATAGCAAAGGGGCGCGACGACGACGTCAAGCCGAGGCCACGGATGCCGCGTCCACCACCGTATGCGGTTCGACGCGAAGGTCCTTACGCTGAGCTCGGTCCGAAACTTTGAAAAGCGATAGCTGGCCTTTGCAGTGCTTCACGAGACGTTTCCCGAAGCCTCGGACCACGAGGCTTCGGAGACAAGCCCGGACCAGTCAAGTGCCCATAATCTTCGCTTCTTCGCTCGCCTTGAGCCACTAGTGCAAGCTTCACTCATTCCTTTTGCCTCTTGTCGTGTGGTGCACACACTGTCAGTGTCATCGGCCATGGATTGGGCACTTTGCACTAATGGAAGCTTTCAAACAAAGGTAAATGCATCACTGGGGAACTATAGTACAACAAAACACCGCTTTGTTTCTTTGTTTCGTTCTTTCTACTGACGTCATCCTTGTCCTACCTCGCTTTATTGAATCATAGCAACGCCACATGATCTTCGACTCTTCAAGACAGCGCCCTTCGCTGTAAGAGATGCTAGCTATATACAGACCAAGGCCTTCAACAGACAGACTGTGAAGAACTTGGTTAAGTGCAGTGAGTTTATCGAAGCCTTTATACACCCGGAAAGCTAGCAACGAATGTGAAAGGAAAATACGTTAGTGGCCCTTTCTGAAGCCCACGGGGCATAAGGTGACACAGCGGATGGTATTACATGGTTATGTAATGCGTATACGCGTGCTTTTGTCGACTACGTTTTACCCATTTGCGGGGTGTGTATGATTCATTTCATTTTTCATAGCACACGTATGAACAAACATGACAGGCCTACAACCATATGGGCAAACACTTGCCGTTTTTCACTAAAGCATAGTTTTAGTTATTTGCTCGAGGAGAGGCGGAAGAAATATTTGCATGTCGATGACACATGCATGGAGCTGTTGATCTCGAGATCGAACACAGTCGGCGCCAAGCGGCGAGTGGGCGAAGTTCCCAAGTGTGGATAGCTCCTAGCGGTCGTTTTTTAGCCACTGCGGTTTTACATGCGCCCGTGCGCCACCCATGTCCTCCAATATGTTTGTTCTCTGAACCGGTGCAGTGTTGAATGCTTTCATGTACTTTTATTCAAGAATAAACGTATTAGTCATAGTATAATGTGGCTTTGCGCTGCAGTCTTTGCTCTTTCTCAACATTACTGAGCACCTGTGTCGTGAGCGTGCCATGTCATCGTCGCACCTCCGGTACAGCACAGCTATTTTAGTTTGGCTGCTTCTGTATATACATTTCAACTATATAGCAAAGTGTAGTTCGCGTCCATCTGAATAACTTAAGCTGGAAACATGAACGTGTAAATGCAGCGCTGCAGCGATATCTTCTCAGGATATGTGAATGTGAAAATGGCGGAAAATAGCAGACGTTTTTCGCTTGAAGAACACATCTTTTCTTTTTATGTGCGTTAAAAATGAACCTTTTCTTGTCACGGTCACGCAACTGCCCGTAATGCTTTAATACTCAAACGCATGCGACAAATTTGATTTGATTGATTTGTGGGGTTTAACGTCCCAAAACTAGCTCTGATTATCAGAGACGCCGTAGTGGAGGCCTAGGAAATTTCGACCACCTGGGGTTCTTTAACGCGAACAGACATCGCACAGCACACGGGCCTCAACATTTCGCCTCCATCGAAATACAGCCGCCGCGGCCGGGATTCATCCCGCGACCTTCTGATCATCAGCCGAGTGCCATAACCACTAGACAACCGTGGCGGAGAGCATCCGAAGAAAGCGATGCGTTTGAGTATTAAAACGTTTACTCAATATAGGCATGTGTCAAATATCGTGATAGTACTCAAGCGGTATATACAGTCACGTAGCTTGACTAATTGTGCCAGTTAACTGCCTAGCATTTCATGGAACATGACATGCAAGGCATTTAAACGCAAGTATGCGTGGAAGTGATACAGCGGAGTACACAAGCTGCTACTTCAACTCAATGCGCAGTAACAGTCCATTTATGTTGTTGTAGCCAATAGTGAAAAATGAGCGAGAACACAATACTGAAGTCTTTCAGTCGCGTAACAGCGATGCCAACATTGTAAACAGAAAACAACTTAATTATGGTGAAAGAAAAATAAACGGAGAGAACCGCCGAGGAAGTCGAACTGTGAGGCTGGGCGATGTCCGTGTCCCGTTGAATGGTGCATCACGCTTTCTTCGCGTACAATAAAAACGTTTTGCATGCTTCCTGCACTGACGTAAGATTGAAGGACGCATGTATTGCTGCTTCACTGCAATTAATGCTGTTATTTAGCTAACGACTGCCTCAAACGGCTCGCAAGAGAGCGCCGCTGTGTATATTTAAATGCGCGCCGGCGAACGCATGTACACTCACGCGGTGACAGAGCTGCGACCTACACTTCGATCTCGAGGCCAATACACAGGTGCTTGTCTTCAAACTGATGCGGCGGTTCTGTTCGCCATGGGCACGTGCAGACGACGTGATCAGGACCAGGAAACAAAAAGGCGATCTCGGACAGCTGCTCCATCGGTGCTTAAACACACACACACACACACACACACACACACACACACACACACACACACACACACACACACACACACACACACACACACACACACACACACACACACACACACACACACACACACACACACACACACACACACACACACACACACACACACACACACCTATACACCCAAGGCTGTATAAGACGCGGGGTTCAGGCACAGCAGGGCACAGCTGCACAGAACTCCATGAGCTCCGTTGCAAAAGTCACGACTACCGGTGCCGTACCACAGCCACTGGTATATCGGTACGGCAACTATGTAGTGACTGGGGCTCCTTAGAGGAGACACTGCCACTACGTACGTTGCCATCACCGAGATCAGACCGCAGCGCATCGAGGTAACCCACCTGCCGTCGCCTCCTCTTCTTGCCTGCTCAGGCGTTGACGGACGCGTGCATACAAGCCCGCGCTTACCGCGTGTCTTGCATGCACATCATCAAATGCTCCTGTTGCGACGTCCGAGACGGTCCACTAGGGGTTCCTTACATCGCAAAAGCGATAATAAACTGCCACATGCAAGAACACGCGAGGAGGCATCTGTAGGCGGACGCGCACTTGTGACTTGATGACTGCACCACAGCGCTACGGCCTTCCACTGAACGCGCTTGCCATTACGACACGCTCGCGTTATTCAAGCGCGACGGAGAAGGGGACTGCGGGGGTTACGGAACGAATCGCTTCGCTTCAAGACGTTAACAACGCAGCCTCCGGGCTCCGCGATATGATGCAGACGCGTGAAAAGCCGGGCAGTGCGTCTGCCGCACGCGCGGGAGAGCCTGTTCGTCTGGTCAGAGGTTGTTGAGCGCTGATGGGGAGATAGAGAAAGAGAGAGAGAGAAACAGAATGAAGGAAAGCCAGGGAAGCGAACCACGCGCGTCCGGTTTGCTACCCTGTATTGGAGGAAGGGATAAAGGGGTGAGTGGAATAAGAGAGAGAGAGAGAGAGAGAGAGAGAGAGAGAGAGAGAGAGAGAGAGAGAGAGAGAGAGAGAGAGAGAGGCGGGAGGCACTTTTGACTCGAGCGCACCCTTGTCTGAGCCCATCGGCTACAGCCGGTCTCTGTGTTCCCGAGTGTCGCGTTTGATGTGTCCCCGTGCCCTGTCGATAGTATGGTCCTTTCGCCTTTCTCTCACTTTATCTCACTCCTTTCTCTCATTGTTGATCAAAATATTATCTTTCTTCCTCTACTTCAATCCCCATCTCCCGCACTGGACGGTTGACGTGTCCTTCTCGGTGAGAGGCAGTTACTATACTCTGCTTTCCTCATCTTTTCAATCCAAGAATCTCTTCTTTCTCACAGAGGCCTGTCGACTGCAGCTACTAATGCCTTGATTGCCTTCTGTGCCATCGGAGCACACGGCCGTGGTTCCAGAACTTTGGCTGTTGAAACTGGTCTTGAGTCCAGTCTGTTGAGCACCATCCGTAGTGGGTGTCGCTGGGTATCGTAACGTGATTGACATTTAGTGGGTGCCCAGTCACTGCGGAATCAACGGCAAGCTGGCACCTCACATCAAGAAGCGAACGTTGTTTCGATTCCGCTCACAAGGACAGATGCTGCAATGCAGCTTCGGCATCTGGCACGCAGTCTCTCACTGGCTGAGTGGAAATCGCCAAACATAAGACGAACGCGACTGTACCCACTAAACCCTTTCCTGCAGCTCCGCCCACCATCAGGACTTCCTCGACATGAGGCCTCGCTTCTTTGTGGACTTCGGCTGGGAGTTGCCTTCACAAAGGTATACAACGCATTAATTGGAGCGGTCGACAGTGCAGCATGCGAGGTGCGCGACAACGACGAAACCCTCGACCATTTTCTGTGCCACTGTCTGCGGTTCGACGCGGAAAGGAAAACCCTTGTTCAGACGCTACGCTAACTCGACGATCAGCTACTTTCCGTGCAGATGCTGCTTGAACACCGCCCTCATCGCTCGTCGGCCCACAAGGCACTGAAAGTACTTTTGCATTTCTTGAAAACGTCGGGTTTGAGCGAACGCCCCTGACTGATGGAGTCATCCTAAAACGTCTCTTTTCCCTTCCTCCT
This sequence comes from Hyalomma asiaticum, assembly GCA_013339685.2. Lineage (NCBI taxonomy): Eukaryota > Metazoa > Arthropoda > Arachnida > Ixodida > Ixodidae > Hyalomma > Hyalomma asiaticum. Next base: position 223,471,594 of record CM023481.1, read on the forward strand.
CTCTCTCCCATCTTTCTATTCCCCCCTTCCCATTCCACAATGTACGGTAGCCAACAGGACGCCTTTCTGGTTTCCCCCTGCCTTTCTGCTTTTCCCCTTTTCCTTCCTTCCTTCATGGATGTCGTAACGAGCACAAATGCACAGGACATGTTCAATGGCTCTTCGCTCTCGCAAAAGTCGCACGTAGATGTGTCAGCCATGCCGACGCGAAACGAGTATGCCCCCGTAATTGCGACCCCTCCAGAGGCGGCATAACAACGTTGCATTGGAGCGGGAAATCTGTCACGCCAAGTGCAATTTTAAGGAAGGGTCAAGCTCACGTAGCTGACACTCGTGAAAAATAGGGTACGACCAATGATCGTGAGCGATATCGTCCAAGCCAGCAAGTCGAGTTGTTTTGCAGCATCTGTCTTTGACAGTGCGATCGGGACCACTCGAGTTTCATCGTGTGCCGATCGGGCTGCCTCGTCAGTTAATTCATTTCCAGTAATACCGGCATGTCCCGGTTAAAGTCCCTATATTTATCATTTTTTTATAAGTAGCGACAACTACATCCTCTCCCGGCCCCCTCTCGCACACAGCCCGTGTCGGCAGCCATGTTCTTCCTAAACAGTTGGAACTGAGCATGCGCGCACATAGCGTCCACCCGTCAACATACACGTTCCTATCAAATATGACAGTGAACGTGCTCAATATGAGGGAACGCCTACTGAAATGCCCGACTTTCTTTGACGTTCTCTCGCTGCGGCATTCAAGTAACAGCTTTAGAAAGAACATGGCGTCCAAAAGCAACGCCGACCAATCAGATGCATCAGCGGCACATCAAAGCTTTCCGCTACTTAAAGAAACGGAAAAAAGATATTTAGGGACTTTAGTCCTGGTAGCCATTGAAATATAATGTCTTGTCCTCTTGCTCGAGTAGTAGTAGTAGCAGTGGTTCTCTATAGGAGGAAATACACAAGGTGTCCGACTTAAAAGTTAAACGTAACCAAGTTTTTAAAAATGACCGAGCGTGCTAGCGAGTTGCGACATTGAACAGCGTTGAGGATCAAGTGCCTTAGTTTTACGCTTTTTTCCTTGTTACAAAGTGAATTAGTTATCATAAAATAATTAGCTACATCTTTAAATTATTTGGTTCAGCAAGAAATTGTCAGTACAAAGGTAGTAGATAAAATTTAAAAATGACCGACTGAAGTGTTTGCCTAAGTACCATTGATGGATGTTCAGATCTGTACCATCAGAGAGAGCCCGCGAAATTCAAAAATAAGCGCGCAATAGCCCCACTAATTCTGCATCCCAGACGACTGAACAAAAAACTGTACATGCACCTTTCACCTGCAGCGCTGTCGCATTCGGGCACACACAGGGAGTAGCGGTTAAGGCGCGTCGCGTTTCTAAGTAACGTGGCATAGAGATATTCGCTTCGACTCGTCGAATGAAGCCGGAACACTCAAAGCATTTACGAGTATGCGCGCGCGCGCGCGCACACACACACACACACACACACACACACACACACACACACACACACACACACACACACACAGCAACAACAACAACGACAAAACTGCGATCGTTGCCGGCGTGTAAGCGTGCCTCGGACAGCGCTGCGGAGACAAGCTGACGTTGTTCCCTTATCGGTTGTACGGGAGCGATGAATTCGCGATGAATCACGTGATTATTAACTCGAAAGTGTTGTATACCGGGGTCCATCAAGAAACCACTGACGTACTTCCATAACTAAAGTGGATGTCTGAAAGATAAACACGCACATGACATTGAAAAATACCGCTACCTGCGATTGGAACCCACAACCAGCCAGGGTGCGACGATAGGAGCTGAAAGCACTACCGACCGCACCCTCGACAGACCTAACAATACGAAGTAAAAAAAAAAATTGGCAGATCCCACGTGCAGTGGGAATCAAGGAAATTCGAAGCACGCATCAGGAACGTAAATGGATTTGCATTGTTGTCTCGCTATACCGAGTTTGGTACATATGAAGTTAACGAAACGGCCGCAAGAGCACCATGAATGTGGCATGTAAACCATGCCGCTCATACACGCATGTCATGGTTCTAACGTTGTGACCTGTCATTTACGTTCGTCATGCAGTCGTGTTGTGCCATAGCAATCTTGGTATACATCCCATTAACGAAACGCGTGGCATATAGATCATGCCGCTCATGTCATGCATGTCACGATTTTCATGTGTATGAGCTATCATTTGTGATCGTCATGGGTCATGTTGTGCCAAATCAATTTTTGTATACATCCCATCAACGAAACGGCCAGGAGAGCACCAAGGCCGTGGCATGTAAATCATGTAAATCATGTCGCTCATGAGATGCATGTCAGCGTTTTCATGTTATGACCTGTCATTTATGTTTGTCATGTAGTCATGTTGTGGCATGCCAGTTTTCGTATACGTCCGATTAACGAAACGCGTGGCATGTAAATCATGTGGCTCATGACATGCATGTCACAATTTTCATATTATGACCTGTCATATACATTCGCCATGCAGTCATATTGTGGCAGACCAATTTTCTTATACGTCCCATTAACGAAACGGCCAGGAGAGCACCAAGACCGTGGCATGTAAATCATGCCGCTCATGACATGCATGACATGCTTTTCATGTTATGATCTGTCACTTATGTTCGTCATGCAGTCATGTCGTTTCATACCAATTTTCGTAAACATCCCATTAGCGAAACGGCCAGGAGAGCACAAAATCGTAGGCGGCTAGATAGATAGATAGATAGATAGATAGATAGATAGATAGATAGATAGATAGATAGATAGATAGATAGATAGATAGATAGATAGATACGCTCAAAGTCGCCGAAGTTCGCTAAGAAATGCTTCGCATTTAAAAAAAAACGGGCTTTACATCCTTTCTACACTGCTTTACAATTTGCAACTATAGTCTGGTTAATGCAAAGATATTTAGCAACCAAAATGGCTTTAAAATTAACATCGCCACCTTTTCACTGCACTCTTGGATCTCAGCGGTGGTACCACAATCTAGGAACGATGGAACAAAGTCATAAATTGTGTACCGGCAGTTAGCGCTTCTGTATCTCGACGCCTCGAACGCAGAGCAGGTTTCGGCTTCGTGCAGGCGCGTTGCTTGGGGAATGTACTACATGCATGCAACCCCCTCCGCTACATAATGTCTCTTGCGTGACGTATATCACTGGCTATCATATATGATAGCCAGTGTTTGTTGCTACGCACTCTAATCCACGAACACAATGACGGCCGATCCACAAGCAAATGATGCACCTTTCGCACAGCCAAGTGCATGTGCGTTCACAAGAACGATCCGTTGACAAGCAGTTCGGTTTCGCTTGCAAAATTTCACCTCTTGCGGACGCTCCTTGTTTATAGCAGGTTTGCACAGTGCGCTGGCGCGTTCAGTGCAGCATCTCCTCAGAAATGCGAGTCATTCGAGTACTTTCACTTGTGTGCAACTGTCGAGGGTCCGAGCGCAGTGTCGAGGTGCCGCTGATGTGTAGATGCAACGGGTTAACATGTCCAGAGCATCTGACCCACCTCCCGCCCCTCGCTTCGCCTGACTGCCGCTTATCTATTTCACAGCTTCGCGATTACAGGTTTTACTTTCATGTTATATCGATTACTATGACAGAAGGATCAACCACATTTTTTTTTGTATTTCGCGGGCTTTCTTTGACGGCACATATCAGAAGATCCATCAATGGTACTTAGTTGCAAAAACTTCAGTCGGTCATTTTTAAATTTAATCTCAAAGTTCACTTCCAATGCGGCCTACCCGGGCGAGTTGTCACCCGCTCCCGCACACCGGCACTTCTATGACACAGGGAGTAGCCAGGTGGCGAGGTCGGCCAGCTCGATGAAAGTCGCATACACTGCTATGTAGGCCGCCTCTCGTGCGCGGGAGCAACCACGCGGCCGAAGGAGCGCCTCAGCGCTATTGGCCTCGAGATCGAACGCCGCCGGCGCCTGGCGGCGAGTGGACGAAGCGCCCAAGTGCGGACAGTTCCTTGCGTCGTCTGCTAGCGTCTGCTAGCCATTTGCGCGCGTACGCCACGCATGTCCTCGAATATGTCTGTTCCCTGAGCCAATGCAGTGTTGAATGCTTTCGTGTATTCTCTGCTAAGCATATAATTATTATGTACGGTATCATTTGGTTTCGAGCTGCAGTCTTTGCTCTTTCTTCAAAAAACTGAGCGCCTGTGTCGTGAGCATGCTATGTCTTCGTCGCACCTCCCGGTGCGCCGCGCTCTTTTTTCCGCTACTATGCATGGCCAGGTCTGTAGGCTACATACACGATCAAACTACTCCGCCGTAGCATAGCTACACGGTATCCCGCGACCTCGAAATGCAAAACCTCCTGTATCCAAACAGCAGTGGGACGAAGTATGTTCTTCGGTTGATGGACAGATGAGAGTGGGGGGCAAATGGAACCTCCTTAAACAACTGCTTGATCAGTCGCAATTCAAAGGTAACCAGAGATTCGCTATTGACAGAATTGTACATAGTGAAAAGGCGAAAGGTGTGTCTGAAACAGCCCTTCTGCAAGGGTTAGCGGATACCTATCTTCCGCTGGGTCCCTCCGGTGACGCGGACTATCCTCGTTACCGGGGGGGAACGGTGGCGGAGCTGGACGCACCTTTCACTGAACCAGAAATTTGGGAGGTTCTCCAGGAGCTCAACGGACGCTCTGCACCGGGCCCGGATGGAATCTCAAATAGGCTTCTACGTAACTTGGATAGTAAATCCATCCAGAAGCTAACCGAGGAAGTGAACAAAATCTGGGAGACGGGGCTTGTCCCCGAATCCTGGAAGACTGCCTCCGTGGTGCTTATTCCAAAGCCAGGGAAACCTTTAGCACCGGAGAACATGCGGCCGATCTCGCTTACGTCCTGCGTAGGAAAGGTGGCTGAACATGCGATCCACAATAGAGTGTCCCGGTACATCGAAATTAAAGAGCTATTTCCACAAAACATGGTGGGCTTTAGGCCTGCCCTATCTGCACAGGACGTCATGCTCCTCATTAAGAGACAAATTATTGACAACTACACCAGAGATACTAGAGGCATACTAGCTCTAGACCTGGCCAAAGCTTTTGACAGCATCTCTCACAAGTTTGTGCTTGAGGCAGTCTCGGATATGTGTCTGGGACAACGTTTCCACGCATACGTTAGCTCCTTTCTCAGGGAACGCAGGGCTTCCATTAAGATCGGCCAACTAAAATCCGCGGAATTTACCTTGGGAGCGAGAGGCACTCCACAGGGGGCCGTCATCTCTCCCCTGCTCTTCAATATTGCCATGAAGGGCCTCTCCGAGCGACTCGCCACGGTTCGCGGGATTAACCATGCTCTCTACGCGGACGATATCACTGTGTGGTGCATGGGAGGGTCCGATGCCGAGGTAGAGCAGGCACTTCAACAGGCACTCAACGTCACGGAGGGCTTTCTAGTCGGTTCGGGATTGAGCCTGTCGCCTGCCAAGTCCGAGTTGTTACTTTACCGACCCACCCGACAAGGGATGAGGAACCTCACTCCTCTAGAGCACATTCCAATATCTCTATACACACGTGACGGGCAGAAAATCCCCAGGGTAGACTGCATCAGGGTGCTCGGACTGTTGCTGGAGTCAAAGGGTGGCAACTCGCAGATTATAGCTCGCATCACTTCCAAGACGGAGAACATGCTTAGGCTCATACTCAGGGTCTCGAACCGCAGGGGCGGGCTGAGCGAGAGCAATCTCCTTCGGCTCTACCATGCGTTTCTCATGAGCCACATTAATTACGTCGCTTCGGCGCTGCACTGGTCCAAAAGGGAAGAGGCAAAAATCGACGCACTAATGCGCACGAGTATAAAGCGAGTTCTAGGGTTGCCTATCAGCACCAGCACTGGAAAGCTCATACAACTGGGCATGCATAACTCCCTCTCGGAGGTGATCGAGGCGCAGAAAATGGCTCAGGTAGTGCGCCTATCGTCCTCGCAGGCCGGTAGACGTATCCTGGAGTCCATTGGCTGCGGTCTTACACAGATTCGTGAACGTAAAGTGACTCTACCGTCTTCTATCAGAGGTACATTTGCCGTAGCTCCACTTCCCAGGAATGTCCACCCGCAGTACAATGTAGGACGCCGCATAGCTCGGGCCCGTTCCTTATTGAAGTCAGTTGCAGACAGCCCGGACCTCGCTACGTTTGTCGACGCAGCACAGTACGGGCGTTCTGATCGCTTTGCAGTGGTCTCAGTCGACCATAGTGGCAAGCTCCTATGTGCTGCGTCGGTTAGAAACGTTTCGGCAACGATTGCTGAGCAAATTGCCATTGCTGTAGCAATGAAGGACGTATCGCGTCCAAATGTCTTCACGGACTCGCGGTCCGCTGCCAGAGCTTTCGCCTCGGGCTCGATCTCGCGGGAGGCAGCAGCTATCCTCGGCAGCGAGGGGGCTGCCGGGTTTCACACCATAACATGGTTCCCGGCCCACATGGGGGCCAACGTACACCCCGATGTCCCCAACTCCAATGAGTTTGCCCATGACCGTGCGCGAGGTTTCACTCACCGCGGCGGTCCCGGCGAATTCGCGGGCGGGGATGCCGGCAGGTACAGGGACCCGCTCCTCACTTTTCACGAGATCGTGACTCATTATCATCTCTCTCGGAGGGTCTTTCCACTTCCTCACCCTAAACTCACTCGTCCGCAGTCTTCGGCCTTCAGGATGCTCCAAACGGGGTCTTTCCCTTCGCGAGGCAGGTTTAGTAACTTCTCGCCCAACGTTGAACCGCATTGTCCGAACTGTGGAGAGGCTTACTGCTCACTAGCTCACATGCTCTGGCAATGTCCTGCGTTACGTGACACAGAGTTCAGCAAAGAAGAGGACTGGGAGGAAGCCCTGAGAAGCGGCGACCTTTCGGTTCAACTTCGGGCTGTCCAGAGAGCCTGCGAGAGGGCGGAGGGCCACGGTCTTCCTGTCCCTGCGTGGGAGCGGCCCGCAACTGCTACAGGATCCCCCTAGAAGGGGACGTCCAACTGCAGTTTCTCCGGACCAAAATAAAGTTCTGTGCCTGCCTGCCTGCCTGTGTGCTTAGATTTAGGTGCATGTTAAAGAAGCCCAGGTGGTCAAAATTACTCCGGAGCCTACATTACGGGGCGTGCATGTCTCATAATCATAGCTGGTGTTGGCGCGTGCAACCCCATCACTTATTATTATTATTATTATTATTACAAGGTCAAACTAAGTTGGGCACTTGGGTATAAAATTCACGATCATTCGTACAGAGCTCGCTCCATCAAGGCCGAATGGCTTCGGGAGGCCTCCGCCTTTTGAGCTGCGTTCTCGCGTCGGCGCTCGCTTCCGTTGCATTCTACCACTTTATCGCACATGCATCTTCGAATGTTCAGTTGACGATTGTCTTTCGCTTAACCGTGATGCTAATGCAGATACGTGCATGCTCGCTTTCGGGGGGAACAACCGAAGGCAAATTTAACCTATAAAAGGTGGTAATGCCAAATATTTTGCGAATTGTATGCATCAGGCGCATGTTAGCGTTTGCTTAATAAAACCGATGCGTTCAGCCTTCAACATAACGCGCACGATGCTGCGTGAATGGTTCCGTTAGAATACCAGAGGCATCAGAGCGCTGCGATGTTTATCGCGCGTGCCTTCAGTCTGCCATAGCCTCCACTGCAGGTTACTCGGCGCAAATAAGAATTTTCTTCTACAAAATCTGTTCGCTTGCGTACTCTCACCTCTCTCTCTCTCTCTCTCTCCCCCCCCCCCCCCCCGGTCTTCTATATTCCCGCTACGAAAAGTGAACAATTCGGTGCCTGTGACAATGCGCGTGAACAAGTTTCGTTCAACATATATACGGTGAAAGGCCCGCGTGCACAGCCGCACTGTTCTCACCCTTCTTATTTGTATATATGTCCGTGTTGAAGGCCGGTAACACTGAACATTCGTGTATGCCTTCTCGTCTCTGGCAACTGGGAACGCCACAGCAGCGTCAATTGCGGTGTTTCGTCGTGACGCTGGAAGCCGTCGCGCGTATACACTGTCATTGTCATCGTAGGCGTGGCGAGTGAGCCAACAAGATGTTATGGCGGTTCGGTCTTTCGGCCGACACGTCTGATAGCGGAGAAAATGTCTTACTGTGCTTCTGAGTGTTGAATGCACAGAACACACGCAACATGGGACAGGATTAAGTTCCATTTAGCCCCACAGCGAACTTAGCACTGGGGAGTCGGAATTTGCACAACTTAATTACTTCCTTTTCGCGTTGAAGCGTCCTGCGAAAATCCAGCGCCGGACCTCAGCAGTGGTTAGCATGCTCGCTAATCATATCACGCGATAGTTGGCGTGCCCAAGGCATTCCGACACACGTGTCAAATTACGAATAGTGCCTAATTCTTAAACGGAAAATTAATTGCGGTGTTTAACGTGCCAAATGGGGGATGCGAAAGATGCCGTATGGGCGATTCCACGAGAGATCGAACATACATTTCAGCTGGACATTCTTGTTTTGTCCGGTTTCTTTTTTTTCTTTTTTAAATGTTATGAAGGTTCTTCAGACTCCTGGAACCGGAAATGTGATTTCCAAAAGCCGCTATATATATATATATATATATATATATATATATATATATATATATATATATATATATATATATATATATATATATATATATATATATATAGTGAAACAGCAGACACGACTTCGCAGTTATCGTTTATTGCCAACAGTTTCGACCGCGGGTCCGGTCTTTTTCAAGGCATAGAGAGAAGTGAAGTGATAGCTGAGAAACTGATCGGAAGAAGAAAAGGGAGAGAGTGGTGCTAAAGGTACACAATTCATTCTGCAGGTGAGCGTTATGGGTGCTTGAGAGAAGGCTGTGCGGGAGGGAGAACAAGGTGGGCAGCTAGCAACACGGAGTCGAGGCAAGCAGTGCACAGTGGGGGGCAAAACTATATATATATATATATATATATATATATATATATATATATATATATATATATATATATATATATATATATATATATATATATATATATATATATTATAAGAACTTTGAAGTAAACTGCAATGTTAACAGATAAAAATTTTCTTTATTCCTAACGTTTCGGCTGGAGGACCAGCCTTCTTCGGAGTTTAAGTCGACTTAAACATTCGACTTAAACCTCCGAAGAAGGCTGGTCCTCCAGCCGAAACGTTAGGAATAAAGAAAATTTTATCTGTTAACATTGCAGTTTACTTCAAAGTTCTTATAATTCTTTCACGGTAGCCAGAAGAAAATCTTGTTGATATATAATATATATATATAGTATATATATATATATATATATATATATATATATATATATATATATATCTGAGGTGGGGGGAAGGGGGCTTCGTATATTGCTTACCGCAATGTTTTCCGATTTCATTGTCGAACTCGAAGTCGTGAGGTGAATACATCTTGTGGGATGACTCTGCTTTGTTATTGTGCTGACAACCACCTTTTTTCTCGAGTCTACACGGTTCCTCGAGTCTACACGGTTCCATCTGAATTCCCTGCCCGTTCACATATAGGCCTCGCGATTGTCCAGCGTATGGGAAGAAGTGCTAAGCGCGGAAAGCTGAATCATTTCGCATTTTGCTGCAAAGCAAAAGGAACGCACGTCAACGACTTCGCCGAACGGCAGGACGACGACGACGACGCCTTTACCGTGCTGCACGTGTACAGTATGCAAGGAAGCTTGCCCGGATGTTCGGTGAGACTGGGACTGGCGACTCGTATTGCGAGACGGGAAGCGCGGCTGAAAGTCGACACCGACGCGCAGGCCAACCTGGTGGTGCGCGATTTGTTTGAAGGCCTGGGAACCAAGTGGCAGTCACAGCCAGCGCGGGCTGTACTGCGCAGCTCTGGCTGTGGTGAAATATTGCACGTGGAAAAGGTGTGCCTCACGGTGCCGATTGGATCAGACACAAGAACCGTGGATTATTCGTTGTAAAGAAGGGTCGGCAGCCACGATCCTAGGACTAGAAGCTTGCGAGCAATTTGGTCTTGTTAATAGAATCAGGCAAGTCAACAAAGCGGACTTATCCGAGTGTGTTCGCCGACAGCATCCCATGTTGTTCACGGGCACTGGGGTATACTAACGAGAGAGTAAACAGTATGGTGCTCCCAGATGATGCTCGCCCGGTCGTCGAGCCGGCACGGCGCGTACCTCGCGTGATTCGACCACGACTGAAAGAGGAGCTTGATCGTCTGGAGGCCGCGGTCGTTATTGTCAAGGTGCGGGAGCCGTCTGACTGGGTAGCTCTACTTGTTAGTGCGCGAAAGAGGAGTGACCAACTTCGCGTTTGCATGGACCTCTGAAAGGTGAAGGAGTCTTTCAAGAGGGAATATTTTCAAGTTTCGCGCAGAGAAGAGATCGAAAGCGAACTGGCAGGGGCAAGAAATTTTAGTTCGCTTGATACGAACAGCGGGTTCCACAAAATACCCCTTGACGATAAGACCTCGCACAATTGAACATTTAATAGTCCATTTGGCCGCTACCGATTCTTAAGGCTGGTGTTTGGTACCGGGTCGGCTCCTGATGTATTTGAAAGAACAATAACTGAGATTTTCGACAGGGTGCCTGGTGTGCGCATCTACCGTCGATGACATTATAATTTGGGACGCCTCATGAGAGGAGCATCAGGAAAGACTGCATAACTACCTGAAAACAGCCAGTGCAGCAGGTCTTACGGACAAGTGTAAGTTTGGAGTACAGCAGATATATACAGAGTCCCTTAGAAACCGAATAAGTGGTCAAGGCATCAAACGGAACCCAGAACGGGTGGAGTGCCTAGCCCACTCCCAGAAGTCAACTACAAAAAAAAAAAAAGAGAGGAAGTTTAGATGTTACTGGGCGCAGTTAACTATATTTCGGCATGTACTTGCCGAACTTAGCAAGTCAGACAGAACCACTGCGGACAGGAGTGCACGACAATGAGTGGGCCAATTTAAATAAAAATGCTGACACAAGCTCCTGCGCTTGCAGTTTTTTTTTATCCATCCCTACCTACAAAGCCCGGCGCACTGACGCGTTTGCCTTTGCATTGGGTGCATGCCCTTCTTCAGTAGTGTGGCACCGCATGGCGTCCTGAGGGCTGCTATGCGTCAAGGGTGTTGGCGGAAACGGAGCGCCGATACGCCCAGATTGAAAAGGAAGCTCTTGGAATAGTGTTTGGCTGTGAGATGTTCAACGATTCTGTTTTAGGTCGAGTAATTATCATGGGGACTGATCACAGCCCGTTGATATCGGTCTCAAAGAAAACACTTGCTGACATACCAGCCAGCGTTCTTCAGTGCGCACGGCAGCAGCGAGCAAGCAATGTCGTCTAAACCTCGACTTTTGTTGCTTGAACAGGTCAGTTACTATTCAGGTTACGGTTATAAAAGTGACAATAGGTTTATTGTAGTGCTGCCGTGCCCAAGTGTACTTCTTTCTGGATTTGCTTTGCTATGCCTTTTCCTTCCGGAGGCGGTGAACTCAGCCCAGGTCCCGATACTAAAGCCCTTTTACAAGAGGTGTGTGATGGCGAAACAGCCATTCAAGCTGAACTAGCGGCGCTCGGGAAAGGTTGATTAAAGTAGAAAATGCCGTTCAAACCATAAAGGACCAGGAGAAAAGAATAGAACACCTGACAAAAACTGTCGTAGATGTTAGCGAAAAACTGTCAAGACATGAGGAAAGGTTGATCAACTTAGAAGACAGGAGTAGGCGAAATAACCTCTTGTTTTTTGGGGTTGCAGAAGAAGGCGAAACCAAGACCTGGAAAGCGCTGTGCTATACAAAATATTTGCGCAGAAACTCGGGGTCAAAATAAAAAGCGCTGAACGGATTTATCGAATAGGCAGAAAACATGGTCGATCACCACGGCCTGTAATTCTGAAACTATTCGATTCACCAGAGAAGACAATTATTTACAAAAAAATTACACCATCTCCCCGAAGGGGACCATGGGGTGATGCGGAGCTTCGCTGGGAGTTTCAACGGTGCATTTAACGGCGGTGTTTACAGGTTTGCAGCGTTTTCGGTGTTGCCTTTGCGGTGAACCTTGCGTGTTATTACGTTGTTAACTTGGTTCGTTACCACGCATCGCGTGGCCGTTGTAACAGTGTGGGTTGATGCTGATGCATACTTGCGTCAAGCCACTCGCTGATGGAACTATTGCTTCCATCACACACCACCAACTTCGGAGAAGGAGGAGATACTACTGAACCGAAGCGCGCGCACTCTCTCTACCCGCTTTATTTATTGCAGCGGCTGTTGGAGAGAGGGAAGGGAGAGGAGAGTCGCGGCATGCGTAGTGTGAGACGGAGGCCGCGCGCACGCGCTCTCTACCCGCTTTATTTATTGCAGCAGCTGTTGGAGAGAGGGAAGGGAGAGGAGAGTCGCGCATGCGTAGTGTGAGTGCGGACGCCGGACGCGTGACATACCCGCGAGCAAGAGATGCTCCGCATCTAAAATTGCAAGAAACTGAAGGGTAGCCCTGTGTCAGTAGGTGACGACTTATACAAGGAGACACTAGCCAAGGGGAAGCTGCTATGGCAATCCGGAAAAGAAGAAAAACAAGCGGGACAGCGAATGCACTTCAACTACGCCAAGTTGGTAATTAACATAGATGTTTAGTGCTGGGACTACAGTAAAAACAGCCGAGTTAAACTTAGACGGGATAAGCAGAGGTCGCGCCTCGGAGTGAAAGATGGCTGATGCCATATATATATATATATATATATATATATATATATATATATATATATATATATATATATATATATATATATATATATATATATTGTGATAGGGAAGCTCGACGTGGTTGTGGACGACGAGGTCGGACTGGCAGACACGATGGCGTCTAGGCTTAACCAGCCCGAGCAGCGAAATCACCTTTTGCTCGCGCCCCACTATAGCATTGGCGATCCGGCTGCGGAGCTGTAGTGCATGCGCTTCTTCACTACATCTTTCTCCCTCCCTGGAGACGGAGCCACTCCAGTGGGCTAAGGCGCCGTGGGAACAAGCGGTTCGTGATACTGTTTTAGGCGATCTACGTGCACAGTCTCACGGCCGCGACGGCGCATGTCCGAGGTTGGTGTGACGGGCTCGACGACGTAGTTGACGGGAGAAGTTTGCTGGAGGACACGATAAGGGCCATGATACTTCGAGGAAAACTTCGGGGTGATACCTGGCGTAGAAGGAGAGGGCACCCACAGCCAGACGAGAGAGCCGGGTGGAAACTGGCGGTCTGGCAGGCCATCGTCACGGCGAAATTTCTGCAGTGCTTGTTGTTGGGTGGTAAGGGAGCGTGCTAGTCGGCGACATTCTTCAGCATATCGAGCAGCTTCGGAAACCGGTGTGGCCTCGGATGAGTCGGGACGGTAGGGCAGGATAGTGTCGATCGGGGAGGAGGATTCTCGACCATAAAGCAAAAAGAAAGGGGAAAAGCCGGTAGTCGCCTGAGGCGCCGTATTGTAGGCGTACGTTACGTACGGAAGAATGACGTCCCAGTCGGTGTGGTTGGAGGCGACGTACATCGAGACCATGTCGCCAAGAGTTCTGTTGAAGCGCTCGGTCAGACCGTTTGTTTGTGGGTGATAGGCGGAGGTGCAGCGGTGAATGATACGGCATTCAGCAAGGAGATTTTGAACCACATCCGCTAGAAAGACACGGCCTCGGTCGCTGAGGAGTTCGCGTGGTGCCCCGTGACGGAGAACGAAGCGGTGGAGAAGGAACGAAGCAACGTCACGGGCTGTCGCGGATGGGAGGGCAGCAGTTTCTGCGTACCTCGTTAGGTGGTCGATGGCCACAACAACCCAGCGATTTCCGGCAGCAGTGTATGGCAAGGGTCCGTATAGATCTATCCCAATGCGGTCGAATGGGCGGGATGGGCACGGCAAAGGCTGCATTGGGGCAGAAGAGCGGCAAGGACGAGGCTTGCGGCGCTGGCACTCTGTGCAAGATCGGATGTACTTTTGCACAAAGGTGTACATGCCGCGCCAATAAAACCTAAGGCGCAGTCTGGCGTAGGTTTTAAACAGACCAGCGTGTGCGCACTGAGGATCAGAGTGGAAAGCGGCGCATATAGTGGCGCGGAGCTGTCTCGGTATGACCAGCAGCCATTTGCGGCCATCTGATTGGTAATTGCGGCGATAAAGGATTCCATCCCTAATGGCGAAATGGGAAGCTTGGCGGCGTAGAGCTCGGGACGGCGGGCTGGCTGATGGTTCAGACAGGTAACGGATCAAAGAGTCAGTCCAAGGATCCTTGCGCTGCTCCAAAGACATGTCGATGGAAGCTGATGGCGAAAATAAGTCATCAGTGGCGGAGACACTGGCAATGTCGGTGTCGACTGGCGAACGAGAAAGAGCGTCGGCATCGGCGTGCTTCTTTCCTGATCGGTAGACAACACGGATGTCGTACTCTTGAAGGCGCAAGGCCCATCGGGCGAGACGACCAGCCGGATCTTTGAGAGTCGACAACCAGCAAAGGGCGTGGTGGTCAGTAACGACATCGAAAGGCCGGCCGTGCAGGTATGGCCGAAATTTCGTAATTGCCCAAATGATCGCCAGACATTCCTTCTCGGTGACAGAGTAATTCGCTTCAGCCTTTGTGAGAGTGCGGCTTGCGTAGGCAACAACATATTCTTCGTATCCGGGCTTTCGCTGCGCGAGGACAGCACCGAGACCGACACCACTGGCATCTGTGTGGACTTCCGTGCTAGCGGTAGGGTCAAAATGGCGCAGTATCGGGGGCGTCGTGAGGAGTTGCCGTAGCGTCGCAAAGGCACGATCGCAAGCCGGCGACCACGCAGAAAGGTTGGCGTCTCCGCGAAGAAGGTCTGTGAGTGGTGCCATAATCGAAGCGAAATTTCGTACGAAGCGGCGAAAGTATGAGCAAAGGCCAATGAAACTACGCAACTCTTTTAGATTCTTTGGCTTTGGGAATTCTTGGACAGCCCGAAGCTTTGCGACATCGGGGAGAATGCCGTCCTTCGACACGACGTGTCCGAGAATGGTTAGCTTTCGTGCGCCAAAGTAACATTTCTTTAAGTTTAGCTGTAGGCCAGCGGCGGTGAGGCAGCGTAAAATCTGCTCCAAGCGATGAAGGTGAGTTGGAAAATCAGGTGCAAATACAACTACATCATCCGAGTAGCATAAGCACGTGTTCCATTTTAGGCCTCGCAGAATGGCGTCCATCATGCGCTCGAATGTGGCGGGCGCGTTGCAAAGGCCAAAGGGCATCACATTGAATTCGTATAGGCCATCTGGTGTAATAAAGGCAGTTTTCGGCTTGTCCTCTGAGGCCATAGGTACCTGACAATAACCGGATCGTAAATCAAGAGAGGTGAAGAACTCAGCACCTTGCAAACAGTCCAGGGCATCGTCGATTCGCGGCAATGGGTAAACGTCCTTTCTGGTTATCTTGTTTAAGCGGCGGTAATCTACGCAAAAGCGAATCGAGCCATCTTTCTTTTTGACTAGAACGACTGGCGATGCCCATGGACTGTTGGATGGCTGAACTACACCGCGCTTTAGCATGTCACCCACTTGTTCATCAATGACGCGGCGTTCTGTCGATGATACGCGGTAAGGCCGCTGCCGCAGTGGTGGGTGAGCAGCTGTGTCGATGCGGTGGCAGACAGTCGACGTTCGGCCAAGAGTACTGCTGTGGCTGTCGAAAGCATGACGAAACTTGTCAAGGAGGCCGAGGAGTTCCTCTCGTTGCGTTGGGCTTAAGCCGTCGTCGATGACAGGGCGGAAAACCTCCTGAGGCAATGGTGCAGTTGGAGAACTATGGGAGAGGACGTTCATCTCCACCGAACCATCTGGGGCGTCTAACGTAGCGATGGGTTCGTAAGGCTCCACAGTACCGACGGATTCACCGCGAAGCAATGTAATCGGGAACGGGAAGCGGTTAGAAAAGAGAAGGGCTGTCGCAGAATCTTCAAGGGCAAGCAAAGCGGTTGGCAGTGGTACGAGGTGGCGACTGATGAAAGCAGCGGAAGGTGTGAAGAGTACATTGGCGTCGGAAATAGCGGAACAGCCTACAGGTGCCACGACAGACGAGTGCGGAGGTATCTCGACGTCATCTGCGATAATCAACTTGCCTCGAGCGAGCGGAACATCGTCAAACATGGCATCGCCAAGTGAAGAGAAGGCGACTTCTGCTCGGAAGCAATCAATAATGGCCTGGTGACGGGAAAGGAAATCCCATCCTAAGATGATGTCGTGTGAACAGTGGGGCAATACGACAAACTGGACGGTGTAGAGCTTTCCTTGAATTAAAACTCTTCCGGTACACGCAGCAACCGGCTTGACGTGCTCTGCTGTGGCTGTGCGAAGCAACGGACCAAAGAAGGGCGTTGTCACCTTTCGAACTGAGCGGCATAGTTTTTCAGCAATGACAGATATAGCGGCACCAGTGTCAATGAGCGCGAACACAGAAACACCTTCGAAGACGACATCTATAACATTTGGCGGCGAGCGAAGAGGGCTTGGGCATTTCGACGATGACGCAGTTCTTGCCTCCGGAACTGCGCCACTTAGTTTTCCCGTTCGGTTGAAGATGGACGCCGACGCATCGGGGAGAGCGAGCGACGGAGGGGAGAGGGAGATCGGCGGCCAGGTGTTGGTCGAAAGCTTGGCTGGGGTGGTTCTGTGTCACGGTCGAAACCGTAAGACGACGAATGGTCGTAAACAGAGGTGCGTGAGTCGTAATGCGGATGTAGTGGACGACGGCGGCAGAAGCGTGCTACGTGTCCGGGTATCCCACACGAGTAGCAAATGGGCTTATTATCTGCGGTGCGCCATGGGTTCACGACTCGATAGACTGGAGGTGGTGGCGGCGCTGTTGGGAAATTCGGAGTAGGCACTGGAGCCGGAGCGCGGACCACCGGTGGTCGTGGTCGAGATAGTGCTGCGGAGTACGTTAACGGAGCGGTGGCTTGAGGGAGCCGCTCTTGCGGGAGAACCTCGGACACTTGCTCCTGTATAACGTGCCGAATGGTCGGGCTGAGGCACGAAGTTGACTGCGACGGCGTGGAAATGATGGAGAGCTGGCGGGCAACTTCTTCTCGCACGAAAGCTTTGATCTGCGAGAGGAGGGTATATATATATATATATATATATATATATATATATATATATATATATATATATATATATATATTCATGTATATACGCAAAGCTGTGCATTTCATGTATACGGAAAAGTGCACTTAGCGCCCTTCTGAATAAGTTGAGCGGGAAACATCAACGTGTGAATGCAGTGCTACAGCGATATGGTCTCGCGATATGTGATTGCGAGCATGACAGAACATAGCAGATGTTTCTCGCTTGAAGAGCACATCTTTCTTTTTATATGCATAAAAAATATACCTTTTTCTTGGCAAGAATAATCCTGCGAAGATAGCGATGCATTTGAGTATTAAAACGTTTGCTCAGTATACGCGTATGTCAAATATCGTAATAGTACTCAAGCGGCGTATACAGTCACGTAGCTTGACTACCTGAACCAGTTAACTGCCTTGCTTTTCACTGAACATAACACCCAAGGCATCTAAGCGCAAGTATGTTTGTAAGTGATACAGCGGAGAGTGCACAAGCTGCTACTTCAACTCAATGCGCAGCAACAGTCCTTTTTTGTTGTAGCCAATAGTGAAAAAAATTCACAGCATATCCACGGAGTGAATGACGATGAGTGGGCGAAGCTCGGGATGTTCATCGTAGATCGTGCCGAGTTCCGGATAAATTTAGTTAACGCGCATGCTACGAATCCTCACGGTTCAACTATGCACAAGTGAAACCTCCCACAGGCACTTCATTGCAAGTCAAGATCCAGTGCATATATATATATATATATATATATATATATATATATATATATATATATATATATATATATATATATATGGGTTGCCGGTGAACGCTTCTCCAACGCGAGCAGTCGGTATTTCTCAATCAAGAAACTCGCTAGGAGACGCTGCCTGCGCCGACGTTGTCTCTCGTTCTCTTTCTTCGCGAGCTGGTACAGCGTTCATTTAAGAAAGAGCGTTTCCATCAACGCGCGCCTTTCGCTCTCTCTCTCTCTCTGTCTCTGTCTCACAAGACAGCAGATGGAAGAGTGTGAGAGAGAGAGAGAGAGGCACGCGCTCGCCCTCAGCGCGTGCGTGCCTCCCGGCAGGCACGCGCCGGTGGCTACCTACTACAGGGGACGCACGACCCACGCCTTAAGGTGCTTCGCCCCTGAAATGAACGCGAACACAATACTAAACTCTATCAGTAGCGTAACAACGATGCCAACATTGTAGACAGAAAAGCACGGTGAAACAAAAATAAACGGAGAGTACCGCCACGGAAGTTTGAGGCTGGGTGAATGTCAGTGCCCCGTTGAATGTCATATCCCGCTTATTTCATGTGCGATAAAACCGTTTTGCGTGATTCCTGCACTGAAGTGAGATTGAAGGACGCATGTATTACCGTTTGAGTGCAATTATTGCTTTTATTTAGCTAACAACTGCCCCAAACCGCTCACAACAGAGCGTCGCTGTGTACATTTATATGCGCGCAGGCAAACGCACCACACTCACGCGATGACGGTGTTGCCACCTACATGTCGATCTCGAGGCCAATCGGCCCGCTTTCCGTGCTTGCTGAAGCAGCTCAAGAGATCCTCCCGCAGTGCTGCAAAAGCACCGCACCGCAGGCGCAAGTTTTCCAGAATCTCTACTTCCCCGCAGTGCTGGCAGCACTCTGCAGGGGATCGCAGGAGACGCTTGCACGCCTGGGCTCATACGCACCCGACGCGATACCGCAGCACTCCCGCCTTTGCTGGTGTGATATGTTGCGCGCGGTGATAGCGGGCATCTTATCCCCGCGCGCGATGCATGGCGTCAGATGTTGAGACGCATGTGTTAACTGCTCAGGGGGATATCGACGGGGGATAGCAAATGTGCGCTTGCTACGAGATCGTCGGCTCCTTTTGCTCGAGCCTGACGGTGATTTCTTTTCGCTCAGCATTTGCTCCTGAGGCCTCCTCCGTGGAGCAAACTGCAAAGTCTGGTCTTCGAGTCACAGGATATAACCTGCTGCTTACGGTAGCTCTTGCGCAATCTGTTGGAGGACAGCTCTCACAGCGTGCGGGTTCTGCCGCCGTAGATGTCGTTACATGGGACAGTATGAAATTTATTGTGGTTACCGCAAGCAGCGGCCGCTTAGGAGCTGGTATATGTGAGAACGAACCATCAGGGTATATGTGTCTTCGCTTAGCGTACATCGCATGTATCGGATTGGAGACAGTGGTATGTGACAAAAGATAAGTTTATCGAACACCTGCCGACACACTCCTTTCTAATGCGTAAAATACCCACTCTTGACGAAAATAACAGACGAGATGCTGCTCATGTCAATTGAAAGAATTCGGGTTTAGCTGCATGGTATAGTGTCCCGGCTCGGCACTCAAAATGAGTGCTATTGGTAAACACACGCCGCTCGCCTGACATTTCGAGGTGCTTTAACGCAAGAGGGTGAGAGGCACGCGATATCACCCACCGTTTCGGAGTTCCCTCTATGCACTGAGCTCCGCGCGGTCATTGCCAGTGCTCCTTTTGAAGACTACGTGTATGCGCACCACGACTTGTTTTATGCGGCTGTTTTCCGGACATTCGAGGACAGTTAGAGACGGCACGACAGTCAACCTCATAATTCTCGCGTGGGACGAAAATCCCCGGTGGCCGTCGTCCCTGCCTGCGCGGGCATTCAAGGACGAATCACGCACCGAGGCGTCGTTCCCGCCCCCACATGCCGCTCAGGGTTAAACATAGTGCACCTCTCAACCGTTGGACTAGCCTTGCAAAGGGCTGTCCTGCGTTGTTGGTGGTTGTGGATTAGTGAGTAGTGCGCTGCGGCAAATATTGCTTCATTCACTTTATAACTGATTTACGTCAGGAATCCAAAACTTAAATGAGTTGGTTTCTTGTATATGGAGTAAGTGATTAAAAAGGGGGTACGTTAATTTAAAATAATACAGTTGGTGTATCTATGTTGCATGTCCAACATGACAAGTATCATGTACTGACAAGTACAAGTTTCAGACGATGAAATCAGGTTTGAAATCTGGGTTTTTATTGAAAAATAAAGCAACACTGAACACGCAGGAAATTTGCAAAAAATGCTGCTCAGCCCAAGTATTTCTGTCAAAGCGAGATGAAGCCTTTTTCATGAACTGGTGCTTGTTGTTCGTTGAAAGCGCTAAAGGCAAATATTAAGTTGAGCGAGACTAAATTATAAGGTTTGGGTGATAACCATTTTGCCATGCCTGGTGAGAACAGAGCAGCCGCAAGCGAGAAAACAGCGAAATTTAGAAATTGCAGTGGCGCCCTCTGTCCCTTTCAGTTGGTGCCTTTTTGAAACGATGTCATCTCATCTTTTACAGTGTAAGCTGTTATCGGCTCGCTACAGTGATTGAAATTTGTGGTGATGGTATTACGTCATCCGATGGCGGATGACGTAATGGATGACGTAATGGATGACGTAGCTATAGGCCTAGTGCGCTCGTTTGGCGGCGCCACCGCTCACTGAACACCCAGCGCCAAAGCGGCCAGAACGAGCATTTTCCGCGAGTTCCCTCTCCGGCGCTCACAGCGAACTTGTATGCGGCGAGAGTTGACTTGGGACGATGGCACCCCGAAACGAGGCCCGCTTGCTATTTTGTGGCTACGGAAAAATCGCAAACGTTGAAGAGTACTTCAAAAGAAGCAGTTTGGCTCGCGCTATTGACCTATATGACGCAAAGCACGGCGGAAACACGGTTGGCACATAGGCGGGGTGGCTGGCGACCGCGCTTGCCTTGTTACCGACAAAGTGGGTGCTGCAGATGAGGGTCTGTCCCCGAATTGGTTGCCACAAATCACCATTGGGGCTAACAATAAAAAAGAAAGCAGTTTGCATTTTGCTAATATTTCAGAGAACAAGCAAAACAAAACGTACGCGCGAAGATGATACGCGTTTGCTTACCAGGCGCGCCGGACGGCGGTGATCCGACGTTGTCGCCGATCGGCCTCGTACCATTTCCATGAAAAACGATAAAATTCCACCTTAGGCTGCTTCCCGGCTGTGTTCCGATAGCTGTTGTGGCATCCTAAAACGCAGCAGTAATGAGAAGTAGACTTTTTTCGCCGCGTAAACGCGTTCGCGCTGCTGGATTGATTGATTGATTGATTGATTGTGGTTCGGAAAGGACGCTAATTTCTGCAGCCCATGTAGGGAGCACGGCTAAGCGTCCGTGGGGGTAGAGGGAAACGGGCCTCTGGCATTTTCGCCTCCATCGAAAATGCGACCGCCGCGGCCGGGATCGAACCCGCGTTTTTTGGGTGGCAGCCGATTACCGTAACCACTACACCACCGCGGCGGCCATTCCAAACAAACGTGGTCACGGGCGCAGCTGTGAGGAGGGAACTCGCACTTTTTGCCGGAAACCGCCGCTACTCGCGGCTGTGGCGCTGCTTGTCCGATTTGAAACAGCAGTGCACGAGGCCTATAGACTATCACCTGAAATCTACGACGGCAAACAAAACAAGAGGAAGGAAAATGGTGATGATTTCGGAGGTTTTACGTCCCAAAACCACGATATGATCATGAGAGACGCCGTAGTGGAGGGCTCTGGAAATTTCAACCACCTGGGGTTCTTTAACGCGCACTGACATCTCGCATTACACGGGCCTCAACATTTCGCCTCCATCGAAATGCAGCCGCTGCGGCGAGGATTGGATCACGTGACCTTGGGACGAAGAGGAAGGAAAAGAAGGCGAAGACGAGCATTGGGAATAGTACATTGCATAATGATTTGAAATATTTTCGTTTGAGACTGCTTATGATGAAGAAAAAAAAATTGGTGACGAACATCCCTTGGCTGAAGAATCGTAAGCTACAGCGGATGCGGAGCATTCAATTACAATGAGATAATCGGGCTATTTCATATGATATTTGAAATAAGCTACATGTCACCCTGATCTCAGAGCACCTGCGAAAGAACACCTGTTGATATATCGCTATGACGGGCCGGAGTTACGGCTAAGTTAATACGTCCTTGGCGTCAAAGCTGCTCGTGAATCTGTAGTTAAGGAAAAAAATTAGAAGTCATTCTTCTAATGGGGGCAAGCGAAGCCTGGCGAGTGCGTGCGATGTTCTTTCTAACAGCCAAGCTGTTAGCTCGAAGTAAGATGTCCTTCGGAAACAAAACTCGGCATATCGGGTATGCGACATAGGGTACGAAAACAAAGCGCCAGTGACCTCCCTGGTTAAACAGAAACAATTTTATCAGTGACGCTGTTATAGTCAAATCGCAAGGACGGCGACAGTATGCACAAACTACCATCATCCTTGGTTCTGCTGCCAAAGAGTGCGTGTGCACTTCTTTTATGCAATGCCCAGTGTGTGGAGGAGAAAGAAGCGAAGCAAGAGAAGAAAGAAGCGCGCATGCACGTGCACGCGCGCTTCTCTTGCGCTAATACCCTCATCCCCCAACTACACTGGCAAAACTGCGGCTTGCCGGCGCCCATGTTGCACGTGCAAGCATAACAAGAGGAAAAAGAACGCAAAGAGAGTGTGCATCGATTTGTCAGGTGTACAGCGCCTCGCAAAGCTATGCGTTTGTGCATAGCTTCGCACCACAAGAGCATTCGTCCTCTCGTGGCGTCCGAGCAGCTCAGCCGGATGCCTAGTGTAATATAGCAAAGGGGTGGGACGGCGTCAAGCCGAGGCCACGTCTGCCTCCGTCTCTAGTTCGACGTGAACGTCTTTCTACGTTGAGCTCGGTGCGAAACTTTGACAAGCAAGACTAGGCGCAAGGAAGCGAGGACAAAACGCTGTAGAACGGACGGGTGCCAACAGCAAAATAACTTTATAAATCGAAGAAAGAAGCGCGCGCGCACTGGTTGCACGGTGATGATTGCTTTCTTGGAACGATTACGATGCCGGCACTTGTGAGGCAATACAAGTTTCGCGTGAATACTTTTTCTGTTTCAATAAAGAAGGTTCACCTCCATGATGACCAGCGCATACAAAACAAAATACCACATGAGTGGAGACGACACAAGCTCCTGCATTCGTCTTCACTATACTTATCTTTTGTTTCGTATGCGCTGGCAATCATGAGTACGTTCCAATTTTCCAAATTTTCTACATTATTATTGAACATTTACCTCGTATATTGTATTCCCAAGAGGAGCTACAGTGCAAAAATAACAAGAAATAGGAAATTTACGAAGAAAGATATCTTGGACGATCTTGTGTGAACTTTGCTGCCAAATAAGTGTCCTGCAGTCAAAATTTCCACGCGATTTTGGTAGTAAACGCTGGAGGTAGAAACGCTGTCCAGGATGAGAGTTTTGTGGCTCTATTATGAAAAACAGAACAAAGGAATTTCTCAACAATTGGTTGTCGGTCCTGTAGACGTCGTGACGTCCTTGTCTAACGTATGGAAGTGTCGGCTAGCCTTGTATGCATGCTTCTTTTTCATCTTCCGGCGAGACTCCACGGAGACGCGTGGATTTCAGCGCCGGCATCATTAAAGTGCGAGACCTCGTAGCGGCGACCCGTTCGTTGAAAGCGCAGCTGACGCTTTTGGGGGTGCGGCGTGGCTCTGGAGGCGGCCGCGGCGATCGCGGCCCGAGTCTCAATCCTCGGTAATGAAGCGAACAACGGAGAGGCAGGCGGCCGTATCACTGCATAATAGATCAGCAACAGCAAACGAAGCTCGCTCCGCACATCATGGCCCCGCTCAATCGATCCGAAGGTAGGCGAGTTTTCGCCGCGGCGTCTCTTGGTTAGGCTTCCCCGCCCTTGCATCGTGCGCGGACCGTCCAGCGTGGTCCGTGGAAAGCACACAGGACCCTTGTTTCTCTTCGCGTCGGCTCGATGCGTGTACGGCGGCGAAGCCCTAATTTCGCTAAGTGCAACCGTGGCCCGGAACAAAGAGTCGTTCTTGGCCGACTCGATCCCAGGCCCACTTAAGGCTGCGCCTCACCTCCCTCGTTCTCTCGGATGCATGCCATTTGCGATGGCCATGAACTGGCCACTGATCCACCCCGGAGCTATTCTCATCCGCGCCGAGGCCGACCACGGGCTGTCCGCGTTTCGGTAAAACATCGATATCGCGCCCGACCCGGTTTCCATTCGACGCGCTGAGGGCGAACTGAGAATAAAACTGTGGGAAGGGCATCGACGCCCCGCTCGGCATATGATACGCGGCCGACACTCGACGTGTGCCGGGGCCCAGTGACGTTGGGAGAAAACACCGGACGCTGTGTTGTGGCTCGGTCTGAGGACGAGTGAACCGTATTTCATAAGCGCGAAGCCCTGAAGAAAGACGTACCTTGCTGCAGAAATAATAAATGTTTGTTGATCATGTTTGTTGTTCATCGTGTGTAGGCTAACTTTATCCCGTGGTATGCGTAGAGCTGAAGCTTCTAATATTGCCACTGGAATATGTCCGACTTGGGCGCGTGCTGGCCCAAAAACAACTTCTTCCTTTCTTCGTCGTCCATGCTAGCTCGCGCCCGCCGCGCATATATTCCGGTGGCAGTATTTCAAACTATCAACGACAATCAAGCTATTCAAGCTATATTCAAAGCCGCGTATAACGCTCTATTAAGACCACGTAAACATCTAACGAATCTGCCAGCCAGTGCAGCAAGTCAACCACAGGCTAAGGTGAGCGGCACTGGCTGCAATAGAAGGCCTAATCGGGTAGACACGCAGAAACACACAAGGAAGAGGATGGGATGATGAGCGCCATGGTAACCTCATTTGTAAAGCCCTGCACACGCGTTGTGGAAGACTAGGGTTTTGCCGCCATTGTCATTTACCTGATTCTGCCTATATATATAGACTTAAACAAAAAGTGATGATTAACTTTACTCGTAATTTCTCGAACTTCAATGCGTCCTTTTCTTTCGCTCATCGTGAATCTGATAGCGCCTGAATGACAGTGGTGCTGAGGCTAGGAGAGACGTTTGTTTTTGGAAACCATAAGGTAGCACAACACAGCGTCCTTAAATACGCTGTGTTTTGCTTCATGTGGCTTCAGCGTTTACGAGAAAAACCAAGAGACTGCCAACTAGATTTAAGAGGAATGGAGTGAAAGATAGAAGAGAGCGGAAAGAAGAAACCACCTTCTCGAGATAGTAGCTCCCACCCCATTAAGCGCGACGTGTTGGGACATCTCTCCCCATTAGGAAATACAATGGGAGCCAGGCCGGCGGCACCGAAAATCAAACTCGGTGCCTTCCGCATCGGAAGCGGAGGCTCCAGCCATCTGATCACGACTACTTGAACACCGCCTGGTAAAGAACGAAACTTAGCCACAGCACCCGTTCGCTGGGCCCGCTGCTCTATTATTCCTTAAGTTTCTCGCCTTCGCCGTGCTCCTAGCGTGCGCGCCTGAGACCCAGTGCGGCTTTTCGCCATTGCACTCGGCCACGACTGCGAGCGTGTCCATCTGCCGACGTCTATGGAGGCGGCATGAGGTCTGAGCTCTTTCGCCGTAGCCGAAGGTTCGCAGATGATCTTCCTGTCTCAGCTGTGAGAACGGCTCAAAAGGTCTCCTATGTGGAATCGCAGTGACAAACAGTCGGCCCCACTGACCACGATCAGTTGCCAAGCGCCAACGGAGCAAGCGCCTGCGCCTAAGCTCTGCCATGTCAGTTCACTCGGCCACGTTGCGATATTGCGTGGCGCTTCTGGAATTGTTTCGGGCGGTCGGTACTGGCTGTGCAGCAGTGGTCGTTCTCGTCCATGCCGTGAGTTTTCTCGCCTAGCTGCCAAATGTGTTTCCTGAGGGCGGCACTGGCTATGCCACGGAGGTCGTTGCCGGTCGCGGCCACGACGCACCTTATTGCACTCAGACTGTGGTGGAGTGGAGGTGTTAGTGGAGGACGGCGCTGGCTATTGCGGAAGAACTGGAAGTGCCATTGACGATTGTCCAATATCAGTCCGTAATGCACTGCGGGCAGTTCTTGACACTGAACGGCGCACAAAATATGTTGTTTATACGAAAGGCGAGTTCGGCAATCATGCTGTTGGCAGACATTAGCTTTGTGGCTTGGGCTACATCCGTGGAAACGTGGTGTTCTGCAGAGCTGGCCAGGTCATAAGAGATGAAGACAGCACTCGATCCATCGGGAGACATGTTCTGCACAGGCAGGTTCAATATATCCCATGCATATAGGTTGCATTCGATTGTACGAACTCGACCATATCAGGATGACTGCCAGCGTATTTGGCCTGCGGCTGCGTTGAAAGCGGGGGGCCATGCTGTGGCGCGATAGGAGGGACTTTTCCTCAGAATTGCTAGATAGGTCAGGCTTCTGGTGCGGTGTGGAGTGTGGTGAGCTTGGTGATCACTGCTGTGGTGGTTCGTGGGCCCAGGACTCAGACACAGACAGCTAGGTCACAGACAAGGAAACATTTATCGACAGGACGAGACAGCACATACACTTCCACGGACAAACAACGCGACACAAGCAACACAGTCCGAACGCTACGTTCAAGAACTAACGGCGCGTCCTGTCTAACTGATGTCGGATGTTCGCTCGCACCACTCACACGACTGATGTTCTAGCAGTGGTGGCGCACGCTGACGTCAGTAGACGAGGCACGATGAGTCGTGTCCGAGCTCACAAGCAGACCCTGAACTGCTCGTTCAGGAAAACGTCGAGGTGCGATGCCTCTCACGTGGCACCGAGGCCACTCCCTCAGCAACGGTTGCGTCGAACTGCAGCATACGTGGCACCGTGGCCACGCTCTCAGTAGGCGGCTCGATCGGAACTTGCGCGGCACCGGGGCCACGCGTTCATCAGGCGGTTGTGCCGAGCAGGGACCTTGCGCGGCACCGTGACCACGCCCTCAGCAGATGGTTGTGCCGGACTCGAACCTGCGTGGCACCGTGACCACGAGTCCGTAGATGGTCCCGGCCACACCACTGCTTCAGCCGATCGTGCTGGCTCGCTCGCTCATCCACCGCAGGAACAGCCAGCCAGGTCGAGGACACCTGTTCGCCACAGGAGAACGCCCGGTACGTCCCGGCTGGTCTGGTGGCACCAGCTCGGTGCGTCTGTTCCCCTGGGCCGAACGTGCCACCGCTCGGTCGCTGGTACGCTCGATCCGCCGTCGGCGTTCCGAAGCACCGGAGGCCACGCGGATCACGTTCCGCGTGCTCAAGCGCGCGCACTTCGTCTTCTTCCACTTCTTGTTCGCCGAAAAAACACTCTCCCACTACAACTGCTCTATCGGCAGTGAATGAGATGTCTCGGCGTCTGTCACTGATGTTATGTTGTTGTGTACCGATTTGACCCTGTACCCATTTGATCGTAGCGTTCGGGACCTCAAGCTACGAGAATGGTCTCAGTTGGATGTTCTTAGCAGGGTAGGTGTTCACACCTGGCGGTATCGCCCCCGAGCTCCATCCTCGGTAGCTATTAGGTTGGATTGCGTGGTGGAAGAGCGGCGGTATGAATTCTGCCGCAAACGGCAATCGGGGGAACTCTCCACTCGTGCCAGGATTGTTGACTGACACGTTCGTATCTCAGCCACGCGGTGGCACCATTTCAAAGGCGATCTAAGGCCACCCACCATTTCTGCTGGCCTGTCTAGGCCTCGCGAGCTCCGACAGCGTTGACGGTCGCCACCCATTTGTCGGCATCGTCCTGGATGCCGCAGAACACCGGTAGCTCACAAACAACCAGCACTGTTGGGGAGGCAGGTGAAAATCTGGAGCGCGACTCCAGGCTTCCTAGTCGGAGCTCCGCGGTAGTACACCAGAGCTCTGTGCGGCTCTCGGGTGAGATTCTCTCGTAGTCTTGCGAGACTGCCGCAGCCAACACGGCTCTGATTGCGCACAATTCTGCCAAGGCGGCCGAGCACAGTGCGGGCCTAGACGCTGTCAAGGCGTTGACCTCCATGCGGAGGTGCGCGATGGTTTACAACAGCTCCGCGGTTCTGTCGGGTCAGCTGCCCATATAGTGCCAGGTGTGCCGTCCGCAGAAAGTACAGCGTCGCCAGTACACACAGTGGCGGCATCCCTCCTGAAGGGAGCGATACTAGTAAAGTGGTGTCCGTGGTGAGGTGGTGGTACGGATCCGGTCACGCCTAGTGTTGGAATTATCGAGAAGGCACGGAAGCCGTTCTCAGATGATGCAACTAGTACTTGCAGCCGCGGTCAGTTGGCGATGTCCATCACCAGGAGGACAGATCCGGTAGGCTGACACCTGCGAGGAAGCGATGCACGAAGGGGTGTCGTGGGGATAGTGAAGTGCCCTGGAGCCTCCGAGGAGGCCTGCATGCCGTCTCCGGACGGTCTGGTGGCTATACTGGCGGCTTTGGCAGGTTGGCGGGTTTCATAATCCAGGTATAACGTGGGTGGCCTTGCCAAGACAACGAGAACCTCAGTGCCAAGGACTTACAGCACGCGAGGCTCCTCCATCAAGGCCAGAGGTCGACAAGCTTTCGTGACAGCGCGATTGTAAAGAACGATACACAGACACTGCACCGGCTGTTCTATGCTTCCTCGTATTTCTCGCCTTTGCTGTATGGAGAGAGAGAGAGCGAGAGATAACATGCTACTAAGATAAATGATTCATCTCAACGTTGAAAATCTTCAGACACCGACATCATAAGCGCGATACTCACACCAGCTGAATTATGAATGGCAAAGTGGAACATAGAGGAAGAAAAAGTTAGGAGGGAGTATTATGTCACGCATCCAGCCTTGGCAAGCGAACGCTCCGGAAAGCCACCTATGGTGGCCCAACACGTTACATTTAGCGTCAAAATCACACACAATCAAGATTTGCCGAGATGTATGGTACCTGGTAGTTTTTACTCGATTCGCGTTTCATGGCGTTGGTTCGGCCTGGTCTGCGGATACCGACGGCGGTTACTGGGTCGCTGTGCCTAAATATGAGGTCCAGTGTAGTGTTTAGTAGTAACGTTGTCGTGCCCCGCGTGTCTCCAAATGCGTGTTACGGCTTGGTCGTTTGCTGCAAGGCACACTTTCCGCACTTTGCGCCATTTGTGAGATGTGTACATTGCAGTATTGCGCACTTGGGCTGCAGGTACGATTAGGCTGAAGTAAGATGACTTCTGTGAGCAATAAGCATTGTGTATTTGACTATTCTTGCTTTGCCGCTGTTCATAAGTAGCTCGCGTGCACCAAATATAGAAACGAAGAATGTGTGCGCATCTGATGCCGCTCGCAGAACGTACGCGTGGCCGGCTTAGCGGAGAGACGCCGCAAGCGTTCGCATATTCTCTTAGCCACGCTGAGGCACAACGAGGCTATCTCCGCTGTTTAGACCTTGTATTACTTGAGGAAGCTATGAGCGGCAGCAAAAGCTTCTGCCTTCGAAAAAACGCCGCGATTCGACGCCACAAGCTCGCGCACGGCACCCCTGTAGTACTCAAAGGGGTTAGAAAATGAAGATAACTGCGTATATATAGCGAAGCCTACCGCGCGCTATAGCGCATTCTCCTTGCTCTGACGTTTCAGTCGCGTGCTGAGCCACTACTGTTGGCTTCAATTTCGTGACGTAACGCTTCTTCTTAAAGGGGTCCTGAAACTAAATTTTACGCGCCGAGTTTTCCATTGAAACGTGTGCCTCGCATGGCGATTTGATAAATACAAAAATAATATCCAAGATCGACGCGGGCAAACAGAAATTATTTAACTTACAAATTCAAAATAAAAGCAGACGACAGATATTGGCACCACCTTTCGCATCGGCAACAGAGTTCTGTCAGGCGGTCGACAACAGCGTTCTGTCACATAAGTGCTGAAAAAAATCAACCCACTGAACAAAACAGAATTGCCTCGTGTGATGGCTTTAGCAGACAGCTGCCAGCACGCACTGAACAGAGCAATCTATCTTTTAAGACGAGTCAAACGACAGACAGACATGCGCGTAGAAGAACGTGAGAACGGCCACTGAAGAAGAAAAGAGAGAGTGGGGGCCGTTTTGGGTTAGTGATGAAATGAAGTGTGGCCCTGATGCACTTTGCTTGATTGATTTGTGGGGTTTAACACCCCAAAACCAGCTCTCATTATGAGAGACGCCGTAGTGGAGGTCTCCGGAAAGTTCGACCACCTGGGGTTCTTTAACGTGCACTGACATCACACAGCACACGGGCCTCAACATTTCGCCTCCATCGAAATGCAGCCGCCGCGGCCGGGATTCGATCCCGCGACCTTCGGATCAGCAGCCGAGTGCCATAACCACTAGACCACCATGTGGGGCCCCGATACACTTTAAAAAGCAGTAACTACATATATATGTCACGAGAAAGTTGTCTGTAAGGTTCCGCAGGTGACCATGACTCAAGAGCGAATATATGATGCGCCCCCTTTTCGATCATCATCCCCCAATTATTAGCGCAGGAAACAGAAGTGAAGGCTGCATTTATTTTAAATGTTGGGTTACAGCTGATCAAACATTTCATCTTAAGAGAAGGGGCTGTTTTCCAGGAATTCGCTCTACTAATTATGCTCGGTGGGTGTTTTGTATGGCAAGGTACGTGTAACTACGCGCAATATATTTTGGCGCTTCGATGTGTCGCGGATACTTCCTGTGTGGTAGTACCAGTAAGCATGCTCACTAAGGTGTATATGCACAGATACAAAATGCATGCTATTGTTTTAATAAGTAGAAATATTAAGAGTTCAGAAAAAAAGAGACGCATTCACAACAATACGAACTCTGACTATGAGAAAAGCAAAAACAATTCATAATTAAGGTTACCCTAAGGTGATTCAGCGAGATAAAATATTAGCGTAGTCTGGTATAATCTTCGGTTTTTTTTTTTTAAGAATCATAAGCACACTTCCTTGCTGCACATGTTGACGACGGCCTTCGGGTTTTCCTACGGCTCAGAGGCCGAAGATCCTGATCTTCCTCCCATTACTGCAAGGTGCTGTGGACTATAGCACGCTACGAGTACAGCTGTCATGGAACTCGAAAATATTAAAGTGACAGACAGACAGACAGACAGACGTAGAGAAAAGTGGGCACTAAAAATAAGCATAACAACAATATATTCTTTTGACAACAGCCGAACTACAACAAAACGGAGCAAAACCGGCAGCAACATGCATTGTCATATTGTTTTCGTGCATGCATCGATATGGCGACGTGCACATGGCAACTAGAAATGGACGAGCACTCGTACCAGCTGGCTCAGTGTTTATGCAACCGTTCCGGAGAGACTTGGAAGCGAAGATTCGCCTTGGATCGATGTCGTCTCTCGACATATAACAGCGCTACAAGGGCTGCAGGGACTTTCCCACTGCCTTCCGCGGTGTCGCCATATATATAGTATCTGCCCGACAATGATCGCCGTCACAGTAATGCATGAAATGATCGAATACCGCGTCTTAGCCATAGCCATGGTTTTGGAACCTGCGTCATTACTCACGAGAATTGTCGCTCGGAGCAACCGCACCAGAAGCGCGAACGTCACTGCCAAAGTGGACTGAATGGCAAAACACCGGGAACACTGCGTGAGCCAATACTGCATGTAGAGCAATGTGGATATCACCACGCACAGGCTATTACATTCACTGTTTCACAAGGCGAAACTGCAACTTCTTCTTGCGGATATCTGTAACTTCTCAAGAAGTATTCCGAAAATAGTGTTTCTTAACCCGCTAAATAAACCTGACCAACCATTGCATAATGGCAGAAAAATCCGAATGGCAGTAAAACCTACAAGCTATAACGCCAAACTTGCGTTCTCCCTCCTGCCGTGGACCTGTTTGGAGTTCGCATTGTTCTGCGCAGCTTCGCGTTTTCACATTCAGATGAACTCTGAACACAAGGAGCCCCAGCGGGCACGAATGACGGAGAGTCTAACTTATCATGACACAGAAAATAGCACATACGCGTTGGCACAGAACGTACACATGAGAATATTTCGGGGGAAGCTAACTCTCAGGCTTCCTAACATTCGTTCATCAGCTGAATTCTGACCTGCTAAAAAAGTACCAGAAAAGAATAATAAAAAATGAAAGAAACAATCAAACAAAAAGAAAAACAAGGAAACTTAATACGTTAAAGTGCCCTTCAGTGACCATGCCTCGCCATTTTGAGGTGACAGGCACAGTGCGCGCAATGCGCACTCCCGATCGTGCCTGCCAAGAAATAGGTCGCTCAAATTTCAAATTGAACGTTCGTCATTCTCCTTCTCTCGGGCTCACGCTCCCAGGGGGAGGGATTGACGCTCCGCACCGATGCGCCGGTATGTGACATCAATCATAGTGACGTCGAGCGCTCGGCGACCCGCCCGAACCAATCAGGGTGCGTTGTTTTCTGCTCTTGGAAGGCGCCGAGGTGCTGTGAGCCCAACAGCGCGCCGTAGCGTCGCCGAGTAGCAAGGATGTTGTATCAGCAGCGACTCTCGCCTCCCGAAATCATGGCTTCGCGCAACTTCAAAACACTTTTATCTCTGCTGATAAGAAACCTCCTTGAAAAAATTCTTTCCGTAGAACGCTCCCTATTGGGAGCTTAAGAACTTCTCCTCCATTACCGAAATTTGCAATGTGGCCTGGTGAGGGGCCCTTTAATGCGCTCACGAGCGAAGCCGACGATTTTCTCTACAGCCGCCGTGGTGTTGCAGTGGTTACGGCGGTCGGCTGCTGTCCCAAAATACTCGGGTTCAATTCCCGGCCTCGCGGTTGCATTTTCAATGGAGGCAAAATTGCTTGAGACCCGTGTAATTTGCGATGTCAATGCACGTTAAAGAACGGTGGTCTAAATTCCCGGAGCCGTATACACTCTGGCGTCTCTTATAGTCATATTGCGGTTTTGGCTCGTAAAACCCCAGCAATTATTATTGCGGAAATGACTGCGCTTCGTAATTGCCGTAGAATCAGAATGCACGGAAAACATAAATTTCAGGATTCCATCTTCAAATGTTGCTGAGCCCTAATCGTCCGTGACAAAATAATTTTTCTGTATACAGACTCTGGTGAACTCTGAGTATCTTTAACGTTGCATGCCAATGGTACACACACGCAGCATATGGATGTCGTTATTTAAGCAAAGTTCATATAGGGCAGTGAACTTTTTAAAACCAAATGCAGGTACATGTGAACTGCACCTCGTGGTTTGACTTTTGTGCCATTAATATACTGGCTGTGCTCGCACTTCTTGCATGTATGTTTGGGGAGCTTTAGTGTGCATTTATGAAAACAACAAATATTTTAACTGCGCAATAGTGTATACCTCTACCTGCCTATTTATAGCTCAAACGTTAGTATTTGTATAAGGTAGCCTAATACGTTCTTATTTGCTCGCAGTTACTGCACAATAACCCGTGTTCAGTGTCCGGCCGCAGTACTGGACAAGTGCTTATCTCGAAAATTCACTCAAGCATTTTTACAATTCCTTTTGTGACCACATTTACCCACTTCCATGGTGCTATAAGCTCCCTATATAGCTCCTGTCCGATCAACTCTTTAAGCGGTGTGTTATACCTTCTATATTGCGACGAATTAATGCACAGCCGCGTTTACACCAGTGAGATAACAGTGTACCGCGCGTCCCCTTCGTCGGTAACTATAGCCGCATTTGCAAGAAGGCGACAACTGGCGCATCCCACTAGGTTATTGACATTCGTACACGGCGATAGTGCGATAGAAAGGCGAATTGCATAAATGCATCAAGAGAGGGAGGATCTAGATGTCACGCAGTGCGTGTAGTACGGGCCTGTAGGAAGGGACGAAAAGTGAGACGGCGGCCTGCTCATGTTCTCTTCCCCCTACAGGGGAAACGAGTTTGTCAGAAACTGGTTCCGGTTTGTTTCGAACCAAGAGGGATGCGCCACCTGTAAGCGTTGCCGCATAAGATTACGTCGATGCTCTGGGAGATGCGCTAGCCTACTATCTCATTCATGTAAACGCGGCTATATTTTGCCAGGAACTGTTTCCGGCGAGGGCATTTCGCCGGTCATTAGAGCAGAGAGTATATTTGCGACAGTCATATAAATTTTCTGTTCCCTCACCATCCTCACCCGCATTCTCGTTCCTCCTCCCCCAACCGCGATTTGCCAGCGCTGTTTACCTGCACTGCGTGAAAAGGCTTTCCTGTGTCAGAGTGCGCTCTGCCGGCACATTATTACGATTCGCTTTCCTGAAGCGCAGTACCATTGCTTATACACGATTACGATGTGTGCGCTACAACGGCGGTGCGATGAGCCACTTGTCACATTCACGTGAACACGCAGCTTATGCCGCCGAAAGTAAACACTGAATCTTTGCCCTTAAAGGCCCAACCACACGTACGCTTCTGTACGCATCCACGCACGCGTCGACGCGCGAAACTGCCGCGCCTGGCGCGGAATAGTGGCTTGCAACCGCACGTCGCGCGCGCCAGCGCGCGTTCACTCCGGCTATGCAGACGTCTGCGTAGCAGGGACCGCTTCGTGCCGATCTACTGATACAGCTTCACGCTACGCGATGTAAGCCTCGCCACAATCCCATGGCAGAGGTGGTGCCTCACGAGGCCACTCCACACCACGAAGCACCGCTAGACGAACACTAGCGCGCATTCGATGGCGTCGTGCACGACGTAGCAAGGTGCACGATAGGTCGCGCACGACGAAGTGCAACCACGCCCACGGTGACGGGAGACACCTGAGCCCAATAAGTGCTTTAGTGTGCCTAAATGTCTTTAAACAGTGGTCGAAAATAAATATATGAGTACAAGCGTAATTGTAATTCATAGACATTCGCTAATTAAGCATGAAAAGCAAAGAACAAACAATCGAACTGGTGCAGCAGTAAAGCCACGTCGTAGTTGCGCATGTATACAGGACTCCAAACGCGTGTGGGACGCGTGAAATCGAGCGCGGATATCAAGCCGGGCTTGTTCTCCGCGCCTAGACGCGCCCAGATGCGCCTGCGCCGTGTACGCATGCGCAGTTAAGCGAATGAGCGCGCGCAAGTAAGCGCACGCGCATCGCACGCGTCTTAGAAGCGTACGTGTGGTTCGGCCTTTATACATTATTCTGGTTTTCTGAACTGTACGGCTGAAAAAAAAAAAAAAAAAGAACCTCCAGTACCTTTTTAGAGCTCATTCTGTATCACCATGTCATAGATGTTAATCAAATAACTACATCTAGTTGAAGCCGTCTCTACAGGCTCAGCAGCGTCGGGAAAAAGTGCAGACAGTACTAACGCTGTGCTGTTTTGACGTTAAAAAAATAGATATTGGCGTTAAGACGACAAAATCACTTATGTTATTGCGCCTTACGTGAGAAAACCGCGGTATGGTTATGAGGCACACGGTAGGAGAGACTCCGGATTAATTTTAATCGATAACGCGGCGCTGATTAACGCGTACCACAATCTAAGCACACGGGCGTTTTTAAATCTTGTCTTCATCAAAATGGGCCGCCGTGGCCTCGAATGAAACTGGCGACATGTGCTCAGTAGCGCGACGCCGTAAGTCGCTAAGAAACCAAATGGAATAAAATCTACAAATTGCCGTGCGCTAAGAGCGCGCGGCAAAGCAGCAACATGTAGATATTTGTGGCGCTGAGCCAGTTGAGCGACGTGGGGAAGAACAAGCTACAAAGCGTTGCGAAGGAGGCGGGTGTCGGCCGCCACTGATAAGGCGAATAAGAACAACAACAAAAGAGCATACGTTCAGAAAATGCTAGAGACCACACACAGCCCACGCACCGGAGCGGCTTATCGGTGAAGTCCTTGGCGCGAAGTCTGGCATCCTATTCGGTCTTGCGTTTACGGACTTCGCGCGGGACATTGCTCTGGGCTTCCAAACGGACTTTACACTTTTCAAGACTTTCTAAACTTCATACGTCGCCTTGCGTAATATACCCGCGCTATCACAGGTCCTCAGGAACCTTCTGGCCCTGAAGAGATCGGCACACTTACGAACAATCAAAACACTTGAAAAACATTTCACGCGCATTGACAACAAAAGGGGACAGTGCCCATGTACGCCTGCGCGTATAACCTGCGTTCAATGAGAGGAACGTCAATATAATCTTTTGAAACATCTCTAATATTAGATGCGAAGCAGCTCTTTGACTAGCCTGTGTAACGCTGTCCCTCCGTGCGTCCGTACGAACGCACCGCAACGCGCTCCCCTCGCCGCAGGTGTTGGAGCGGTGCCAAGTAGGTCACGCCGCAGCTGCGCGTTGGCGTCACGCTCCCCTCGCAGTGCGCGCTGACGTCACTCTCTCCCTCGCCTGCCGCGCGCTCGCCGCAGAGCCCGCAGCTGTCGCCTCGTCCGTTCGCCCGCAACACCTGCCGCTACCGCCGCTCGCTCCGCTACCGCGACCGCCGCTCGCTACACCGCCGACTCGTCGGTTCACGCGCAAAAAATTAACACCATCTTCCCAAAGGGAACCCTGATGGGATGCGAAGCACCCGCGTTAGCGCCGTTCAACCCGTGACGCCACCCGTGAGCAACGCTGCTGCTTCGCATCCCATCAGGGTTCCCTTTGGGAAGATGGTGTTAATTTTTTGCGCGCATCCTACCATGGCCCTATACAAAAGCTAAGTATACTATTCCTTTGCCACTCTTCAGAAGACGAGTATATAGCGAGGGCTAGCTTGGAAAGAATCAGATGATCTTAATACGCCTAACCTTTCTAGGTCGAAGATTTCACGCATAACGACTGTGCGCACATGCACTGTAATGCCTCTCACAAAGCTAAAAAAGACCCATATATATGTGTATATATATAGGTTTGGTGAAGTCGGTAGCTTATGAATACAAGTATGAGACGCAGCACTTCAATGATATTCCATTTGTTGGTCGATGTTTCGGTCAGGGCCTGACCTTTATCTTGACCAATAAATGGAATACCGTTGATTCAAGTTCTACGTCTCATACTTATATGCATGCGGCAGCCGAAGCTACTTCTGTCTGTCTCTCTCTCTCTCTTAGAGAGAGAGAGAGAGAGTGAGAGAGAGAGACAGATAGACAGATATTAAAGTAAGGAACGACAGGTTGACTGGACCAAAGGTCCGATTTCCTACCCTGCACTGAGGGTGACAAATGTATTGGTCCAGCAGGCTGATATTGTGTAATAATATACGAAGCTATTCAGTGTTGGGAATGCCTATCTCCCTGCAAGAGCACGACTTGCTCTGAACTTGTGGGTAGCACTGTTTCATACCATCGTAGAGTCACTTTGCAGCGACGTTTGCAGTGACCCTTGCGAATGTTACAGCTCCTTTTCGTATATTTCACTTCGTGAGCACGCGGTGGAATACATTCGTATGCTGTATGCGCATTGAGCGCTAAACCTTATCTGTCAATACCAAAACCGGCTGCTCTTGACAAGGTGTTACTTTCTATGGTAATAGAATATGTTCTAGAGGCTAAAAGGTGGCGGGCAGTAATCACAGAACGCCTGATTTCTGCTGTTCGACCACAGAAGCAACGCGTAGCCGCTGTGCTGTGGCCACTCAGCATAATGCAGCCGTCTGGCGAGCGTAAGCTAAGGCGCCAAATAAACTGCGAAGCAACTGACACGCAGTTTAGCTTGCATATAGGTTCGCTGCAGTTTAGTAGGTGACGACACAAAATAGGAGACACACGAGACGAGTGGTATACTCTCCAAAGAAAGTAGTGCTATATGCTTATTTGCGTTGCAAGGATTGCGACGGTCATTCAGACTTCAGAGGTGAGACTGTTCGACAGTGCGCTAGTGAAAACATACTGAAGACGATGGCTGAAGACGATGTGAGCGCATGCGCACCTTTGACAGAAAAAGAAGCGGTTTTGCTGAGCGGAATCGTACGGCTCTTTTGGCACCCACAACCACACTGGGAACTTATGGAGAAGCTGTCTTTTCATATATTCGTCTACCAGGTTTATCGTCCAGTAAGCTCAGCGAGACGAGGTGGTATCAAGTCGCAAAATTGCGAAATTCCAACTCGAAGTCTACTCTAGGAGAGAAAAGCAACTGTTGAACGCGAACTTGCGCGCGTCTTTTAAACGTGGTTTGTCCTGCGGCAATATAGTATAATTGCCAGGGTTTTACTGGAGAAAAACACGATATGGTTATGAGGCAAGCCGCATTGGAGGGCTCCGGAAACTTCGACAGCCCATAGGGTGTTTTACGTGCATTGTCATTGCACAGAGCACGGGCCTCTATAATTTCTCCTCCATGCGACCGCCGCGACGGGGATCGAACCCACGTCTACGAGTCAGCAGCCCAGCACTGTTACCGTGGCTGTTCCACCACAGAGGTCGAAAACAATTCTTCCATCCTCTATGTCTGCGTAATTGCAGACATAGAGGATGGAAGAGCTGAGATGCGCGAGTGTTTCGACTCAGAGATGCAGACATCTTAAGTAAGGCAATCACGTCTATACGTTTTTTCTTTCTTAAATGCGATGCATTTCTTGGACAACATAGCACCTTTGACCGTATTTGCCTATCTGCAAACCTTGTTTGAGTTAAACAAGAGAAAGACGTAGCGTCTGTTGTATATATATATATTAATTACGATTTAAATGTAGACGTGAGAAAGTGCAGAGATACAGACAAGCGTCAACGTACCACGCGTTACTGTGGTGGGATCAGTGTTGTACCCGTCACGTTCCTCAGAAACAGGAACGAAAACTCCCCAATTTTTGTAAAGAGTACGCGTTACAAATTCCTTTAATGCGAAAGGAACGCGTTCCAGTTACACTTCAAAAACTGGAACGTGTCATTACATTAAATTACATTTGATATTTAAAACTGAAAATAATTGTCGCCTGATCCTGAGGCGAAATTAAGTGAGCCTTTTAAAAATCGCACTGAACTACGTACATTTTACGAATTTTATCACCACCGGCAGCGGGTTTTCTGGAGGTAAAAGATACTCATAGAAACGCTTATAGATGCATATTTTCAAGGAGCACCGAACGTAATGCCGACATGACTACTGCAACTGCGACACAAGTGCAACACGTAATGGTTCTTAAAATGCGCAGTCAGAATACTGTGCTTAATACGGGCAAATCAAATGTAACTCGCATGCACCAATCTATGCAAGTAGCAAGCATGCATTTAACCCTAAAAGCTAGAAACAGACCTTTCAGTTTACATTAGCATATATAGCTTGTGCCTGACCCCCGCCATTAAATGCAAGAACAAGATTTCCAGATATGTCGTCAGCATTTGCGATTTTAAACCTTTTCGCTGAGAGTTAGTAGCCGTTTAGCGTTTTAACAGACTAATTTCCAGTTCCGGATATATTGCTGTTCGTTAGTTCCCACAATTTTAAATTTGTGACACTGTTTTCTTTTTCTGCTGTTATTTGGCGGCGGGTAATGCATGCCGGTGTGAAGCATTCGAACTACATGGCTACCTGCTGACTTTACCGACGAAGTATTCAAAATGGGAATATTTTCATTTTTTCTTGGCGTCTAAGGAATACGCTTTAATTGCCTGTTCAGTTTGCAAGGCACCACTATCTTCATGTAATGCTGAATTTCCATTGATCTGTACGAAATAAATAAATAAATAAATAAATAAATAAATAAATAAATAAATAAATGCAACTCCTCACATGCATAATTTCATCGGAGGCCAACCGAAAATGACCTATCCCACACAAGAAATGTTGGCAGCAGCACAACAGCACAGCCGGAGTTGCAAAAGCGTGCACGCGTGCTACTGAGCGTGGGTTTGGCTCTTAGGAGATCAAAACATGTTACACACAATATCTAACGTGAATTATATTTCGAAGTTAGAACTCTCTTTCAGTATTCGAATATGACCTCACCTGCGCGAGCTTCTTCAAGCTTCCCGCCGATGTCTTCGACATCGCAATCTCATTGTGACCGCATTGGCGAAAAGGAAGTTTCGCCCTCGACAAACTCTCGAAAGCACAGAGAGAAAAGGAACGGCATTTTGCGTATGGTCTTCTTTTGAGCGAGGGATACTGGCGACAGGAAAGCGGGGACTCGAGGCTCGGCCTCGGCGTGTTTCAGCCGGGCCTGTCCACCCTGCTTGATGTGCTGTGTACGTGCTATTGTCAGTTCATTGCCGTGGCTCGTTTACAGAAGGAACGTCGTTCCGCTTGCCATTACTTTGTAAATGTAAGGGATTACCTTTACAGTTCCACCGACCTTTAGAGAAACGATGGCGTTCCTCTGTTCCTCCCAAAAGGAACTAGTTCAGGAACGCCGTTCCGTACAACATTGGGTATAGGACCGAACCCGGGCTACCGATGAGCCACGCAAGCGCGCTACCACTCGCCCGCGGCGGCTCTTCCCACACGCTTTGCATCTTATAAATTAGCATGTCGCATCAGCAGTTGTTATGGTGCTTGTGCTCGGTTTGCACACATTGATCCTACTCGTAACACTTGGCTGAATGCCAAGCAGTTCGCCATAGGTAAATTCCTCGCTGATTGTTTCGCATGACATCGATTACCACGATGCGTGGAATCCGCTGAATTTCTTTTTCTTTTTGTGGTTCGGAGCTCGATCCGTCCTGAGTAACGTCCGTATAGAAATCGCACGCGGGGTGTCTGTGAAAATGCCCGCTGTTCTCTTTCTTTTTATCTTATTTTACCTTTGTGCCCGTTGTAAAATGCTTCAGATGCGATGTCGCAATAAATAACAAATACAATGAAATCGATCCCGTACAGCGTAGTTTACGCGCATAATTAACGGTACCAGCAATTCCACTCGGGAGGAATTGCTGCCGTCCCTAACCTGAGAGACAGCGTTCCTATAGACTAACGTGCGCGCAATTGTCGTTTTCTGTTCTTGCGCGTGCAAGGTGCCAGACTGGCTTAATTACGCAAGCGTTAGGGACGTGAGGTCGAAGACAAATAATGGAGGCCGGCAGCCATTGGCTCGTGCCCTGAGCACGCTACGCTTGCGTAACGCGCCGCCTCCATAGAAAGAGAGGATAAAGCTGAATTAGGATGATCCTCGCTAACGACATCGATGACCCCTGAATGGAGACATTCGCTCAGTAGATAGGTCGTGCGTGCTCTGGCGCAATCTGGTGTTTCTTGCTCTTCGTGCCGATGTCTCTGCTACCAGACTGACGTCAACGACCGGTCGGTCGAAGCCACAGGTCCGTTCGGCTCTATCTGCGCGCGTTCTCCGTTCAGTGCAACTATGCCCGGCAAATTATGAAACTTGAACATGTATTCATTGTTTTATTGCTTGGTTAACACCGAGTGCACCTGCCAGTAAGTTTATATAAGATGCACCTATGATTCTATTACTGACCATCCTTTCTCAACACAGAGATACGCAGTTTTCCTTTAGGCAAATTCTTGGCTGATACTTATTGTTCTTCCTTTAAACCGATTTAAGCACACAGCGAGGCTATAGGTTGCATGGTTGTGTACGCGCCAGAGCAACATTAAAAAGAGTAGGGCCTGTTTGCGTTCGCTCGGATATTCAAAACTGTCGTAGAATATCAATGCAGCCAGCGAAGTTCAACTTTAGACAAGAACGAGAGAGACGAATAGCTTTAATGCTCATTTTACCGCCAGGCATAAAGATGCAGTCATAAGTCGTGACACTTCAATCCTCTTACGCTCTTTAAGGAGCTGCAAAAAAAAAAAAAAATCTCTGTCGCAGACTGGCATAACTCGCACTACTGCTGCTTTACGCACGACAATGCTCATGTACTTGTATAACCAATTGTAACACTTATCGAACGCCTTCTTTTCACAGTTAAAGGGTCCCTGGAGCGGTTTTCTCGATTTGTGGAAATGGTTAAAGGGACTGTCTACCGTCCTTCATCGCTATCCCGCTCTGTGTCAATAGAATTAAAGCATACCTTTCAAAGTGTCCCAGCGTACAGTGGTTTAACCAGAAAGTGAGCAGAAATTATTAAGTTTTTCATCTACGAAGTCGCTCCTTTTCTACGTGTAAAGGCGCCGACAACAATGGTTACTGGGCGCGATGACAATTTTAGTGACGTTGAAAGCTACAAACCGGATGCACATTCGGTTTCTGCGGAATCCAGAAATGCTTAACATTAACACTGTTACCTCAACAAACGTTTCCAACGCACATTTTCCGTGAAACAAAGCATTATTTATTTATTTATTTATTTACTTATTTATTTACAGAATATTGCAAGCCCGAAAACGGGCCCAGGCAGGGGGTAAACGTACAAAGAAATACAATTAGACAACTCGAACGCGAACAAACATTAAGAAGTGTCAAGAAGACATATTGAGAACAAAATAGCTCTACTAAATGTAAAGCAAGAACAAACATGAAAATAAGGAAGGAACGAACCATAGAATTATTAAGAAGTAGCAATGCAAAGTGCAAACAGCAAAAGTAGCAAGACAATGAAATAAATATAAAGTTTTGACATACTTCAAATTAAAGCAACGTTGACAAGAGCGTGTCATACGTAGTTACACACGTACACGTGAAAAAAAAAACAATTTTATGAAGTCACTGCATTAGCTTATTACACTATGGATCAGAGAACACGAGATAAGCAATGAGGTATAAAAATACCAAATGAATGATAGTAAGGTCAAATAGTTACACTTTCTAAGAAATCGGCGTTAGATAAATGTGAGAAAGGTAGGTTGTTCCAATCTGTTCCGGTGCGTGGAAAGAAGGAATATTTGAAGAGATTAGTTCTTGTCCGATAACGTGTTAAAGAGCCAGCGTGTCTATGCCGTGTTCTACGA
Source organism: Hyalomma asiaticum (assembly GCA_013339685.2). Taxonomy (NCBI): domain Eukaryota; kingdom Metazoa; phylum Arthropoda; class Arachnida; order Ixodida; family Ixodidae; genus Hyalomma; species Hyalomma asiaticum. The sequence continues at coordinate 223,514,334 of CM023481.1, forward strand.
GCTGACTTGGGTTTATAGCTAAAAGGTTGTTTTTGAGCGAAAACAGAAAATTTAGCATTTGTATTTTCCTGCGTAACTGGAGTGGTTGAATGTTATGCTGTGTCATTAGGCTAGAGGGAGAGTCACTATTACGATATTTAGATTAGATAAATGTAACAGCTTTTCGGTGAATCATTTCAAGAGTATTAATGTTAGTTTTTGTGCATGGATCCCAGACAATGCTGGCATATTCTTCTTTACTTCGATTCAGAGATGTACAAACCGTTAATCTAGTGCTACAAGGTGTATGTTTCAGTTTGTGTCTTAGAAAGCAAAGTTTTTTGAACGAACGACATACGACTACGGAAAGTTTGCTTGCATGTAGCGGTAGGTTGTGGCAATTTTGGTATTGCTATCGCAAAGCCCCAAGCACGGTCGTTTCTTGAAAACGAAATAAGACTTCAGCATACAAGTTCAGGCGTAAGTAATGTCGTCACAGGATGAATCGCGGTACGTGTAGGAAGCAGATGCCTTGTTTTAAATAATGTGCTTGGGAATGTACTACACTGCTGACAACCAGGCAAGTTAAAGGGATACGGACACAAAAGTTGGCGGGCGTTTTTTTGCATGACAAGGAAAGTTGAACTGTTGGGAATGAGTAATACAAGCTGCTTTGAAAAAAAGTACGAGAAACGTCTTTTTTATTGCGATTTTCAGATGCGACTTGCCTCCAAGCGGCCGCCGGCAGAAGCTGAAATTTCACGTCATAACACCTGCGCGCGCGCGGCCAAGGTCGGCCACAGCAGGCCCCGGAAGGCTCGATATGCCACAAATCGCCATAGATGGCGAAAAAATCAACCGCTGCGCGTTCCAGCTTCAACCGCGGGGAGTGGACCTACTGACCTCTCTCTTAGCTATCGCTATGGAGGCCGCCATTCGCCCTATTGCACTTTTATGTAGGGGCGCCCGCATCGGTACCTAATTTCGATGCAGAATATTCTTCAACAAGGCGAAGACTTTTTCTTTGCCTGATATTACACTTGCATACAACAAACTACTGCTTATAGTGAGCGTACCTTTGAGATACTATGCCATCCCTCCTTCACTAAATGTTTTTGTTTCGGCTGACTCAGCAGTCTACAGACATCGATATTATGTCATGCTCGTTTTTTTTTTAATTTAAACTACGCGGCGGCAGGAGTCACGTAACCATTTGCGGCGCGTTCGGGCAGCGACGCAAGCTCGCGCTGTTTCATTTTGCTGTAAATATTTCGTGAAACTAAGGATTGCTTTTGTAGTCGGTGAGCCTCGCCACGGTGGTCTAGTGGATATGGCACTCGGCTGCTGATCCGAAGATCGCGGGATCGAATCCCGGCCGCGGCGGCTGCATTTCGATGGAGGCGAAATGTTGAGGCCCGTGTGCTGTGCGATGTCAGTGCACGTTAAAGAACCCCAGGTGGTCGAAATTTCCGGAGCCCTCCACTGCGGCGTCTCTCATTATCAGAACTGGTTTTGGGACGTAAAACCCCACAAAACAATTTGTAGTCGGTGATCTCGGCTTACTGTTCTTGTTCGTTCAAAGCACGTTTAAATGCTTGCGCTCTCTTTCCCTTGCGCCTCATCCTTCAAAGCAACGAAGTTCGTTTGAAGCTCCAGCGTGCATGCACTGGTGAGTACAAACCCACTGCTTTTGTTTATTACGGTTGTTTTTGTTTTTGCAATAGGCAAGCGACGCACGGCAACCCGAAAATTTTCAACGTCTGATATCCCTCCACCGACAGAATCCGCGTTCTCTTGAGCGACGTGGCTTCACGTAGGAGCGAGCTGCCGAATCAATAGAAATGCATTTCTGAAGTTTATAATGCAGTCTGGACATGTTCAAGTACACTTCTATCGCCCCCGCACGCACGTCCGTAACTCACCATGTATAAGTACAAAGTGTGTTATAAAGTTTGCTACAGTCGCATTAAAAAATTAAAAAAAGTGTGTGTGTGTGTGAGAGAGAGAAAACTAAAGCTAGTTCCGTGTTGTGAAACCTGAGTAAACAGCAAAGCTGGGGATCTCCTTGTTGCCTTATTGTTTATCTTGTGACAGCAGTTTCACTTATAGGCTTACTTTCGTTTAGTGCCACATAGAAACCAGCATTTTAATCATGGATATATTCTTTTTCCGTCACAGCCTCCTGGCTGACAGCTGCAGTCAACATTCCTTGTGGATGCACTTCAACACCATTGGCAAGGCTCATGCTACGTTAGAGCACAAGCCTTACAAGGTATATGTTTATACATGCATAACATGCTACAGTTTACTCATTCACTATGTATACTGCTACAATATTTTGTCTTCATACATTATGTTTCTGAATGCATGATGATTTCATAACTTGCTTTTTTTTTCAGAATTGCCATGCAACATCCAGCTAACTGCCCTCGAAAACACAGCCTGCAAGTACAGTGGAACAACTGAACATCTACAGCAGGTCACCTCAAATTTCATTTTTGTGATGGTGTAATTTGTGGTTGGTAGGCATGTCATGAAAATATGTTACCAATAGTTGTCCATGGGCGTCAGGTGTCCATTGTGTTATATAATCTACAGTACAATAATGATGAAATTTAATGTAAGCTCCATAAAATAGTTACATCATGTCAGACTGCTAAGCCTGACAATACGCATTTGATTCAAGGCCATGATGGTCGCATTTCTATGGCTGCTCAATGCAACGTCACCCATGTATAAAGGTTTACGTACGTCTCAAAAGGCCGAAGATAGTTGCACTATTAAAGGGACCCTGAAACGGTTTTGACGATTTTGTGCAAACATGGTGATCCGGTAGAGCGGGTCATTAGGGCCATTACAGGAAAGATTTCAGCGCTGTGCGTAAAGTGTGTAATTTATAATAAGGTTTTGAACACGCGTATCGCAAGAGGTCGCAGCGGCTCGCCAAAATGCGTTTTCAAACGCCCCCGCCAATCGAACTACGAATGGGAGGTCGTTGATTGGCCCCGAACCAGTCACACTTTCAAAACCTAGCTGCGAACAACGTGCTTCTACAACGCACTCCTTCGTTTCAGCCAACGGTATCGTCGCGGCATCTGGCGGCGCACACACGAGTCGCCGGCGCTCTATTACAGAGGCTAGCACTGCCGAGGCGGGCGACCTCAGTGAGGATATCGGGGCGCTATGTCGCTACGGAAGGCTCGGCAAAGCGGCTGACGCGGGAGGCGCTGTCGTCGCTAGCGCGCACTCCGCAGCAGATCGAGTTGAGGAGGAACAGCAGTGGTAAGGAGGAAGGCGACAGAAATAAGCCCATAGCTGCCTTAGCGCATGGTGCTTCGCTTTAGTTATGGTGTGAATGATTTCACAGTTGTGTTGCCTAATCAGTGACGCAATGTCAAAAAGACGTTTCAGGGACCCTTTAACGATGATAGTCGGGCTAGTTGATAGATATTGATTTGAGGCACAACTAATTAACACAAAGAAACCACAGGCAACACAAAGGATCGCATGAGTGGTTTCTACGCTAATTAGTTGTGTCCCACATTATCAACATCAATCCAAAATCCTGGCTATGATGTGTATCAATTATATTGAGATTTGGGCACGTAAAATTCCAGCTATTAGTCATATTACAGCTAAACATCGGGGCAGTGAACAGACATTATTCCGGCATTTAGTCATACTTTATGAGATGGTTTACAAAGTTTGTCGGAAACGTTCTTTTTTTAATGCATTGAATCATAACAGTTTACAAAAAACAAAGAAAAATGAACGTCGTAGCTTCAGCAAGCCAGTCAGTTCAATTAGCCTTTGAATATATATATACAACACATTTTATTAAATTGTAAACAGCTAAAAAACAACAGATATGAAGTTTTTCAAGCACTAGTTACAGCATATGGGTGTAAAGGATATTTATGTTATAGACCAAATTGTGTTCAAGGGATTTGCTCATTTTATTTTTATATAGCACTGAAATAGCCATAATTTATGGCTGAGCATGCCTACTGCAGGTGGCTGTGATCCCAAACATGTCACTTTTTTTGTGCTTTGCACTATCATACTGCACAGCCTATGAAAAAGTCTTCGCAATGTTGCCACGAACAAAGCCTAGGAAATTGAAAATATTAAAGAGGTACAATCAACAGCCAAAATTTGCTGGATGCGAAAGTCTCGAAAAATGTACATTATGGCTTAGCCTCGTAACATAGCCTCCAATTAAACGTTTCAGTCTGTACATCGCAACAACTTCTACCCACTGAAGCATTTAATTTGAGGCTATGATCAGAAACTAAGCAGTAATATAGGCTTTTACGAAGTTTGTGATCCCGAAAACTTTTGCTGTTGACTGTACATACGACACGTGTACAGCTACACTGCGACATTATCGATACTTTGATGTTGAGGTTCTACAATTAGCAAGAATACGGTTTATTTTTGAATCACATGTTTAAAAAGTGAATAATCCAACAACAAGCATATGTACAATAAGCATGACCTTTATTTTTTCCGGCACTGTCACACATTCGCGTAATGCTCCTCCAGTTCAATTTGTGTGCATGTGTGTGTTTGTACGAGTGCATAATTTCTGTTGACATGTCCATGCATCACAGACATTGTGCTCACGGCTGAGTGATTCTTTGCCACATACACCAACCTAGATGTGCAATGTATTCCTGAAGCTAATCTGCCCATAATTATGCCTTTGTAATCAGCCTGCATTATCCTAGCATCTCTGTCTTTCTGTAGTATTCATATTTTGTTCATGCATTGTAGAATATCTGCTGTCAATTGTACCACCTTCACAGCACACTTCATCTTATTGGTGCGGTTATTGGTGCCATGGCATTCTCGCTCTACATGAGCTGCATAACTGAACCATATCGCAGTTAACGCTTGAAAAAAAGTGAATTTTTTGTTTTTTTCGCCCATTACCTACACACCTACGGTATGGGCTCACAGCTGATGGTTGAAATTCGTGCCTATCCTATTCGGCACAGCGCGACGCTTCTTTGTTGTAACGCATTCATGTATCTTTATACAGAGACGGAGCATCCGCGATCGTTTAGGCAATGGTTTAGGTAATGCTAACTAAGCGAAGCTAAATCGGTGTTACTGCGACATCTGCCAACGTTGCGCACGTTTCAGTTTGTGCATCGTGGATTTACCCGTGCTCACCGTCTTAAAATCAACGCTAACAGAACGGGACGGCGCAACGCAATGAGAGAGCAACATTCATTCGATCACTCTGGTATCCCGTCTATCCACGCATATTTTGTCAGCGTTTAGCGTCGTTATGCACAAGTTGGAGCGCACTCACTATTTATGTGTTTTGTTTGGACGCGGCTGCAAATTGTTGGCCCATGTGTGCACTGTACTGTACTGTACGTTGTTTGTAGGTGCCGCAATAAACGATGCAAAACTTACTTGATTGACGTTGTTTTTGCCAGTCGAGGCCTGTTTGGTGACCTGGCGATAAGCTACAGTACCTGCGTACCTAAAGTACACACGCGAGCCGCGGTTTAGCGAGAGGAATAAGCAAAATACTACAGCGGGGAGGGAGGGAGGGAGGGAGGGCTACAGCAGGGCGCAAACCAGCAAAAACGCGGCTTTTCCCGATGATGATGATAGTACTTGCAGCGCCATCTCCGTTCGCCCTAATGCACTTCACTCCGCCGCCGCTACCCTTATTTGTGTTCTACAGTGGAAGGTACAGTTTCCGTTCTCTAAAACGCGTATATAGGTGTTCTCTGGCCACAGTCGTCGCAGTCTTTCCGGTGGTGGCGGTCCGCTTATTTATTCCCGTCGGCGCTTTTGCACGTGGTCCGTCTGATACATTAGGGAGATTTAGCAGCGGCGGCTTACCGTACGATAAGTACGGTAAGCCGCCGCTGCTAAATCTCCCTTATGGCACGTAGAAAATTTAGCTTCTGAGGGCTTTACCAGCAAGTTTTATCATTTGACGACGTTCCCGTACTCACCGAGCAACTAGTGGAGGTCTTTCCGACTAAAATAGCCGCGTGCCGACCATGACGGCACGGCATTGACTTCGTTGTCGTACGGTAAGCCGGCGCTGCTAAAACTCCGTGTGGTCCTTGTCGGCGCCCCACACAGGTGGTGCGTCTTACGTGCACCTTCCCGCGGTCGTCGCTCAGCATTGGCGCGTTCGTCGCGGCGGAAGGAAATGCCCAGGCATTGCTGCTCCCAAGGCTGTCATAACAGCATCCATCGTCGGTCTTGATACGCCGTCGCACAAGTTTCCGAGAGAAGAAGGTGCGTAAACTTTGGATGCGTGCCTGTCAGCCATCAGTCCCAGCCTGGAGACCGCTAAAAAATTACTTCGTTTGCGCGGACCACTTCGTCGACGATGATTACGTGACCAGCCTGGCTGTGCTGAAAAGTCTCAGCATGCCGCTAAAAAGGCAACGCCTAAAGCCTGACGCTGTGCCCTCGGTCTTCTCACGAAAACGCAAGGTAATAATAAGGCAAGGTAGCTTTTGTGGAGCTTGTGCACTTCGGATGGAGTGTGCAGACGTGAACACGCTTAGGGCAGGAAAGCAATCTGTAGACGAGTTTTTTTGCTGGGAGGAATACTTGCGGGAAAGCCAACTTACAGATTTTGCAAATGGTCAGTTGCGTGGACGTGACAATAGCCGTAAACACACGGCTATGAAGCGGCTGCAAAATTCCACACAGGCCGTGCCCCGTCGCGCTAGAACGAACTGCGCAGCGGTCGAAAGCCGACCGCGTAGGTAAACGCAAAACGACGAGCTACGATGCTACCTACGATTCAGCCGTAATAGGTGTCCCAGCCAGAACGTAGCCCACGAAACTAGGAATTTTACGTCCTACGTAGCATCACTTTACGAGTTGCTGCCGCTTTTTGTTAGAGAAAAAGCTTACCATGTTGCTGGCCCGGGCTGCTTGACCGGCACGTCCACGGCCACCTGCTCTTCTTCGACGCTTGACGCGGAAGGCTCGTAAGCGGTTATATTTCTTGCCAAGTTGGAATGGTCCTCGTCTTCAGACGTGTACTCATCGCTGGTAGAGGCACCAAAACTCGAAACCATGCTCGCAATGGCGGCGTCGGCGCACTCCAAATGACCGCGGCCGGCCGGCTGGCTATCCGACTGGGGGGGTGTCGTGACGTCACGCCTTCTAACCCGCGCGGGTCGGGCAGCGTGGCCCTCGCTCACAAAAAAAAAAAAAAAAAAATAAGCACGAGTGACGGCCGCCAATGTGTGGATAGTCGCGTCTAAAGGACACCGCGGGAGCAAGATGCGCAGTATACCGCGGTGCGCTGCAGCCGCTCCTCCTGCCGATTGTCTTGCATATGTACACGATGTCTTAGCGTGAGATGTCATATCCCTAAGTATATGGCAGCCCACAAGGCAAGGAGGGTGACCCTTGCTGCCAGAGAAAAGAAACCTCGAAATCAACGTTTGGTTGTACAACTCACGGTAACTTGGAGCACGCTATACATATATAACGTCGGCGGACGATAATCGCTGTATGCCAAAGTTTCCTAAATTTAGTAGCAAGTTATCAACCCGTAGCCTCTTTCATAATATTTTTAAATACAGCACATTACGGAGTGTTCGAATTATTGCGAAAAACATGTGTTCACGTTTAGGGTTGGAAAAATATTTCCATTGAGATCAGTGGGGCAGCTAATCAGATCGGACGTCTTTGTGACGCCTCCACCCATGAAACTTTGCATAGGCAGGGGCGACTAAAACCTCGATTGGTCACGCCGCTGCGATATGGGGTGGCATACTTACATGCTTATACTAAAATTGAAAAATTAGGCGCGGCGCCTGAACAGGTGTGATCATGATCCCGACGGTCCTGCGCTATACAGACTCAATGATCACGCATTTGTGCATTTGCCGACAATCGTGAAAACTGTTTCCGGGGTCCCTTTAAATCAGTCAGATGAACAGCATAACTGAACTTAACACTTTTGCGAACCAAAGCTCAGGCGACGTTTACTGCGTCTATAGTAATCCACCTCACTCGTTAACCTGTCTTAATATTCGACTAAGTTTAACCACTGACCCACCGTAGTAGTGTCGCAGCAAATGTGTAGCGCCGCTAAGCTCGAAAACACGGGTTTAGTGCTCCAGTAGGACTTCGATTTGGGTAAGTTGGTTCATCTGGAGGAAACAGAGCAAATGAATAGAGACAAAGAATACACCGAACAAAGGATGGACTATGGTTTACATCTGAACATTGCAACAACCAGTGCCTTTTTATAGTGCACGACACTGCGTCACATTTCCATACAACACTATCTACCTCGTCAACACACCAGTGAACCAAATTGCCTTTACCACGCAACGTTTGCTCGTATTAACAAGCACCCAACGACCTGGATCAGAAATACCTTCATCGATGCCGAATCACAACAGCTGCCTTTCGATGAAAGTCCCCCCTTCCTCTTTGTCGGCGCCAATGCACAGGTGGTGAGCCACTTTATAACGATGCGAAAGTCTGATCTCACCCCTATTTAGAGAACAGCTACCAGCTCAGAGCGACAGAAAAATACTAAACGAGCGTATGGCATTCCTTCCTTATTAATTCGGGTACATACGGCCGTTGACCGGTTTCACCCAGCCCTAAGCGACATATACAGTGTGCACGCATTGTTTCTGTTGTGGGAATATTGTCAACATTTCATTCCCGTGCACAAAAAAAACACCAGCCGAACGAGTGCAAATGAGCGCGCTGCAGTAACGGGCACGCGTTCCCTATGCACAAAAGTGCAGTGCGTCTTGCGCGAGAAGCTCTTCTTCAGATTGCTAGAAAAAGGAATCCGAACACTAGGGCACCTAACTCTAGGCTATAATAATAATAATAATAATAATAATAATAATAATAATAATAATAATAATAATAATAATAATAATAAAGACAAGAACTGGTTCGCTCGGTTTCTCCTAAGAGATTTTGTTTTTTTTTTGGTTTTTTAAAGTGCGACACCATTGATTAAGGGTAAGGCAACAGTAACGTAACCGATGACATCATCATGACATTATCACAGCGCCCATGTGATGACGTCACCCTATGGTCCCAAGGTTCGGTGTCAGCTTGCTCTTGTAAGCTGGCTTTTCTACTCGGAGAAACAGAAAAAAAAATCATAATAATTTAATGAAAAGCGATCCCAGGGCCGTCATATTACGACATAGGACTGGCCTTAAAAAAGTTCATCGTATTATTAGAAAACGAGGTCCCACGGCCGTCATATTTCGTCATATAACAGCATGCACTGCCCCTTGAAAAATATTTTCCCAGCAGTACATTGGTGTTCATAAGTGAAGCCGAACGTAAAAGGATCGGTATTAGCTCCGTTTTTGAAAGCTGGCTTGCCCACTCGGTGAAACAACAAACAAATATTCAACTAATAAAAAAAAACACTTGGGATCATCAAATTTTACTATTGAACATTCCTCCAGCAATGCATCTCTGTTTAAAAAAGATGCCGAGTTTAAGGAAATCGGTGTTATATTAGCCTTTATAAGCGTGCGTTCGCATATTGTGAGCAGCAGTGGAGCCTATCCTCATAGTCGCCCACACATGTCGCGAAGCGGAGATTGCGGTCGTTTAGGTGGGCTTGGCGAGAGCACACGTAACTTAATATTTACCTCCATGGTGGTGTCGTCGTCAATATGTTGCGGTAGACTCTGCTAAATTGTTTGAACAATCGCAGCTTGACCATCAATACCAAACTGGCCTCCTCCATGCCCCCTTTGTGTCGTGCGCTCAACAGCTTCGCTGCTCACCGACCTTCACAGAGAGAAATGACTCAGTTTTTTTAAAACTCACTTCACTTTCCAATGGACGTGTTCGCTCACGATGTAACACGCTTCGGAAAAACAGCGCGCTCGGCAAGCGTAAGATCCAGGCCACCGGAAATCAGATAACGCGCGGAGGGGCAGAACGTAGGGTGTGTCGTAGAAACATTCCGAACGCGCTTTTCTGCAGTGGTGTAAATGACCCCCCTCTCCACGTTTTTTCAAAGGGGCGCTATTAAAACCACGTTTTAATAACACTAAATAAATGACAAGGAAATTTCCTTCGCGCACCACATTTTTGTTTTCAGACTGAGTAGGAATAAGATTCTGTTTCAGTAACATAGATCTTGTCATGTTGCTTGCTTCAAAGTTGTTTTTTTCTTCAGTAATACTTTTTGACCCCTGCTCCTCTATTCACGTCTCAATCTTAGCTGTTGAGAGAGAAAAAAGTGTGAAATAGAAAGGAAGGGAGGTTAACCAAGCACGTGTTCAGCTGGCTACACCACACTTGTGGAGGAGGGCAGGGGAATAATAGATGAGATAAAGAAGAGAAGGATAGGAAAGCATAAACGAAGGGACAGTTAATGTGAACACAGAAAGCGCTACGACGAGCAAATCCTTCACAATGAGTTGCCGTCGACTCCAAGAGGGCGCCTTTGCAGCTTTGTGCGAGCAAGAGCGCGTAGGCGAAGGTCTCAGGATTTTTTGTGCAGAAAGAGGTCTTGTGTCAAGAAAGCGGCAAAGATTAGCTTCCCTCCGTTATGTCGCTGCACAGTGGCAAAGGGATCAACTGTCTCTCCATGCCGCAAAAGGTGCTTGCCGGGGCTGTTCGCCCTTCCTACAAGGAAGGAGTACTTAGGCATTCCTATGTATGCTACGCCAAAAAACATGCGGCGCAGTAACATTTCGCGACGGGTGAGTCCTAGTGGCATTCGAAATCGCAAGTTCAGCTCAAGTGGATGTAAACGCGAGTTGGAGAAAGCCGATGAATCCCACTGTGAAAGCGTGCTCTGGCGAGCACTTGATCATAGTTGCCGCGCACCATCCGTTTTGGAGTAGTATGTGCTCCCGTAGACGTGCAACTTCATCGGCGCTGCCATTACCGACAATCCCGAAATGGCTCGGCAGCAATTAAAATACAACGCGTCCCTTGTCGAGCCCTTGCCGTTTGCTGGAAATTAATTGTGCCTTATTTCGTATACAAGGTATCTCCTGCAAGCCAATACGTAAGGCAAACTATACCGTTTGCAATGCTGACTTCGGGTAGCGGAAGATGACCCAGCGATTAGGTAGCTGTTGTCCTAGGTATTGGACGGCACCTTGAGGTGCTTCAAGTTCTGCTGCAGTCGACGTCGCAGTATGAGGTAACTTGAACTTCAAGTATGTGGCCTCGGATGGTATAATCACTGCTCAAGTAGAACTATTGAAATTAGTGGAGCCGACTGTTTAAATATGCATGGTTTCATTTGTGAGAAGCAGAGATCACTGCTTCAGCGCTAGCGTTGACCGGTGTGCCTTCTCGACAGTCCCTGGAGCTGCTGATAACGACACCACAGTGGAGATGCCGATCGTCAGATTTCAGCTGCTGAAACATATATAAGTGGCGGGAGGCTGTGCGCACATAGCTGCTATCTGGTTCCACAAGCGCGCATTTCCGCCTCCGCCCGTCGTGTGGGGGGAGAACGCTGGGCTATACAAGATGTCCCATCTCTCATGCATCAAGATTTTACAAACATACGAGCGCTGTAAGGACATCTTGCGAACTATATCTTGGGGATAGCCGTGCATACTTCCAACCGGTGCTTCTCATCACTAAATATCAAGTAATTAAAGGTATTTAATTAACGAACTATGCAGATATTACTTTAGCGGCATACATTTAAATTATAATGTCCCACGCCGTCTAAAATAACCGCAGAATCAAGCATTAGTTTCATTATGAAAATTTTGGCGTCCTTTTTTCGGGAGAAAACAAAAGCAAGTGAATTACGTGCATTATGAACTAAATGCGCGCTCGCACACCGCTACACCAGCACTCGCAAGCGATACTTCACAGATTCATGGGAGCAAAATGCATGGCAGCACAGCGTTACGCTTATCTCACTTTAAGTTAAGCCGGGAAACCTATCCAACCATCTACATACGGCGAACCCTAGCTGTACGCTGCGGCGATAAGCGCAGGCAGCGTACATGTATGTAGTACATCCGTCAGCTGTCGCATGGGAACGCTTGACTTGAGCAGAAGCGTGCAAGCGCACGTCTATTTCCCGTATCATTTATTTCGCGGGATTTAGTTTCCTTTTCCGAAAAAAAACAACCACGCACGAAACACCATACTAGCATGATACAAATTCCTGATTCCGTGGTTACCTAAGGCGCTCTACAACTTTGTAAATCATGTGACATAATAACGATTAAAGCAATACCTAAATGTTGACAAATCGAATGTAATCAGTTAAATGATACTCAGTGGTGAAAAATATATTGGTCACAAGTATGCAAACGACTACACTGCAAATATGCACCATATTATATATATATATATATATAACGAACAATTACATCTCATCTGAAGCTTCGTGACCATGCCATCCGAAGGTCGCGGGATCGAATCCCGGCCGCGGCGGCTGCATTTCGATGGAGGGAAAAAGTCAGTGTTGTACACGTTCCTCCAAAACAGGAACGGAAATTCGTTCCTCGTTCCTTCACAATTTTGTAACGAGTTCCCGTTACAAGTTCCTTTAATAAAAAAGGAACGCGTTCCACTTACATTTCAAAAATTGGAACGTGTCGTTACATTAACGTTACATTTGATTTCTACGATTGAAAATTAATCCTGAGGCAAAATAATGTGAACATCTTAAATCTCGCATCGACCTATATATATTTCACGAATTTGAACGTCAGCGGCAGCGTAATATCTGTAGACAAGGAAATGTGTAAAGAAACGCTCCTAGCCAAATATTTTCAAGGAGCACCGAACATATTACGGACAACTCCACTGCAGCTTTGGCGCTAGTCTGTTACAAGTGCGACACATATGGCACTTTCCACTTCATTCTTCAGATGCGTAGCCAGGATACTGCGCCTCTAATGTGGAAATAGGTAGTTACTCACATGTACCAATGCATGTAACAGCGATGCATCTGACACTAAAAGCTAGTAATAGACCTTTTGACTTAGGATAGTATATAAAGGTTTGTGCCTGGCCCATGCCATTGCGCGCAAATACTGGAACAAGATTCCCCGATACCGTCAGCATTCCCGATACGAAACAATTTTGCTCGTAACTGGTAGCTTCTGTAGCATTTTATTAAAACTAATTGGCAGTTCCGGATGTATTGTTTTTACTTAGTTTTCCTCACTTTAAGATATTTGTAGTGTACTGTACTTCTGTTGTTAATTATGGCTTCGCTGAACGTATGTCGGTGTGAGGAATTTTAATATGGCTGTTTTGTGCGCTTACCGCCGAATAACGCAGGACTGTTTCGTTCGTTTCTTCGTGGCATTAGGAATAAGCTTTAATTGCCTGTTCATTTCGTAGGCACGCTGACATTAATGCAAGGACGAAATGCTGTTGTGATGCAGGAAATAAACAAGAAAATAAATGGCGTCACATGCATGATTTGACAGGACGCCAACAACAATGACCCACACCACGCAAGCATGGTTGACAGGACATTGTTATACAGCAAATGGGGCTATCCAGCAAAGTGGACGGTGTGCGGTGCGTTAAAATGTTTGGTTATTCCTTTATAGCTAGCCGTTTGTTCGCGTAGCGATAAAACCATAGTCTTTATTAAAACCAAACTGGGCATCAAGGAACATAATTGACCATATCCGGGTTAGAACAATGTTAACTTGGCTCCGCATTACAAACACGCATGCACGCACGCACGCACGTAAGCGTGCGTGCGTGTTTGTAATGCGGAGCCAAGTTAACATTGTTCTAACCCGTTCGCCTGAGCACGTGTATGAGAAGCCTTCCGTTTATGCTTTTTGCTGAGGACATATGACAGCTGAAGCTAAATTCATGCGCGGCCCGTTCAGTTCCACTAAAATGCCTTGAAGAGATTGACGCAGAGTGTCTTACAAATATGGACAACCATGGCCACAACCGGGTTCTCAGAACCAATGCGAGTAGAGGCGATGGTAAAGCACACCTTGACAGTGTTTTATTTCGGAGCGAGCCCTGGCAGCAGAACCATGTAAGGGACGAAAGGAACTTCGCTGTTGCATGCGGTTCCTCCCGCGTTGCCGTACACCCATACAGGGCTGGCTGACAGCCGGAAACTACTTGTCCAGTGGCCATAGTAAGCGGCAACCGCCAGGGAGGATCGGGATACCCTGACGTCGTGCAGCCGCAGTGAAGAAGGGGAAGCGTCACCCATGTCGAATAATCAAAACCACAATAGAATGGCGTTTAGCGCGTGATTTTTTATGAGAGAGCGATACTGGCGGCAGGAAAACGAGGACTCCAAGGATGGCTTGTTGCAGCCCTGCCTATCCGCCCTGCATACGTGCTGCGTATACGTGCGATCTTCGTGGAGTGGAACGCGCATAGAGGGAACGCCGTTCCCTTTGCCGTTCCTTCCTAAATGTAACGCGTTAACGTTACCGTTCCACCAACCCTAAAAGGAACGATGGCGTTCCTTCGTTCCTCCCAAATGGAACGCGTTCCAGGAACGTCGTTCCTTGGAACGACGTTCCGTACAACACTGGAAAAAGTTGAGGCCCGTATACTTTGCAATCTCAGTGCACGTTAAAGAACTCCCGGTGGTCGAAATTTCCGGAGCCCTCCTCTACGGCGTCTCTCATGATCATCTCACGGTTTAAGAACGTTATACCCCAGAAGTCAATCAGTGCGTGAACATGTCGATCATCCTTGGCTGGGGCGGTTATATATCCTTTGCCGTTCCGCTAAGGTCTCGCCGTAAGTTCAAGCCCGGTAGTTTATACCGCCCATTTCAGCGCTCGCTCTATTTTCTGAGCCTCGCTAATCTCATCCAGGCCAGGTATAGCCTTGAAGTGTTGTCCGCGTGGACAAGTGTTTCGCGCACTGCACCTGCGTCTGGTGCCTTACGAAAAATATAGACGAATTCTCAGAGAGAGAGAGAGAGAGAGAGAGCGAGAGAGAGAGAGCGTTCACGTAGCAGGGCGTCGGCCCAAGCAACGCCGTGCGCAGTGAGAGAAGGTGAACATCACCAGCGAAATAAAACCATCCACCGAGACGCACTGGAGGTACGCGAAAAGGTGAAGCGAAATTTCGAGGCAGACGTTACCGGTTACATTTTACTTTTCCTTCCTTCCACGCACTCTCAAGCGGCCGCCCTCGCTTCGCTTGTACCCCTCCCTTCTTAATTCTGCCCCTTCTTCGGCGCTTTCTCTGCTTTTCTGCGGGCAAGTGAGCGAGCGCCAAGAAAAGTCCAAGGCGAGCGCTCGAGTACCTTAATCATAGAACAATCGATATCACAGAGCTCTCTTAATTGAATTTGTAAAAAGGAGCTGGCTCTGTTCTGCTTGTGCGCTCTTGAGCCTGTAGGCGCGACGCTCGGCCCCTGATAAACGTGGGAGAAATAATATTAACAGTGTAAAAACAAAACGAGGAGTGAGAGAGACGCGGGATCGCGGTATATGGTGGGCGTAGGGAAGATAAGCGAAGAACGCGGAGCAACCGAGCTTCTTGATTTTCTTTCGTTTTTTTTTGTCTAGTTCAGAAAAAGAAAAAAAAAGGGCATAAGGAGGGTCGCGTTGAAACAAAGGCGGCTAGTTTTGGAAAGAACAAAAACAAGTAAGATGGAGCGGAGGTGAAGTAGCGCGGGAAGCACGACGGCCGGGAGACCGGGCACCGGCGCAGATGGTGCAAACTCGGCGGCGCCGTCCTTCTTCTCCCCTTGCTCCAGCCTAGTAATCTCAAAAGTAGGATTACGAATATCGACACCTGTTTCGATTCAGTGTATTCCCTCTCGGCCGAGAGAGCAGTGAATTAAGTTCATCGCGACCTGCAGCAGCTATTGGTGCTCCCTTCTTCTGCCGACTCCGCTCGGTTTCTGCTTTCTTCATTTTTCGATTCACGGCCGATTTCAACAAGGTGCGCACGTATAAACCCACCCAGAAAAAAAAAATAAAGTTGCGAGAGCTTCGAAAGGGGCGGGAAGCCCGCCGTCAATTGAATTTCAAGCCTTTCGAGGGAAGCAGGAGAGAGATAACTTCGGTAAATGTGCAGTAAGCGCTTAGAAAAAAAGACCAAAAACAAAATCGAATTGGAAACATTAAGGAGCAAAGAGTATCACTTCCTTCCTTCGGTTCCAAGAAGAGACGTTAAGACTCCGTGTCTCTGTCTGTTTCAAAGGGTGCGAAACTGAAGCGGTATAAATCAATAAGGAGAAACGTTTGTTTAATGTTGCACGTTGTGCATGCAGAAGAGGATTTGACTTTTTTTCTTTTTCTTTTTTTGCTATTGGCCACTAGAGCTACACGGTAGCTGCGAATTTTAACGCATTTCATTCTGTCCGCAGGATCCCGTGTATTTTACCTTCATAAATGTGTGATTCACGTGTGGAAACGTTCTTATAAAACTTCAGTAGAGAATTGCGAGTCAGCAATAGTCATCATCATCATCATCATCATCATCATCATCATCAGCCTGTTTAGGTCCACTGCAGGACGAAGGCCTCTCCCAACGATTTCCAATCCATCCTATGCTAAGCGAGTTGGTTCCAGTTTATGCCCGCAAACTTTTTAATTTCATCGCTCCATCTAACCTTTTGCCTGCCTCTGTTGCGTTTTCCCTCTCTTGGTACCCATTCCGTCACTCTTACTGTCAATCTGTTATCTTTCCTCCTCATGACATGTCCTGCCCAGGTCCACTTCATTCTTTTAATTGATATAATAATATCGGCTACTCCTGTCTGTTCTCTGATCCATTCCGCTCGTTTTTTATCTCTTAGCGTTACCCCTATCATTTTTCTTTCCATTGCACGTTGCGTGCTCCTTAGTTTCATCTCCAGTCTTTTCGTTATCCTCCATGTTTCTGCACCGTACGTTAGTACTGGGAGAATGCAGTGATTGAATACTTTTCGCTTTAGTGAGAGCGCTAACTTTCCAGTCATGATTTCGTAATGCCTTCCGAATGCGCTCCACCCCATCCTTATTCTACGGAGAATTTCTTTTTCATGGTTAGGAGTTCCTGTTATTAACTGTCCCAGGTATACGTATTCGTTTACACATTGTAAGGGTTCATTGTTGATTTTAAATTCCTGATCCTTAGCTAGGCTATTGAGCATAACTTTGGTCTTTTGCCTATTCATTTTTAACCCAATTTTAATACTTTCCCTGTTTAGGTCATCAATCATGTTTTGTAGTTCGTCTCCATCATTTCTAAAGCGCACAATGTCGTCTGCAAATCTTAAATTGCTTAGATATTCTCCGTCTATTCGAATTCCCCTGTCTTCCCAGTCTAGACGTTTAAAGATTTCCTCTAAACATGCAGTGGATAGCATCGGGGATATCGTATCTCCCTGTCTCACACCTCTCCCGACCGGGATTTCTCTGCTTCTCTCATGTAGGAGTAGTGTAGCTGTGCAATCTTTGTATATGTTGTTTATGGTTTTCACGTTTATGGTACTGACTCGCAATTAACAGTGTGCATTTTCGAGTTGTGTGGCAAGTGCATCAGACTTACGTCAGCACCAAAAGAATGAAGTACAATCGAAGTGCTGGGCGTGTCTATATATATATATATATATATATATATATATATATATATATATATATATATATATATATATATATATATATATATAGTAATGGAAAAGCTGCACTGGGGCTCGGACGCTCGCGCTTAAAAAGCGGGGCTAGAGAAGCAGAGGAACACGACGGTCAGAATAGAACAGCCGGCCTGCAGCTAAGGCGCTGTGTCTACGTCTCTCTTTATTACAATGGCGCAGTCGCAAATCATCAGCGGAACGCAGCTGTGAAGTCGACGGGGCATTTCCTACAGAGTGTCGCCGTCTCGGACTACTGCTGAGGAATATGCCGGACAAGTCTCACTGCTGATGGTACCCGCCGGGAGACCGCCGTCCCAAGTCACGGTTGCTCCATCTGAGGACGGCGTCCATGCCTTCTCGAGGGCTCCAGCCCTGCACTGGTGCGGTATCCGACCAGCCCACCACGTGTACGAATCTGCTGCGAACCCTCCCTTCGCCGCGGATGCCGCCAGCGGGAGCACCGGGGGCACCGTCTTATCTGCGGACACCACGCCTGGTGCTCTAAGCGGCTCACCCGACAACGCAGCGGAGCACGTGAGTGCCATCGCGCAACTGCGCGACACGCTCACCACGTTGATTAACGCGTACCCTGCGCTCTCCGCCGGAACACTTAGCGGCTCCCCCGAGAGTGCCGCGGAGTTCTTGCGTGTGATCAGCGTACTCTTAGAAACACCCCACTCCATGGCGTCGGGGAGCTCCGGGTCCTCTCCTGCTCCGTTGCTTCCACCGGCCGCTTGGAAAATATCGGAGTTCCGAGGATTCCAAGATGATGCTGATCAGTGGATCAAAGCCGTGAACGTTCTCGGTGCCCGGTATGCCTGGCCGGACCACTACAAGCTGCTCGTGGCCATCAACAACATTGGTGCTGCGGCCGCAGCATGGCACCGGTACGAGGGAGTCAATCAACACTCCTGGCAGGAATAGAGCGCCAGGCTTATCGCTGTTTTCGGACCGATTCGCCACTACAACCCTATCACGAGTGAATGCGACCGGTGCACTACCGAGGAAGCAGCTCAGGAGGAGCGCCACCTCGAGGCTGTAGCTTCGAACTGCAGCTCGTCGACAGATAGCATCACAGCCTGTCCTGACATACTGGTCGGTCCCAAGATTTGTTCCTCGACACAGGTAGCAACACTCGAGTTCGAACAGACCACCCTCCAACCACGTCACTCAGATCACGTTTACACCAGTGATCACCCAGCCGACGTGTGAGTCAGATGACGAGGACCAACCATTTATAATGACTACCATTGTGCCCCCTGAAACCCGTGTACACCACGACGCGTTGTTCTTTGCCAGGGAACCTGCCTCTGACCCGTATAGAGGTGATGCCATCCAGGAAATGTGCTAAAACAACTCACAGTCACGTCCCCGGCCGTTAAGGCAGTCATTGGCCGAGTGTGCTGAAGTTCTCGATTCGCCTTGCGGTGTTCCTCCAGAAAGTGGCAACGTCTATACCGCGGATGAGGCCACTTTTATCAAAGACCCGCCACTACAGCCGAAGTCTACCCCTGGCTTGAACGTCGCAAGCACACCCAGGGACTTGGACGCCACTCCTTCAAGAAGGTTATCGTCAAGGTCCGTTGATTCAGGCCGCTCACCGCGGATTCCTAGAAAAGGATCCCAACGCGCTGGTAGTTGGCCTGAGAATTCGGACCAATGTTCGATGACTGCACTGGCCACGTTCAAAGACTGTGCAGACCAGCCGCCTTTGGTGAGTAACGCCTCCGATTCTGGCCGTGCAGTCAGGATCACCGACAGACTCCCAATTCCGAGACGACCGAGAGAGACTCAAAACAAGGCAAATGATCCTGGTCAGTGTAACCGGCTAGTCCGACAGATAGTCGTACAGGGCTCAAGCCCTCCCGGCCACAAGCTGCAACGAAACGTTTGCGGGCGAGGCCCGCTACCACCACGACACGGCCATTTTCGTCTTCCTGGTCCGCCACCGGCGAAATTTCGTCCGATGTCGCCGCGGACGCAGGATCGACCAGCGAGGCACAGCCAGTGCCGCCCGCCGGACATATTTTGCAGACCATGCTCGCAACGCGTGCAACAGCGGCCGCAACGCTGTAGCCAGTTTCGCCCACCAGAGACTTGAGTGACACCTCGACAAGAGAAGTCGTCGCGGAGCTGAGATCAACCACATCGGCATAGCCAGTGCCGCCCGCCAGACGCGGTTTCGACCGTTACCGACGCTCGCAGTCGTGGCCGAGTGTAATGGAGAAAAGCTGCACTGGGGCTCGGACGCTCGCGCTTGAAAAGCGGGGCTAGAGAAGCAGAGGAAGACGACGGTCAGAATAGAACAGCCGGCCTGCAGCTAAGGCGCTGTGTCTACGTCTCTCTTTATTACAATATATATATATATATATATATATATATATATATATATATATATATATATATATATATATATATATATATATATATACAGACGCACCATACTCGAAAAGTAAGTCATGCACCAACTCGCCCAGCAAGTTATTCTACGGTATGTATGTATGTACACACACACACACACACACACAACACACACACACACACACACACACACACACACACACACACACACACGCACACGCACGCACACACATTTTCCTGTGTTGTAACAGTTTTCTTTTTTGCTCTTTTTGTGGTTATTTCATGCACTGTACTGCTTCTTTCCAGATTATTTACTAGATATTATATAACTTCTTTAGTTATGCTTTTCCAAAGTGCCATTACAAAATGTATCTTTTTGGACCCAAACTAGCCTATGGCTATGGGTCCACACAGTGTGTGCAAACTTTATGTAACAATTGAGCAATAAAATTCATACATACATACATACATACATACATACATACATACATACATACATACATACATACATACATACATACATACATACATACATACATACATACATACATACATATCCCTGTGTTCCGTGTTTTGTCCGAGGGGCACAACCGTGAAATAGCCGGTTTCAACAAGTCCTTTCAAAATTGTGCGAGTATTTTCATTAATTTTACAATAATAGCTTTCTCACTTGAAGATAAAATGAAGGCTAACGCTGTGTGTTTCCCTTTAATTTAGTGCCGAGATCACACCGTCCGT
The DNA here is from genome assembly GCA_013339685.2 of Hyalomma asiaticum. Taxonomy (NCBI): domain Eukaryota; kingdom Metazoa; phylum Arthropoda; class Arachnida; order Ixodida; family Ixodidae; genus Hyalomma; species Hyalomma asiaticum. The sequence continues at coordinate 223,534,975 of CM023481.1, forward strand.
ACGTCAACGTGACGTCACGTGCTTCAATTTCGATCGTCACTCATATTTGCGCCATTTTGGCTCGGTAAACGCTCTTGCATATGATTGTGTTCAATTTCTGGTGCGCTTATATACCACAGCGTGTCCGGGGGAGTCACAACGAGCTGCAGTAGGAACTTGAAGGCGGCCTGGCCACTCCTCTTTTTCCTTTATTTCGCCATCTCTTCTGCTCGCTGACAAGAGCGGCCTTCTCTTTATTGTATGCAGAATTGTAGTTTACTCTGCTTATAGTGTCTCTCAAAAGTACATCCGAGTGCTACAGTTCTGTGTCAAGAAAATAGCAACTGGTAATCAATTCTATCTGGGCACGTCTCGTGTATGCACAATTCTTCGCATGTAAGCTGCCAGCGTGGGACGATGGCTGAATGTCTCGATGGTAAGTTCAAAGCGCCCAGGTCAGCTGGGTTATTCGGAAACGTTTACACTCCCGTGACAAAATTACGCTACAAAAAGCATGCGCGCTTCAAGCAACGCGGCGAATACTGCATTGGGTTCATGAACCGCCGGCCTCTGTGTTGTGTGCATAGAGAAGCATACTACGTAAAGTGTGGCCACAAGGGCCGTTTCAAGCCGAGCAAATGAGGGTATGACACCCCCAGAAGGCGTAACGATGGCCGCCTTCACTTCGCTTCAAAGTTAGACAGCTTATCATGCCTTTAGTAAGGCTTCATCGACGTGTCACATATTTCTCTATGACGTCCCTTCTGCGGCGTCCCGTCAGTCCCGTCTCCATAGAAATGTTGATGCTGCGCCGGTTGCTTCGGTCATGTGCCGCTGTTTACGCCCACCCCGCCGCGCTTTTCAACACGCCGGTTCGCTGCTGCGGTAAGTTGCTTCCTTTTGTGTGCACAAATAATTTGCCGTTTATTGCGTTCAACATTGTTAAAGAGGTGTTTATTGATGCTGACGGAGTGTATTTTGCGTGCGTAGCATACATTATGTGCTTCGGCGCCCGCCGGGCCTTGTTCGTAAGCGTGGGTTGTACTTGACGCGTTGCTGCCATTGCTAAACCATTCTTGTTGTGACTCTCACGGATGTTTTAGACCAAATAGACGTAGCGCCTCTGCGCTTTCTTTCTGTTGTTTTTGACTAGGTGTTCTGCGCTTTACCGTTCATATTTATTGCTCCCTTTTGCAATACGATGCGCATCAGCAAGTGTGTGAAGAGGCATGTATTTTTTTGTGCAATTTCCCATGTAAACAATGACAAATAAAATATTTTGTACCGTGCCACCACTGCTTCCCATTGTGTGTAATTCAGAAAAGCGGTTTAGGCTAAATACTGAAAACAATTACAACAACAACAGCTCTGATCGCATAATTTTATCGTGTTCGCATGAGCAAATTCTATTTTGCATGAATACATTGATGATCATGGTGGGTTTTTTAGTAAAGACGTTGCGATCCGCTAGTTTATACATCGGTATATGCTAAATATGCAGCATTGAAGCTTCACTAAAGACGACGTAGTTGAACATTTTAACAGCCAGGTATACCATATTCAAAAGCGCTGCTGTCAAAACCGAAACCAAAATTGAGCTAAACCAGGCGTCCCAAATCTCGGAAGACAATATTACCGGTCTGACCAGCCGCTAGTCGCGCTGGTAGTAGATGGGCCGCAGGGCCCTATGGCAGAGTCCGCTCTATACGTAGTATGTTTCTCTATGTTGTGTGTCCCTCGTCAATGCCAGAAGCAAGCGGTGACCGCTTTGTGCGTCAGCGCCGCATGACGGTGCCAACGTGCGAACGGGTCGAGCCCGCCGACACCGCGCACTGGGCTTCCACTGTCGTCTGCTATGCTGTTCTTTTTTACGGTAGGCGCCCCCATATCAGCTTGTTATCGACGCCCGTTTTCGGAACTCAAGATACTAGCAAAACAATTCGCCTAGTCATGCTGCCTGATCGTCTAAATCAAGTTGTACGTCCCTCGTTGCACTTGGTTAGACAGCGATAGAGAGCGGAGAGAGAAAATTGAGGAAGGGGAGATTGTTTGGCTCGCTGACATACACTAGGATTTAACACTATATCTGCAGGTAGTGGACTATATACAAGGCTTACATGGTTGCACTGCTGAGATTGCTTACGCAGGAAAATTTGCGCTATAACAAGGAACCGATCGTGTAACACACGCCCGTGGGTTGCACAATTTGCGCCAGTGAGTTTATGTAGCGCGCTAACAACACTTTCACCATCATCAGATGTATCGGGCTTAGGGCTCGAACAAAGCCTAATATGGCGAATCGTAGGCTTGTGGCTTAAACATTAAGCAGTCAGTCAGCCGCGAATGACGGACACTGAGCCAGCGCTAACGTCCAGGAATGAGAACCACTAGGCGGAGGCGAAGATCGATCAACGAACGACGGCATTCCGTCGTAGGCGGACAGAGGACCCTTGCTGAAAACAGAGCATATTCGTTTATCCCAGCACTTATACCTAAGCCTAGAAGTGTCACTACGACACGGATACTGCAAAGAAAGTGAACAGGAAGACGGTGAAGGCTTGGGTTTCGATCCCACCTGTGGCAAGTGGTGTTAACGCGACAGCTTTCATGGGAGCTCATGTTGCGGAAAATTCAAGGTATGTGTAAACTGGTAGCGAAGCTTCCATATAAGCTTACTGTGCGTTCAGACAATGGCTGTTAATGAGCAGATTAGGGAACTAAGCTCCACGCATATACGTGGGAAGGGGATACTTCCGGCGGAAGCAAAAATAAGGCAGACGTGGCAAAAAAAAACAAAAAAAAAAACGTTAAAGTAAATAAACAAAAACAACACCAACTGCGGTGACATCAGTGGCGTGAACTTTGCTTTTAAGTAATTTTGTAATCTTGCAATAGAATGGTAACTGTAAATACTTTGCATTTCCGGACGGGTCTGCAAATGCTACGCATTGAAAATTTCGAACACCGCACCATAGGCGCTGCATGCTGTACCGGCTTTTTGGATTTAATTCTTTATGAAAAGTGGCGCGTGGCTTACAGCTATTCAGCGAAAATGAGTTGTACGTTCCGCCTTGGTTTTGATCTGAAAAACAGTAATTGAAGTCATTGAGAGTACCACTTACTTGGTCACTCGTTGCTACCACTTTTGAATTCGACTAAAAAACATAGTCTGTAATATGGTGCTTTGGGTTCTGTCATTTTCGTCGGCTATGCAGTGGTCTCCCACCCACTTGTATACCGTGGTGCTCCTCGATGCCGTAAGAATTACACGAAAATTAATGCAACTTGCACTTTCACTAATGTCTCTAACTAACGACAATTTCTACTGATATTAAACCATAAAAAAAAGGAGCAATGAGAAAAATACACAGTAGGCAAAAACTATGGGAACAAAAGCTTGGCCTTAAGAGTAGGACCCTCAAGCTTGCCCTTAAGAGTTGAACGCGATATCGAAGCCTAGTCCCATTCTTATCGCGCTCTCTCCAGCTTGCCATGCTCTTCAGTCGCTTAGCCACGCAACTGTCATAACACAGCTTGGCAGCAACTGCGAGTTGCTTGCGTTACTGCGTTGCTTCCCTCGTCTTCTTGCGCCATTTGACATAGATGATAAACCTCGCTCAAGATGGCACCATTATAAATGAGACTTGAAGAAGTTTGTAATGGTTCATCTTGACGTGGATGCAGCGGTACATGAAACACCGACAAAGGAGAAGTCGCATCTGTCCTGCGGGTCTTCTTCCTTGTCCGTGTTTCGTGTAGCGCTGCGCCCCCCTCATGATAAAGAAAGCAGAAGGATATATGCGGGGTGGCAAGCTAGATTCACATTAGAGTACTTATACACTGTCGATAGAACAACGCTATCTGCTGAACTCGTGAACGACCTTTTTTCTGAGCCAGCTTACCGAATGCCATATTTGCTTTCATCTGGACATGATGTGTTTTTCTGTGCACATAAAATGTGTATATCACCCGCAGCGAAAACGTTTTTCTTCAAGCTGCACACGGATACGTTACCAGTGAACACATTCCTTAATGAAAAAGGAATGCACGTGCCTTGGTCAGTAAACTGTAGACTTTGCAGTCAACCTGAGACAATAGAACATTGTTTTATCCTTTGTCAAGATGCATTTCGTTTCTGGGACATTCTCAAGCGAACGATAAGAAAAGAACTTCCCCTCACACCTCACGGTATTAGATTACCCCCGTTCAGGAAGAGCAGCAGTAGTACTGGAGGGCTCCGGAAATTTCAACCACCTGGGGTTCCTTAACGTGCACTGACATCGTGCAGCACGCGGGCCTCAACATTTCGCCTCTATCGAAATGCAGCCGCCGCGGCCGGGATTCGATCCCATGACCTTCAGATTAGCAGCTGAGTGCCATAGCCAGTAGACGACCGTGGTGGGGCCATAAAAACTGTTGATGCACAGTGAGACAGTATTTTCCACCCTTGCAATTTTGCCGCCCGTAAGGTGGCAACATACAAAAGTGATAAGGCCTTTTGACTGAACTCTTGAATCCAAAAACGGGCTTCTTCAAAATTATCATGGCGAACATGAGGCGGTAGTGAGCAAATTAAAATGAATCAGCAGCGAGAGAACTGTTGCTACCCTTGCGCTACAAGCTGAAAGCGTTTTAATTCACTGGAAGGCACCCACGAGCTGTGCCCTTCGCTAATTTAGTTCGTTCGCTATGGTTTATTAGAATAATTAAGCATTTAAAAAGACGACATAACGCTTTCAAAATGAGGCTGCGGCAAACCAACCCAATAAGCAAGTTAGTGACAGAATACGTGGAAGGCAGAAACAATGCGAACAAATGCAAGAATTCACACCAGAGCATGACTACTATATTGTGGTTGAATGTAGCTACCTTGCTTACCGTATTAATGCGCTCACCAAATGTGCATTCCCCCTACCTATATACATTTCTAAGTTTCATTTTACATTTCTACATTCTAAACTATACATTTCATTTATTGCTCTAGTTCGCGAGGCACACACTCATTCAGCCTGCATACGGCGGTGGCTGCCGTGTATCAGTGACATGTAACTATAGCTGGGACAAAGTTTGTAAGGCTCCTGAAACGTGTGAAGCGGTCAATACCTCCAACAAACGGGTTTGCGTATGATAAGATCAAGAGCTAATACTCGTTTTATGACAAAATTTCGAGCTTTTCGGAGGCGTTCCACATGGAACACCCAAGAGGACGCGAAGAAGCAGGCCGAAAACCAGCGACAGAACTTGAAAGGCAAGCTACCTGTTGGCCTGCGCCAATGCATCTATTCGCACTAGGCGAGGATGAAGGACGGCTTGTTCCTGCGATTGAAGAAACCAATGAGCACTATTAAGTAAAATAACTTTCAGTGTCAGTAATGCTACCCTCCCTCCCCCCACTCCGCCTTACCCTACCACCGAAAAAAAAAAGTTGGAACCAAACATAAGCACTGTCTACTCAGGTAAGGTTATACGGGCATGTCTGATGGCATTTTCGAATTGGGATGCAGCAATTATATTTTGTACGCTTAGTGCGAAGACTACTAGATCAATTTGCGTTCTGGAAGAAAAACGCATTTAGCAAATACACAAGTGCTCGGTAAGCCAGATGCGCGTAGCGTGGGGAACCGCAGGGTTTTAAAAATGACCATCAGAAAGTTGACGCCTCAGGGCCTGTCTACCACTCAGAAGGCCTTTTTTTTCCGGTTGCGGCGAGAATGAGAAGATTTTTCTTTATATTGACGGAAACGAGCATGTCTGTACCCTATATATAAGAGGAATAATATGTTAATTTGGCCCTGACAGTCGTGAAACAATGACCAGTGGAGCCATCCTCGGGGATCAGTCTTAAGTGCAATGAAAAACCAAGAAGCGCCCACGCAGGTTGGATTATCCTGTTTAAAAGAAAAAAAAAATAAAATTATTACTTCCAATTGTATTGGACACACATCTGGTATGTTTTTTTCACGACGGAGAGCGACGTTCATTTTTAAGTTAATATTGGAAATACACAGTAACCAGTATTGCTGGCGTCCCTACTCATACAGATGGGGTGACAACGAAGACAAAAATTGCGTTAGACATTTCTACTCATTTCCCGAAGAAATCACTGCAAGCCTGTACGCTCTTAATGGTGCGCTTTCAATTGCGATAAAAAAAAAAAAACAGGAAATAGAGGAAGAATGGTAGACCAACAAGACAGTCTCTTTAAGGGCCTCTCAGAAGGACCCAATGCAAATTTGTGAATGGACACCAAACTTGCTCGAACACGCCTTACTGCGCTGCACATTTCAGATTCCATACTTAAGGTAAAAATACAGTTAATCTTGGTATTTGCGTCAGTATGCGTGATGGCGGCTTCAGCATTCTCCGCAAACGTCACGACCTCTCTTTTTCTAGGTCAAATCAAGTTTATTTCCAATACCAAACCGGAGGTCCTTAGGCGGAAAGATGTCGCAGACATAATGAGAGTGCCCAAGGACCCATTTACAGCAGTAGGCATTTTGAAGAATTAATCACATGAAGCACTGTACAAGCAGGTGTCTGAATTAAACACGACGATATAGAATTAATGTAATACAACCCTTTTTGTGTACAGAATAAACTCTTATAATACACATGTAGGCAAAAGGCTAAAGCGATGCAATTAAGAAGTTCTCGGGCACAAAGTGGAACCAGATCGCTTAGGATAGGGTGGATTGGAAATCGTTGGTAGAAGACTTCGTCCTGCAATGGACTTAATATAGACTGATGATGATGATGAATACATGTGTCACACAAACCTTGTAAATGCTTGCCAAAGGTAACAAAAATTTTCATACAAAGGCGTAATATGCATCGAATTAACAAAGTAAAGGTGATGGTACTAAGCGGATCCTGCCTGTTGCGAAGCACAGTTCGCACATGTTTCTTGAATTTGCCTTCAGGTAGTTCGAAGTTAATACAAATTAAAAATTTGTTCAGTATTTTTGGTATCTGGCATTGAAGAAGACATTCACCGTTGCTTGTCAGATAAAAAGGATCTGGTATGGGTTGATTACGGAGAGTGTATCGCGGAGAGCTATCAAGTGAATGCTGATAAAGCTTATTTTTCTTTGTATAAAGTAGTAACTTATAAACATAAAGATGACTTGCTCTAGTAAAATCGTGATTTATGAAGAGCTGATGAGTATGTAGTTCGCTAGGGTGCCCTCTATTGGGTGCCTGTAGTGTGTTCAGGCTTTGAGCCGACTTATTTGAGACAATTTATGGCAGATTGAAACACCTTCGATATCACTGGTAAAACAGAGATAGGCCTGTAATTCGAAATGTCATTCGGGGCACCGCCTTTTTGCACAGTGCATACACGCGTAAGCTTAAGATCGGAAGGGAAAACATCAGAAACGAACATCGAATTAATGATATGAGCCATGGGCTCCGAAATGCGATCCGCAACATGCTTCAGAAGCGTAGCACGTAAGTCATCAGCACCTGTTGCAACATTATTACGTAGTCTATTTTTCAAGTTTAGTACCTCACATGGTGTCACTTGGGCTAAACTAATTGCGTTAGGTTTGTCTCACTCTACGGGAAATTCTTCCCTGCGTACTCTGTACTGGAGGCGACAATAGTCACCGGAGTGAGCGAAGCATTCGCTCGAGGCCGTGAGAGCTCCATCATCGCTCATGTCTTTGGCGAAGGCTGTGACGTTAATGCGCATTTTAGTTTCTGCGAATTGTCCAAGGTTATTCACTGCATTCCGCAGTTTGCGAGGATCATTATAAATTTTGGCGAACATTCATAGTAAATCTCTTTAGCTTTTTCGTACGTCGGCATTTAGTTTATTGCGATAAGTTTTTAATTCTTTTAAATCAGCTAGATAACGCGTTTGAGCACACTTATGATACATTTCGGCGCCGCCACGGTGGTCTATTGGCTATGGTAGTCGCCTGCTGATCCGGGCGTCGCGGGATGAAATCCCGGCCGCGGCGGCTGCATTTCGATGGAGGCGAAATGTTGACGCCCGTGTAGCGTGCGTAAGTGCACATTAAAGAACCCCACATGGTCAAAATTTCCGGAGCCTTCCATTACGGCGTCTCTCATAATCAATTGCGATTTTGGGGCGTAAAACCCCATAAATCAAGTAAAGCAAGTGTAAATTTTTTGTTTTCATTCTTTTGTGCATGCTCGTGCTGTCCCATGGCTTTCGAATTTTCTTCCGGTTTAAGGTGCGCAATACCATCGGAAAATTGCTGTCACAGTATTTTTTGCGATAGCGAAAGAAAACTTTATAAGCGCGATCAGAATCCTGTTCTGCGTAAACAAAAGATCAGTCCGTAATCTTTATTTCCGAGCGAAATTTTTCAAGTGTGAGCTGGTTTATGCCGCCACACATTGTTTTATTGGTGTGACTAGGTTTACAAGGTGTAATAGAGAAAAGAGCAAAAACTGCCGAGTAGTACTCGCTAAGGTCAAATCAAAATAGGCCTGAAGCAATCTTGTTTGTTCGTACGTTCGTGATACAAACGTCCAGCAGCGTGGCGCTGTTTTAAGTGATTCGGCTTGACAGCTTAATAGTGTTCGAACAATTAGATGTGGACAGGATAGTCTCAAACTGCACAGTGGCCACGTCATCGCTTATCATGCTGATATTTACGTCACCCATCAGAAGGAAAGGAACGCGCAGTAATTGTAACTTAGATATAAGGGATTGAAAAGCATCAAGAAACTCAGACTAGGTCTCGCTGGTGGGCGATAAACTGCAGTAACTGCGACATTTGGTAATCGCATTGTAATACATTCAAGGCTATTGCTCACACAAGTCAGTCATCAATAGCATCATGAATAAGATAGTCTTTCACACACACGGCTACTGCTCCACCACGATTTGTAGTCCTGGTAACACCGTTGTATGTGTAGCAGTCTAATTGTGAAGGGCTGTCACTCTGAGTGAGCCGTGCCTCAAAGAGCAGTATGACATCAACTTTTTAGTTAAACAATCAAGGAAGGTGCTGAGATCAGAAATTTTGTTTTTAATAGTTCCCAATGCACTCGGCCGCTTCGTTAAAACTGTCCGTGTCATAGTAGTGACAACTGTCAAATAAAGCCATTTTGTAGGATATTGAGCCAATTCAAAGGTGGTGAATTTGATACTTAGTGACCCTTTTTCTCCAAATCGGTGCGTTCAGCCATTCTCAGTACTCCAGATGAGTCTGTTTTCCTGGCAAGAACTTCTTTTCCATTGTTTGTCCGCACGTACTCTCATCCAACATCACGCTTCTTCGCTATATATAGCAGCACCCAGTAGCTATTTCTTAAGCGAAGATAAGTTTTCAAATATAGGATCGGTGGACTGGAAGCCAATTCAGTTGGCGGAAGTATGTGCTTTCTTGGCTTTAGTCAAAATCGCATTTCATTTTTCACGGCGAACAGATTCTGTAACACACATCAATATCTGTGGGAGTGACAGTAACTGCTGTACAAACTTTCTGGACTACGTCGGAAGGATCACTTTCATTGGGTACACCCTTGATTTTAAGGCTGTTTGCTCTGGTATACGCCTCCAAGCCTTTAACTTTCATGCGTAATTTCTTTGTTTCCATCACGACAACATTGTTAGCCTTCCATGTTTCCGCGAGTTCTTTTCGCAGCGACCTTATCTCTTCCGTGAGCGGCTTAATGTCATCAAAGACCGAACTACAATAGCCCACACATCTTTTTAAAATGTCGCGAAGTTCCTTCCGTATTTCTCGCAGAAAGACACGTACTTCTTTACTGGTCTTTCAATAAGACAAAAATAGACAAACATGGCTAATGGTGCTCGGCAACAGTGCTACCTACAATATAATTAAGATGAAGCAATGAATCCTCACCTGCGTACAGAGAATAATCGTTAGCGACGTTAAGCCAGTGAGCACTTCGGCGAAAATGCGGTCAGAGCCGAATTTTTCCAGCCTATATATTGACTTTGGCGTAGATTGTCGTTATCTGCACAGGCGCATCCTTCCCTAGCAGGCCATGTAGCAAGAAACAAAGCCACTTCATCCTAGTAGTGCAGGTGAGAAGCATTTCTTTTGAAATTATACCAGTTTTGCCGTATGTGTCCACATATATAGCCGCGTCCCGGTGCTCTCCTGGTCGTCTCGTTCACTTGGCATACACCGAGACTAGCATGGTAGGCCATGAATGTTTCGCAAAGATGAATAATTGGTTTCGACATCGCTAACATGATATGCCTTTCATGCACGTCATGGTCAACGATAATACAACCTATGTTGCTCATACCTCCAGAGCTCGGCGAGGTATGCGTCACGGATGAATGAACGTTAACATTATAGCCTATGTCAATCAACGACCAACCAAAACAAACATTAAGCGAAAATTAGCAGCCCTTCCCATATTGGCAAAATGATATGCACATCAGCGCACGGCAGCGTGCATTCCTCTTCGACAGAACAGACGTCCGTGCACTAACATGAGGGCAGAAGTTATGTCGTACCATACGCTAGTCTTTAGTCGCCACAGCATGTGCTGTCGACGTGCCTGGAAATAGGCCCACGTTACGCTCACTACTACTCAGTTTGCACAAAGATGTTGATTCTGCTCGTAACACTCGGCTGAATGCCAAGCAGTTCGGTCAGGGCAATTTCCTCGCTGGCTGTTTCGCACGACATCTATTCCGAACACTGTTTGGGATCCGCTAGATTTTTCTTTGTTAGAGGGACGCAAAAACGTTGCATTGACACCAACATTTGAAAAGTGATTAATGCGGCATATTCGAGCACATATGAGGAACTTTTTTTTTTATCTTAGAAGAGCCAAATTCAGACATCGAAACTGGTCTATATTTCGTCATAAGAGCCGTCCTTTTTTTAAAAAAATTGGTCAATTGCAGATCGAATTATCGAAGCGGCTGCACAATAAATTAATTTCAAATAAGGAATGAGTCAAACCCTGGGATTGTTTGAATCGAAATGTGGCAGACCCACTCTTGAACAATGGGCGTGCTCAATGGACACCTCGTGACCAAAACAAACATAGCCGCCTCAAGTTTCCCACCGCGGACTATTGGCGACATTTCTCTTCCTACAAAAAAGGACACTGAGAAAAGAACATTCATGCGGCTAATTTTCACGCAACTGAGCATTGCGATATTGTTCATAGACTGTCATTTACATTTTTTGTATAGGGGCGAAACAGGAACAAAACGGAGCGTTCGAATCATAATGGGGAAAATCCGACATTTGTTCCTGGATGTCGGCTGCAGTATGTTACGCACATTTCAACTGCATGCAATGTAAATTTACGGTGCTTTGATGCCACAAACGGACAAAATATTGTTGGAGCAGGCTTGATCATATCGTCCCTTGTGTCTTTATCGATTCCGTTTAAGGTGGATCTCGCTCTACTAGGAAAAAAAAAAATAAGCCAGCTCCACGCTTGTGAAATCTGATGAAACAGTGTAGCTGATCAAGCGCAACTATTTAGCGTAGTGCGTATCACGCTTGTTTTCGGACCGTAATCACTCTTGTTGAAATGCCACTTTCTCTCTTCCTTTTCTCATCTGTCTCTATGTGACACGCATTTTTTTTTTGTTTACAGCGAGGATCTTCAGCACGGCATAAAAACGGTTGTCCCTCCTCAAAAATCTCGCCGCTCTGTTGCCTAGCAACCACCGGCGGCACAGCTGCGCACCACCTGGCCATGCCTGGCCTCGCTACCGCGAAAACTGGTGCGACGTCATGCCAAGCAGCGCATGCACCGAATCAGTAGCGACGGAGAAGCCGCCACCAAGCCGCGCTCACAACGAAACCTGCAGCGCCTAGCTACCGCAGCAGCTGGGGCCGTATTCTGAGATAGGCGATAGGTGGTGATTGGCTGGCTTAAAAAGCGGAAGAGTGACGGCGGGTATCCGGTTTGTTCAACCAGTCAATCACAGCGCAGGAGACACCAAAGGCGACACGTCACCGGCGTCGAAGCTACACTAATGACTACGGCGTTCATCTCCTTTCTATCTATTTCGTTCTCTTTCCTCAGCCCCCACGGGCGCTGAGCCGTGCTCCCAACATGGGGTGCAGAAAATAGCGCCCTTTCCTTAAACGAACCACAGTCATCATCGAAGCGAACCTCTCTGCACTAAGATCGGTGCAAAACGTTGAGAAGGGTTTGCTGGGCCCCGGAATGCCTCGCGAAGCGTTTCTCAAAGCTTGAGACAACGCCGAAATACGGGTGTGTCGGATGTACCGGGAATCTCTGCTGAGATACAAAGTGCCACATTTCACCACGCCGAACGGTTTCGCGTACTCCGCCAAGCCAGCACAGCTCACAATAACCGCGCTATCCTTAGCAAAAACCTAGAAAAAGCCAGGAGCAGGTAAAGCCAGGAGCAGGTGCCTAGCCTTGTGCCATTAGTGCTAGCTACGCCCATTTTTAAGTGCGAAGCATTTCTTGGCGAACTTGAGGAACTGTGATCGTATCTATCTATCTATCTATCTATCTATCTATCTATCTATCTATCTATCTATCTATCTATCTATCTATCTATCTATCTATCTATCTATCTATCTATCTATCTATCTATCTATCTATCTATCTATCTACGTCTCGGCACTCTGCCGGTCGTCCCTTTCACTTCGGGCACATAAAGATTGGGATGATATGATATTAATATATATCGAACATGATTTATAGGTCTAGACATCCATAGAATGATATACTTGTCACGTATGTCCCGATAAACGACAGTACGACCACGTGTGGTTCATAGCCACACGTGGTCGTACGGCTACTGCTATGAGCACTGCGGCTTTTAGCCGTATAGTGCTCATAGCCGGATGAGCTTGGTCTAGTGTATCTATATCTCTGGCAAACTGTATCTCGTACACACTTTGTGCAAATTAAAAGCGACAGCCATACGAAGCGGTAAACAAAGACACGCTTCAACCTTCCAGACATTGCAGGAACCGGTGTAGGAACCGAACCCGGGTCCCCGAGGTGCCAGGCTACCACTCCGCCACAAGCTGCTCTTCCAGCGCTTCACGGATTGTAAACAAACCAGCAGTCGCGGTCATGTCGCTTGTGCTCAGTTTACACAGAGACATATATCAAATGAGTTCTGCGGAAACCCGCAAGGTGGAGTAACGTTTATGAAAGGGAAAATTAGCATCCCCCCATTTTGTAGCACAAGGCTACAAGGAAATCCATACGGATTTCTCATAAATTTTCCGGCAACTAGGAAGCTTTCATTTATGAGAAATCCGTATGGATTTCCTTTTAGCTTGCTTCCATATTTTTTAACTTCCATATATTTTAGCTTGCTTCCATATTTTTGATCTTATGCGTGAGAACAGAGCTTCATAATAGGTCAGTTAACCTTCCTAATGTCACTGTTTAGCTTGTTGCGAAATTGTTTGAATTCTTGTATTTCAGTCTCTCTACTCGCAAGGAATCTATGAAAGAGCTTGTTTTTGCGGTTAATTCTTTTCACGAGGTCGCTGGTTATCCATGGCTTTCTATTCTTACCCTTGCGTGTTTTTCTGTGTTTTATTGGAAAATAAATATTGTAGCATTCCAAGAAGATAGCTGGAAAAGTGTCATATGCACTATCTGGATTTAGTTGCATATACACAGGTGACCAGTCAGCATGTTCAATTAAACTGGAAAACTTAATCATTGATCTCTCATTAATACTTCGATACTGCGAGAAACTTTAGGCAGCAACTGCGTAGAAATGTCGATACCGATGGTCACTTAAGCAGTATGCCTGCAGTGTAGTCGCAGTTGTTAAGGCTGGTTATACAGATGTCAAGGGAAGTAGAGCTGCTGTAAGTAACTCCCATAATGGCGTCTTGACATCCATATGATTCTATGAGATTTTTCAAGTCAAGCGCATGCAGGCTTTCACTCATCATATCGATATTCACATCGCCCATGATAAAATAGGGTTTTTTAATCTCATTAAAATAATGCACGAGTTGTTCCATATCATTGAGAAAATGCCGCTTGTAGCCAGTTGGTGGTATATACACCACGGGAAGCAAAAATGAATTTGTCTCTATTGCTAAGCATTCTATGTCACCATTACTAACAGACACGTCGTCAAGCATTTGGAAACAATATCTTTGCCTCAGGTATATCATCATCGAATCACTTCTTTGGATGATTATCCAACTAAAGGGGGTCCACGAATAAATAGAAATCCGGCCAGACTGGCGCATTGTATTGGTGAGGCGTCTGGGAGTACTTTAGGACAGGCTGTTCTCTAATGTGCTCGTTTCAGAGGTGTGTGTGGACTGTATAGTAGTTTCTGTGTGAGACACTGTTGCGCTGCTAGAGACTTGTTAAGTCTCTGTGCATACCGGGTTTGTACAAGTGCGAATATTCTGTGAACAAACACTACATAAAGAAAAGCTGTATGGCCTAGTGGTACGACACTCGCCTTTGGACAGTGCGTACCCGTGTTCGAATACCACCTCGCCAAGGAAATTTCTCTTGTTTTATTTATTTCTCTCTGTCTATCTCTCTTTCTTTCTCTCTCTGCACCCTACTCTCTTTATTTTGCAATCTATATCTTCGTTTTTTTCCTCACCCACTTCGCCAATTGGAAATCGAGCTTCAACAGCTCCAAAGTCTCCCAAAAAAAAAATGCAAGCTAGGCTATAAGACCAATCGAGAGTGTCACGAGAGCGCTTGTAAATACCCCGAAACGAATGCATTGTTCTTGGAAGGCGTTTTATTTGTTTGATGTTCCCGGTGGTTCAGCATGCCTCTATATCATTCTTGCTCTTCAGAGACTGTGCCGGCCAATGCGCTTTTAGTTTGTCATGTCACTGTACCTGATACTGACATAGGTAAATTAAAATTGACGAACACACAGCACCACCGATCAAAGTAAATGTAAATATATTCGTAAAAGACGTTCGGTTCCCGCACGGGAGCCTTGTTCATATCACTTATTTATAAGGTCGTCCTATCACATCTGTTAGGCAGCGAGCATATACAGGGGGGAGATTGCCGCTGTTCTTGTTCAGCGTCTGCACCGTAGTCTGGATGAACAGAGATTCAAGATGAAGTCGCAGAAACAGCCTCTTTTCCGTGGCGATGACAGAAGCGTCCTCCCAGCTGATTGCATGGCCCAATGGCACAACATGTTCTGCCAGGGCATTAGATGTCACCTTCTTATTCCTGACGTCATTGCAGTGCTCGCGTAACCTTCTCTTGAAATTTCCGGTTTCACCTATGTAAACTTGGTCACAATCCGCGCAGGGCACTTTGTGGACGACACCAGGAAAATTCTCGCGGCCTAGCTTGTCTTTCACATTCGTGAGGCGGCTTCCAATTTTTCTTGCAGGGACGTGCGACAGCTAAACATCGTAGCAGCGAAGAACTCTGGCAAGGGACTCGCTTAATCCAGGAACATGTAGAACGGGTGCTTGGTTGAGGCGGTCGTGAAAGTTGACGATGTACTGACTTGATGAAAAAAGAAGGATATCCACATGCGGTCAGCTCTCGATGGACAATTTTCACGTCGCTCCGTATATCTTCTTTCTTTGAGCACGTTAGGTGAGCTCGTCGCAAAAGTGTAGAGACAACTGAACGTTTATGAGAGGGAGGGTTCAGTGATATGAAATTGAGATAGCGGCCAGTATGTGTGCTTTTCATCTGTGCTAACGCATCAAAATCATTAGGTTTTCTACGCCGTATTTTATACAGTTCTCCTTCCGATGTACGCAAACTCGCGTATCTTGCTTTAATCCGTCCGCAACTAGAGTACGCCTCCTCCATTTGGTCACCGCATCAACAATACCTAATTAATATGTTAGAATCTATCCAGAACCGAGCCAGTCGATTCATTACGCGTAATTACAGCTACCCATCTAGCATAACATAGATTAAACAAGGCCTTGCACTCGAGCCACTAAAAATTCGTCATGACATTTCCATTTTATCTCTATTCCACAAACTCATCCACACCAGCATAATGCCATCTGTTCACCTTAATCTAGCTCATCGAACTTCACGCCGATTACATAACAACCATAGCTTATTACGCGTGTACGGTGAAACTGACGCTTTCAACCTTTCGGCTCTTCCACGAGCGATTCGTTTGTGGAATGACCTTCCAGATGGTCTCGCATCACAGCGATATATTAATAAATAATAATAAAAATAATAATAGTAATAAATAATAATAATAAAAATAATAATAATAATAAAAATAAAAATAAACAGAGAACATTAAGTGATTATCTTTTCGCTTTACGAGGATGTCGAGGGATGGTAGGCAGCCGTCCGATTCTTTCCCCCCGTGAATTGTATGGCCTCGTCAATAGAATTCAGATGCTTCTCTCCTTCGCTCCTACGATGTTCAGGTGTCGCACGTCCCTGCAAGAAAAATTGGAAGCCGCCTCACGAATGTGAAAGACAAGCTAGGTCGCGAAAATTTTCGTGGCGTCGTCTACAAATGCCCTGCGCGGATTGCGACGAATTTACATAGGTGAAACGGGAAATTTCAAGAGAAGATTACGCGAGCACTGCAATGACGTCAGGAATAAGAAGGTGACATCTAATGCCCTGGCAGAACATGTTGTGTCATCGGACCATGCAATCAGCTGGGAGGACGCTTCCGTCATCGCCACGGAAAAGAGGCTGTTTCCGTGGCGATCTTGAATCTCTGTTCATCCAGATTACGGCGCAGACGCTGAACCGAGCCAGTCGATTCATTACGCGTAATTACAGCTACCCATCTAGCATAACATAGATTAAACAAGGCCTTGCACTCGAGCCACTAAAAATTCGTCATGACATTTCCATTTTATCTCTATTCCACAAACTCATCCACACCAGCATAATGCCATCTGTTCACCTTAATCTAGCTCATCGAACTTCACGCCGATTACATAACAACCATAGCTTATTACGCATGTACGGTGAAACTGACGCTTTCAACCTTTCGGCTCTTCCACGAGCGATTCGTTTGTGGAATGACCTTCCAGATGGTCTCGCATCACAGCGAGATCACGCAAAGTTTTTAAGCAACCTCAAAAAATATTTATGCACTGAAATTTGATGTATGGCGTTGCAATGCTGTAACCGGTACGTTTTTTTTCCTGTTTTTATTTTATCCTCTGTGTTCAGTTATTTGCGAAAAACTCTTTAGGCAGTTATCATATCTTGTTAAACTGTTGGTGTTTAAATAGTTACTTTATAGTGTATTTTATGTAACGCCTTTAGACACTACATTTTGCTGTTTTAGTATATTTTGCATTTCTATGTTCGTGTGTTCAGCTACATCTGTAATGATCAGTATTTCACCTTTGTATATTTATCTCTTTTTTGTATGCTGTATTGCCCCCCTTACACAATGCCCCACGAGGGCGCTGTAAGGTACTCATAAATAAAATTAATAAATAAACAGAGAACATTAAGTGATTATCTTTTCGCTTTACGAGGATGTCGAGGGATGGTAGGCAGCCGTCCGATTCTTTCTCCCCCGTGAATTGTATGGCCTCGTCAATAGAATTCAGATGCTTCTCTCCTTCGCTCCTACGATGTTCAGGTGTCGCACGTCCCTGCAAGAAAAATTGGAAGCCGCCTCACGAATGTGAAAGACAAGCTAGGTCGCGAAAATTTTCGTGGCGTCGTCTACAAATGCCCTGCGCGGATTGCGACGAATTTACATAGGTGAAACGGGAAATTTCAAGAGAAGATTACGCGAGCACTGCAATGACGTCAGGAATAAGAAGGTGACATCTAATGCCCTGGCAGAACATGTTGTGTCATCGGACCATGCAATCAGCTGGGAGGACGCTTCCGTCATCGCCACGGAAAAGAGGCTGTTTCCGTGGCGATCTTGAATCTCTGTTCATCCAGATTACGGCGCAGACGCTGAACAAGAACAGCGGCAATCTCCCCCCTGTATATGTTCGCTGCCTAAAAGATGTGATAGGATGACCTTATAAATAAGTGATACTGTCATTCTTGCCTCATTGTGAACAAGGTTACCGTGCGGGAGCCGGAGCGTCTTTTACGAATATATTTACTTTTACTTTGGTCGGTGCTGCTGTGCGTTCTTCATGTTATTCCCCGACCAGACGGGATTCCGTCCAACTCTAGACTTCGTAAATTAAAATTCTTTTTCCAATACGTCCTGCAGAACATCGCAGAAGAATACTGCAGAACAGCAGTCAAAGAAACATTGATCGATGGCTGTCTGGGTTTTTGCACAATCTGCAGTGCATGTTTCAAGGAAGAAAATATCCCTTAGTACTTTCACGTGTCTTCCATTAGTACCGAGGAGCTCGAAGATTAGGTTACTGTTTTTAACGCTCCATGAAGACTCACGTCTTCTAAGGGGCGTCAAAGCAAGGAAATCCGGGTTAACTTCGGTCATGCAGGGTAACTTGTTATGCATCGAAAGGTGCATGTGTGCTATAATTCCGAAGCATTGTACAGGAGGGGACAGCGGGGCTTCATAATTGAGGTATGTCGCAGAGATAGAGATACTTCCAAAAGGAGGGGAAATTCGGTTCCCAGTGCACGGTAACTGCCTCTCGACTGAGGACACCTCAACCGAAACACTCACAGGGGAAAGGGTAAAGGCGAGTGAAATTAGAGAGTGGAAAGGAGAGGCGACCTTCTTGAGACAGAAGATTCCCCGCCCGCGGCGGACGTATTTTTGAAGGAGGCGAAAATGCCAGAGGCCCGTATACTGTGCGTTGTCAGTGCACGTAAAGAACCCCAAGTGGTCAAAATTTCCGTAGCCCACCACAACGGCGTTCCTCTTCTTTCTATCTCTTTCAGTCCATTTCCCCTACCAGTACGTACGCTGAGCCGTGCTACCGACATGAGCTGCAAAAAATAGAGTCCTTTCCCCGAACCACAATGATCATCACCCGCAACACCGAGCGGCAAGTCAGTGTACCTTTCTCCTCATAAGAAAAACCTGTGGCTGCCGGCTGCTCTGGGAATCGAACCGAGCACCTCCCGCGCCGTAGCAAAGCCACCTAGACTTCTCCCCAAAACGGCATCTTGGGGAGGAAGGTAAGCTCGTACTGTACGTGGCAGAGCATTTCCGAATGCAATGTGTCCGCATAAATGTGATTCGCACAGGAGAAAGCGAGGAGAACCAGGAATATTGCGTTCTACCCCCATTCTATAAGCGGCAGGCATCAAACCTTGACCTCGTGCTCATCAGCAAGATACCGTTGCCGCTGAGGCACTGGGGCAAGTCAGCAGTGTAGCGAGCGTCTGGTTTTCCTACACTATATGACATTTATTAAAAAAAAAAAAACCCTACCTACTTCTCCATGCATGATGCTCACATAAGATATGTCTATGCTGGTTATCTAGACCCATGGGACATCAAGACCTGTTAGGTGCGGCTAGTGCACTTCGCATTACAGTAATCCAGTGAAACAATAAACAGCTTTTTTTACTACTGCGACTTGGGTCAAGCTTCACAGGACCAAAGAAGCACGATCGTAGATGCCTTGCCACAGTGACGCCGTCTTTAAAGCACGTCGTCTCGCCACTTCAGAATTGTACAACCGAGAAGTTACAATCAGACAACGCCAGTCTGACATTTGCTTCTGTTGTGGTGCCGTCGACAGAAATATTACCGAGCGTGCATGCGGTCCATAAATTAGACCCATAAGGTGCTCTCGTGGGAAAACGTGAGCTCAAAATTTATGCCTATGTCGGAGCATCTCTGGCTTCTCGCCGTTGATGTGGTGACCTGAGAGACAATATCGCCGATCTTCCGCCTAATTCCTGGAACACGAATTGCCACGATGTTCTCGGCGATGACAGCTACAGAGTTTGCTCTTCGCCCTCCTAGAGCGTACTAGCCCTGGGGCACATTACCACTTAACAAAATGGCGCCGACAGCATCACGTGGGCAGCTCGTCTCCGAAAAGCCTGATCGGAGTGGAGAAGAGCAGGGAGGTGTGCTCGCGAGGCAAAGTACGCGGAATAAAAAGCGAGTCCAGAGCGAGCGTGGAGCGGGAGGCGAGCCTCTGGGTTTGGTGATGGATTGCCTTCTTCGGGTCACAGCGGCAGCCCGGTGAGCGGCGGCGGCGAGTGTAAAAATATGTCATTTTTCCCCCCGGGGCGCGGAGTGCCGCTCGTCTTCCTTCGCCGCCCAGACAGGGGCTGTTTTCCTTGAGTCCCTTACAAACCTCCGCACGCATACGCGCACTCTTTTGACGTCTTTACTTTTGCTTCGTGGCGGCCGCCTTGCTTATCTTTACTCCGAGATTTCTGGGCTCACGCGTCCCTCTCTTTGCCCTTCCTCTCTGGCACTGGGCTCTCGTCGACCGGATGAACGTCGGCAGGGATGTCCTGCTTCGTACACTTCTCCGGGTCTTGTTCTGCAAACCCGCGCTGCGCTTCCCAACTCGAGTCACCGGAAAAACTGAGGGACGAAGAAGCCGAGGCGGTTATTTCCTTTGGTTATTTGCCTTGCCTTCGCCGCCTGCTCTCCGCTTCACGTCTTGTGGAATGGAAATGTATGTACGGAGGCCCTCCTCCGGCAGCCTCCGTGCCATGGTTTGTCGTTCTCACACGTACGTGCGCAATGTAGTAATAATAATCGTAAAAAAAGAGGCAGAGAACGAAAGAGGGCTAGGGACCCGCAGAAATTAACGAGAGGGGATAGAAGAACTGAAGTAATGATACAAAGCAAAGAAACTCGAGTCTGCTCTCCTTTTCAAGCGTAACACTTGAAGAGCAAGGCTCCTTTCGAGCCGCACCGCGAGAAAGCGAAGGCAGAAGCGGCAAGTACAAACTCTAAATTGTCTTCGCGGAATCGCTTGATCCTCATACATTCCGCTCTCTCTTCCCCCCTCACTCTGTGTAGCACTGCATTTCTTTCCTGCCTAGCTTTAAACGTATTTTTTTTTTTTTTGCCCATGCGCAGGGGGGAGTGTAACTTTTCTCTCGTCTGCGCCACTTTCTCTCATTTTCCGGTTACTTTTCCCAACACCGAGCAGAGCCGATGGACAGGGCTCGGAAACGCAGTAATACTCAACAAGCGCTGCAGCCGTCGCAGTATGCTTGGCAACGTGGCTCGCTTTCTTTGCTTTGGTTGCACGAAGAGCGTTTAGCGTGCTGACATGTCGCAGAAAGTTGCGCGGTAGCTTTCCTCAGCGGCACGGTGGTTGTCTCCTGGGGGGCAATCTGCACTTTCTCAGATGCCCGCCCGAGGAAGACAGGCGACTGTCATGAATTGAAATAGTAGGAAGCGAACTAGACGGGCCGACATATTTGCTCTCACTCGGTCTGGGCTCAGTGTCATTCATCATCCACACTCTGGGCGTGCGGTCTTCTGAAAAGAAGCATGTGTTGAGCGGAAAAAGCAGAGTGAACTCGCTTCACTCTCCTGTTAAAGACTGTTACGGCATTGCGGTGTTCTTGCAAAGCAGCGCACGTTTCTTTCGTGCAGTCCTGACACTCTCGGACAAATATCCGCCTTGGAGCAGCTCGTTGCTTATCTTATAACAACACTTTACGCGCATGTAGGAGGGAGAATGTCTGCACTGCAAACATATCATGGGCGCTCCGAAACCAGGATAAGCATAGCGCATTTCTTCCACAGCAGAATTTTGTCTTCCCAGTCTTGAGGTCTACGAATAATTGGCGTTGATGAGCACCATTCTACTGCTGACAAAATAGCACCGCCCCGCTAATTCTAACGAGCACAGAATTCAAAACGGCTTGCGCCGTCACTAACTCAGCGTTACGAGAAACAGATACCATTCGCTGCCCTGCAGGCAGGATGGCTTCAACGCGTTTAGTTTTTTCTTCTTTTTTTTCCCTGCAAGATCTCGCGAGGGGTTAGAGTGGCAGATGTCTGGAAGTGCGAATGAGATCGCTATTGCGTGGCCTGTATACGCGCGCTCACTGATCGACACCCGTCTGGGGACCGTTTAGACGATGCGAGCAAGCTCGGCTTCCCCTCGCAACGTGGCCAGTCGCGGTGGCGCAAGGGATAGATAGACCGTTATGCTGCTGATCAAGAGGACGCGCGATCGATGCTTGACAGCGGTGCCCGCGTCACACGGGTTTCCTTTTCTGGACGTCGGATACTCTCAGCATCGCAAGATGGTGGCGATATGCTGTTATTTCATGTCGTGCCGCCAAAGACGTTTTCAAATGAGCGGCGCGAAGGCGACAGCGAAAAATAACAATAAAAATTAGCGAAGCTTGCAGCTAGTAGCGCATGCTAGCAAAGCAGTGAAGCTGATGGGCATTCGGCTGGCCGGGTTTGCCTCCGGCACAACCACATTTCGTCGTGGTCCGAGGCTTCGGGAAACACCTCGCGAAGCACTGCGATGCCCAGCGCACGCTTCTCAAAGTTTCGCACCAAGTTCAGCGTAAAGACGTTCTCGTCGAACCAGAGACAGTGGCAGACGCGCCACGCGTGCCCTCGGCTTCACTCCGTCCCACCCTTTCGCTATACTACACTATGCATGCCTATGCTATTCCAGGAGCTGCTTGGACGCCACGAGAGGACGCGTCCTCTCGTGGCGCGAAGCCATGCACAAACGCATACCTTTGATTGATTTGCAGGCTTTAACTTCCCAAAACTAGCTCTCATTATGAGAGACGCCGTAGTGGAGGTTTCAGGAAATTTCCACCACCTGGGGTTCTTTAACATGCACTGACATCGCACAGCACACGGGCCTCAACATTTCGCCTCTGTCGAAATGCAGCCGCCGCGACCGGGATTCGATCCCGCGACCTTCGGATCAGCAGCCGAATGCCATATCCACTAGACAACCAAACGCATAGCTTTGCGAGACGTATACCAGCCCTGTTTAGTATATAAGTTCTTTAGGATGGTACTTGTTCATAACAAACGCGATTTTAAACTCCTTCGAAGTTCTCAGTTCCTCGGCGGTGAGAAACCAACCGACGCTAACATATTCTATGAATCGCTGGCGCGGACATCGTAGCCAGCAACTGTGGAATACCAGTCAGCCAC
Source organism: Hyalomma asiaticum (assembly GCA_013339685.2). Classification (NCBI taxonomy): domain Eukaryota; kingdom Metazoa; phylum Arthropoda; class Arachnida; order Ixodida; family Ixodidae; genus Hyalomma; species Hyalomma asiaticum. The sequence goes on from CM023481.1 coordinate 223,557,911, forward strand.
TGCGATGAACCACCGAACATCGATTTACTGACCATTTCTGAAACTACTAACTGAAGTGTCAATCGATGTCGTGCGCTTGTGCGGGTTTCTCGATTCGGCGGCTATCTGCCCAGCATGCTGTTTCAATGGTAATCACCACAAAAATTTTTTCTGTTCGCCATCGCCTCCTTTTCATCGGCGTAAGGGCTGCGCGCCTCTTCTTCTCGGTTCGCACAGCTGGGCTGACAAAGACTAAGAACTGCCGCCGCATACGCCGGAAGCAACCAGCGCGCAGGAGTATATATACATCACGACAAGAGGAGACAACGGTCGTCGACAAGGCGAGCGCCTGAAGCGCTATTAAAGGGATCCTGAACCACCGCTCGCTCTTGCGTTTCAAAACGGCTGGGTGTGTATTGAAAGCCTCTCAGAAATCCACAGCCGAAAGAATTTTTCAAAAAGTTTTTCTGGGAGCGAAGATATTGCGGCCGGAAAACCTCCCTTTCCAGTTTCTGTCTCAACTCTGCGGAATAGAGCCCAGAGAGCTCTTGTAGGAGGTGTCGAAGGTGCCCCGCCCTCCGCGTTACGTCCCCAGGATTCAACATCGCCGCACCACGGTGGTCTAGTGGCTATGGTACTCGGCTGCTGACCCGAGGGTCTTCGGATCGAATCCCGGCCGCGGCGGCTGCAGTTAGATGGAGGCGAAATGTCGAGGCCCGTGTGCGGTGCGATGTCGGTGCACGTTAAAGAACCCCAGGTGGTCGAAATTTCCCGAGCCCTCCACTACGGCGTCTCTCATAATCAGATCGTGGTTTCTGGACGTTAAATTCCAGTAATCAATCAATGAGGACTCAACGTCGTAGCAGAGCGGCTGATTGAAAGCGCAGATTGGCACGTCTGCCGGGGGCTGCCGGCAGCAAACACTTGCGGCCGCCTGCTCTCTCCGCGCCTGGGCTCGGTCGCGTGCCCTCGCGATCATTGCATTTTTTCGATCCTTCGAAACTTTGTTTCTGTTTATCACACAGGTTCAGGCTAGGAGGTGTGCGCGCTTACTTTCTCAGTGCGCTGCTTGACTTCGATGTTGCGCACGTCACAGCGTCAGGATATACTGCGCAACTACCAACGCTAGTCCACGTTGTTCTGCCCAACCCAAATTTAGTTAATGTTTGATTACTCTTACAGTGTCTACAGTACACGCAATTCATTTTACTGCCTTTTGTAGAGAGAGAGAGAGAGAGAGAGAGCTTACAAACTGGATTTCATAAAATAATGCGGCGGATGATCACACAACAGCTTATGCAACTTGTTCTTTCTAACATGAGGACTGAAGAAGAAAATAGTGTACTTTTTTACTAAGGGATTCGGGTGCCTTACACACCGGGGCCTAGGCAGAAAATATATGTGACACGCCGGGCACGTGCCCCCCTTCCCTTTGTCCGCTGTGGGATATCTAGCATAAATGGCGTAAGACGACGACCGCCTGCTGGGCCCCACTGGCCAGTTGAGGGAACCCCCCCCCCCCCCCCGCCCACCTTCTTCACTTCTACTATGTACAGAGAGCTAGAGAGAGAAATCTTGGCTGCACCACTGCACTGCTAATACATGTGAAACGCTGGCAGAACTGCACAAACAAAAATCATATATGATGAACATAATTCATACGCAGTGACTGATACTTGGCACAAGTTGCACAAGTAGCAGTCAATTCGAATGGCACCACACGTTTGGTGCCACATTTACCTCGTTGATCGTGGGCGCATTCCATACACAACTCATTAGGACAATTTGACGTTGTTTTTGCAGATTTGATCGCTGCCTGCAATACTAGCGTTGGCACGGCCCTTTACATCATATAATCCCCATACAGGTAGGGCACATAGTGGGGATGCGGGTTTGTACGAGTATATGCGGAGCTCCAAGTTCACCAAAGGAGGCTGCCATCCAGTGGAACAGTAAGCCTTCCTGACGTGGCTTGTTCGTGAAACATGTGGCAATAAATGCGATATTCAGGTGGCAGAAACTAGATTGACTGATTTCTGGGGTATTACGCCCCGAAAACACGCTATGATTACGAAAGACGTCGTAGCAGAGGGCTCCAGAAATTTCAACCACCTTGGGTCCTTTAACGTGTCCTAGCATCGCACAGTACGAGGGCCTCAATATTTCGCCTCCATTGAAATGCAGCAGCTGCGGACTGGATTCGATCCCGCGACCTTCCGATCAGGAGCCGAGTGCCATAGCCACTTGACCACCCTTGCGGGACTGGCAAAAACTAGAAGACCGAGGGAAAAAAATGGCAGATCCCACGCGCAGTGGGAATCAAGGAAATGCGAAGCACGCATCAGGAACGTAAACTTGGGTCTGCATTGTTGTCCCGCTCTACCGATTTTGGTACATATGAAGTTAACGAAACGGCCGCAAGAGCACCAAGACTGTGGCATGTAAACCATGCCGTTCATGACACGCATGTCATGATTCTAATGTTATGACCCGTCTTTTACGTTCATAATGCAGTCGAGTTGTGCCATAGTAATTTTGGTATACATCCCATTAACGAAACGCGTGGCATGTAAATCATGCCTCTCATGACATGCATGTCACGATTTTCGTGTTCTCAGAACGTGTCACCCATGCTCGTCAGACATTGTTGTCTCGCCATACGAATTTTGGTATATATCAAGTTAACGAAACTGCCGCAATACCACCAAGAACGTGGCACGTAAGTCATGCCGCCATGACATGCATGCCATAATTTTCATGTTATGAACTCTCATTTATGTTCGTCATGCAGTCATGTTGTGGCATACCAATTTTCTTATACATCCTATCAGCGAGACGTCCAGGAGAGCACCAAGTTGTAGGCGGATAGATAGATAGATAGATAGATAGATAGATAGATAGATAGATAGATAGATAGATAGATAGATAGATAGATACGCTCAAAGTCGCCGAAGTTCGCTAAGAAATGCTTCACATTTAAAAGAGTTTGTGGAGGCAGGGGTACCAACAAGAAAAGTCTCTGGTTGGTTACCAATACGCAGGGAGAAGGGAACAGAAAGAAGTCGGTGAGAGGGTGTGTTTATGCGCGTACTGCCCCGTGCATAAAAAAGCGTTCGTGCCAGCCAGGCACTGAAAAGCTAGGAAACTGTTGAGCCCCCGTTGATCTAAATCGTAATTGGGCCAGTAATAGGGACTACATTACTGTAGTGCAGCACTTTGAATATAAACGCGGCACTTGAACAAAATTTGGACCCACATTTTCTTACACAAAGGGATTACTGAAACATCACGATATATAAGAAAGGTGATAATCCATGACGCGTAGCCTTGCTTGGAATAGCGGAACGATGTCACAAACAACCGAAATGTGGATTGCTCGGAAATAACTTTAGGTTAGTTTTAACACAAGCTTTTCAGAAAGCTGCAAGACTTCCAAGAAGCTTTCAGACATAAGCTACTTATGTCTTCGAGAATTTTCTATTGATACTAAATGCCCTTGAACCTTCATTCCTGTGAGTGACAGGAAGAGAATTCTGTTGACATTTCATCAGCCGACGGACCTTTCCATCCGTGCTTGTTATGCATTTGCTGCAAAACACTGCTCTCAGTTTAAGTCACTTCGTTACCCCCCTACTTGCCTCGCCACGCTGGTCTAGGGGCTATGGTACTCGGCTGCTGATCCGAGGGTCGCGGGATCGAATCCCGGCCGCGGCGGCTGCATTTCCATGGAGGCGAAATGTTGAGGCCCGTGTGCTGTGCGATGTCGGCGCACGCTAAATAACCCAAGGTGGTCGAAATTTCCGGAGCCCCCCGCTGCGGTCTCTCTCATGATCATATCGTGGTTTGGTGGCGTGAAATCCCAGAAATTATTATTGTTGTATACTGGCGGTCCGAACCACATAAAAACCTTCACGTTATCTCAACTTATCTGTGTCGCCTTATCTCAACTATCATTATCCTGTCCAAGCAAACAGATTTCTGTGAAATGTTCACGTTTAAAAAAATGGGTATTGCTTCCAGAGGACCTTCCAAGTCAAGCAGGTTATGGTGCGTGATGACTTGCACATGCAGCGATAAGTGAGGCGATACCTGTTTTACGCGATGAACGCCCAGACAGAATTTGTCGACGTCAAATGTCCGCATAGTCTTGTCCTGCTTTATGTGTCTAGCGATTCTCGTTTGTGCATGAAGCGAAGTGATTTGACAAATATGTTTGCGTCACTTGGTCCCTGAATCTGTGTGGATTTGCTGAATCCGTTTTGATCAAGGGGCCACAGGCACGCTCCACATTTAAAAGGGTGCTATGCCAAACGCTTCGGGAATGACTAGCGGATATGTGCGTGGTGAGGAACAGTACTTCCTTATCTGCTACAGCACACACTTCACAATCCTTTTGTATTTATTAAGCAGAAGTTGGTACAGATGGCGGATGAGGTGAGACTGCATTGCCTCCTGCTTGCTTTGTTTGAAACTGGCATGCACGCACATACGAGTCCGCATAAAGCTTGTGAGAAAGTGCATAGTTCACAAAATGAAGTTTTCGAGAACCACATATATGTCTGCAGACGCGTTAGGAGTATAATCGATCGTGCGGTCTAGCAGGCGACCTTCATTTTGCCTAGGTTGAGGTAAAACATTATCGATTAAGGGTCCTTTCTTGCTGAGTGAAGTTCTGCGACTATTGCAAATGCAGTTAGGTTCGCTTATGAACCAGTTTCGCAAAAACGTCTTCTAAATTAAGTGGGCCTTGCGGAACAGGTCATTAGCCACGCGTAGTGCGTTGCTAAACAGGCGGCGATGCTTTGATATCTGTACGAGTGCGTATAGGATATGAATCCCTTATACGATACTTTGTCTATAGAATATTTTGTGCACAGCAGAGATCATCGTCTTTCGCAACCTATATAAGTTGTGAAAGACCACACCGCCTAACGGCATGACAGCATTAAGAATTGATGGGCCTCGATGTCCATGGAATTCTTGCTACACCACTGTACCGAGAAACAGGGGCACCATAACTGAAAAAACAACAACAAAAAAACTTGATGACCTGCTCTTAAGTTTTGCCCAATTTAGTCTAAGTAATTCAACTGCCGCTCACAGAACGACAGCAAAACTGCGGTCAATTACTTATGTTGGGCATTGTTTGTTTTTTTATGACTTACCAACGTGCCCTCGCACTCGGAGTTCTTGATCTACCGGCTGCTTGCGGACAAATTGTAGGCAGGCTTAGCCGCCAGATGACGGGCAGAAGTTGTCTTCAACATGTGACCCTGGTCACAATGATTTCTGGGGTTTTACGCCCAAAAACCACGATATGATTACGATAGGTGCCGCAGTCGACGGTTCCGGAAATTTCGACCTCTTGGGTTGTTTAGCACGCCCTGACACTGCACATTACACGGGCATCACATCCATCTAAATGCAGCCTCCGCTGCCGGGATTTCTCGTACAAACTCTAGTTCTTATAGTTTTTTTCTTTCTTTGTATGCTGGCGGATATCACTGAGCGTGCATCCAGCGCACTTTCCATAAGGGCTAACTTATGTGGCTTTGATCGATATGCGTGCATTTTGATTGGCCGTGCAAAGCCACATGATTGCAGCATGGCGCTTGTATTCCGAAATTCCTGTGAGGAATGACAGAGAAAACTGCACAATCTTTAACACTCAATAGCAGTCTTATATTTGTTGCTTACGATATTTGAACCATAGTCATGAAGGTTTAGTGTTCTCTAGGACCAGGTCCGCGTTTTCTCAACTTCTTGCTCGTGCATCAAACTGTGCTGTTTTCTTTTTGCAGAAGCCGCGTAGAGAAGCCCAAATGGATCAGGATCACTTCTAGCGAGCCCCCAAGGAGACTACCGCCATCTGCTGTCGAGCACAGGCAACAGACCCATCGGGAAACTCCGCCACAGAGCAACTGACCATTCTCCTTTGGAGGTCCCCTTAGAAATTCTAACACAGGGGCCTTACGGTGGCTAATTAATTAATTTTCTCTTTCGTTAGAACACGTAAGTTATCTCATTTGAAGATATCATAAGCAGGGAAGGGGAGAAGAGAGAGAGAGAGAGAGGCGTACAAATATACGAAGTTGCAAACTAAACACAATGTGTGATTGCAGCGCACCTCAAAGAACACTAAACACAACAATTAAACAACCTCACAGCTTAATCCATTTCGTCTTGCTTAGTACTACTACTAGCACCCGCCGTGGTCCCTTAGAAGGCAAAGCGCGCGCTGGGAAGCACGAGGACCCGCGTGCAATTCCCGGTCACCGCGGCTGCGTATCGATAGGGGCGAAATGCAAGGGCACCCATGGTGTTCGATTTCGGTACGCGTTTTAAAGAGCCCCATGCAGTCGCTATGAATCCGGTGTCTCGCACTACGGCATGCCTCATGATCAGACTTTGGTTTCGGCGCGCACAACCCTGGCAGTTATCATTACTCATTATGCGGTGGCTTCAGAAATAGAAGCGCTTCCACAACAAAGAAAAGTTCACACAGCGACGTCGTACATGCGCAAAAATGGATTGAGAGCGTTATGCTGCCACTCAGAATGTTTATTTTACGTAAATAAATTAATCCTTGCCCTCTTCTTTGAGCAGCTGCTCAACAAGGTGATTGGTGGGCTACCATCTCCTAGTACACTCGGAAAAAGACACTGCCCGGCAATAACCGCAAACATTAGGGTTTTTCTTTTTTCGGCATATCAATGCGCTCTGTTGAGCGTACACGCACTGTGGAATAACGAAATGGAAACCAATAACGAACAACGAAAAAGACAAAAATAACGAACAATGAAAAAGACATCACCTTAACAAAAACGTAACAGGGACGCTATTTACTATATTGCTTCGCCGTGAACGAAAAATAATTTTTTATTGGTATTTCGTTTTTAGGGGAAGCCGAAGCTAACGTCAGGCAACATTGGCATTAACAAACTCCGGGGCCATATTAGCACGCCTCAGGTAAAGTTAGTGCAGGCATAGGCCGATAATGTGTTGTGAAGGTGCACCTGAACATGCCTGGAAGAACGAATCAGGCCTGCGGAAAAAAACAGCGCAACATGTATTTCAGAACGCGCGACTATCAGGGCAGTTTTGCTTTCAGAAGATGCCTTAGAAGTGTTTCTTAATACAAAAGGAGCAGAGGTTGGCTCTCATTTGCGTTTGACATGTGGACTAGCAGGCTCAGCGTACAATGTATAAAACCGTCCCTTCGAAGTGTGTCCCACCGGGGGATCCGTAGATATATGTGTGTGCTAACCGCTCTCGCAGCAGTTTCAGAAGTAATACACACTTAGTACTGTCATTCAGCATGCTTTTATCCAGCTTTTTGCTCGACCACGTGGGAATACTCTAACAAACGACGCCTGTGATATGTACGTCAGTGCGACGTGTCGTGCATTTTCCTTCGACAAAACAGGCGTTTTTGCACTAACATGAGTGTCGACGTGACGTCGCATACCACGAGCTACTTGCTTGGTATGCCCACGTTACGCACGCAACTATTGAACTGAATTTACGCAAAGACGTTGAAGCTACACGTAACGGTTGGCTGAATGCTAGACTATACGGCATAGGCGATTTATTCGCTGGCTGCTTCGCATAACATCGGTTCCCACAATGCGTGCGATCTGCCGTTTTTCTTTTCCCCGGTACAACGGTAACCCATTTCGTAGAGCACACGCGATGGCGTGCTGCCTGTAAGATTATGCTCACTCTTTTGGCTCGAAGCATTGAGCATAAAAAATGTGGTTGATTCCTCTGTCATAGGAATCGGTATAACACGCAAGTGAAACCTGTCTTCGCCAAGTTGTAGAATGCGTAAGCGGTAATCTGGCGAATCGAGGTGCAGGAGATGGCTTGGTTACTGTGAAGATGTGAATACGTTACGTGTGGATATCAGCGGCACCTCGACACGACACAGGGATCTGCGACAGTTGTACACGAAGGAAAGTTCTCGAACGACTCACGTTGCTCCAGAAACTGAATTGCACGCGCCAGATCCCTGCGCAAACTTGGAATAAACAAGCAGCGTCCACAAACGGTGACACCTTGCAAGCGAAACCGAACGGATTGTCAGCGGATAGTTTTGTGAAAATACAGCGCACTGCGACGAAAGGCCAGTAACTTGCTTGTCGACGGCCGTCGTTGCGTTCCTGGAGCCGTGCACGTCGCAACTTAACACACCTGGCCACGCAAGACAAATTTTGTAGCGGCGGCGTTCGCACTTCGCCCGAGGAACGCACCGTCACGACGCCACCACGCCGCTAACTTCCGCGGCGGTCGCGAACACTACCGGAGCGTTGACTGCCGGCGCAATTCAGCACGACAATCTGCTTCACTCTAGTTATCGTTCCTAGATGGCCGTACCACAGCAGCGAACCTACGTGAATGAATTAAGAGTGCAGTATAAGGTGATGCTTGTTAAACATCATAATTTACTGTACTAAACACCTTTACTTTAACCGGACGACAATGAAATGCAACTTGTAGCACCGTCGTGAACATATAAGGCCCATCTGTTCCCAGTATGAGCGATGCTGCGGTGGAGTATCGGCAGAGCTCCCAGCTCCTTTCGTGATATCCCGGTTGAAGGTGGGTTCGAGTCCGCGTGGGTGGGACTTTTTCATCGTGAATGTATGTTAATTCTTTCATATATCCACTTCCGTTACGGAAGTACGTCACAGATTTCTTGGTGGACCCTGGCATAAAACACTTTCATGTTAATATAAGAAGTCATAACTCACTTATTTGAAAATAAAAATGTTATTGCTATGCTGCTTCAATCTCACGTGGAAACAAAGACCTTTAGGAACAGTTATGGATAGCTTCTTTTGATATCATTTCAGGGCAGAACCAGAATAGAAGCTTTGGCAGAATAACCGTACCAAAAGCGGAATAAAAAAAAATATAGTGAAGCTTGCACTAACGGCATATCACTAGAAGCTGATGGGCATTTGGCTGGTACGCGTTTCTCTCCGACACACCGGGACTTCGCCGTGGTCCGAGGCTTCGGGAAACGCCTCGGGAAGCACTGCGAGGCCCAGCGAACGCTTCTCAATGTTTCGCACCACGCTCAGCGCCAAGACATTCGCGTCGAAACACAGGCGGTGGCAGACGCGCCACGCGTGGACTCGGCTGGACGCCGTCCCACCCCATTGCTATATTACGCTATGAATGCTTGTGCTATTCCAGGAGCTGCTTGGACGCCACGAGAGGACGCGCGCTGTAGTGGCGCGAAGGTATGCACAAACGCATAACTTTGCGAGAATCAGTGCACCGGACAAGTCGACGCTATGCACAAACGCGGAGGGCATTAGTGCAAGGGAAGAAGCGCCCCTGCGAACGCCCCACGTCGGACATTGCATAGAAGAAGTGGACGCGCTCTCTTGGGGACCAGAGCTCATGATGACGATAGTTTTGTGGTAGGCTGCACTTTTTACGGTTATCTGGGACAGCTTCGCTGTTAAAAATTGTAGTTCCGACACCCAGCGCGGACGCCATATTGGCGTATATGAGTTCTCGCGATACGGTGACGTCACGTGACAGGTATTCCATTTACATGCAGGCCAAATATTTCTGACCAATGGAAAAGGTGTAATGGTGAGAACGATGTGGTATCGTATAAACAATTTATCGTCTTAAGTTCTACTTACACGGCAATGAGGAGCAATTATGAGCAGCCGCAGGGCGCTTGGCGGCTCTTGTTGCAGATTCCGTTACGCACATGCGATATGTATGACTAAGGAGATTTTGACAAATCAAACAAAGCAATAGTGGATGCGCATTTGAAATGAAACGAACACATTTACATTGCATTCGTTCAGACCTCGTTACAGCAAGTTTGAGGATGCACGACTTGTATCAGCGTATTTTCCTGGAGGGGAGGAGTGAATGGAGTGTTCCCTAAGGTAGTACTGCTTTGGGACCTTTTCTATCTTTAGTTTACATTAACGAGGTCACATACATTAATAAAAATGCTAAATTTGTAGCCTATGCAGCTGACACTAATTTATTAACTTTTTTTTATTCGGTTGACTACACGTGATTGTTGTGACGCAGGAGACGACAGGTGACGTTAAGGGTCACCCGACTGCGCCTCCGTGGGAAATTCATGTACGATCTACCGCTAACGATACCGCTAACGTGTGGAAAAGTGTACATGGGTCAGACGGGCCGCTGTGTTAACCAGCGCGCCAAGGAACATGAGCGCTCATTACAGGATGAGTCAGCGAGATGCCTAAACCTGCCCGCCCATTGCAGCAATTGCCCGGATTGTGAGCCACGACTTGATGGAATAAAAATTTTAAGTCGCAGTAAAGACCAATTGGCCCACGAAATATCAGAAGCGCACTTTATCAAGAAGAAGGGCGACACATGCATCAGCACCACATCTATCTGCTTGCGTGACTGCGAGATTGGATTACTAAATAAGGGCTGATAGATGTATTAATCTATGTTTTTTCATTGGCCTCGCGCATGCGCTCATTGTCTACATTTGCTATAAAGGGACACTTGTGTGGTTTTAATAAACATAGTTGGAGTAGCGCCCGTCCTGTGTGTTTACTGTAGAGTCTGCGTCTAAAAAGTAGCGCTGAATATTTCAAGCAACGATCTCAATAAACAGTTATAATCTAGCCTTAAAAAATGGCAGATCCCACGTGCATGTGGCAATCAAGGTAGAGATGGTAAATTCGATGAAAGATTAATCGGTTAATCGATTAAATGTACACCGTTAATCGATTAATCGTCATCGTTTTCCATCTTTCAGTTAATCGAATTCATCGATTAAAGCTCTTTGATTAATCGATTACGGCACCCCCCTCCCCCTTAACCCCAACACCGCCCCTTGGCCGGAGCGCATGATTGCGAGGCGCGCGACGCCGAGATGCAGATATCGAGCGCATATTTTTACGCAAGTCGAAGGAGCCCGGAGACGCAGGCGGCCATACCCCATAGAGATAGAATTGAACTCGACCCGATCTCCGTCGCCTACACCGTTTTATTTAACTCCCAGATTTTACTGACTTTTCGTGCAAGTGCTACATTGTAATATGCGCTGCTTATTTCTTGACTGGTTCAGTTCTTATTGCCGTTGTATTTTATTCCTTAGCGAATTAAAGATTATTTGTCGCCAATGAAAGAAATAGAGATAATGTATTGGAAGGTAGAGAGAGCGGCCTGATCTAGTACGCCCCGGCCTCCTACTGTACTTTTGGAACAACGCAACAGGGGAAAAGAGCGATGAAGCATGATGATGGGGATAAGAATGAGTGATCCGTATATACATAAGACGTGAATGTTGCGCAAAGGGGACATGGACGCTAGTAATCATTTTTCATTACGCTTGGTACCAACCAGCCCAACTGTGCGTCTTAACGCCTGCAGTTAGCCACTCTTATGGCAGCTATTCACTTCTGCAAAACAGCATGCTATGATGCGGAAAATGTCGACTCAGCTCTCTTGACATAAACGCTCATAATAGTCAAACCCCAGCACGTGCAACTGGGACCTTGCCTCCACTTGAAACGTGACAGGGGCCGCCATTAGTTGGGCGAATATGCTGTGCAGGGAAACGCACTTGAGGATTATGAAAAAGGTCTAATATTCGCATAATGGAAAGAAGCCATTTTAGCTGCATTTAAGTCTAATAGTTGCTTTTCATAATCCGCAACTTTGCGCATTGGTATACCGAACGTCTAGCATCCAGTCTATTTCTATTAGAAAAAATACCTTGGAGTATTTGGTAATTCTGTATGGTCGCCTATTTCGGGTGAAATACAGCTTTCATCTATTGCTTGTACTCCCATGTCCGCCAGCCTAGAGGCCGCCGTCTATTACTGTGGCACGAACGGAGGACAGTCGCGAAATACTATGTTTTCTAATCTCTGATACATTAGACAGCGCTCACAGTTCGAACCGTACGCGCGATTGGAAAGGTGCGCATAGCGCCGAGTTAAGTCGGCGACCAGGTGAAACCTGTGCAGTATACTGGCACAGCTGCCGTTTATTCTAGCCGAGAGGAAAGACTCGTGTCACTCTATTTCCCACAGATGCCTGCACTGATGGTCTGTTTGAGACCAGTATGTTGCTCTACATTCTCGCATGAGTGACCTCAAAGAAGAGGTCACGTCAGTTCGTGGTTATAGTATTATTGACGGCTTCCACAATATCTAACGGACAAATAGAGAATTGTTGCCGTCCCTATAAGAGCGAGCGTCTTTAACTTTCCTTTCCTCCTCGTCTCTCTTTTTTTTTAAATCTTTCTCGGTATTGCCTCACCCTCGGCCACACTGCGTGTTTCCGGTGCGACTTTCCAACTAGTGTGGTCGTCGAAAGCGCCTCCAATTCCGGTTCGCTCTAGTAGGCAGACTTCGACGGAATACGACCTGCTGCCCAATCGTCCGTGGATCATGGCCACTCAAGAAATCTTGAATCCTTGACAACATCCAAAGACGACGGGCTCCCTATGTTCAGTGGGCGAAAGTGCGAATTTTCACACAGCCGCTAATGCGCACATGTGATCTCTAGCGCGTCGGATAACTTGTGTCGATATCAAACACAAGCAACGCCTCTCAATCAACAAGACATCATTTTCAAGCACTTATAAAAAATGTCGATTAATCGATTAATCGATGAAAACATCACAACGAAAACAATTAATCGATGAAAGGCTAAACCGACGAACGATTAACGATTAATCGATTAAAAAATTTAATCGACCATAACTAAATCAAGGAAATGCGAAGCACGCATCAGGAACGTAAAATGGATCTGCATTGTTGTCTCACTGTACTGATTTTGGAACATACAAAGTTAACGAAACGGCCGCATGAGCAGCAAGACTGTGGCATGTAAACCATGCCGCTCATGACACGCATGCCATGATTGGAATGTCGTGACCTGTCATTTACATTCGTCATAGTGCTGTGCCATAGTAATTTTGGTATACATCCCATTAATGAAACGCGTGGAATGTAAATCATGCCGCTCATGATATGCATGTCATAATTTTCATGTTATGACCTGTCATTTATGTTCGTCATGCAGTAATGTTGCGCCATACCAATTTTCGTATACATCCCATTAACGAAACGGCCAGGAGAGCACCAAGACCGTGGCATGTAAATCATGGCGCTCATGACATGCATGTCATGATTCTCATGTATTGCCGTGTCATCTATGTTCATCATGCAGTGATGTTGTGGCATACCAATTTTCGTGTACATCCAATTAACGAAACGGCCAGGAGAGCACCGAGGCCGTGGCATGTAAATCATGTCGCTCATGACATGCATGTCATGATGTTCATGTCATTTATGTTCGTCGTGCACTCATGTTGTGGCAAACCAATTTTCCTATACATCCTAATAACGAAACGGCCAGAAGAGCACCAAGACCGTGGCATGTAGATCATGGTGCTTATGACATGCATGTCATGATTCTCATGTAATGCCGTGTCATTTATGTTCGTCATGCAGTAATGTTGTGCCGTGCCAATTTTCGCGTACACCCAATTAACGAAACGGCCAGGAGAACACCGAGACCGAGGCACGTAAATGATGCCGCTCATGACGTGCATGTCATGATGTTCATGTCATGACCTGTAATTGATGTTCGTCATGCAGTCATGTTGTGCCATGCCAATTTTCGTGTACATCCAGTGAACGAAAAGGCCAGGAGAGCACCGAGACCATGGCATGTAAATTATATTGCTCATGACATGCATGTCATGATTCTCATGTAATGCCGTCTCATATATGTTCGTCATGCAGTCATGTTGTGCCATACCAATTTTCGTGTACATCCAAGTAACGAAACGGCCAGGAGGGCACAAAGTCGTAGGCGGCTAGACAGACAGACAGACAGACAGACGGACAGACAGACAGACAGACAGACAGACAGACAGACAGACAGATAGATAGATAGATAGATAGATAGATAGATAGATAGATAGATAGATAGATAGATAGATAGATAGATACGCTCAAAGTCGCCGAAATTCGCTAAAAATACTTCGCATTTAATAGTATAATTTATTTGGGGTAATCAAAGCCAAATGAACGGTCCGTACGATTTTCTGCACGCTCATCGAGTTCACGAGGAGCCGCACCTAGCCATTAGCGACGGCAGAGATGCAACGGCGACCTCCGAACTACGCCGCTCATTTGAAAACGGGCAGGACTGTTTCGTAATTTCTCTGCACCTTCGATGCTGGAGGCAGGGGCCCGATTAACAAAACTTCTCTTATGTTAATCGGGCCCCTATTTTCCCCCTGAACAGCTGGCGTCTGTAATGACACGTCCAGCATCAGGATTGGTTGAAACGTTCTCCTACACGCAAGACGCTTTTGTAAACAGGTCCTGAGCAGCTCATCGTACAACAGAGCTTGTGGCCGTAAAAGAGCCCCTGAAAATTCGCTTACCTGCACCTGCTGTGTCTGTGCGACGCTGGGAGTATTTACGCTTCACAAACTAACGACATGCGTGGTGCGCGATGTCACCAAACCCGTGCTGCGAGATACGGGACGCGATCGCCGGAAATAATTCCAAGAACCAACGTCTTGGTTCCCCGAAATAGATCCCACGAAAGCTTGGACAATAAGGTTTTTGGTCCTCTTCAGCACACTAGCAAAACGCCAGCAGTGGTTAAAAGACGGAGTCAGAGCCAAGGGTGATCAAACAAAAGAAATATATTCTCATCAAACAGGCAGTTACAGAAAAAGTACACAAACACGGCTCTTTCAAACTCAAACAGCAGATGGGTTACAACGTTATACAATAAGCCAACAAACACGAACAAGCTCATGCACTGCAACAAAGAATAAAACGCAAAAAGAGTCCTATTCACCAAGTCACTCGGTGCGTCTTCTCAACTCGAAGCTTGCAGGGGGGCTTGTCAGCTGGCTCGTGGAACAGCGTCTGAGTCACGCACGACTTCTTGCTACTTCTTCTACTTGCTACTCTTCTACTCCCGCGGCCTGTGTCCGACTGTTTATATAGCCTTGGGATGCAGTGCTAGAAGCTTCGGCGCGGCCCACGTGACTCGAGCACACACAATGTTGGGAACCTTCTCGCCCATTCTCGGTCCTTCTTCGTTGGGGCGGCGCCTCTTTCTCTCTCTCGCTGCGCGAGGAGCGTCGGTGTGTACTCTCCGCCTCCTCTATCTCCTTACGTCTGTCCCGCGCGCGCTCTCGCCGCGATAAGAAAGTTTCTACAGGATTCTCCCCTTTTGGAGATGCGGCGTGACCTTGGGCGCCTCCTCCGTGCGCGCCGCTTTCTTGTTGTTTTGGACTTTCCCTCCAGCTCGACGCCGGGTTTCTCGTCGAAATAGGCACTATTTTGTGACACGCGACTTCTTAAACATATTTAGACGGCCCACATCAGGTCGCAAAACAATGCCTGCGCCATGTCGACACCCCGCTATTAGTTTACAGCGATATTCCTGGTATCTGCACTTCTGAAACGAAGCCGCAAAATTTGCAAGTCCTCTTCCCCCTCCGTGTACGAGAAGAAACGAGAACACGCGTGGGGCACGGGAAGAAAAACACACTGCTAAGATCATTGCGCTAATTAAGCTAAACGACTAGGGGCGCTATGCATGAAGCCGAAGTCTGGCTGAACTAGGAATTTGTAAGTACTCCGACTTGACAGGGACGAACAAGTGGTATTGAGACACAGTTCATACTCATCAACTCCGGTCCATTGCTTCACGAGATTTTATTGTGTGTGGTTAACATCAGTTGGGCGTCACCTTATGGATGCTCGATAAAATACCCTAACGTGGTGAAACTGTCGGTGCTATCTTTCATTTCTTTGTCCCTTCACCGATCGCTTTGCCTGCGCACTTAAGGTGATATACGCTACTGCTAACGCTACTGCTAATCTTTTAATATTGTTGCTTTATTACTAAGGTAAAAGTAGTTTACGAGCGTTTCAAGGCGCGCAGGATGTGCGTTGAGTGTGGTTTAGAAGTACGCATAATTTATTACATTACCGCCGAACCATGAGGGAACACTACGGTCGCGTCGTCACCTGGCTACCATGGGGGAAAGTTGAACAGCGCGTAAACGAACCTTTTAGAGCGAAGTGGAAACTACATTGAACCCAAGCGACACCTGTTTTTACCCCGGCTGTTGGTTTTCGTTACAATGTAAATGAAAATTTCATGCACCACAAAAAAGCGGCAAGCGTTTTTAGCAATTGTACTCATATTAAATTCTACAAAGCGCACAGTTCATGAGATATTGCGATGGTAAATAAATATAATCCGCTACACGTTCGCTGCTCTTCACGTAACATCCGTGAGTGTAATGAAAGGGAATGGGTCAAAGGCTCATTTATTTGTTAGGAATAACCTAATGAACCAACAAACAATGAAGACTACGAAAGCAGAGGGGAAGGTATTGTTTATTGTAGATAGTAATTGGAATAAGTAGAAAGGAATTAAAGTGGACGAAAAAGCATACCTGCCTTCGGTGGGGACCGAACCCACGACCTTCAGATAACGCCTCCGATGCTATACTAACTGAGTTACGAAGGCGGTCGTTCTTCCGTCAACTTTATTGAGTATTTATGTACGTATAATCCTGGGAATGTTAGGCAGCGCCACTCGTAGCCATGGCGGCGAGTGTGGAACACTCTTTTTACCAGGAAGCGTTACGCAGAACGTGATCTTATAACGAGATTGCTGCTGCCGAGTAAACCCTCGCATGCTACCTAAAGGCACCAAGCCTGCCGCAACGAGTCCAAAGCTATGATATAACGAAAGAGAATGGGTTAAAGCGTCGTTTATCTGCTAGAAACAACCTCATGAACTAACAAACAAGGAAGCCTTGGAAAGCACATGGGAAAGTTATTGTAGCTTTAAACTACAATAAATTACAATAACTTCCCCTGCGCTTTCCTAGGCTTCATTGTTTGTTGGCTTATCCGCGAGTGTAATGATTTCTTATTGTACAGGAATTTACGCGGAGTGTGCAATTGGAATTGGGTATCTGAGGTTACGATGTGAAAGAAACCGGAGCTGACGATAACTTTCGCTCTATCTACACAATTATGTGCAATTTGAAGCTCGTAAAATATAACATGACATGCATGTCATGACATGTCACGACATGTCATAACATGACATGCATGTCATGTTCTTTCTTTCTTTCTTTCTTTCTTTCTTTCTTTCTTTCTTTCTTTCTTTCTTTCTTTCTTTCTTTCTTTCTTTCTTTCTTTCTTTCTTTCTTTCTTTGCAAGTATTTCTTTTTTTGCAGGAGGTTGACTTTGTAGCTGCTCGCCTGTCAAGCAATGTTTAGGTCCTATTTAGCACACTGCCTATCCCCTGGTATAGTAGCGAGCGCCTATAGGCTCCTGACTGATGTTTGCCGGTGACCGCAGCGCAAGCGCAACTCTGGCCAGGAGATCGCGCTCCGGAAGTGAGCCGGCGGTGTAGAAACGGTCTGCGCGCGTGCTATCGCGGGCAGTAAGAAATTTCTGAATAGCGTGCGCTGCCTTTGCAGTCAATATTTGTCATCACTGATGGCAAATGTAAAAGAAATCGAGAAAACTTAGGCAAGAAAAATGAAAGCGAGAAAACGCTGGTAGCATGAAGAGCTCACGGCCGCAATGACTGGCTAGTGATTTTGGCGGCAGACGAATATGCAAAACACACACACACACACACACACACACACACACACACACACACACACACACACACACACACACACACACACACACACACACACATGCGTATATTTATTTGAGCGCACGCTGAGGAACGGCCCATGAAATCAATGCATAAAAATAATTCAGCGCACAAAAATATACATAGCGAACGGCCGGGTGTTCACAGAGATGGCCGTAGAAATATATTTCACACGTTCTGTGTTTTCATAAAGCTGCAACCACCTATTTAGATGAAGCGCATGCGGATTATAGTAAGTTACTTTTCCAATTATTATGCGTGCAGTGTGCCAAAACCAACACATCTTCAGGTGGTCAATTCCGAATAACAGATACCATAGTTTATCTAAAGACAGTTTGTAAATAAAGAGGCTATGAACTCCTCGCGCTAGAAGTATGGATGTACGCGCTCATATTTATTTATTTATTTATTTATTTATTTATTTATTTATTTATTTATTGAAAGATATGCGGGAAGCCTGTCCTAGAGCTAGTGCAAAAATTTAACGGTAGGTACACTGCATTCAGCTGCGTTATAACAATACCAGTATCTCGCTGGGATGATAAAAAAAAAATCTGCGCTAGAGCATTACAGCTCACGAACATGCACCCGATTGTTTTGCAATGAAACAACAATATTAACCGATGCTAAGTACAGTGAATGTGCCACAATAGTCTTAACTTAAAACTTACTCAAGCATTATGTATAAACAGCAAGCTATAAACTGGATTGCTTGGTTCACATGCATCATCTTGAAAACCGGACAGCGCTGAAAAACAAATTAAAAAAGAAAAAAAAAACTTTCGAGACGAGAAAACCCTCAACCCTTGGCGATCGGTTTAATATATGTGCCATCCCTCAGCGCTCAAACAGACGCGCGCGCATGTGACCACGGGCGCGCGGCATCGGCAGCGGCACCCGTAGTGGCCAGCGTTGCGGGAGTTTGCCGCCGTGGCGCTGAAACTCGCCCGCTCCACCGCCTGAGAAGTGTCAGGAGCCTATAGACAATATTTGAGGGAGCTACGTATAGTCGACTTGGAACATAGGATTAAGTACATCACTGCGATCAAGCTAGCATTGGACATGCGCTGCAACTGTGTGCTTGCCAGAGAAGATTAGGTTTATGTTATCCAGCACAAAGTAAATTTGGGAAATGTAGAGAGATGAAAGTTATTAGGCAAACATGGTGTGATGAGGTACATATGTCTATTTGTTTGACAGATCTTTTCTCTAAAGTGAACGCTTGCGCTTTGACATTTACTTGATTTACTACATTTTTTTTCTGCAGCATTACCTTTCATTATTTAGGTTATGAATCGCCACAAAGCGGCCGCAGTGACAGCTACTGGGAAGTGCCATTGAAGGCTCACCCAAAGTAGCGAGGGCGGCTGGACAAGGACAATCAAATAACGGCATCAAATGTGATGCTTTCAAAGCTCAGTCACCTCGCTATAGGAGAAGCAAAATCACCCAACGCATAGGCGCGCGCGCACACACACACACACACACACACACACACACACACACACACACACACACACACACACACACACACACACACACACACACACACACACACAGAACTTAATATATTATAGATTTGTTTTTATTCAACGTTTTCAGCGAGACTGATGAGATTGCCTCTCTTGGAATTCCCTGTCCCACGCAATTAAAATGAGAAGACAAGCTGCGCTTTGAAGCGAATGGAAGCTGGAACAAAGCCCCTGCAGACAAGGGCCATCGCCCCACGCATCGCTCATTACACGCATCGACGTTATCAACCGGCGAATATTACATTGGAAGGCGTCTCTTTCTTCTCAGACGTGGTACAAGTAATTTCGGGGGCGTAACTCTATGTCGGTTATGCCACGAAACTTACCCAGGCGGTCGCATAGATATTCGCCGCGTCTCGAAGCAATGTCGCAAACGCCACATTGCACTGCCGTCAGCTGCCGTAGCATTTGAATTCGGGAGGCTTTCATAATTACCGAGTTTCGTCGTTGTTAATGAAAAGAATAGATCACGCACATATAGGGCGCGGCATGTAGCTCTTATTATGCACCTCCCACACTTGTACGTAACGCGTTTCAAGTAATGAATTACTTGTAATCGATACATTTTGCTATAATTTTGTAACAAAGGAGTAACGATTCTTTCACTTGTAATGTACTTACTTTTTCTTGTAATCGATTGTAAGATAAAAAGAAAATTGCTTGCGCATGGCCGCACCACGGTGGTCTAGTGGCTATGGTACTGGCTGCTGATCCGAAGGTCGCGGGATCGCATCCCGGCTGCGGCGGCTGCATTTCGATGGAGGCGAAATGTTGAGGCCCGTGTGCTGTGCAATGTCAATGCATGTTCAGTGCAATGCCAATGCTCCACTACGCGCCAATGCTCTACTGTGCAATGTCAATGCTCCACTACGGCGTCTCTCATGATCAGAGCTGGATTTCGGACAGTTAAAACCCACAAGCCAATCAAATCAATGAAGCTTGCGCATAGGCACCTCAGATTTACGGGTCAAATTGCAAGGTGTGCTTTGAAATTTGACACGGTAGCGTGCACCACTAAAATAACCTCTGACGAAAATTCGACGTCCGTTCTAGCAGGCACCGTTTGCTTACGACTCACTTTACCGGCGGCCTTGCTGGTTATGCAACACTATATGTGGTATATGTGCCACCATAATAACAAAGTTGTATGAAGAATTAACGCGGGAAGTAATCGACTATAATCTAGAGTAATTTTTCGATTACCGTTCTTTGAGACAGTGATTGCATTATGTTACCTTTGACGGTAAGGGAACTGTAATTATAATCGCTTGTTTTGTGTTCATTAACGCGTACAAACCTGGCACCTCCGCACTGCGGCTGGATCTCGGCCGCAGTGCGCATATGTATGCGCATATGTATGTTTGTCGCAGTGGATGCCCTTGCAAAATGCACTGTAATACTTTGTTCTGCTCTTCCGGTTAATCACTATATAGTGCCGTTGAGCGTGTAGAGCCTGACGAAAGTCTCCTCAAGCTGTGCGTGCAGCTGCGTCTGAAAAAAAAAAAAAATTGACGGCAGATCCACGAGGTGAATGATGATGAGATTGGGCGAAGCTCCTGGAAGTAATCATCGGTTAAACCGTGAAATTTGTTCCGTTAATTCGCCCGATAAAATTGACGTGAAACGATTGATTAAATGTTTTATCAAACTTTTATTGCTGGTTTCCGTTGTCCTTTCATTATGACCGCTTTGTGGTCGGTGAAATGTAAGCTAAGTGGTTCTTGCACTGGTTGCAGATGGGTTTTGCCTTTGAACGCTTCTCCAACGCGAGCAGTCGGTATTTCTCAATCAAGAAACTCGCTAGGAGACGCTGCCTGCGCCAACGTTGTCTCTCGCGTTTGCCGGGGCAGTGCCGGGGCACAGGAGAAATCTCACCAGGCACTACCTTGGAGGTAAACAATGGCTGCTAATGGGAATGAGAGACAGAAGAAGTCGGCTTTTAGCTAACACTTACACTGCTACTTCTACTAACGTTTCCTACTGGAACATGCCAATGGCTGCTAATGGGGAATGAGAGACAGAAGAATTCGGCTTTTAGTTAACGCGCACGCTGCGAATTTGTTATTGTTCAACAACGCACAGGAGAAATCTCCCACCGGCACCACCTTGGAGGTCAAAGCGTAAGACTGGTTACGCACTACGACTACGACGAGGGACGAACGGGTGCCGCCTTAAGGAGCTTCGCCCCTAAAAAAAAAGCAACGATATCCATGCCCTATCTCCCATCCTTGTGAACTAGTTGATATACCACTGGTTACGGGGATGTCGGAGAGCAGCTGCGCTGGTGCTGGCGCTCTTGCACTCGGCTGCTGATCCGAGGGTCATGGGATATAATTCCGGCCTTCAGTGGCTGAATTTCGATAGAGGCGAAATGTTGAGGCCCGTGCGCTGTGCGGTGTCAGTGCATGTTAAAGAACCGCGGGTGGTCGAAATTTCCGAACGGCCCTCCGTTACGGCGTCTCTCATAATCAGAGCTGATTTTGGGACGTAAAACCCCATACAACAACAACAACAACAACAACAACAACAACAACAACAACAACAACAACAACAACAACAACCAGAAATCAATCAATCAATCAATCAATCAATCAATCAGTCAACACCCTTCGCCGGCATGCATCGCACGATGAAGTTGTTTTTTATCGGTGAACCGAAGCGAAATAATCAGAGACGGCAAAAAAAAAATAAAGATAAAAGGTGATATATGACACATGAACAAACTATCAAAAAAGTTTCGATGTAGATTGCGTTTAGATTGCGAAAGCAGATCTTAGAAGAAGATCTCCTCCTGGATCGATAAATTCAATCTTAAGCAATATGTAACGTGCAGCTGACGCTCACATTCTTTTAAGCGTCAACTAATAATAATATTTGCTGGAGTTGTCCGTGCCGCAACGACAACGAGGTTATGAGGCACGCCGTATAGTGGTTCCTTAACTTAAGTGCACTGGCATTGCACAGCCAGTACACGGACCTCTAGCATTTTGCCTCCATTGGGAGAACGCCGCGCCGTGGCTGAGCCCGCACTTCTCGAGTCAGCAGTCGAGCACCGTAACCACCCTGCAACAATAATTGCACCGCTGTGGCTAAGCCACAACCAAATTGTTTCATTACCTGAAGGAACAAAGTAATTATACCCCCCCCCCCCCCCGCCCATTTCTATTTGTTCAGTTGAAAGATTGCTCTGCCATACAGCCTTTTGCGTTAGAGACATATATGTCTCTAACGCATATATACAAAGCATACCGAGACACTTAAAAAGGTGAACATATGGACGCACGTTTTCTTTGTGCACTGCCACCGAAATAATAAAGAAGCTGAACTGTCGCACCGTTTGAACCACGAAAATCTTTGTTTGCGAAGTTCAAATGGGAAGGACGCACACGCCCAGCAAGACAGACACACGTGAAGCGTTCTCGCAAAGTGAACGCGTGCAGCCTGGCGCGCACGATGAAAATCCCTCTCGGTACCGCCTCTGCGCACCCAGACTTTTCGCTAAAGATGGCGTTGCAAGACCGCAGCGCCCCAACGCGGCGCTGTGGGAGTCTATGACGCAGATATCGATAATGTAAGGAATGAATGGCCTTTCATTTTCCAGCGTTAAGCCCGAAAAACATGATGATCCGCACACAGACGGGCGCTGAAGCCGCGAAAGAAAACGGCGAGAATTATTCTTGTGCATGATCAGGTCAGAACGAAAGCACCCAGTGCACAACACGTTGCTCTGAAACTCTGCTCAGTCGCCATCTCCGTTGAAGACACCTCCATGCAACAACGAATACTGCGCACTGCGCGCCTTTTTGTTATTATTATATATATTTTCCGAAATTAACAAAAGGGGAAACGAGCCTTCAGAGCCGAGCTATAAGACGGCGTCTTGTTATCACCGCATAAATCTTCCCCTTTTGTCCGCAGCTGCGGCTGACAGTTTTGGTATTAAGAAAAGAAAAAAAAAGAAGCACAGGCGCACAAATGTGCCGCGAAACACTGGGCGGCTTCGCGTGTGGGCGCCCGCGAGAAGAGTCTCGCGCCGTTCGATCAAAGTCGTCACTTGTGGCCGCGCGACGCGCGGCAGCGATACATCTTCATAGACGACAGGCTCGTCGACAAAAATGACGACATCCATGACGCGGGAACGCGAAAAAAGGGGGCATGGAAAAATATATCGAAGGAGCCTCCCTCGACCATATAACCATGCACGACGCGTTCTTTATTCATAACGCCCTCAACGCACTCGCTCTATCAAAAGCCGCAGGAAATGGAGGCTCTTGATTTAAACTCGAGCGCCGGAAAATAGAGCTCCCTCCCGTTCCTTTACTGGAGGAGTAAAGATGCGCACAAAAAGGAGCTTAAAGGCACTTGGGTCGAGTGTGGGAGCACAGTTTAATTAGCTTGACCAATTAGATGGGGCTACGAAATCTAGCACACTTTATAAGGGATGCCCCGCTACAGTGGTCTATAGTGGCTATGACACTCGGCTGCTGATCCGAAGGTCGCGGGATCGAATCCCGGCCGCGCCGGCTGCATTTCGATGGAGGCGAAATGTTGAGGCCCGTGTGCTGTGCGATGTCAGTGCACGTTAAAGAACCCCAGGTGGTCGAAATTTCCGGAGGTCTCCAATACGGCGTCTCTCACAACCATAGCGTTGTATTGGGACTCCAAAAATCAATCAAATCAAACTTTATAAGAGATGCACAAATGCTTGTCGTGTGGAAGTGGTGGCGATAATTGGTAAGTAACGATAACTATTCTAATCCATATCGCGATCTTCTGCCACTAAATCAGCTTGACACGGGGCGACAGCGCCTGCGCACAGATCTTTCGTAAAGATCACCAAATATTAACATTGAATGCGTATGATATGCGTATGTTTGCTATGTTTGCTGAATGCGTATGTTTGCTACACAACGTGGTTATGTAATGAATTAAAATTGCTGTAAACCTTGTGATGGAAGCAGTATGCTCACACGAGCTCAACATAAACGTCTTTCACCGTAGACATGCTGAATTTGCGCATCCACTTTTCCTATAGCACATCACGGACATATAATGTAGTGCTAAAGTGAAGTGCTAAGCACGCGTAAGGGAGGTAACATGAGGGAGTGCTCGGAGGAGGAGAACTAAAACTTTACTGTGGCGACTAGGCGTGTTGCTGAGCTAAAAAAAATAATAAGGAAATTCGACAGATCCCACTGATTGTGGGAATCGATTTCATGAGGAGCATGTCAACGAGCAACTTGTGCTGTGCGAAGGGGTGCCTTGGTGCTGTGCTGTGCGGATGCGGGTGTGCTTCGTGTGTGCTGTGCGAACGGGTGACGTAGGGTCACATGATACGGGATCCGCGGGCTCGGATCGCGATTTAGTCCATTGAGTCCGTCGTGCAAATGCAGCTTTATCAGAACTCGCACGTGGCTAGTGAATGGAGAGAGAGAGAGAGAGAGAGAGAGAGAGAGAGAGAGAGAGAGAGAGATAGTAAACATTTATTTAAACGAAATGAGGGATCTTCCTCGTAAGGTGGAGCCCTTAGTTCAGGGCCCCATTGGCTCGCGCCACTCCACGTGCTCGCTGGATCAGCCGACGCTGCTCCTGCGGCGCTGAGCTGGTCAGCGCAGTCTCCCAAGAGGAATGTGATGGTGATGGGATAGGGGAACAGCCCGGTGGACATGGGCATTCCCACGTGCAGTGATATACTGTGGGCTGCGCTCCACAGTAGGGACAGTATGAGGGATATTGTGTGGGATGAAAGAGGTGTAGGGTGAAGAGACATGGGAAGCAATTAGTCTGTAGTTGCCGCCTGGAACTTTGTGCCATTCTATGTGCACCCTCCTACCCACGTATCCAATTCAACACCCTCATATCCAATTCTGGTATGAGCTACACGTTATTTCCTTACACTGTCCTCGTGCTACTAAAACAGGCAGAAACCTCGACTGTTCGCTGTAAATAAAACACATTAAAACACGGGAGTACAGTGGTCATTTGAACGAGATCGAGCTGCGCGCATTGTGAGGGAACAAAAAAGCACGGAGCGGTAACGCCATCTATAGTGGGAAGACGCGTGAATGCTCTGTGCTTCGCTATATCGTGCACATTTCTCTAATTAGTTTTCATTAATTATCCTGACTGTTAAGTGGTTCTTTAGTTTAAAATACCTATGCTGTGATATATTTATTGTAAATATATCTTAAGATGTCCTCTTTCGCGCAGTTTCTAAATGCTTTACGTTTGAATTTCCTAACACGTATTTAAGTCGGAGGCGTGATTTCTAATTCTTCATGACATTTCAACTTCTGGTTAACCTCCCTGCCTTCCTTCTCACCTCTCTCTCTCTCGTGACATTTAAAGGGACACTAAAAAAAATATTAACTTTGGCTAGATCGATTTTTTTTTTACCCGTGTTGGAGTCTAGCACCACTTTTAGCGCGCCAATAAACAAAACTTTTCGCTGAATACTGCCGCCGAAAGTCCCTGGTGTCGTCGCTCAATTTGAACCGCCCGCGCCGAAAAGAGGACATGACGTCACGGTCTCGGCTGCCGACACTACGGTGTAGTGAGCTCCACGGTTGTAATACGTGGCAGCAACTGCCGCTACTGCAGATTTATGTTTTGTAAAAGCTTATCTAATTCGTTTTTCGTTTATAACCTGAAGCAGTAATCGAGTGGTCAACATGAGCTGTCGCCATTGGAAATAGGTACCCACAGAGTGGGACAAAGGGCGTCGCTACAGTTTCTCATTCTGGCTTGCAACTGCTCCGTTCTCGCAAGGAATGCCCCCCATTGGTTGTTACACAAACCTAATCTTTCATTTTTACTTAATATTTCCCCTTGGTGTCCCATTAAGTAACTTAATTTGTAACCAAATTTATGGTATGTCGTTTCTGTCATGATTCACAAGGTACAAACCATCCATAACGCGCATATACATTTTTGTTTTTATGTTTTTAACTTCGTCACGTGGTTTCAACCAACCGAAAGTCGGTGGGCACTGCGCGAGAAATAAATATGTAATTTGGTGCTCCTGCCACGAGAAAAAAAAAATCACAGCATATTCACCGGGTGAATGATGATGAGTGGGGCGAAGCTCCGGAAGGAATCATCGGTAAACCGTGAAACTCTTCCGTGCAATTCGCCCCACAATTAAAAGTGAAACACTTGAGTAAATGTCATCAAACTTTTATTGCTGGTTTCCGTGGTCCCTTGTTTATGACTGCTTTGTGGTCCGTGAAATGCAAGGTAACCGACATTTCCTGCTCCGTTCGCAAGGTAACCGATAATGCAAGGTAACCGATAATTCCTGCTCGCGGTTATCCAACGCTTCTCCAACGCGAGCAGTCGGTATTTCTCAATCAAGAAACTCGCTAGGAGACGCTGCCTGCGCCAACGTTGTCTCTCGCGGGCGAGCGCGTGCCGGGAGCCACGCACTCGCCCGCGGCGCGTGCGTGCCTCCCGGCAGGCACGCGCCGGTGGCTACCTACTACTACTACTACTACTACTACTACTACTACATACATCGGGGACGCACGACCCACGCCTTAAGGAGCTTCGCCCCTAAAAAGTGCTGGTAAGCGAGGCAACGTCACTTTCGTACTAAGCTCAAAAGCGCCAACGTGTGGCCATTATCCCACATATGGTGATCCCTTTCCGCTGTGAAGCTTAACTAGTGAGCCACGTTGTATTCTGGCAAATTTACGTGCCTAAGTCACGATATCATGATCAAGCACGTCGAAGTGGTGGAAATATTTGCCACATGGAGTCTTTAAACGCAGCACCATAACCTCGTACAAGGTAATTTTTCTTGGGGCTTTTTGTTTTTTCAATTTGCCCGTGGAAACGTGGTCTATAGTGCTCAGCAATCGAGATAGAGAGAAGACTGTTACACAAATTGGACCGGAAGTTGGATCTTGGTGGCCTTAGGTGGCATGATGGCCTCAGCAATCGAATAATATTTTTTTAATTGATGGTGCTGCAGGTGAAATAAACCACGACGTGATTATTAGGCCTGCCCCATAGTGGAGGGTCCTGGAGCAATTCCGACCACTCGCGGTTCTTTAAGGTGTACCTCAGTGCTTATAAGTACACGGTTTTTTTAACCGCAAAGCTGTTTAGGCCAGCCAATGGCACCGATCGTTCGCAGATATCATCATCATAAAATAAGTGTGCGTGCACTTATATGAAATACCTAATTTGAGGCATTTGCACGCGCACCGCTTTCTTCTTTTGCGCTCATGCCCTCAGCCCACTACTACAAAAAGGCGGAAGCTTTTCATCAGGCGCTACCACAAAATAGCAGCGCCGCAGCTTTACCGAGCTTCGCCGAGCCTCGGCGCCGAAGCTGGCCGCGTGGAGTCTCGCTACTGCTGCGGATTCGGCACTGAAGTCACCGCGCCGGTCCTCGTAATAAAAGATCTGCGTCGACGGCGCGGCGACAGACTACCTCCCGTCTCCACTACGAGTAAATCGTCGTGAAGATGGGGCGACGGAAGAAGTGCGTCACTCCCGAAGAAGAGGAATCGCGGCGCGAAAGCCGCCGCGCTGCTACTTGAGAGCGTGTGAGATTATTTTCGCGACCCCGAACATTGCGCCGATGAAGGGGCGGCGAAACGTCAACGATCTCGCGACTTCCAGCTTAGCAAGCCGACAACGTAGTTGCTATGAGGTATACCACGGCAAATATTATACATAACTGTTCGTGGTCAGTGCAATTCAGTGGGACAGGAGGGGAAACAAGCTCTCGAGATGTCGATGCAAGGAGAGGTACATATTTGCACGTACAATGACATACTCCTCTTAATAGGCTTTTCTCTCTCTCTGCACATTATTAAGGCGAAAACCTTATGTGTCTTACTGGAAGGTGAAATTGAAAAAAAAAAAAAACAGATAGTAATCCTGCTAAGTATAAAAAGGTAAGGGTGTCCGAAAAGCAAAATTTTGGAATACGCATATCCAACTTCGAACATCACAACACAAATGCGTCTTAATTAATGGTACTTTATGCCACAGATAAGTATGTTAAGAAGACACATTAGTGAAATGAAACTATACAAAGGCTTCATTTATATACCATATACCGTACTGCAGTACTAATATTATACATATTCCCTATGAGCTGTCAACACAAAATATATTACTAGTAGGAACACACTCTATAGAAGAGTTTGTCAGATCGTAGTGTTACTGATAAAATATCGAAACATAAATCACCTCATAGCAAATGCTAAAGACTATCAATATCATGGAGGAATGTTTTTTCTGCACGCCCATGCCGCTGTAATGCCTGCCAAAAAGGTCCTGCACAAGGAGGAGGCTGTGAATGGCAAATCAGGACGAACTGACCGCCTGTTAAAAGCGTGCAGTCAACCAGCATGGTTGCATGACCGCGAATAGCACTGCCAAGCGCGTAGTTGATGATATGCTTATCGTTATGGCGCACGGTGGCGGCAACAAGCCACATGTGATGGCGCGCTCGTCGTTGGCCGCCATTGCGCCTCCCTGCTTTGCTGTTGCTTACCTGTATGGACATCGCCGTCCTCCGATCTTCGGCAATGTGACTGGATTACATACTCCGTCTATCAGATTATTGTAGTTACCTCGAATGTTCGAAAACTTCGAATACCTCATTTTCGAATCGAATACGAAAATATAAAAAAGTGATATTCGACGAATATTCATAACGCTCCAATATTATCACACCTTTACCAAAAAGCTAAATCAAAATGTTAAAAAAATTAAACCTCGTGCCTCGCTCATTCGGTATACATACGCAAACATGATGGAGAGGTATGGATGTATGATTAACATGACGATAGATCATGACGTGGATATGCTGACATGCTTTGCCTTTAGATCACGACTAACGGCAATGACAACTTACAAGCAACTTGGAGGCTCAATAAAAGGGTTCTACTAAGGACGACGCAGCGAGCAGTGAAATGGAAAGTGATACGATTAACGTTGTGGTTCAAGAAGAGAGCGGAGTGGGTAAGGGAACAAACGCATGTTAATGACATCTTGGTAGAAATCAATAAGAAGGAATGGGCGTGGGCAGGGTGTGTAATGAGCAGGCGGGATAACCATTGGTCACTAAGGGTAAGAGAGTGAATCGCTAAGGACGGTAGGAGGTGGCAGAAAGTTAGGTGGGTAGTCAGTTGAGATTAAGAAGTTTGCGGTGATAACTTGGACTTAGCACAGCACCGGGGTAACTGGAGATCCCTGTGAGAGGCATTTGCCCTGCAGTGGGCGAAGACAGGCTGATGACGACGACGACGACGATGATGATGATAAAATCCCACGTGGCACGTATCAGCATTCCTAGGCCAGGGGTATGTGGGTATATGCGTCACACGTGGTTGAATGGGATAGGGATCGAAAGAGGTATTGCACAAAATGGCATATATGTACGTAAGGTACACGTGCACACGACCTTCGGCACTCGTATTCCAAAGTCCTGGGTGGAACCCTAAAGGCGAGCGCTTTTACGTCGCATCTGGGCGATAGCTAAAGACACATTAGGAATCTTTTTACGGGTCTCTTTCTCTTTACCGCTACCATACATGACAGGCTAGCAAGCTGCATATGGCTGCTCTCTCCCCGCCGTCTTTCACATATTTACCACCTTCTCCATACGAAGCAAGGATACAAGAATAATGTCGGTTTTATCATCAAAAGACCGCGCTCCCCCACACCACGCTCCATGACGAAATCACCAGAGCGCTAATCAATATTAGAATGTGCGTCGCAATTACGTAAAAAATTAAGCTTGTAGTCCGCGCGCATTTACAGCTGTACATAAGGCGCCTACTTGGAACTTCATGTTTATTCGAAGAACATTCTTTTACGCAGCAATGACAACACTCGTTCTTATCGCTCACGCGCTAAGTAGTGCGTAAAAGAAGATCCCGTATTTATTCTCGGGACAGACACACTCAAGGGCTGCTGAAACAATTAGTCTTGCAGCAATTCAGTTGAAATGCCGCGCCGTGCGCACATGTACGTTCCTTGTTCTTGTTTGTGCAAACTTGTGGTCATCAACCACCTAGCCCGACAGAATACGGTTGCGAGAGTGCACGCTTTGCACCAAAGCAAAGGCTTGTGGCGATTGCCTCACAGGCTGAGGATACAGGAGCAATGCGACAGACTACTGCCGCGCCATTGCTCAAGAATGGGCGATACCAAATCTCGGAGTGTCGCGGGGCGGCCTTGGCCGCAGCAAAAGAGGAGTGATGAAAGCGCGAACACAAGCGATGGGGCTCGCAGCACACGTTTTGTAGAGTTTTGCTCCACTCGTGTGTATAGCTGTTTGGCGCAGGCCGGAGGTCGCGACGTTACCAGTGAGGGGCGAGTGCCAATCCCCTTGCATGGACGCTGCGAGCGGAGATCGATCTTGTTGGGAGAACGGATGGAGTGGAAACTCCGCTGTGTCATCAATCTACGGAGGGCTAGACGCAGTCTTGGCTGAATTCCTCCGAGTCTTCTCAACAGGCACTCTTACGTGTTCATTGCTTTGTGTTAGGCGCTCTTGATGGCTTGAGTTATACTGGAAAGAAAACCTTCAACCACAAGCCCAGTTGAGCGCGACGTTATGCGACACATTGTTTATCCTCCAGAAGTGTTCTCGTGAATTGTGTGAGCTTCCTGAAACGAAACGGCCACTGCACTTGCGAAATGTGTGCGAACTGGTGGTACGTGCAGCGAAAACGGCATGCTGGTTGTAGAAGATCAAACGTTTTGTTGCGTTAAAGTAACTTCATTTGCTGCAGGCTGGGCAGCGCGTCCTTTACGTTCGGCAATACGTTTTCGTTTCTTTATAGGGAGGCATGGCTTCAAACCATTTAGGCGCATAACAACTTCGGAGGGTACCACTTCGCTCACACTTACGTCCCTAGAACTTGGCGTGAAGCTTCTAAGGGCGATACAGCCGTGGCGCTGCTCACCGAATAGTGAGCTCGATAACGAAATTGGTCTGAAGCGGCTTCGATACCGCCCATCAAAGAATATAGCTTAAGCGATGCTTATTACTTCTACAGTGTCCATCAAATAGGGGATTTGCACAATGCATTGTACTCTGGCAACGCTGGGCGCATCAGCCATTTGGCTATTTTTGCGGTGGTGGCGGTATTTTCTTTTTTCATTGTTCAAAGATTCTAGATATTTGGTTAAACACAGCGTTACGCCGCCCTCGGTAATAGACAGTTTTAGTTTCACGTACGTAGGGACTTCACGTGCGCAAACGTGAAGAGTCCACGTACGTTACGTGCACGCCATCTGAAACGCTTTTAGCTACACGTACGCGACGCGTGGTGAGAGCTACCACGTAGCTCCATCTGCTGGGAATAATGAACACTACGGTAGCCAACTCGATCCAAGACGAATATTTCAGCCAAGCCAGTGATGTGCTTTTATTGACGGTTGATGTGCTTCGGCTGCCAGGGCCCAACGGTGCCTTCTTAAAGATTCTTATTTTATAGCCGTTCTCTTCGCGATTGTCAAAATATCTTCGAGCAACTGGTCTTGTTCTGAGTACTGCTCCTCGGTTCCGGACCTAGCAGGTGCCACCAAGGAAAACTTTGTGCTGACCAGTCTAGTTTACATTGTGCGTTGTACACTAAATGGAAACCACCAAGCGACTTACCTTCGAAGGTTTCTCCTGTCTCGCTCAGCGTGTTGCGCGAGCAGCAGGTCCCTCCGGCCGCGAACAGCGCGAGCGCTGAACACTTTTTGGTGCGACTCTGTCAAGCGGACAGCAATCTCTGTCCACCGCACTGTGTGCCTCATGTTTTCCTCGAAAGGGTTGCATTCCCTCACATCGCGTATCAGGTCTAAATCGTCGCTCTTCGAAAAGCGAAGGCGCGGAACCGCTCCAGTCATCCTGTCGCCGTGTTTTGACGCAAGCCGTCTGCTCGCGCTCGACGCGCTTATCTTGTTCGAGCGCCCGCGCGAAGCTGTCTACGTGCGCAAGAAATGCACGCAAAGAATCGAATCTCACGTGCATCCGTGAGACCAGCGCGCGGCCGCTATGTTCTGCGCATGCGCACTGCTTACACGTAGAAGCTCTACGTACCCAAAGCCTCTACGTACGTGAAACTAAAACTGTCTGATGTCACGGATATCTTCTGCGTGCGCAGCGGCACGTAGGAGTGGGAGAACGTCGTGTAGCGATGGCAATAGCGCAGCAGATATCAGTCGATATGCGCCGAGATGCCAGACCTTTCGAGATGCTAGAGCATGGTGTAAGACGTTTACTGGGATTTCGACAGATGGTGCACTACATTTTAGATATCCCCTGTTGGCTAGACGAATGCAATCAGACAGATAATCTCCACTTACGTTAGATCAACGCTCACCTTTCAACTAATCCGAGAGCATAGTGAAGAAGCGATGTTTTCAGGATCGACCTGCTGAGACGGTTAGAAACAGAGAGAGCGAGCGGATGACAAAAAAGGCCCGGAGCGCACAGGAATGCCAGGCAACAATAACATACAAGGCAGCAATAGCCTGCGAAACGCTACGACGTTTCAGGAAAGCTGCCTGGTATTTTATCGAACGACTGCCACGGCTGGTGGATGCAGTGCGCAATATCCATACGCGTAAGTTTTCTGCGCAAAGAAAAGCTTATACGAAGTTGCAGGGTGCCAGATGAAAGTATGCACTGATAAGATTGATGAAGAGAATTAGTTATTGTGCTTGCTTCTGGGACGTCTACTCTGAGCTTCGTCAATTTTCTTCAAAAATAATTTTGTATTCATAACAGAATATTGGCAACACATGGCAAATTAAAAAGGAATCTCACACACTTCATTTGCATCAGGTATAGTTTTTTAAGGGTTGTATTAGTTGTGGAGCCACACACTAAAGAGAAAAATCATACAACGTATGAATAAAAAATAACTTATATAGTAAAAACTTTACATTATATGGCAGCACTGTTCTGCGAGATTTCCAGAAGTGTGCACTGCACAAACTGCGAGAGCTGCATATGGTAGGTTTTTAAGTTACCCTTGTCAATAAGTTATCGTTATCGATAAAGTGGTTCCCCTCTTTTGTTCACTTTTGTTTGTGACTATATAAGGTGTAACATGTATTTTTGTCTTTTTTGTTTATTGATTTTTCACGCCACTAAAATAATCGCCGCTATTGACTGCACTACACAAAAGTAGCTGTTGGCTTTTCTCTAGCTGCATCTACAAAGAGCAGTCTTTACCCACTGCTTACCTATCATAACTAATGATAAAACAAAGATTAGTATTGTCATATCGGAATCGTAAGTAAACAAAAAGCATATACGAATAAGTGCACGACAGATGCAGCTTTCAAACTTCACTACATAGAGTAAGGAAGGCTGTTTAGGGTTGCATATTGTGGATTTACGTGAGAAGTACCAAGACTACATAGACATATACGCTGACGACTTCTTCCTGTCATACTGCTCTGCCGCAGCAGTCGTTCCTGAAAAAACCACCACTGAGAAGTTCAAAACTTGGGACCTAACAACGTCTACGTCCGCAGGACTGGCAGAAATTGGAGTCCCGTTGTCCTATATTAACAAAGACCCAACGCAGAAATTCGCGATATTCTGTGGCCCTAAGGCGTCGCTGTAGTGTTTGCTGTCAGCAGTGCGCCGCTGTCACAACGAATTCTTGTTTGAAGTTGTGGAGGTCATGCACTATCGGATGGAGAACGAATATGAAATTAGTTCTAGTGGCTACTTAACCACTGCGCATGGTATTATCGGCGATGAATATGATGATGAAACTGCCATTCGGCCCATGTATTGGAACGCCGCCTATTTGCCGAACCGCTACTTATAACAGACGCTGCAAGCGAGCTCCGCGAGAGTTCACGGCAAAATGTACCTCCTATATAAATGGAACGAAGTGCAGTCCTTGCATGCCAGACTTCATTCCCTGAACAAAACCTAAAGCTTCCGGTTTCCAGCAATATCTCTCCCAACAGAGGCGGTCATTTTGTGTCAGCTGTGGTTGGACGCCGCGTTTACCAATGACTAAGCATTCCACAGAGGCATAACATACACCACAGTCTGTGACCTGTGCGGCGATAGAGAAACAACTCGGCATATTCTGTGCGGCTGCCCACAGTACAGTGCACAAAGACAACCACTCTCCAACGTGTTCAGCCAGTTAGACGAGCGGCCAGTGTCGGTATAGGAAGAATACTATGACACCTAGAGGACATAACGTCTCATCAGAAAGCCACGCAAGCGCTGCTGCGTTTGCGATCGATCGGCGTTATGTGAACGTCTTTAATTGTAACGACTCTCCTGGAGCTCCTTCTTCCCTATCCCTATAGTGCTGGGTCGCAATCGGAAAGATCTCGTCGGCCTGCTTAGACTCTGTCATTTCCCCTTTTTATTTTCTCTCTCTATGCGCGCTTTTTTTTTTCCACTTTTAGCATATTTCGTTTTAGAAGAAGCGCAGAAAGCCTATGAGAACTCCATTACCTTTCCGCATTTCTTCCAAGAGACAACGATGACACACATGACAATATACTCTTGCTGTTACTGGTTTAATGCCAATGACTATGTAAATCTCCTACCTCTCACACACGCGTTGATCTTTGAAAGTGCTTTTTTTTTGTAGTTTCCGTTTCCCTCATCTTTTTCCCCAGTGTCCTCACTATGGAGGTGCATGTATTTGAGCTCTTTAGTCGGTCATTCTTGTTATCCATGGGCCCCGAGTTTTCCTTCGCAGCTAATTTTGCTTTGTGCTGTTATCGCTTAAAGAAAGCGCGACGAATATCACCATTCGCCGCCTCGTTCGCGATTTTTCTACGTGCCCCCTGTGCAGACTTCTAGACGTTACTGAAAAAAACATTTAACCGATTTCAATTACAATTAAAACCCCATAAATGTAATCGTAAAATTACTCTAGAGTAATCGATTGCTTCCTGTTGTAACTTCAGAGCCGGACATGCTTTTCAAATCCTTTATTAGGGCATGCCAACTGGCAGCCACAACACAACACAAAGAACACAGTAACGTAGGGCACACGCCCATATATACAAGTATCTCCAGGTTACACATGCGCAGTGGCGACCATTCACTTATCACTGCAACTACGACACATGTAGCATATCGCGATATGAACACAACACTCCCTTTCTGACAAACTTTAAGTCCGGCTACTATAGCCCCAGCGATCAGGCCCCCGGCGTTGTCGGTTGCTTCTTCGGAGCGTAGGCATGTCCGGTTGCGGCATATTCTCCGTGCTCGACTGTTGTGGGGGCGGTGGCAGCGTCGTCGCCGAAGTAGTTTGGTCCCGTTCTTCGGGCACATGTGGCAGCTCGAATTCGCAGTCCACAGCTGACTCTTTCTCCCGTTCCAGACAGGAGTGGCGCAAATGATCGGCATGCACATATCGAACACGATTTCCCACCAACACTAAGTATGTACATATTGATTTGACCTGCAACACTCTACCCGGTAACCACTTTACAGTCTCTCCGCGCACCGATCGTACCAGTACGCACTCATTCACAGCAAAAGAACGGAACCTAGCGCGCCGCTTGTCAGCGGATGTTTTCACCTTCTCTGCTTGGTCAGTCAAAACACCGCTCACATCTGGTCGTAGTAACGATAAGCGGGTCCTCAGTTTCCGTCGCAGAAACAATTCTGCTGGTGATTTCCCAGTGAAAGTGTGTGGTGTTGCGCGATACGAGAACAGGAAATTATCTAGGCGATGTTGTAGTGACCTGTTTGTACCTTTCCTTTCGTCATCCATTAACTGCTTCAGGAGAGCCTTCTTAGTTGTTTGCACCGCTCGCTCGGCCGCTCCATTAGATTGCGGATGATACGGTGGAGTGAGCGCATGTTTCACGCCATTCGCTTTGAGAAAAGTTATGAATTCCGCTGCGCGGAACTGAGGCCCGTTATCTGTGACCACTTCCACAGGCAACCCGTGCGACGCAAACCAGGAACGCACAGCCTCGACTGTTTTCGCAGCTGTTGTCGACTGCATGCATTTAACCTCTACCCATTTGGAAAACGCGTCTACCGCAATAAGAAACATTTGCGATTCTTTTTCCGCAAAATCCAAGTGGACTCGTTGCCGTGGGTGTTCACAAACTTTCCATGAAAATAAAGGAACTGGCTGCGTTACAGGAAGTACTGCCTGACAGATGCTGCATTTGCGCACCGTCTTTTCAAGGTCATCGTCGATACCCGGCCACCAGACCATTGACCGTGCAACAGCCTTCATTTGTGAGATCCCGAGATGCTGCTCGTGTAAGAGTGCTAGTACTACAGCCTTCAAGCTTTCAGGGACAACAACCCTGTTGTTCCAAACAATACAGCGCTCGTCCACCGTGAGCTCAAAACGGCGAACCCAAAACGGTTGCAGTTCCGCACTGACAGTCTTTGCCATATCCTATTTGCCATATCCTTTGCCATATCCATGCCATATCCTATTTCGCACGACTTGCAGCAAACTGTCACACCCTGTTGCACGCTCAATGTCTTTCGCGGTTAGCGGCAAATCTGACAACGTGGAAAAGTAACAAATTGCGTCCTCTTCATGCCCCACTTCCGACAACGGTAGCCGTGACAAAGCATCAGCATGCGAGATGGCGGTGCCCGGCTTATGCGTAATTTTGTAACGATAATCTGCTAGAAATGTCAGCCATCTGTGCACCCTGGCAGTTGCCACGGCACCGCAATGTCGGTGTGGGTCTAAAAGAACCGTCAGTGGTTGGTGATCCGTTAAAATGTTAAATGCTCTGCCATAGAGATACTTGTGGAATTTTTTTACTCCAAAGACGATGCTCAGTGCCTCTTTCTCGATTTGTCCGTAGTTTCGCTCGGACACTGACAGCGACCTTGAGGCGAAAGCGATATATCTTCTCTTGGCCGTTCACGACATGCGATAGTACGGCTCCTAGGCCATACTCTGAAGCGTCACACGTGAGGTGAATTTCTTTTGCCACATCATATATTTCCAACACACTTTCATCCGTCAACAATGTTTTACACTTGTTGAAAGCGTCGTCACATAGTCGGGACCAGTGCCACTTGGTTTCCTTGCGCAGCAAGCCATGGAGAGGCTCCAGTACTGTTGCTACATTTGGTAAAAATTTTGCGTAGAAATTGACCAGACCCAAAAACGCCTTTAATTGCGTGACATTGTCTGGCTTGGGTGCATTCTTTATCGCCCTTACCTTGTCACTGGTAGGGTGCAACCCATTGCCATCAACTTCGTGTCCCAAGTAGGCTACTCTTTTTTGAAACAAGCTGCACTTTTCCGCGTTGACTTTGATACCGTATTGGCTTAGGCGCATGAGCACTTGTTCAACTCTTTCACGACACTGCTCGTAGCTAGCTCCCGCTATGATGACATCGTCAAGATAGCAAGCCGTGCCTTGGAAGCCCCCCAGGACTTGGTCCATTACCGCCTGAAATGCCGCTGGTGCACAGGCTACACCATAGGGTAGGCGCCTGTACCGGAATAGGCCCATATGCGTGTTAACGGTGAGCAGTTCCTGGGCGTGCTCATCTTATTTCAGTTGCAGATACGCTTTACTCAGGACAAGGACCGAAAACACCGCTCCACCTTGCAACGTGGTGAAAATATCTTCAGGCAGCGGTAGAGGGTAATGGTCAACTTCCACGAAAGGATTGACGGTGACCCGGTAATCCCCGCACAGTCGAATCCCGCTATTCTTTTTCGGCACTACCACCAGCGGTGTGGCCCACGCACTGTGCCTCACGCGGTACACAATGCCTGCCTTTTCCATATTGATTGATTGATTTGTGGGGTTTAACGTCCCAAAACCAGCTCCGATTATGAGAGACGCCGTAGTGGAGGGCTCCGGAAATTTCGACCACCTGGGGTTCTTTAACGTGCACTGACATCGCACAGCACACGGGCCTCAACATTTCGCCTCCATCGAAATGCAGCCGCCGCGGCCGGGATTCGATCCCGCGACCTTCGGATCTGCAGCCGAGTGCCATGACCACTAGACCACCGTGGCGGGGCCCTTTTCCATATTAAGCAACTCTTGTTCTACTTGCTCGCGTAACGCGTATGGCACTGGTCTCGCTTTACAAAAAACAGGAGTAGCACCCTTCTTAAGCACAATACTAGCGTGAAACCCTTTAATGGCCCCGTATCCTGGTTGAAATACCTCGCGGTACTTATCAGTTAGCTGTGCTTCTTCACGTACGTTCTGCACCCGTACCACATTCGGCCAGTCGAGCTTTATTTTCGTCAGCCACTCCCGTCCCAATAATGTTGGCATTCTAGCCCCTGTGCTATCCTTAGCAATCACTAGTGGCAAGCGAACGTGTTGCCTCTGGTACTTTACATCAACATCCATAATACCTTTGACCGTGACAGGCGTGCCATTGTAGGTGACTAGCCTAACATCGGTTTCCCTGAAACTTGCATCGGGAAAATGCTTTTGTCACGTGTGAGTGGGGGACGCTACGGCCAGACATTCTCGGAAGACGCGATGCCTGCGAAGAGAGGCATGGTGCGAGCCCTGTGCGCGGGTGCTAAGGAGGAGGAAGCGGCCGCTCGAGCCCGCACGCATCGGAGCAAAGGAAAGAAAGAAAGAAAGAGAAGAAGAAGAAGAAGAAGAAGAAGAAGAAGAAGAAGAAGGAAACACACGGACCTCGGAATGCGCGGGGCCGGAGTCGATGCAGTTCGGCGAAAAGAAGCAGCCTGTGGCCGGCATACAGCTATGACCGTGCACCACGCTCGCCCCGCCGTTCGCGACCGGGTGTCAAATGTCAGCTCCTCGCTGGCTGCGAAAACGGCGCGAAAGCGCGAAATAAAGGAGAGCGACTTTGGAAGCGGTGGAGAAAGGACGTGCGGAGCTCGTTATCCGTCTTGGGTGAGGCACCACCTCGGCTACGCTCCGAGCCACGGTCGTCTCATCGTCCCTCCGGCTACGCTCCGAAGGCCCCAACGGAGACCTCACATCGTTCCGACTGCTCCCAAGACTCTCCACATTTCAAGTGGTATTTGGACTTTATCATTGTTGAATTTATTGCAACTAATTATCTGGCATATTGGACATTAGATAAGAAACTTTAATAGGTCAATTTGTTAGTGCATGCTCCACTTCATTGGTTTGTTTGTTTGTTGGTTGGTTTGTTTGTTGGTATGACTAGTATTTTGCAGATTTGTTAGTTTGTACATTGCTCTTATACGAGTATTAAAAGTGTTTGTGCTTATGAAACGGTTGTGCATCTCTCTGGTCTAATTCACATTACCGAACACAACAAAAAAAGGTGACACAGTGGCGAGCCTGCCAGGATCCCTATATACTTTGTCCCTTTGTTCGGAAGTGAATTTATTGCTACGCTTGTGTTCGTACAAAGGCCAGAGGGATGGACCTCCAGAAGCTTATGGTGACAGCGGAAAGGCTGGGTTTCACTAAAGAGGAAACGTTGAGGCTCTATGAGGAAGAGAATACGAGGCAGAGAGAGGAAAGGGCGCTGGCCCGAGAGCAAGCTCGCGTGGAGAGTGAGAGAGCAAGTGAACTAGAGGCTAGAGCCGTGCGGATGGCAGAGATAGAGGAGAGGAAAATGCGAGAGGAACGGGCGCTGGCCCGAGAGCAAGCTCGCGAGGAAAGTGAGAGAGCAAGTGAACTAGAGGCTAGAGCCATGCGGATGGCAGAGATAGAGGAGAGGAAAATGCAACACGAGAAAGAGTTGCTGGAGCTTAAGTTGCGCCTTTCGGCTGCTAACGGAGGGGCTGTGCCTGATGAGCCAGCATTACTGACGGATGGTAGTGTCGCGTCCAAGAAATATTTGTCCGAGGAAGTTGATGGCTCTGTTCGATGAGAAAAGAGACGACTTAGATGCGTATCTGCATCGGTTCGAGAGAATTGCGCTAGGGCAAGGATGGGATAGAGACGAGTGGGCAACAGCACTGAGCCTGTGTTTAGTAGGAGAAGCTCTTACGGTTTTTGGGCGTATGCCAGCTTCAGAGTCCATGGATTATGAGAAGGTGAAGAGAACTCTGCTCCAAAGGTTTCGTTTGACGGGAGAAGGTTTTCGCGACAGATTCCGTAGCAGTAAGCCGAGCGATGGCGAGACGGGGGTACAGTTTGCGGCTAGGCTGGCCAGTTACTTTGATCGCTGGCTGGAAATGTCCGACACCGACAAATCTTACGAGGGTGTGAAAGATCTTATGGTGGCAGAACAGTTTTTAGCCTGCTGTCAACCTAGACTGAGAGTATTTTTGAAGGAGAGGAAACTGAAATCAGTGTCGCAACTAACTGAGTATGCCGACCAGTTCTTGGAGGCCCAAGGCCAATGCAACCTAGGAAAGGGCAAGGAAGAAGCATTTAAGTCATCAGTGGGAGATGGGGAGAAGACGAGAATACAGGACAATGTGCCCAGGGTGCCCATAAGATGCTTCATCTGTAACCGTACCGGACACAGGGCAGTGGACTGCAGAGTTAGAGTGACACGAGGGCAAGCGGAGGCATTTTGCCAAGCCTGTAAGAGAGCAGGACATAGAACCGAAAGTTGCAGGTTCCAGACGCAACCGAAAGTCGCGTGCGTTTTGTGCCCGGAAGAGATAACCAGGCCGGCGTCTGATGTTGATTTACGAAGTAAGATGACGAAGGTTACAAGGCTCGAGGATCACGGAGAGAAAGAGAAGACCATATTTGGGACCCGCATGCCAGTCGTCGAGGGTGAAATTCATGGGCAGCGCGTCTCTGTGTTGAGAGACAGCGGTACGAACACGGTGCTAGTGAGAAAAAGCCTTGTGAATGACGAAGAGCTAACGGGGGAGTACTCGTCAGTTCTCCTGGTGGATAGCTCAGTGAGGTGGCTACCCGAAGCGAAGATCGTCGTTTCCACACCATATTACACTGGCTCAGTGGTAGCAAAATGCTTGGAGGAGCCATTATACGACCTGGTGATTGGAAACCTACCAGGGGTGAGACAGGTCGACAAGCCGGATCTGGAATGGACGATGAGTCAGCAGGGGGCACAGAAGGAAATTATGGCCGCTGAGGAGGAATACAAAGAAAAGTTGACAACGGCCAGAGCAGGGGATCAGCAAAGCGGCGGTTTGGATCACGGGGCGACATCAGAAGGGCGCATCCAGTCAATTTCATCGGCGGTAGCTACCCGAGCGGCCACATCTAAGCAGCGAAAAGTACCGCAGCTTAGAGTACCTGCAGCCGAGATGCTAGAGGTGACGCCAGAAGAGGTCGCTCAAAAGCAGAAAGACGACAAATCACTCGCCAATTGTTTCAAGAAGATCGGGGAACCCCTGAAAAGAAAGAAAAGCCGAACAATTTATCAGTTTCTCCTGCGAGACGGTCTCTTGTACCGAAAGTGCACGTTCAGCTCGGGCAGGGAAACGCTACAGATGGTGATACCAAAGGAACTGCGGGCAGCTGTGCTGTGCCTCGGGCATGATTCTATTACGGCTGGGCATCAAGGAGTTAAGGACACGGAGAATAAGATTGTAGAAAACTACTTCTGGCCAGGTCTACAAAGCGACGTGAAGAAGTATGTCAGAGCATGCACAATGTGTCAGCTCACAGTACCGAAAAGCAGAGTGGGAAACCCGCCACTAAGAAGCAAGTTGAAGAAACATGAGGAGAGAGACGCAGTTACCGAGCAGGTGATGGCCTGTATGGTTGTGGAGGAAGGAGATATGGCGACAGAGCTACCGTTTCACAGCACAAAGGAGACAATGGGGATTAAGTAGATTATTACAAACGCAGCCCGATGTGCTGCGAAGAGGGCGCAACTGAAAGAAGTTCCGAATGCAAACTGATCAGCCGCTAGAATGTCTGACTAGGTCAACTAAGCTGTCGAATGGAAGGCTTGTCATATGGAGCTTAACGCTGCAAGAGTACGAGTTTTACGTGGAATATATCAAAGGGCGTGAAAACGTAGGGGCCGACTTTCTTAGTAGGATTAATTAGGGCCCAACACTGTGGTTCTCACATTTTTAATATGCTCGTGCGAGTGTCGTGTTGTTTCATGCACTGTATTTGATTTTTGTGGTGTTCTTTGTGCTGTGCAAGTAGCGTGTGCGGTGAACATTTCTGTGTAGCGTGTGTGGACGTGGCCTGTGCGCGAGGGACAGCAGTTTTCCCTTCCGGTAAAACTCTTCGGAGGGGGGCAATTGTCACGTGTGAGTGGGGGACGCTACGGCCAGACATTCTCGGAAGACGCGATGCCTGCGAAGAGAGGCATGGTGCGAGCCCTGTGCGCGGGTGCTAAGGAGGAGGAAGCGGCCGCTCGAGCCCGCACGCATCGGAGCAAAGGAAAGAAAGAAAGAAAGAGAAGAAGAAGAAGAAGAAGAAGAAGAAGAAGAAGGAAACACACGGACCTCGGAATGCGCGGGGCCGGAGTCGATGCAGTTCGGCGAAAAGAAGCAGCCTGTGGCCGGCATACAGCTATGACCGTGCACCACGCTCGCCCCGCCGTTCGCGACCGGGTGTCAAATGTCAGCTCCTCGCTGGCTGCGAAAACGGCGCGAAAGCGCGAAATAAAGGAGAGCGACTTTGGAAGCGGTGGAGAAAGGACGTGCGGAGCTCGTTATCCGTCTTGGGTGAGGCACCACCTCGGCTACGCTCCGAGCCACGGTCGTCTCATCGTCCCTCCGGCTACGCTCCGAAGGCCCCAACGGAGACCTCACATCGTTCCGACTGCTCCCAAGACTCTCCACATTTCAAGTGGTATTTGGACTTTATCATTGTTGAATTTATTGCAACTAATTATCTGGCATATTGGACATTAGATAAGAAACTTTAATAGGTCAATTTGTTAGTGCATGCTCCACTTCATTGGTTTGTTTGTTTGTTGGTTGGTTTGTTTGTTGGTATGACTAGTATTTTGCAGATTTGTTAGTTTGTACATTGCTCTTATACGAGTATTAAAAGTGTTTGTGCTTATGAAACGGTTGTGCATCTCTCTGGTCTAATTCACATTACCGAACACAACAAAAAAAGGTGACAGCTTTAAACATTCTGTTTCACACATTACCGATACGGCTGCGCCTGTATCAAGCTCCATCGGAATCTCTCTTCCGTTTATCAGCAACGACACTACAATGGCAGGCGTTCCCGCCCTACGGTCTGTGTGACACAGGGTCAACAGCTCATCACGCGTTGCTTCATTCTCCAGGCAATGAACAGGCGTCCTAGTTTTACACATTTTGGCTACATGACCTTTCTTGTTACATTTAAAAGAACGGCTGTTCATGAACGGACAACTTACAGGAGAGTGCCGCCCACCGCAACGATGACACACCTTAGTCTCTTGTGGGCCCGCTGGTGAAGCAGTTTTCGGCGTGGCACTCCGGGCATAGTCCCCACCGGTTGCTTGCCGCTGCCCCGCGGCTGTTTCCTTGTGCCAGTGAACGTCGCTGTCGACTGGGGTGCCCGTTGAGAGGGTCGCCACCATTTCCCGAGTGCCTCTAGTAGCAGATTGTTGTTATGTGGGGTTTAACGTCCCAAAACCAGTTCTGATTATGAGAGACGCCGTAGTGGAGGGCTCCGGAAATTTTGACCACCTGGGGTTCTTTAACGTGCACTGACACCGCACAGCACGCGGGCCTCAACATTTCGCCTCCATCGAAATGCAGCCGCCACAGCCGGGATTCGATCCCGCGACCCTCGGATCAGCAGCCGAGTACCATAGCCACTAGACCACCGTGGCGGGGCTCTAGTAGCAGATTCCATGGCTGCTACAATACTGCAGATGCGGTCCTAGGTTAATTCTGCATCAGGTGTCGCCAGAAGACTGCAACGTATG
Organism: Hyalomma asiaticum; assembly: GCA_013339685.2. Classification (NCBI taxonomy): domain Eukaryota; kingdom Metazoa; phylum Arthropoda; class Arachnida; order Ixodida; family Ixodidae; genus Hyalomma; species Hyalomma asiaticum. Next base: position 223,601,873 of record CM023481.1, read on the forward strand.
CTATCGGAACACAATCCCGCGATGAGACGATCTCGCAGGGCTTCCTCAAGAAATGTGCCGTACTCACACGTTGCAGCCAGTTTCTTGAGTCCTACTATGAAGTCCCCGATGCTTTCGTGCGGTTCCTGCTTGCGTTGGTTAAAACGGTATCTTTCCGTCACCACGGAGCACTTCGGGGAGTAGTGCTTTTTCAGCGTTGCGATGACCACGTCATACGTCTCCTCGGTAGGCGTTTTCGGCAGAAGAAGGCTCCTGAGCGTGACGTATGCCTTCTCCCCGATGGACGTCAGTAGCACTTGCAACTTCTTGTCCTCTGCGATGTCGTTAGCAGCGACAAAACACTCGAACCGCTCGCAGAAAACATCGCAGTTGTCACCGTCCGGATCAAACTCTGGAAGCTTTCCAAGCATGGCACCCCGAACTGCTGCTGTTTTTCCGGCTGCCGGGGTCCCACCCTCGTCGCCAGTCATGTTGTAACTTCAGAGCCGGACATGCTTTTCAAATCCTTTATTAGGGCATGCCAACTGGCAGCCACAACACAACACAAAGAACACAGTAACGTAGGGCACACGCCCATATATACAAGTATCTCCAGGTTACACATGCGCAGTGGCGACCATTCACTTATCACTGCAACTACGACACATGTAGCCTATCGCGATATGAACACAACACTTCCTTATGTTATTTCTTATACAACCTTAAAGACTATTTGCAGTGACAGCTTTGCGCAGTTGAAAGGAGATGGCTTCAACGGCGCGCGGCGCCCTTCGGACACTATTGCCTTTTAGCGGCCTCCGAGTAGAGAAGGAGAGTGACTATGCTCCATAGCGAAAGCGCGGCAAGCGGGGTCTGACAATGGCCGTTTGCTGAACCCTTTAGTCCTTGTTTGTGCGCGCTGTTTCACCATGATAGTATACCAACTCGCCCAACATGCTACCTTGCTCCTGTTAGAGCCCTGTGTCTTGTTCAGGGACGTGGTATTAACAGTTGTGCCATGGTCTGATGCAGGAACTGTGGTGGAGACATTGAGCAGTGGAACACGAGGGTCAAACACTGTCAAACAAGTTGATGGCCCCGGCAAATCGACTGTAGTACTCTGGAGACTTTCCATCGTGGTCGAATGTCTTGGCCAAGTATTCGCAGAACTACGCAAAGGGTCTTTATGAAATGGGGTATTGATAAAAACAGTTAGCGGGAACTGATTCTTTGCGCTCCTCAAGATATTTGCTGTCGTCTGAAAGAACTAAAATTAAGCGGTAAAATTACATACTGATATTGAACTGATCGTTGGGATTCCTAATTCATAGTTTCCTAATTAAACTTACGCTCATGTAACGCAGGAGAAAGCCGGTTTGCACATCCCATATTTATCAAGTTTGTTATCTGACGTTCGCATACTCAATGTTGCGCAGTCGTTGTGTTATTAATCCGATGTTTTATATGGAATGCGGGCACGCACCACGCGATACCTTATAATTGTTAACAGTGACGTGAACGGTAAACATTTCAAGTTATTGAGGCCATCACCTAGCTGCCAGTGATGTTCATACACTCGCATCCATGTCAATTTAGGTATATTCCATGTGAACGAGGCGCCATTTACGCGCCTTTTTTTTTTTAACGAGACCCCACCGACGGTGGGGTCTCTTTACCGCTTCGCATGAACCAGCTAAAGGTTTCGACTTGATGCTGTTTGGACACTAAGTTGACGGAACCTCTCTTAATAATGGAGAATTTGGAAGGTTCGAACGGGAGTGCTCGTTCATAAACCTCTTGAGTTGCCAATAGCCTGTATGCCCCTGTCAAATATGAGGGTTGTGATTGCGATCTAAAGTGATCGTAATGCACAGTCGAAGATGGATAATCTCGGTTGGACTCTAATGCACAACAGAGGAATCAAGTAATAAACACACCTGATATGTGGTGATCACGTATATAGCTCTAGAACACAGAATTTGCATTGAGGCTGAATAGCAATATTGAAGGTGGCTATGTAGATGAACTTTCATCCGCTTTGTATCGATGCATTCGCTCTACCGCGATCGGTTGTACCGTGATCGAAATTGCCCGGGTTACAGAGGTAATGTTAGGCAACATGCAGTTTGATCACCCAACGCAACTTGCCAATCTGAAGCCAGTAAATAAGCGAAACGAACTACTACTCTACCCTCATCGTGGTGAATTGCCCAGAAGTAGGTAACTGAACCAGTGTCTGCAGGAGAATGCATACCTAAACATATGTCTGAATAGCTATAGAACACCGGCCAGCAAACGAGATGTACCTCACAAACAAGCACGATACGATTACTCACTCGCTCCATAGCGATTCCTCACTCGCTGCATAGCGATTCCTCACTCGCTGCATAGGCCGTCAGACAAAGCGCGAAAGCCACTGGGTAATAATTTCAATTAGATCATGACTTAAATACAGTGCGCTGGTCAGCGAAAAAAAAAGGTAATTAAGAAACGAAGTGATGAACGACGGCACAAGAAGACTTCTGCGTGAGGTAGGGACGCGCATGACCGACGATGGGGTGCCAAACACCCATATATACAACGTTAAAATTACAGTTTCCCAGTTACATGTTCGTTCCACCATGGACCAAAACTTCATGCCGTTGACGTAGTTGCTTTAATCGGTATATTTAAAAGACCAGCGCTTGACGCACCGCTGCCCGCGCTGCTTCACGACGGCCACTGCGGCTGCCGCCTCCGCTTTGCGGGCCTGCTAAAGGCCATTCATGCCCGCGCGGCCACGTGATCAAAAATGGCCCCGCGCATGTGCCGCTGCTGCAAACGGTCTGTAATGACAGCCCATACGCATATAGCAATGACATAAGCAGCGAGGCCGCCGGTAAATCGACTGGTAAGAATAAGACCTGCACGTACACGTGCCTCATTTTCTTTTTGTCAAAGGCAGCGGCACGAGCACTGAGTGACACACATTGTTTCTTGCACAGCACTTTTGTTTCATCTCCGACGTGAGTTTTCAACAATTGTATTCATTAACCATGGGGAAAGAATCCCACCGAAAAAGGAATCGTTACCGTTCAGTTTCATGAAGGGATAAAGTTTAGCAAAGCAATGAATTGGCTGTTTGGTGATGGTTCAAGTTTTTTTTTAATCGTAGCTGGTTTTGGGACGTGAAACCCCAGAAATCAATCAATCAATGTTCATCACTTTTCCTTGCATTTTGTACTGCGATGCAGGGACGAAACAGGGACTACGGGACCGGTGGTGCGCAAACTCACAACTGCTTTATTCACACTTTGCGAAGTATCAAATAAAGGTTAATAATCAGATAAATGGCAGGAGGAGAAATGAATCAGCGCACCCTCGTTACACTTAAATGACAACTTCGGTGATTTTTCAGTGTCCACGGATCTCGGTGAAATTTTCAGCATATGTTCTCCTCGGTACTGTAATAATACAAGCCGAGCGGAGCAGTTACAAGTCATATAGCTTTCCTGAAAACGCATTTTAAAAATATTTAGCGGATTCCAATGCGGGCCACTCTGTGTTTTTGTCATCATTACTTTCAACGTTGCCTGCCCGAGCAGGCGGGTGGTCAAGAGCAGCAAAATGCTGATACTTCAGTGCTCTACGTTGCTGTGAAGTTCAGAAAATCTGGCATAACTCAATATATCGTCGGCTGACATCACCGCTATCATTTTTATGGCACAAGGTCCATATTTCTGATCGATGAGAGGCTGTTACGTCATCACATACGCTGTACGAAGCATCTACCCGTTTCGGTTTTGGTTTGAACACATCGTTCATTTGGTTATTTAAAATTATTGGTCAGTTTCTGAGCAAATTGAACCACCCTGTCTGCTGCAGGACAATAATTGTCGTAGGAAAACAGCGATTTCAGAATATGGCAAAAAAAAAAAAAAAAAAGAACACCGTAGTCCCCCTTTAGCGCATAGACGAAATGGAATTTTCAAGGGCGATACACACTTGTTTGCCGCGAGTGTGTCCTAGCTTACGAATGCATTTGTTATAGTCTGTCCTCGTTTCATGTCTGTTTACTGTGGGTAAACTTTTCGCTTTATCCCACCTTTCACCTTCACCCATTCATCCGATTGTTAACCTGTGCTTGACATTCGCAAGATGTGAATGAAGCAGTTGTGAGTCTGCGCACCACCTGTCCTGTAGTCCCCCTCTCGTAATACGAAGTGCAAGAAAAAAATAAAAAAAATCGTGATATCACTGCATAAATCTTTTATTCATAAGAGGCCTTTAGCCATCACGGAAATTAAGGAAAATGGCAATCACGTGTGGCTCATAGCTGCATTTAATATGCGCGTGTGAGTCAGGAATATGCGGGTGTAGCTCACGTAAGAAAGACAGAAAGACAGGAAAAGAAAAGGAAGAATGAAAGAAAGAAATCACGCGTAGCTAGCTCCCACACACCCTCCCCCATTCTCCCTAGATATAAGGGTAGTGCACATTTAAGTGACACAAGGGTTCACAACACCGCCGAGGAGCGAGAGCCAATAGCAGACATCTAAGTCAAGGTTTAGGGTCGCGTACAAGATGTTTTTGTTTAGGGGTTGATGCGTCAAATTTCAAAGCGCAGCTTGAAATTATAAGCACGAAAATTTGAGGTATGTACGTCCAGGTTCCAATTTTCCCTACTCAATTTTACCGGCCGCCTCGCCATTTATGCAGCGCTATATTTCAGATAAGAGGTCTTTGTTTCCAGTTTATTCATTTTATGTTTTGTCCTCGACACCTCGTTCAATTTTGGCAGTAGATATTTCTCGTTGTTTGCGCCGGCCATTTTCCTGCGTTTCCTCGTGCACAGGGGTTTATGCAGGATTTCGACTGTTCTTTTTTTTTTTTTGGGGGGGGGGGGGGGCGTGGAGGGGGAGGCAGGGGAGGCGTTACCCATGGTGTAACCAGTACGCAGGGGGTGTGTGGTTACCAAGTCATTGGTTGTCTGGAGAATTATTTTCTTGGGGGGGGGGGGGAGAACTCAACTGGGGGCGCTACGGGGGGGGGGGGATGTTGGGGGAATGTGTATAAATCCCTGCTCGTGAAGATCGACGTCCGCTGACACGGTCAAGACCACCTCCACAAACGCGCTAGAAGGAAGTGAGGTGTTGTAGCGCACGAACATAACGCGGACCAGTTCGTGATTACGCAGCGCTACGATACATGCCTCCGAGTAAACCGTAATTTCTAATATCGTAATGTATTGCAGAAAAAGTAATTGAATTACAAGGATAGCTGCTCTTTAGAAGAAGTAAATGAAATGCTAAAATTACAGCAGAATGCAAATTATGTAATTGGTTACAAGTAATAGATTACATTTAACGTGTTACGTACAACTCTGCCCCGATGTCAATCGTCCAGCTGATCATTTGTGAAATTCCAGCTTAGACAAGGCTGTTGATTTTTAAGCGCAGAACTTTATTTGCAAACGTTAGCGCTGAAGTTTTTACTGGTTTCGAAATTACTCGCAAAAGCTTACGTACTGCCTCACGTACTTTCGGAATTCTATAGGGTGGCTTTTCCTTTCCTGTTGGTAAGTTCACGTTGGCGTTCGAGGTTGCGGTTGAGGGCTCCTGTTGCAGTCTACCGAGGAACAGCCGAATTCGGCTTCCTGCTACAGCTTCGCTCGGAACCGCCTGCTGTGTAGATGGTTAAACTGCAGAACCAGCTGGACTTAACGACGATAATTCACCAGTAAAACAAGCACTAGAGAGGTCTTCGTTGTTCTATCGCGAACGCGTCGCGTCTTCCATGTTCTCCTGTGATGGACCAATTTTGGGGAACTATTCGCGAAGTTCTTTCCATGATGGTTACCTTCAATTAAAAAAAAGACTAAGGCCAGTTTCGCGCCTGTGAAATCTGAGCAAAATAGCGCATCTACACTCTAAAAAAAAGTAGTGCTTTGCAAAACGTTTTCTTGGGCTTGTTTAAGTCATGTTGCCCTTATTTTTTGCTGTTTTTTTCTTGTTTATGTGAAGCACCCCATTGGACCTTTAAGTGTTGCTGTCGTTTTCTTATTACATCTCTTGTTTTAGGAGCACACGTGCTTCCGGTTGGGAATGAGTAAAAAAAGATTGTTTCCTGTGTTTTGTTTCTGTTTTTTATGTTTTTAGCATTTATTGTTTTTGTTCCTTTTCTTTGTTTTTCTTCGCCTGTGACCTATAATGATGCATCCATAATGATGCATCGCTTTGATGTTTGACGGACGGTTTTCTAGTATCTGTGCCATCCAGAACCGTTGTTGTCGCCATATATGAACCAATCTTACCAACAATCTGCAAGTAATTTTGTTGCTTTCTTTGGCCCTTTTTCCTTCCCCCAGCAGCGCCACATTTGCAATCTGATGGACACGGGTGCAACTGCTAAAAAAAAAAGAGAAAAGGTCACGGAGCATTCTGGTGTAAGCAAAAATGTTAGGGGCGAAGCTCCTTAAGGCGTGGGTCGGTCGTAGCCTGTATGTATGTATGTAGTAACCACCCGCGTGCCGAGAGGCACGCGCTCGCCCTCGGCGCGTGCTTCCCGGCGCGTGCCTCTGCTGTCTTGTGTGAGAGAGAGAGACAGAGCGAAAGGCACGCGTTGGCTATGGAAACGCTTGTCCGTCGCGGTGGTGTAGTGGTTACGGTACTCGGCTGCCACCCAAAATACGCGGGTTCGATCCCGGCCGCGGCGGTCGCATTTTCGATGGCGAAAATGCCAGAGGCCCGTGTACTGTGCGGTGTCAGTGCACGTTAAAGAACCCCAGGTGGTCTGAATTTCCGGAGCCCTCCATTACGGCCTTTCCCTCCTCTCTATCTCTTTCACTCCCTTCCCCCCCCCCCCCCCCCCCCCCACGGACGCTTAGCCGTGCTCCTTACATGGGCTGCAGAAATTAGCGTCCACCGGCAACCCATATATATATATATATATATGTATATATCTCCGGCTGAAACGTTGAATAAACGCTTTCCGCATTTTTGTTGCCAATTCCGAGGGTCTACTACTCATCTCTGCCTTCACGCCTCCGGCCTATTCACCACCATGACTGCTACTTCAAGACTGGCCTCCGGCGCACCCTCGGTGGCGCAACAAGTGCGGAAATTCCCGAAGCACCCACCGATCTCCGCTGTAATCGGGAACTCGCAGACCCGATACCTCCATCAGCACTTCGATCCATACGACAAGGCGGCTCCTGCGTTCATAACCGTCCGAGGGGCGTCCACGTTCGACATCGAAGGTGAGCTGAGAGCCATCCCAAGAACCGTAACAACACTGGTGTTCCATGTTGGTACAAGCGAGCTGCAAAGATTCGGCTGCCAGGAGACCCTCCGACGCATGCGACGACTAGTAAACAACACCCTACGGGCCCGCCCGGAGCTCCAAAGATTGATTGCGTCGTGTGTTCTACCGCGACACACAAACCGCCGACTGGATCACCCAAACGACGACTTCGTGGGGTGGTTCACCAGGGAAGCGCAAGAGTTGAACGACACGATCAAAAGGTACTGCCGTCGCCCCAGCAAAGTGACGTACCTGGACTACGGATTTGAGTCGCTCCCGCCCCGCCGCTTTCTGGCAGCGGATGGACTGCACCCCAGTTTCTCGGGGGTGGCTCTAATGGCCCAAACATTGAAGACCGTCCTCCGCCGAGGAAAAATGGAAACAGCGCCTGGGTGGTCTACCCAGGCTGCTTCGCCCAGAAGTACGCCTCCGTCAGTAAGGCAGCCGGAAGCCAACATCACCGGGCATCCCACAACTAGCCCGGCCGTCGCACCATCTAGCTCCGAATCTCAACGCACGACCAGCTGCGGACACTGTACGGTCGCAAGACTCGGGAGCCAGGACAACGCGCACCGACACGGAGTACCCCACTATCGCTGAAAGCCTCACGCCTAGCACCACAGTAAGGCGCTACAACCTGCGCAACTCCACTGTGCCAAGCCCTGGACCGAAGGAAGATTGACCTGCTATCGGTGAGTCCGATTCCCTGTCTGCTACCTACAGTGCCACCTTTTTGAAAGTGAGGAAGCTAACGGACAAACGAATCAGGCACGCATTACATAAATCGACACTTGAAGTATATCTGAAAGCCGGAATGACTCCCAAAGGCATAACACTTTCCTTCGCGCCCGCTATTACAAACCTTGACAAACGCGACAGGTCAGCGTGGCAAAACATTCTCCTCAACGCCTCTCTGGAACTAGTGAAAATCGCCATCAATCATAGCGAGAAACAGGTAAAACAACTAAGTAAGGCAACCACAACCCTTATACGATCTAATGACCCCTTATCAGAAGACGAAATAACAGCCCTTAAAGAATTCGAAAAAACCAAGCACCGTGAGCTCGTCGCGACGAAAATTCGTAAACTCCAACGAGATAAGGTTCCAACTCCCGCAATCCCCGAAATAACTACATTCGACTTTACCATCCCACCTGCTCCGCCGGCGGATATAGCTGGCGACCACACAGTTATCAACGAACCATCGGGCACCAGTGTAGTGAATCTTTCAAACACCACCCTGTCCGATGACGAAACGAAGCTACTGTCGAAAGGACTCAACTTTTGTCCAACTACGCCTTTCTATGACGAATTTCAGTTACTTCAAGATCTAGATAACTTTGCAAGAACTTTAAGACTTCGTGAATATTTCTTAGATAAACCGTCTAACCCTCAAAATGCACAGGTACGCCCAACAAGCGACTGGACACCGAACGCTCATCGCGACGAGTGTCTTGATTTGTACATAGCCGCTGTTCAAAGGGATATTACGCGTGAATACCAAAAACAGAACAGAAAAAGGCAGAACCTTACAAAATCTGAAAAAGCATGCCTTACCAATCTCCGTAACAGGACCGACATAACAATAAAACCAGCAGATAAAGGAGGTGCAATCGTAATTCTTAACACCTCCGACTACATTCAAGAAGGATACCGACAACTCAATGATTCCAAATTTTACGAGCGCCTTCTAGGGGACCCAACAACTCAGTACACGAAAATCGTAACATCGGAAGTGAATATGCTATTAGACAAAAGAAAAATAACGCCCAATGAACATAATTTATTGCGGCCAGCCAACCCCATTCCGGGTCGGTTTTACATGCTCCCCAAGATACACAAAACGGGCAACCCAGGGCGCCCAATCGTATCCGGCATTGGGACGATAACGGAACCTATATCAGGCTACATAGACAAACTAATAAGACATATCCCTACAATACTAGACTCATATGTCAAAGACACTACGCAATTCCTCGGAGAAATTTCAAACATATGTGTGCCAGAAGGATCATACCTGGTAACTCTCGATGTATCCTCCCTTTACACAAATATCCCGCATGAAGACGGAATAGCCGCTCTAATCAGCATGTACGCGCTTCACAGACAACCAGATACTCCAGACCACCACACAATTGCAAGTTTAGCTAGACTAGTCTTGGAACTCAATTCGTTTGAATTCAACAATGAATACTTTAGGCAAGTTAGCGGAACCGCTATGGGCACCAGGATGGCCCCCAGTTATGCCAATATCTTTATGGGACAACTGGAATCAAAATTTCTCTCTCAATCCCCTCTAAGACCACTTTTGTACAAAAGATATATAGATGATATCTTCTTTGTCTGGAAGCACAGCGAGGATGAACTGATTTATTACCTCCTACAACTGCGCACACCCGAATATTAAGTTTACCCATTCCTACTCTCGCACAAACATAAACTTCCTGGACGTAACTGTGAAAATTGAAAACGGCCGACTATCAACAAAACTATATCGGAAACCTACCGATCGGCAACAATATCTTCACTACCACAGCGACCACCCACGCCATTGTAAGAACAACATTCCATACAGCCAAGCACACCGTTTCAAACGAATCTGCTCAAAAGATGAAGATTTTGACTCGGCCACCCTGAATCTGAAAACCGTCCTTCACAAACAAAAGTATCCGCCACGTGTTATCGACGACGCCATCCAGAGGGCCAAAACACTGAACCGACAAGACCTCATTTCGAACCGTCCCACACAACGCGACTCTCAACGTACAAACCTGTGCTTAACGTACGAGGAGGAGGAAGGGGAAAACAGAAAGGCAGGGAGGTTAACCAGAAGGGCGTCCGGTTGGCTACCCTACACTGGGGGAGTGGGAAGGGGGAATAGAAAGATGGGAGAGAGAGAAGGAAGGGGAAGAATGAAAAAGACGTTGTCGGACAAGTCCAACTGTCAAAGGCGTTCACGCAAACCAGTCGTCTTGAGAAAGCGTAAAAGTGCTTTTAGTGCCTTGTGGGCAGACGAGCGATGAGGGCGGTGTTCGAGTAGCATCTGTAAGGATAGTGGCCGATCGTCAAGGTGGTGTAGCGTCTCAGCAAGGATTTTCCTTTCCTCGACGAATCGCGGACAGTGGCACAGCAGATGGTCCAGGGTTTCGTCGGTGTCGCACATCTCGCAGGTTGCACTGTCGATCGCTCCAATTAATGCGGAGTATGCCTTTGTGAAGGCAACTCCCAGCCAAAGTCGACAAAGAAGCGATGCCTCATGTCGAGGAAGTCCTGATGGAGGGCGGAGATGCAGGGAAGGGTTTAGCTGGTACAGTCGCGTTCGTCTGATGTTTGGTGTGTTCCACTCAACCAGTGAGAGACGGCGTGCCAGGTGTCGAAGCTGCATTGCAGCATCTGACCTTGAGAGTAGAATTGAAACAATGTTCGCCTCTTGATGTGAAGTGCGAGCTGCGCCATCTGCGGACTCGTTGCCGCTGATTCCGCAGTGGCTGGGCACCCACTGAAAGTCAATCTCGTGGCCATTTTCCCGGAGGTGGTGGTGAAGCACGATTACATCGTACGTCAGCTGCTCGTGGCATCCGCGCCTAAGAGCTGACCGTATGCACTGCAACGCCGCCTTCGAGTCCGAAAACACAGCCCATTTCCTCGGCCTCTCAGTACGGATGAATTCTAGCGCACGACGTAGAGCCGTGAGTTCTGCCGCCGTGGACGTCGTGACATGAGACGTCCTTAGTCGAATCGTTATCCCCTGCGTTGGTACGATCACCGCTCCGCCAGAACTGGACGACGTAGTCGATCCATCGGTGTATACGTGTACGTGGTTACCGTACCGTTCGTACAACAGGTGTAAGCTGAGTTGCTTTAGCGCAGATACTGGTATATCTGTCTTCTTCTGCATCCCAGGAATTGTGAGGTGTACTTGTGGGAGACTCAAACACCACGGAGGGAGCACTCGCTTAGCCGCAGGCGTGTACCCTGGAGTAAACGCCGCACTGTGTGCATTGACATTAGCGCTCAATGAAGTGCGGGGCCTTGCAGCAACGAGGCTCGCCAGATGGTGTGAGGGAGTCCTAGCCACATGCCTGAGGTGAAGTCGCATGGTCTCAACGGCGATGTGCGTCGTGATAGAGTAATCCTGCGCTTAACGTACAGCACGAATTTCCCCAATGTCAACAAAATCCTAAGGCGCCATTACAACATTATAAAACAAAGCGAGCGACTTAAGCGTGCATTTCCATCCGCCCCTTCCGTTACCTACAGACGATCACGTAACCTCAGGGACACCCTTGTGAACTCGCGATTAAATGCATCTCGTCCACACAATGGATGCAGGCCATGCCTGAAACCAAGGTGTCTTGTCTGTAAAGCAATGCAGCAGACAAGTACTGCCCACAGCTCCCAATCACAGTACTCTGTGAAAATTCGCGGTAATTTAACATGCGATTCCTCGAATGTTGTCTATCTGCTGGAGACTGTATGTAGAATGCAGTACATAGGTCAAACAGAAACTTCATTCAGGCTCCGCTTCAACAACCACAAAGCCCATGCCAAATCTATTCCAAATCTACCTCTCTCGAAACATCTAAACCTCCCAAACCATTCATTCGATAAACTAACAGTGACACTATTAGAAACGGGCTTCACGTCAAAGCGAGAACGTGAGCAACGAGAGTCGTATCTAATATACCGGTTCAAAACCATCGAGAAAGGTATAAATGAGAACCCGGGAACCATCGCAATAATAAAATCATTGGCAAGCGTTTAACCTGTGGCACCGTATGTACAGCGGGAACCGGACTATTGAAATATGACGCGTTTTTCAAAGCGAATCATGTAAACCTGTTTGATGATTTTTCCCTTCTTGTTTTTTTTTAACTACCTGACCATTCATCTTTTACATGCCTTATTCTAATTATTTCTCTGAAACATTCCTTTTCTTTTTCTTTTTTTCTCTTTCCTCCTGGATTTGGCCAAACCCGCAGGCAGGTCAGTGCACGTTTTCGCCGGTCCGGGCGCAGACTTCTAGGCGCCACCGCCACTGACGTCACTGCAATTGTACTCCCCCACCCGCTTTCTTCTTTCCTTCCCTTTTTCAGGTCTTTTTTTTTTTCTTGACATTGACACACCTGAGGGGGGCCTGAAGTGTAGGCTTGACTATTGTGTCCAGCCACGGAAACCACTTCGTAAGGAGGGAAGGGAAAAAAAAAGGGGGGGGGGCAGAGAGGGGAACAAGAATAATAATCATAATAAAAAAGAAGGGGGGGGGACATGATGCCCGCATATGACACACGTCGTCGGCTTTTTCCCCCACTCTTTGCTCGGTTTCTTTCAGGTTCTAGATCTTTCCTGTTCTTTCTTATCTTATTCTTTCTTTTTTCATGTTTTTCTTTCTTCCTCTTTTATGAAAATCTCTCTCAGATAGGTATAAATAGAAGCGGAAATACAACTATAGGCATTCCTGATGAAGGCCGCTCTCCGGCTGAAACGTTGAATAAACGCTTTCCGCATTTTTGTTGCCAATTCCGAGGGTCTACTACTCATCTCTGCCTTCACGCCTCCGGCCTATTCACCACCATGACTGCTATATATATATATATATATATATATATATATATATATATATATATATATATATATATATATATATATATATATATATATATGCACTGCATCTTGACTTGCAATGAAGTGCCGGTGGGAGATTTCACTTGTGCATAGTTGAACCATGAGGATTCGTAGCGTGCGCGTTAACTAAATTAATCCGGAACTCGGCACGATCCACGATGAACCTCCCGAGCTTCGCCCACTCATCATCATTCATTCCGTGGATATGCTGTAATTTTTTTTCAGATACGATTTTCTGCCACAATGTTTCCAGATATGAATTCCCACTTAGTTTTCTGATTATCGCGAGTGTCATGCCCTTGCCGCTGTTGTGATTTGTATATATGTACCTACGTTTTTTTCAATAAACACAGTTGGAAGTTAGCGCCGTCCTGTGCTCTTTTTCTGTCCGTGTGTTCCTTTACGCTACAATTTTTCAAAAAGTAGTGTTATTGTTAACTTTGAGGTAGTAAATGCTTCTCACAACGTTCACGACCTCAGTAGTAACTGCAGCTAGTAAACGACAAGGTATTAACGTTACTAACATGTCAATTATAACCTGCAGTTCCTACCTATAGGCAAGAATAGTAACCAAAAGTAGTAACATAACTACCATGACAGCCTTTTGTCGAGCTTTTTGTGATTAGGTTTATATTTGCTGTTTACGTTGCTATATAAAATCGATTGTATTGCAAAGGAATAATATCAAATAAAAATGAGCGGTAAGGTATCGTCAGGTGACGCTGATTGGTGCTGACTACTTGCACCGTGTTACACTAATTAACGATGGCTAATTAATTTATGTGATTATCCCTGCGAATACGCTGTACACAGAAATGTTTAGATTACAGTTTAAAAGAGACATGTTCGAACCACAAACGACAGCACACTACCACACACAGAAGGGAAAAAATTCTACACGACATAAGCCCTAACAGCAATGTTAGCGCCATTTATGACCATATTTAAGGATTCTCACGTTGTGCCAGTGAGCGGAAGTGGATTCGGATAAGTAACCAATGTTTTGGATCGGGATTCTAGTATTTTTCTGTCTCCGTACACGTATGCAACGACGTTGCATGATACCCTTATTTCAACACATTCAAATCAGTTATGGTTTGTCTAAATTATACGCTCGCCTATCCCAATTACAGCATAATGTACTACTGCCAGTGGGGCTAGAAGCATTTACTAACCTGTTAAGTACGCATATAGTGACAGTTACTACCCGTGACATTTACGAACTCTCGCATACTTTTAAGGTAGTAAACGACAAAAAAAAATATGTAGTAATGGTACCAAAACGGTGGTAACCGGTCCCGTTGCTAGCTTTCCTACCACCTTTTTTTATGAGCGTAGAGCGAGGGTGTAATGTTCATTATCCCTGTCACGTACCACTATCAGTGTCGCTATCACTCTCATGTAGCAGTGGGCTGAGGGAGGCGAGAGTGTGTGTAGAGGGTCGAGGGCAAGCGCGGGTTCGCTCTTCCCTTCCGCGCAACCCAAGACTCTTCTTTCTTTACATCGGGGACACTGGACATGGCGGACCTCTAACCAGCTACGCTATTAAAAATATGCGACCCCAGTTTGCTTCAAACTGAGACGAAACCACAATAAAACTAGCTGCTACTTTACTACCCTCGCGGTGGTACAGTTTGGTTGTGTGACATATTGCTATTGAAACTTAAAGATTATGCCACTCCAGGGGTTGCGTTAGATATTTTAAAGACCTTTCTTGCAGAAAGCGTGTAAAAATTGGTGTTGTTATCTTCCCTACTACTACGGTAAAACAGAATGCCCCAGGCGTTGACTCTGCGGCCATTGTTATTTATATTACATGTAAACGACTTATTTGAGATTCCCTACTCTCCCCAAAGTTGGTAATATACGCTGATGACAATAATATCCTTTTTTTTTCCGCGCATACAGTTATTCGGCTTCAGAACATGATAACTAAATAACCAACTTATTGAACTGGAGAGTTCTCTTCACGCAAATAAATTAGTCGTAAATATAAATAAATCTAATTACGTCCTATTTAAGCCGACTAACAAGTCGTGTTACATTCAACTTGAGTTAAAGGAGTACTGACACGATTTTGCGGCTGCTCAAAATGTGCATTTTTCGTTTTCTAACCATGTATTGTTAACGCCCTCCGCACACGAAAGCCAGGAAACACGTACAAGATATTTTAATTTGGTTTTAAAGTTCTCGTCGCCCGGCACTGCAAGCCAGCCCCAGCGCAATGGACATTACGATGACGTATGAGCACGGTCTATTTAAAATGGCCGAAATCGCTGTCAGAGTCACTGGACGACCGTGAAATTGTCTTTGTTTGCGTTCCCCACGTGTAATTGACCACAGACGACGGCGTTGCAGCGACGCTATCACGAATTTCTGTCCCTACGTGACTCAGACTTCGTCCGACTATGTTGATACGTCACTAGGAAACCGCCCCCTCGAAATCGAAACCGAAAGTGGGCTTTCATGGAAGCCGTATTAAAAATATATTCATTGCCTTGCGAGGCACCATGATACTCTTTTGGGGGTTCTCCACGCCAGTGCTTTCATTTACAGCAATAATACGAGAATGTCAAAAATTCGTGTCAGTACTCCTTTAACGTTTCAGAACACGTTAACGTTTCAGAACAGTTAACGTGTCAGAAGTAAAATATCAGAAATTTTTAAGTGGTATGGTTTGAAGAGAGCATGTTGTGGGATGCACACATTAACGAACCTCAGACTACGCAGAGCAGTTGGCTTAATACTCATACTTTCGAATGTGATTCCTTCGCACCTAAGAATATAAACTATTTCGACTCCCGTTTATCGTATTACACGCTAGTTTGGGGCACTACAACGACTATGAATGACAACAAACTGGAGAAAATGCCAGAGAAAGTGCTCAGGCGATTTGAGAATAATTTCGGTGCATCCACAGACTTAACAACTAATCCCGTGTTTATTAAGCCCAAATTTGCTTAAAGCGAGGAAATCGTATACTGTGAACTCATCCTGCAAGTACAGAAACATAACCTGTCAGACTAGGCACACGCAACGTCTGGACGTTATCTCCTGCGTAATGAGCGAATACTAACACCGCGAACACGTACAAATTGTGCAAGATCAGCACTCGCTTATCATAGGCCCGCAATAATAAATTGTGTAACTTTACAAATAAACTTTGACATCCCACTCCATAAATTCAAAGTACAAGGGAGACTTCTATTAAATGAGCGTAGAATCGTTACAGCAAAGCTCATTTATGTCACTGCACAGTTTTTTGCATTGTTCTATTTTTGTATATACTTTAAAGTACTTTCAGAATCCTCGAATGTGCATGTTGCTGCAACACTTTTTATTTGTCTTGCTTTCTGTAATACTGCAAAGAACAGGCGTGCAAAACACGGACACAAGGCAAGAGAAGTGGACAACACGTGATGTCCACTTCTCTTCAATCAGGTCCTTAGAAGCGCCGCCCTTAGAGCAGCACTGCAGGCCGCTCCCACGTGGGGACAGGGAGGCCTAGCCTCACTGCCGCACCGTGGGCTCTCTGGACAGCCCGGGGTTGTGGAACAAGCTCGGAACTCTTGATGGCAGAATTCCACTCCTCCTCGGTGACTTGATTGGGCCCATGTAACGAGGGGCACCGCCAGAGCATGTGTTCTAAGTTGCTAACCGACCCGCAGTCCGGCCATGTAGACTCGAAGGCGTCCGGAGCAATAATGTTGAGTAGAGCTAAACTGGGATATGACCTAGTTTGCAGCATTCGGAGTTTGATTGCCTGAGGCCTGGAAAGTTTGCCGTGCGGGGGCGAAAAAGTCTGCCTGCCCATTTGATAGTTTTTTGTGACTTCATTAAACGTGAATAAAATGTCTTTAAATTCGCCCCACCGCTCCTGAAGACCTGCGTCCATCCCAGCGCGGAAGGTTAGAGCGCGCGCCTGAGAATGAGCAGATTCATTGAGGTTGGTGAGGGAATCTAGCTGTGAATGCAGATGCGCCGGAAACCAAGTAATGGTGTCGGCGAGATAGTCTTTTTGCCGAGAATTTTAGAGGCTTCAACGGAAATGGAGCCAGAAGCAAAGGCTGTAAAAGCCGATCTAGTGTCTGCGTATATTTCTGATTTACTATCATCCAAGAAGGCGAGAGCTATGGCCGCATGCTCGGCCTTCGAGGGAGTAGAATCTGAAAGATGCGGAGTTGAGGATCAAACCCTTGTGATCGATGACTACGGTAACGAATCTGGCCGAGCGACCGTACTGGGCCGCATCTACAAAGCAAGCTGAGTGAGGTTCGTTCCTAACGTGTCTAAGCAGCGCGACGGCCCGGGCCCTGCGCCTGCCGACGTTGTACTGTGGATGAACGCCACGAGGAAAAGGAGAGACGTGAATGCTGGCCCTTTGGGCGTGAGAGAGCTGATATCGCCGCTCCTCAACTAGAATGGGATTGAGGCCGAGAACGGATAAAATATTCCTTCCGGCCTGTGTAGACGAAAGCCGAGCTATCTGAGCAGATTCCTGTGTGTCGATGATCTCTTCCAGGGTGTTGTGAACCCCTAGCTGCATGAGTCGCTCGGTGCTGGCCTGCATGAGAATGCCCAGCACCATTTTTATGCTCTTCCTTATTAGCGATTCCAGCTTCCCCTTATCGTGCTTTGCGCAGAGGCGGTGTCGTACCCTATGAAGTTCTAAATGAGGGGCGACTATTGCTAGTTGAAAAACTCTGACCTTTTGAGTTTCTGTAATATTCTTGTTATATTAAATTACTAAGTTCTGCGAGTCCTGCTGCCCCTTTTTCTGTGACTATCCATAGCCTGCACGCTCCCCCAGACCGCTCCAAGCTGTTCTTCGGCAGCTTTTTTACCTGGGGAATCTCGCAACTTTTTTGTATTAGAAAACAAAGTTCAAGTTATGACGCTTGGCTGCGGACTTGAAAGACGTAGGCTTGATCCCGGCCCCGGCGGTCGCATTGCGATGGAGGCGAAATGCTGGACTCCCGCGTGTGCCCGTGTGTGCCGTGCGTTTTCAATGCACGTTGAAGAGTTCCCAGGTGGTGGAAATTTCCGGAGCCTTCTACTACGGCTTGCCTCATAATCATGGTTTTGAAGCGTAAAATTCGAACAGTTATGTTATCCTGATTTTGGTTCATTCGTCTTGCTTCTAAATATGGATGATGTATACGTACTGGAACAGTCAACTTAAATACGGCCGCGGAGACTAGATTTAGTTACCTGCTCCTGAACTCTTAACTATTGAATGTTAAAGGGGTCCTGAACCACCGCTCGGGCTTGGTTTTGAAAACGGCTGGGTATGTATTGAAGGCCTCGCAGAAATTCACAGCCGAAAGAATTTTTCAAAGCGGTTTGTTAGGAGCGAAGATATTGCGGCCGGAAAACCTCTCTTTCCAGTCCTGTCTCAACTCTGCGGAATAGAGGGTACAGAGCTCCTTAGGGCGGTGTCGAAGGAGGTGCCCCGTCCACCGCGTTACGTCACCAGACTTCAGTGACGTGTCAGAGTGGCTGACGAAAAGCGCGCGACTACCGCGGAATGTTTGTTCGCAGCGCGCTTGTGGCCGCCTGCTCTTGCCGCGCTCGGTCGCGTGCCCTTGCGATCACCGCATTTTTTTTTTCGATCCTCTGATGCTTTGTTTTCGTCCATCACACACGTTTAGGCTCGCAGGTGTGCGTGCTTACTTTGTCAGTGCGCTGCTTGTCGTCGATATTGCGCATAACGCGGCGTCAGGACAAACAGCGCAACTACCAACGCTGCTCCACTTTGTCCTGCATAACACCAAGTTAGTTAATTAGTGATTGTAGACGGGTTAATCATCCTGTCGGGCTCGAACGTGTGACTACTATGACTCGAAAGGAAGACCTCTGCAAGTCGAACCCTGCCGAGAGATTAATGTGGAATAAGGTGCATTGACATGCGGTAAGATGGATGGATTAATTTAGTGTGTGAATACACTAGTTCAGTTTTAGCAGTGAAGCTGTTTAAGCTATTGGTGAAACTGGAAAATGTGCATAAAACTCCGCTAAGCCATGTAATGCTAGCATAACAATGCCACGCTGTAGTAAAGACAAAGCTTCCGAGGACTGGTTAGGTAAGGCTAAGTCTAATTCAAAGGAACCTAATTAGAAATAAATAAGTGAAGCCTAGTTCAGAAAGGACTAATCCAACTAAGCCAAACCAAGCCAAACTGAACTAATTCCAGCTTAATTGAGCTATGACAAGTAAGTCATACCTAATTAAGCGGATACTAATGATTTGCAGCTGATTAAGCCAATATACTAATTAAACAAGACCTAAAGCTATGACAAGTAAGTCACACCTAATTAAGCGGATACTAATGATTTGCAGCTGATTAAGCCAATATACTAATTAAACAAGACCTAACTGAAGTAGGACTAATTATGCGGAGCCTAACTTAGCTGATATGAACAAGTCTAGTGTAAGCAAGCTTCTAATTAGACCGTGTTTGATTAAGTAGTACGAATTAAACCACGCATAGCTAGGTTATTACTAGTTAAGTCAAACCTAAGCTAGCACATCCAAGGTAAATTATGCTAAGACTTCAAGGTCTAACCTCATTAAGCTGAGACTAAATATTTCAGTACTAATTAGGCTAAGCTGATTAAATCAGGCCTAATTAAGGTCATACTCATCAAGTGATACCTAATTAAGGTAATATATCAAAGCACAGCGTAACTAGGCCTAAGCTAATTATGTCATTATAATTAAGGTAGGACTAATTAACCCAAGCGTAATTATATCATGACTTATGAAGCCCAGCTTATTAAGTCATGTATGGTTAGGTTAAGATAATTAGACCGAGCCTAATTAGTGTAACACTAATTAGGCCCAGACTAATTAAGTTAATACTAAGTCAAGTCTCAATAAGCTCATACTATTAAGTTACGCCAAATTAAGCTATACATTACAGACGTAATGATTTTATTCCACACTAATTTACCTTAGTCAACCCTAATCTGCTGTAATCCTTAATTCACCCTAATCTAAGTCTAGCGTAATCCGCTCTATAATATGCCATAGTCCACCTTAATGCACCTCACTCTGTCTTAATCCACCCTAATGTGCCTTAATGAGCTCTAATCCACCCAAATACACGCTAACCAGACCCATATAGTCCTTTAATCCACCTTATAATAGAAATATTTTGGGTTCGACTCCATCCATGTAATGAGTACGAGTACTAGAAAATGGCACAATGGAGTACCATAGGGAATAAACCCATGTACAATCACTGATGAATTGTTAATTAAAGTCCGGGAATAATTTGTGATTATTTACAGGCTGCTGGCATGCATTTGTTGGCTTCTTGGAAAAATATATATTTATAGCGACTTTTGGACCGCACCGTTCGCGTTCACGCCGATGTAGTTTACGGACGCCTTCCGATGGCATCTATGAGACTCGCGCATTAACAAATATATTTTTACATATTTCCAGCAACTATTTTGCTAT
Source organism: Hyalomma asiaticum (assembly GCA_013339685.2). Taxonomy (NCBI): domain Eukaryota; kingdom Metazoa; phylum Arthropoda; class Arachnida; order Ixodida; family Ixodidae; genus Hyalomma; species Hyalomma asiaticum. Next base: position 223,622,223 of record CM023481.1, read on the forward strand.
ATAGGTGCTCAAAACGCAAGGAAAAGCGAGCGCACGGCACGCACCGCACGTGCGCGCTTACGGTTTTAAAAAACGCGCGCTGCGAAGGGCCCGCACACAGGCGCGGCGGGCATGTCTGCCATCGACCAATAGCAGAGACGCTCCTTGTAAATGCTTTATGACGAAACAAAGCATATGCAAGGAGCGTGAGGAGAAGCCGCTTTTTGAGTTGAGGGCTCCTGAGGAAGTGGAAGCTTTGTGCTCCGCTTGTGAACGCTACGCTTCGCGGATGACTACAGCATTTGGCTGAGATGTTCATTATAGCATAGGCAAGCCTTAGAATATGTTTTTTCACCAAGCCCGGAGGGTGGTTCAGGAGCCCTTTAAAGTAACTAAAACATGCATTCATCACGGACCTGAGGGTACAAATATTAGGGGCAAAGCCTCTTCCTTTTTCTCTTTGAAGTGATGTGCAAACTCATTTAAGAAGTATGACGAAAAAAAAAAAACAACTAATAAGCTGTTCAGTGGTAAGGACTCTCCTTTATTTGGCAGAAAGATCAAGCGGGCGTTAAATTGGCAGCTTCCGCACTTTTATTTCAGACTTAAATTGGAATTTCACAAAACACACACAAATGTGCTTTATAAAACGAGCCGAGGGATGGGTATTAGGCTCAATGTTTTGTCAACAGCAGGATTGAGAGCGGATTAAGACCTATTATTCGCTCTTATCCTCGAACATAGCCGGAATTCTTAAATATAGCATGCGTTCATGTGCATTAGCCTTTATAATGAGTTGCGGGAAGGTCGTTCAGTTCTAACGGTGCTATTCTTCGATGAGACCTTTAACAAGCTATACACAAGTCAAGCGTAAGACACACGCTGCCAATTTTATGTTCTTTTTTCTTTTGGTCTTAACCGTGTTCCATTATAAGGCTAAAAGGAGAAAACGCCATATAAGATGACAAATAAAGAAGGCTGCTGGAAAATTACGCTGCACAGACGAAAAATTTTCGTCTCCTGCCAGGCGCCTACGCAAATGACCCATTTTTAAATGCGAAGCATTTCTTAGCAAACTTCGGCAACTTTGAGCGTATCTATCTATCTATCTATCTATCTATCTATCTATCTATCTATCTATCTATCTATCTATCTATCTATCTATCTATCTATCTATCTATCTATCTATCTATCTATCTATCTATCTATCTAGCCGCCAACGACTTTGTGCTCTCCTGGCCGTTTCGTTAGTGGGATGTATACGAAAATTGGTATAGCGCAACATGACTGCATGACGAACATAAATGACAGGGCATAACATCAAGATTATGACACGCATGTCATGAGCGGCGTGATTTACATGCGACGGTCTTGGTGCTCTTCTGGCCGTTTCGTTAATGGGATGTATACCAAAATTGGTATGGCACAACATGACTGCATGACGATCGTAAATGACAGATCAAACATGAAAATCTTGAAGTGCATGTCATGAGCGACATGGTTTACGTGCCACACTCTTGGTGCTCTTGCGCCCGTTTCGTTAACCTAGTATATACGAAAACTGGTATGGCGAGACAACAACGTCTGACGACCATGGGTGCCACGTTCTAAGAACATGAAAATCGTGACATGCATGTCATGAGAGGCATGATTTACGAGCCGCGCAGTTTCGTTAACGGGGTGTATACCAAAATTGCTATTGCACAACAAAACTGCATGACGAACGTAAATGACAGGTCATAACATTAGAATCATGACATGCGTGTCATGAGCGGCATGGTTTACATGACACAGTCTCGGTACTCTTGCAGCCTTTCCGTTAACTTCATACGTACCAAAGTCGGTATAGCGAGACAACAATGCAGACACATTTTACGTTCCTGATGCGTGCTTCGCATTTCCTTGATTCCCACTGCACGTGGAATCTGCAATTTTTTCAGCAGTTACGGACGACTGAACAACATGAACAGCACCCCATCATGTAAGATCACAGCGAATAAGTTCGGCAAAAGTAGCCTTGGGGCTTGCGCAAATGTACTTCAATTGGTTGGGTTCGGAAAATGCTAGGCAAACATTTTTCGAAATGTTCCGGAAATGTAATCATATCAAATTAGCGAAATGTAATACTCTCGCTGGCCTTAATATCAGTTATTTTCATGAACGAAACAATTATTATTGTTAACTACACTTATTCCATTTGATTACTGGCACAACTCGTGCATACAACGCTAGGGGCCACATTCGCAAAGCTTTTCCTTCGTAAGCGCTATTGCCCTTGACTGGCAGTTAGCGGTAGTAAACTTTTAGCATGAGAGCTTTTTGTGAATATAGGCACAGGTACTCTATAGCTTTTATGAAGATTGCACTCGCTGCTTTTATTGACCAGTGCCTGGTGCGATATGACATGGAGTTATCAATCAAGAAGTTGTTGCGAGGAAGCTCGCCCAAGCACTCTTTTCATATGGGCCAGCTTTCGGCAAGCCATTAGTGGAACCTCGTTGGACGTCCTCGATGCCAGCCAGAGGCCATAACTGTTACGGCGGTGGGCCACCGTGGCGGCAGCCGCTTTTTGTCAGCTGTTTATTACAGCGTTCACGTGACGCTGTTCTCTTCTAGGACACTCTTTGTCTGCTCCCGTTGCTGCCTTGTTCCGAATGCTCGAGCAAAAGCAGCACTCAGAAGCGCGAGACAAGAAAAAAAGAAAACGAAAATAAAGAAGTGGGAGGAAGAATGACAAGCAAAATGAACCGGGCCACCGCGTGCAGCAGATCGGAGGGAGGCTGGGCGATCGATGGATACGATTCGTCTGCTATCTTGTACTTTCGGTTTCGCTTTCGTCCTGTGGCCACCACCTAAGCAAGGCGGCGCTGCCGGCGGCGGCGCCCCCTCGTTGCGCCTGCGTCGCTGTTGCTGCGGCGCTTGGTGCTCTCATTTCGTTGGCTCGTTCATCGAGGGGTCCGGTGGGGGCCTGCCGCCGCGGAGGTCGGGAATGAGAGTAGCCCGAATGAATCTTGGAGGCGAGCGGTCGCCTGTAGGGAAGGGATCCGCAATAAAGCGAAGAAATCCGAGATCCTGGCGTAGAATAGGCGCCGATGAGGGAGAGCGCTCGGGGGGTCCTGGACGCAACGGGAGTGTGGGGGCCAAAAGTAGTATTCGAGGTGGTTTCGTTTTGAAGCCGAGCGGGGAGGATCGATTCTCCATCACCCGGATCGTCTTTCCCCTCTTTTTTCCCCGGTGGCCGCTACATTAAGTCACGAAAACAGTTTCACAGATAAGAGGAACCACGAGGGTGGCGCGGAAGGGTGATGCGGGGGAGAGGAAGAGCCCGGGGATTTTTGTTGCGCTCTGTCCAGAAGCGCGGGCGCCAAGCTGTGAGGCGGCAGCAGTCTGCTGCGCGGCTTTTGCATTACTTAACTCCCTAATGGAGAAGGCGGTTCGTTGCTTCCCGAGCCAAGCGCACGAGGAGGAAAAGGCCAGACATAATACACATGTCTCAGCTCTCGCCGCTGAGAGAGAGCGAGAGAGAGAGAGGGAGAGAAAAAGAGACGCGCTGGCTTGGGTCGCCGAAACGAGCAGAAATCGGGCGCTATCAAATCGATGAATACTTTTTACCCTTGCTCGCTTTCGCGGCTCCTGGTGAGCGCACTGCGTTCTCGCCCGTTCACCTCCTGCTGCGCTTTCTTCCCTCTCCTGCTTTGCACGCGCTCTCTCGCTCTCTCTCCTTGGCAAATGTCGCGCCTTATGTGTCTGCAAGTATGCTAGCGTGAGACAACACGAAAAACGAATGAGTGCGTGCGAGCGAGCCGAGGAAATAGCATAAGGAGCGCGCTTTTCTTCTGCTTCCTTTTCATCGCACTTTATTTCGGTCTCGACAGCTTCTTTTCCCCTTTTACTTCTTTCTTTTTTACTTACCGCCGTCTTCGCGATTTGGCGCACTGCGCGCATCCATGCGGCGCGCAGAAAGAAGTGCGGTGGTGTGCGCAGATGACGCGCGGATCTCTCCGTGATTATACTATGAGGACAGCGGTTTTCCTTACTTCTTTAATCTCATTTGTACAAAGTAAAATAATAATAATAACAATAAAAATAAGAAGTCGTTTCAGAAACTAACTCCTTTCTTTAAACTGAACAGCAAAATGATAATTAATTCAGCAGTTCAATAAAAAGCAACATCTAACTACCTTCGCTTGTGCTTTCACTAAATCACAGGAGCCATCACAGCTGAATGGCGACGAAGGCAGTGAAGTTCCTTAAAATAACTAACTTGTACTGGTGACTGTAACAGCGGTGTCGCACACCACGCAGGAGTGACTGACTATGACATTGTGCTGTGCGCTTTCTCCTCTCTAACTTCCACTCTCCCCACACCTTATCCCTTAGGTAGGGTAGCATACCGGTTGTGCTGTGCTAGTTGACCTCCCTGCCTTTCCTCCTCTGCTATTTCCTCCCTTCCTTCCATCTTTCATATATAATAACAAAACACTTTCTACCCTCAAATTCGCCGTTCCTACGGCTGAGTGATACAGGCCCTGTAGAAGTCAGACACTGCGCGTTGTTATTTCAGTTGATGTTTTCTTCCATTTTTTCTTATTCATAAGCAACACACGGCCTATGCGAGTCGACACATATCTTACAGTTCCCGGATTCATTTTTACCACCTGACGTCCTTTAATTTTCAAATGTAGCACGGTACAAGATTTCTTGTGTTCAGTGCTTTCTCCTAAACGCGGCCACATGGACAAGCAATCGAACTCGTCGCCTATTGCTCATCAACATAACTCCAAGCAAATCCACTGAGCCACTGTGGTGGTTCTTTGTGTACCTGTTAATCGTCATGCTGAAAAAGTGGGATGTCATGCTTGGGCATACACCCGTTAGCGTATTGAAAAAGCACACACTTTAACAGATCTGAAATTTCTAAGTGGGAACAAATTCGAAAATTGGGCCAGTTGATAAATGATTCTAAAACGAAAACCGGCTAAAACACGAACACAGAGAAGAAGGCAACACGACGAGTCTGGGTTTGCTTTGTCTATGTCCGGAGTGGCGTTCACGATGAGAGGCGCGAAAATAAACCATTTCGCGGTCATCGGCGATTGCTGCGCTACGGGATATAGAGACCGTATTAGATAAGACTGTAATAAACAAATACGTGAAATTTTGTGAAATACGTGAAATACGTGAAATACTTGATCGAACGCGGCGACTCCTTTGGCGCATAATCGTGCGTATTAAACCTACAGACATGATACTACACCATGAGATAGTACACCATACAGTATTACAGGAACATCGAAAAGATGTTTACTCCCAATCATGGTCTATTTTCGTTTCATCCGAACACTAGGCGCTTCGTCAGGACATTTTGACACAGAAGTCCCGTGAACGGCTGACTTTACACTGCATGCATCTACCCCGTGCAGCCTGCGCTGTCGTAGGACATTTTGACACAAGAAGTCCGTGCACGGCTGACTTACACTGCAGCATTACCCGTTGCAGCCTGGCGCTACTAGAACTTTAGACGAGCAGGCAGCCAGTAATTGCCCTAGATTTTTTAACTACTGATCAAGTGAGCGATCAAGCTTTCGGGCTACGTCTAGTCGACCCCTGTGGGGAGGATGGAGAAAGAGGGGCTCAGCCAAGCGGAGAGGAAACGACAGAGCACACGGAGTTCCTCCGCGCGAACGCTACACCAAGAGATCGAAGCCGTCATCGCTGCCCTCTGCGCAGGCGTAGCGAGAGAGTGGAGTGGAGCAAGGTCCGGCAATACTGAGTGCGCTCGATTCGAGATTGATCATCTCGATATGAAATTGGGCTCTCTTAGATGAACCCTAGACGCGAGAAATTGAATCCATCCAGGCAGGTCGCTCGTCGTCCGAGCGGAGTTCACAGGATTAGAAACGCCTGGGCTCTTCGGGAAGGCACACGCCTCACGGACACTGCCATGGCTCCATGTGCACGCGCGAAGAGAAGAGAAAGAAATAGGGGAGTCACCCAAATATGATTTCAGTGTACATCTAACTTGCCATTCTGGAGTTGGCACGGATGATGATTACGGAATGGGATAATTGATATATTGCTCTAATGACCCCTTTGTGTTCCATTACTGAACTCTGTCTATTTGTATTTTTATATATCTGTGATTGCATTCATGTATTGTTTCAGCTTAGCTGATTGTGTCAAAATACAAAGTGTTCTTCGTTAATTGTATGTAAATATTGTGTAAAATGTATTTTGTTGCCAAACTGTATTCGGAGCAAAAGCCTCTGTCAGGCTGTGTAGCCTTTTGCTTTTGCTTCGATTTCTGTAAATACAGAAGGAAATAAACCAAATCAATCAATCAATCAATCAATCAATCAATCAATCAATCAATCAATCAACGAAGCAAATAAGAATGCCAAACAGCACATCATTTAAACCTGCTTTATGGCCTGCGTATGGAATGAGCGGCGTGATTATACTGCTGTGCTCGAGCGATGTTACGAAGAGGAGGTGGAGGGATGCTGCTGTTTGCAGATGGACATGATCCAGCTTACGTAACCTGGGCCCGCAATTGCTCTGGCCGAGCGCATCCCTTCGAATGCCTTAAGTTTCCATAGCATAGTTACAATTCTGCATCGAGAAAAAAAAAAAGAAAAAGAAAATGAGTTCTTGCGCTGATATTTTCCAATGACATTGCGTCATTTTATTAGTGGCGTGGATTCTTTAGAGCCTAATTTTGCATCACTTTCTAGAGGACAACCACGCAGACAGAGACTCTCATATTAATTATTAAATAATTAATACTAGACAGATTACATACCTACAAAGGGTCATTAAGTAAGGGGAGCATAAAAACAATGTTACACAGATGCGCTTGTGGTTTCAATAATTCAAAACGTTGTTAATCACTATACAATTCTATAGTGATTAACATATGCAAATGCCACTGAAATGTAAGTATAGGTTCTAGGGCAGGTAACGCTTCTATAAAATGTAAAAGAACGAAAACGTTGCTAAATATTATACAGTGAATGAAGCGGTATTTTGTAAACAAACAGAACAATACGAAAATACGAAGATTTCTAAGCAAGCACGCAAAGAAAACATGATAAGAAAAAATGGCAGACGAATCAGCTGTTACCGAAATGCTACATTAGCTGGTGACGAAAGTAGTCATTATTGCGCCGTGAAACCAGGTCGTCCTTAAGGTAGTTCCAGATGCAGATGGCGCGTAGGAGGGCAGACGGGTGAAATGTGTTTGTTTTGCCGTAATTGCACACGAAATAACGTTGATTGGTTTCTGGATTTTTACGTCCTAAAACCGCGATATCATCATGAGAGCCGCCGTAGTGGAGGGCTCCGGAATTTTTCGCCCGCCTGTTCTTCTTTAGCGTCCACTGACATCGCACAGCACACGAGCCTCAATATTTCGCCTCCACCGAAAAGCAGCCACCGCAGCCGGGATTCGATCCCGTGACCTTCCGATCAGCAGCCGCGTGCCACCTACTATATGCAGGAATGAATGTAGAAAAAAACGATTATTGCGAGCAGACGAGAAGTGGTCGTCCCCTTAGTGGGTGGTCTCCTCAATCCAGGAAACCATGCGCCTTAGCAGGCAGCCTAGCTCTGGCGATCATGAGGCGCTGATCGGCGAGGTCCCGAGTGGTTAGCAGGCTTTTCCCACTGCTCGGAAGATGAAGGTCGTGGTAGGGTAGGTAAAGAAGAGGTCTTCGTCGTGCATTCCAACGCCCCGCCACGTGGTCTAGTGGTTATGGCACTCGGCTACTGACCCGAAGGTCGCAGGATCGAATCCTGGCCGCGGCGGCTGCACTCCGATGGAGGTGAAATGTTGAGGCCCGTGTGCTGTGCGATGTCAGTGCACGTTAAAGAACCCCAGGTGGTCGAAATTTCCGGAGTCCTCCACTACGGCGTCTCTCATAATCAGAGCTGGTTTTGGGACGCTAAACCCCACAAATCAATCAATCGTGCATTCCAACATCGCAGCCAATGCTGCACTCCCACACTGCAGCCAAGTGCCATAGCGACTAGACCAGTGAAGGAAAGTTGGCTATGTAGACTTTGTGGCGTAAATGGAGAGATTTGCAAAGCTGTCGGTGATGATGGCCTTAGTCCACGTACTTATGAAACAAAGGTAATATTGATATGTCACGGCGGTTGTTCAAAGCAGGAACCGATAAACCTTGTTTTATTTGCGTTATCCTTCTGTTACAGTACGACTGTCGAATGCAACGAAAGAAGAAGCTCGATTACTCTCGTGCCGTCCTTACAGCATGCTTGACGTCAGAGTTCGGTCACCGTGACTTTGTCGCGAATTTTTCCCGTCGTCAACCTCGCATTTAATTGAGCACGGTGCTGCATGCACCGACGCCTGACGGCCACGAGGATAGAAATTAAGAGCGCGTATTATAAACGGGCGGGACGTGCAAGAGAAAAACATACTGTATCCGTTTTCACATAAGCATGTTGCGCTAAATATGTAACTTGAGCGAGTCTTGATGCGGCACATATGATTCAGAGATTACAAAATTACCTCTAAACAGTAATTAAGTGACATCACTAACCACTTTTCTAGAATTTTCTCAAATTCAAGTCAATTACATTCCAAATTACAGCTTGCTGAACGCAGTTAAACATTACCATTAAGAGTGCTTTTGAAAAGTAATGAAGTTTCTTCGAGATTACCTTAACAAAGGCGTACGTTCATGGGATTATGCACACTTTATTTACATCACATATAGACCTTTCCGATAGAGCCCTCCTGGGCGCCGCCATGAAAGTGCCGCTAGCGACGTCTAGCGGTGGCGCCATCTTGGGCTGTTTATTCGCCAGGCTCTCCGTCCGGGCGCTTGTATTCGTTGTGTGTATTTCAGCAAGATCTTGCTTTCGCTCTTTGTAAACATAGTGGAATCGTTAGGTAGGTTCATTTGTGAATGTGCGGGATCTGAATGATTAGGAGGACAGTTGCCATCGGCGTTGTTTTGCGTGTGCGGATCAGCCGGGCCGGTTGGTAGCAGTAAAACTGGGAAACCGGGAACCGTGTCGCCTCTTTTTTGAGTTACTGTTGTAAGATAACTCGCCCCATAATAGGAATACTGTTGCTTTTGCTAACAATAGTGCCACTCATTAAGGCGAGAGCCTTAATGTCTCAATGCGAGTAGCCTCAATGTTTCAGTCAGAGTGTTCTAAAGGGAAGGTGGTTCCGAAATAATGGAAAAAGTTATCACAAGAAAACGATACCTTGAGAAATAAATAACTGATCATGTAACACGATATATCAAAGGAACCCTTAATTCAACGCGGACATGACTAAGGCATAATGAGCATGATAGCGAGGCTTTAAGTCATGCTCATGACTATAACTGAGCTGCCTGTCGAGAAACCAATGATTGAAAATTCGCAAGCTAATGTTTGTAAGTCACGCAAGTCATGTTAGAGTGGTTATGATAATCAGTGTGCGGCGTGATAACGAAGAAATCACGATTAAGAAATGACCTGATTTTGCAAAGCGTGTAATTAATGACGCATGATGCAAGGAAAAGCTTGAAACTGTAAGAAAGCGGTCGAGATGGGTGTCAAACGAAATGTGCATGTCAAAGGATGTGATATTGGTCATAGTCAGGTTCATGACATGACATGATGTGCTCAGGTCAAGCTATGACATGAGCATGACTCTGCAAACATAAGACTACTGGAAGGGGATCGACAAGGGTGTCAAACAAAAGGTGCATGTCGAAGTATGTAATACTGGTCATCGTCACATGACATGACAAGCTCATGTCATGAGCATGACTCCGCAAAAATAAATGTAAGTGAAGGAGGTCAAGATGGGTGTCAAACAAAAGATGTAGGTCGAGAGACGCGATACGAGTTATGCTCATGACATGAAATACATGATATCACATGGGCTTGACGAAGCAAAAATTAACGGAAAGGGGTCAAGATTGGTGTCAAACGAGTGGTGATTGTCGAAGGATCTGATATTGTTCATAGTCACGTTCACGACATGACATGACATGTAAAGGCCATGCTATGACATGAACATGACTCTGCAAAAATAAGAATTCTGCAAGGAGGTCGAGATGGGCGTCAAACGAAAGGTGCATGTCGAAAAATGTGATATTGGCTATAATAGTCACGTTTATGACGTGACACGGTATGCTCATATCATGCTATGACATGAGCATGACTGCAAAAATAAAACTACTGGAAGGGTGCCGAGATGGATGTCACAAGGAAGGTGCTTGTCGAAGGATATGATATTGGTCATAGTCATGTTCATGACATGACATGATGGGCTCAGGTTATTCTATGACATGAGCATGACTGCAAACATAAGACTACTGGAAGTGGATCGACATTAGTGTCAAACTGTAGCGGCAGCTAGCGGCAGCAGCATCGGCGTCGCATTGAAGAAGACCGAGACGCTCGCTCTTGCACGAGGCAGGTGCCGCTTCCACGGGCCTGCGCGCGCTAGCGTTCCATTCAGTCATTAAAATACTTTTGATCATAGCGGACGTGTCGGGCTTGTTCTCCGTATGTTAAGGCTGAGACTTCGTCGGTCTGCGAGGTCGCTCATCGCCACAGTTTGGTGACCCGGGCGTGATTGTGGCCATACGTTTCCGTGGCAGAAACGACCATGGAACAGACCGACAGTACGAGTTCTCGAGACCAGAACCTTCCCGAGCAACGCGGTGAGCCCTCCTGCTCAGCCATAGCTGTCCGCCTTCCTCAGTACTGGGACCTGCATCCGTCGGCGTGCTTTCTTCAGGCGGAATCACAATTTCAAGTTGCTGGTATCCGCTCTCAAGCTACGAAGTTCTACTACGCTGTTGCGGCACTCTCGCCCACCGCCATTGACGAAGTAGCGGATCTGTTGAGCACCCCGCTGTCTGCGAACGCCTATGACGATCTCAAGGCGACCCTGCTACAGCGCACGGCAGTTTCACAGCGTTCTCGTATCCATCAGCTCCTGTCCGCTGAAGAACTCGGCGACCGACGCCCCAGTCAGCTTCAACAATGCAAGCGCTTTTGCGCTTGCGTTGTGGACATGTCTCCCCCCCCCCCCCCCCCTTCCTTTTATTCTTTTGTTCCCCTCCATTTCCCATGCTTCTTTGAGGCACTTATAAACCCCGTCTTTTTTCCAAATAAAGCCAGTTGTTAGTCCGCGCTCGTGTGTCCTTGTCTCTCTCCCTGTGTCGTCTGTTTGCGCCGGTGCCTGTAGGTTTCAGTGTTTTTACAACGACTACCGGCTAACGTGCAGATGGTTCTGGCGACAGCTTCGGCCATGGACCTCAGCGGACTTGCCGCGTTGGCGGACAAGGTGATGGAAGTAGCCACCCCAACCATCGCAGCCACGACAGCGTCTACTGGTGAGAGTGTAACCACGCTACGAACGCTACCGTCTTGTTCGACAGCACAATCGCCGCTCGACGCCCTGTGTGAGCGTCTCGAACGCATCGTCTCTGCAGCTGAACATCGCCGCGCGTCACCTCGTTCTTCACGCCACCGAAGTTCCAGCAAGCCGAGACGCATACCCACCAGCCGTCACGCGTCGCCAACGCCTGGCGTCTGCTACTACCATCGCCGTTTTGGAAACGACACTCGTCACTGCCGGCACCCGTGCGCGTGGCAGGGGAAACAGGCCGGCCGACCTCTGACGGCGACAAGGGGTCCGGCCCAGCACACAAGTCGCCTCTTCTACTTCACAGACAGAGCCACTGGACAACGTTTCCTAGTCGACACAGGAGCAGACGTAAGCATCATTCCTGCTCAACGCTCCGACCGAAAAGCGACACCTGTGTCGTTTTTGCAAGCCGTCAACGGTACTAAGATTCCTGTTGTCGCATCACGCTCCGTCACGCTCAATCTTGGCCTCCGATGAGCGTTTCGCTGGATTTTCCTGGTTGCAGATGTCCGACGCGCCCTCATCGGAGCTGATTTCCTGCACCACTATGGACTCATTGTCGACGTGAAACAGCGTCGTCTTATCGACACTGTCACCCGCCTGACCGTTAACGGCGCCCCTGCAACAACCACATCGCCGATTGCGCCCATATCTTCTATGCTGGAAGCACCATTCGCCGAGCTCCTCCGTGAGTTTTCCACTCCGACACGCCAGCCGGACTGGACGCAACCGGTCCAACACGAAGTTTGTCACCACATCGTCACCTCCGGCCCTCCGGTCTATTTTCGACCTCGGCGTTTGTCCCCTGAGAAACTCAAGGTTGCTCGCGCGGAGTTCGAGCACATACTCGCACTCGGTAACATCCGACCTTCTTCTAGCAACTGGGCGTCTCCGCTTCACATGGTGCCTAAGAAGACTGGAGATTGGCGTCCATGTGGCGATTACCGGGCGCTCAACAACATCACGGTTCCCGATCGCTACCCGCTTCCAAACATCCAAGACTTCACGGTAGAAATTATACAATTGAAAGCACATAATTAACAAGCATCAGCAAAGAATACACGAATCAACAATATACACACGTAAGTAAATGTAAATCATGTTATTTAAATACTTAGTCTGAAGTTTTTCACGAGAACAGGAGAACAAATCGAAATTAGTAAGAGCATAATTATTAAGGAGAGACGGGGAGTATAATGAAGGCGTTCTTGCCAAGGTTAAGTCGAGGTGTCGCAACAATCTATTCCGCGCCATGTCTAGACCGCTGCTTTGTTCCTCAGTTCCACTAAATTCCTGAGGTTACTTATATTATTTCTGATTTCCGATTTAAATAGGACACTAAGGCGATATTTATAAAGGCTGTGTACTTTAATAACTCCAGACTTACTAAATGAAGCTGCACTTGTATGTTGGTATGATGAGTTATACACGTGTCTGAGATACCTTTTCTGGATTAAGTGAATGCATTGAAGGTTGATGAACGTTGTAGTACCCAAAACTAACTGACAATAATCGAAATGCGAGTTGAAAATTTAGTCGTAAATGAGCACCCTGGTTTGTTTCCCAAAGATATATTTTAAACGGTCTATGGCACCAGTAATTTGAGCTATTTTGTTTGATACGTGGTTGATATGATACGAGTCCCATGCCATGCTTGAGGAAAATGTAACTCATAAACATTTGTACTGCTCCACTGTTTCTACAGGGTGAGAACTTAATATAATATCTTCGTGTCGTGGGATGAGTTTATTTTTCGGCCGAAAAATGACAGCCTTATAGTCTTACCTTCGTTGATTTTCATTGAATTAGCTGTGGGCCAAACTTCAGGAGCTTTCGTTGCGGCGTTACATTGATCGATAAGTTCATGAATGTTATTTCCGGCAAAAAATAGACTTGTATCGTCCGCATAGATGACAAACTGCATGATACTCGGGGTCTTGAAAAGTAGTTTCACACGCTGTCGAGTAGTGGCGCGGCGGCCCTCGAGCCGCGATTCTTCTTCGGTAGTGCACTTCTTCCGTCGCCCCATCTTCAGCGCGAGGGCCACCACTGGAGATGCTGGCGCTGCGGTCGTTATGACGTGCAAAGTTGGATAACATGATCCCACAATCCCACCGCGCGCCAAGCCTCCGGCGAAGCGCATGGTTCACACGCGCTTTCAACGGCCATTCGCCAGCGTTTTTTTTTTTTTTAGCTAGAAACATCGCTACTTCGCGTTTATTGCACGTCCGCGGACACCTAGGGACCACAGAAGCTGAAAAGTGCGCTCGGAGTTATTTGAAGCGTGGTATTTGCTAACAGACGACGCCTGCAAAATGAGCCCAGTCACTATCACTTCTTCCCCTTTTACACTGCAGACGACGACGTGGCCAGCTTCAAACACAGATTCTCCTTCTATCAACAGCCGCGGGGTGTCATACGGCTTATCGATCAAGGTGTAGATGCTGGACACTCATAGTTTCACTGAAGCATTAGACCAAAATAAGTTCCACCTGGCAGTACTAGTGCATTCAAATGCGTAAACTAATACGTCCTGGTCTTACGCTGTATTTTCGATCGCTATTGGCGCCTTTGTGCAAAATACGGACGGGAGTCATTCGTCGAAAAATGCAATCATGATCTGGCTCGATCGCGATCGGAAATCGCCGTGTGACGACCTGTCTTGCATACGCGGGAAAAATAAGGAACAAAAAGGAGAAGTAACGGACAACTGTGCCCCAGACAGAAGTGTCCTTGAGGTCATACTGGCGAGAATTTAAAATGTTATGAAGCCAGAACGTCCTAAGGTGAACCCCTTGTCCGAAAATAACAAGCTTTAATGACGCGCGCATTTGCGCATGTGCTTAAATCAGGTGAAAAAGGTCACGCTCGAATGCAGCTCAATGCATGCTGCTCTATGCATGCCCCAAAATGAAGGAACCACTCGCATCGCGCTCCATAGGGGTATGCGTGTTGAGCATGAAAACAAATTCTTCTTCGAGTCAACGGCGGTCCCTTTGTTGATGCAAACATACAATGAATAAATTGCATAAGGAACACGCCGCTTTCTTGCGGCCAAAAACTATGTGTACTTACCGCAACCACGCGCTAAAACCATCTTGATGTTTACTTCTCCTTCATTTTCATTCATTTTCATTGATCAAAATGCTATCTCACCTAAAATACAAGCGGACTCCGCATGCGCGGTATCCTCGCTGGTGACCATAGCAGACGACAACAGAAGTCGACACGGTGCCTAAAGCTTTTAATGAAGCTATTCCTTTTCCGGAGAGTTAATTAACTTGTAGTACAATCAATAACGCAGTCCCAACAGTATTTCGCAGATATCGTCTATAGCTGAAATAAAACGACAACAAAAATAAAAAGGCGACGCGCAAAGCAGCTCCGTGCTGAACAAGGCAGTGCTGGCGGAGCAATCCAACTTTGCGCGTCACACCGATTGTTCCGCATGGCGGCGCCACGATATGCCCTCACTCCCAGACGGGGAGCATTCTGTCGCCGCGGCGGCGACGCGGAGACTTTATTACGAGTATCGGAGCGGTGACGTCACCTCCGCATCCACAGCCATGGCAAGACTCCACGCGGTAGGCATTGGCACCGTTGCTCGGCGAAGCTGGGCAGTACTGTGGCACTTCTATTTTTCCTATTTTCCTTGCGATCGACCTGTAGGTAGCAACACCATCACCGCGTTAGTGTGGCTAGGCGCTCGGCGAACCGCATTGAAATATACACAGCGACGCAACGTTTTGAGCGGTCTGAGTCAGCTGTTAGCTAAATTAAAGCGTTTACTGCAGTCAAATAGTTATATATAGACGTACTCCAATGCAACATTAGTGCTTGAAGCACGCAGAACGCTCCTATTACATGTGAAAGAAGCGTAACATTCCATTCCACGGGGCACTAGCATCACCCAGCCTCACATACTCCGACTTCCTTGCCGTTTCTGTCTCTGTTTTTTCTGGGCCGTAATTAAGTTGTGTTTTGTCTACAACGTTGGCATAGGTGTTACGTGAGAGAGAGAGAGAGAGAGAGAGAGAGAGAGAGAGGTTTTTTTTTTGGCACTGGCTTCACCAGCTTCATATTTCTGTTAGGGGGGAGGCTCTGACATCATCGCATACGCTGCACGATGCATTTACCCGTTTCGGTTTCTGTTTGAACGCACCGTTGATTTGGTTATTTAAAATTATTTGTGGGTTTCTGAGCAAACTGACTGACCCTGGCTGCTTCAGGGCTATCAGTACTATTGGAAAACAGCGATATCAGAATATGGTGGAAAAACCACCGGAGTTCCCTTTTAACACGGCGTTTGTTCCCTAACACCATCCGTTCTCTTCTTGTCCCTCAAGATTACGCCTATCATTTTCCGTTCCATTGTTCGCTGCGTCGTCCTCAGTTTAAGCTGAACCTCCTGAGTTAGCATCCAAGTTTCTGCCCCTTAGGTGAGTACCAGTAAGAGGCAACTGTTATACACTTTCTTGTTCAGAGACAATGGTAAGCTACTATTCATTATCTCACAATACTTGCCGAATGCACCTCCACCCCATTCTTATCATCCTAATTATCTCAGCCTCATGATTCGGATCAGGGGTTATTACCTGGCCTAAGAAGACATATTCACTTACTACTTCCAATGCCTCGCCAGCTATCTCAAATCGCAGTGCTGGCCCAAGGCTATTGAACATTACTTTAGTTTTCTGCATATTAATTTTCAGGCCCACTGTTGTACTTTGCCTGTTTAGGTCAGGCAACGTCATCAGCAAATCTGAGGTTACTGAGGTATTCCCCATTAAACCTTACACCACCTGTTCCCAATCCAGTGTTCTAAATACTTCTTTAAAAAATGCAGTGAATAACATTGGAGAGATTGTGTCCCTTTGTCTTACGCCATTCCTTATAGGTATTTCCTGCTCTCCTTATGGAGGGCTATGGTGGCTGTGGAGCCGTTGTAGATATCTTCCAGTAGTCTTACGTAGTGCTCGTCTACGTCCCGTTTCGGCAATGCCTGCATGACTGCTGAGGTATCGACCGAGTCAAATGCTTTCTCGTTATCTATGAAGGCTATATACAGGGTGTTTTTTTTAGTTGCAACACACTTTGAAAATTAGAAAAACATAAATCGCGGGAATGTCTTGTGTACCATTCGAGTATACGGATTGGCGGCCTCTAGATACAGAACAATTTCCCCACTTGTACGCATAATTAGCGAAATTACGCTAATTAACCTTTTAATTATCAGTAACCGGTGGCTACAGCAAATGAGTACTTTGGAGCCCGTCCTCGACACTACCTATCCCAACGATCAAATTTTAAATAGCGGAGTGCATGTCGGAGCTACGCGAACAATTAGTTCCCCGTGGCAGGCTCCTTGAAACTGAAACTTACGGGGAAAAGAGTGTCTGTGACGTTGATGTCGCCGCCTCCCCGGATTTCGTCACTCGCCCGCGGCACCCGACGCCACAGATAACAAGGAGATAACGCAAGCTGCTTGCGCGGCCGAAACGGCCGGAGCGGCGGTGACCACGGGCGAGTGGCGAGTGACGAAAGCCGTGGGGGCAGCGACATTGTCACAGACGCTCTTTTCGCGCCTAGTTTCGGTTTCAAGGAGCCTGCCCCGGGGAACTAATTGTTCGCGTAGCTCCGACATGCACTCCGCTATTCAAAATTTGATCGTTGGGATAGGTAGCGTCGAGGACGGGCTCCAAAGTACTCATTTGCTGTAGCCACCGATTACTGATAATTAAAAAGTTAATTAGCGTAATTTCGCTAATTATGCATACAAGTGGGGAAATTGTTCTGTACCTAGAGGCCGCCATTCCGTATACTCGAATAGTACACAAGACATTCCCGCGATTTATGTTTTTCTAATTTTAAAAATGTGTTGCAACTAAAAAAAAACACCCTGTATAGGGGTTGGTTATAGTATTCAGCGGATTTCTCTATCACCTGATTGATAGTGTGAATATGGTCTACTGTTGAGTAGTCTTTACGAAACCCTGCTTGTTCGTTTGGTTGACAAAAATCTGAGGTGGCAAAAATTCTGTTAGCGATTACCTTGGTAAATACCTTGTAGACAACTGGCAGTAAGCTAATCGGCCTGTAATTTTTCAAGTCCTTTGTGTCGCCTTTCTTATGGATTAGTATGATGTTCGCATTCTTCCAAGATTCCGGTATGCTCGCAGTCATTAGGCACTGCGAATACAGGTCTGCCAGTTTTTCTAGTGTAATTTGCCCACAATCCTTCAAGAGACCTGCTGTCATTTGACCCTCGCCAGATGCTTTGCCACCTTGCAATTATTTGAAGACCTTCTTTACTTCTTCTGTAATTACTGGTGGGCTGTCTGCCTCGTCTCAAGTATTTCCTCGTTCAGTATTACACAGGATATTACGGCTACTGCACAGATCTCTATAGAACTGCTCGGCTACAATAAGTATTTTATCCCTAGTTGCGATGACGTGCATACATTTCATTTTTCCCTATGCCTAGACGCCCCTCAACCGCTTTCAGGCTACCACCGTTTATTACAGCATGCTCAATCCTCTCCATATTATACTCTTGTATAGCTGTCTTACGCTCATTAACTTCGAAAGCTGCGCTAGTTCTATTCTGTCAGCTGGGGTAGAGACTATCATGGTTTGGCGTTTCCTAATTAAATCCTGCGTCTCTTGGGAAAGTTTACCAGTATTCTGTATAGCCATCTTAGGTACTACTGCTATTGCATACTACGTGACAATGCGTGTAAGGTTATTTGTCGCTTCCTGAGCCGTAAACTCTGCCTCCTCGGTGAGAGCCGAATATCAGTTCTACAGCGTGATCCTCAATTCTTCCATAAATGCCTGTGTCAGATTATATTTTTGTCTACCACTGACAGTTATTTGTGTCAGCTCATATAAGCTGATTCGTCCTGCCGGAAAACAACCACGTATCGCGAGACGACATCACTACCGCACAATATTTACACGTTGACCATTCCAGCGTAATTTGTTCAGGAGAAGGGCAACTGTACTTTGTCGTGTGCTTCAAAGACACAGCAGCCGCTAAAATGAAATAATTGTACCGGACCGTTCGTGTGACGATGACATGGCACTCTTTCGACGCACGCACTCAGTGATCCGAACAAAAACAGCGCAATTATAAGAAACGCAATTATAAGAAAACAGCAAACAGCAAAAACAGCAATTATAAGAAACGATTTTTTACAGCGCAGACTT
The DNA here is from genome assembly GCA_013339685.2 of Hyalomma asiaticum. Taxonomy (NCBI): domain Eukaryota; kingdom Metazoa; phylum Arthropoda; class Arachnida; order Ixodida; family Ixodidae; genus Hyalomma; species Hyalomma asiaticum. Next base: position 223,640,818 of record CM023481.1, read on the forward strand.
CTGCGCCGCCGCCGCCGGCGCTGCCCAACAGATGGCGCGAGATCAGGGTAAATGCAGGAAATTTGAATTCAATTAAGCAAATCTTCCATTGGATGTTTTAGGGGAGGAGTAAGAGTAGAAGGGAAGAGCTTATAGAACAGGAACTTATAGAACCAATGTAATAGCTAAGAACAAATTCTACTTTTTTTTTTACTTAAGACGTACTGGTGTGTATAGTTGGTTAATCATAGTGACAAATGGCAGCGCAATGCGGGTGACGGGACAACACGAACAGAAGGACACGAAAAACAATATAAAAAAAAAGACGGTATATCCCACGTGTAGTGGGAATCAAGGAAATGCGAGGCACACATCAGGAACGTAAAATGGATCTGCGTAGTTCTCTCGCTATACCGATTTTGGTACATACGATGTTAACGAAACGGCCGCAAGAGCGCCAAGATTGTGGCATGTAAACCACGCCGTTCATGACATGCATGTCATGATTTTCATGTTATGACCTGTGATTTATGATCGTAATGCAGTCATGATGTGCCATACCAGTCTTCGCACACATTCCATTAACGAAACGGCCAGGAGAGCACCAAGACCATGGCATGTAAATCATGTCGCTCATGACATGCATGTCATGATGTTCATGTTATGACCTGCCATTTATGTCCTTCATGCAGTCATATTGTGGCATACCAACTTTTGTATAAATCCCATTAATGAAACGGCCAGGAGAGCACAAAGTCGTAGGCGGCCAGATAGATAGATAGATAGATAGATAGATAGATAGATAGATAGATAGATAGATAGATAGATAGATAGATAGATAGATAGATAGATAGATAGATAGATAGATAGATACGCTCCAGGTCGCTGAAGTTCGCTCAGAAATGCTTCGCATTTAAAATTCATGGAAAATCAGCGCTCGCGCTTGTCTTGTTTGCCATGTATTTTCTGTCCGTGTTGACCAGTCACTTGTCGTGCGCCGCCATTTGTCACTTGTATTTTTTTATACGCGTTACTCGCAGGGTGACACAGAAGTAAATAGTCTAACAACGTTCTGTTTTGTTGAAAATTGGCTGCTGTAATGAAGTTCTACTCGGGCCGCTGCATGCCTTGCCAGTCACACACAGCTGATCAGCGGGATCGCTATCGTGTGCGCGCGCACAATGCTCGTATACCGCAGCGCAACGCGGGACGCTACCTCTACCTTTGGTGTCGTTTTGCGGTCATACGGACAGCACGTCGTTCGCTTCTTTTGGGAGAGGTTCTTGCCAGGAGAGCCATATCACTGCAGTTTCAGGATCGACAAATATTCCATGTGACACTACATTTTTGCATATGCGTTTTCTTTTCCTCTTGTTTTGTTTGTTTTTGTTTTGCGTTTCTTTTTGAGCACGATTTCACGTTCTTCTGCTGTAGCCAAGTTCAACCTTTGCATACTCGTGGTTAAAACTTGATCGCGAATATTGCCACAACTGAGGGCTTGATGTGCGCATGCGTGCTTAGCAGCAAGCGTGGACCGAATACGATCCTAGTTTCAGATTTTTTAACTAAGGCACTCGCAAAAAGAAAGCACTTTTCGACGAGTTTCCTGCACACCGTGGCCAGACGCGCGATATTGTTACGTAATTACGGCGTGAACAGCCGTCGACCGATGACTGTACACGCCGTTGTTGCTGTGCCGTGTGATCGGCTTTGTTTTGCTGGGCACAGGTTCGCTCAATAAACAGTTCGCGTGACATCGTCTTGAGTTCTGCTGCTTCGAAATCGTCACGACCACGTGACAGGCCCTCACTTCGCTGTGTTACAGAGGTTTTGGTTGAGTGTTTTGCTCTTGTTTACCTCTTATACGTGCGCATACACTGTAAGGAGCCGGCGTTCAGCCGCCCACACTTGTTTGCTAATCATTACCATTTTGGCACTATGGGGATACACCGATCACGCGATGTCCGACCTCGGGGACACCCAGACTCGGTCTCGTCAACGAGCGTCTGCCCGCAGGGGGCATACCTGACGGAGAACGCAGTTTTTGCGCATAATGGTGGGAACATAGAAGAGGGAGAGGCCAACTGGAAGCGGGAATCGGAGGAGGTGAGAACGAAAGCGAGAGCGCGTTCAGCGGGCCGTGTGTGCCAACTCGTCAGCGGCGCCGCGTGCACATCGCGAGCCGGGCGCGTTTCCCGCTCGCACACCGCGTGCGCTGTGCGGTTGCTCGTTCTGGTTGACCGGTCCGGGCAGCAGAATCGCGCGGCCAACGGCTGGCGAAGACACAGCGAGGTTCAGTGGCCGGTTCAACGTCCCGTGGTCCGGTTGGCGCTCGCATCGGCGCGTGGAGGAGGCAGTACGGAACGGCTGGTGCGGCTGCGCATCCGCGGCGACATCACGCAATTACGCGCCCGCCTTGGCCCGGAGGCGCTGGCGAGCCGAACACTACGTCGCCTGCCGAGAAAGCGCGGTCACCCCCCCCCCCCCCCCCCCCTCCATCTCGGGCCGACGGCTTCTGTTTTCGCATTATTATTTTTAATTGCTTTCCAGTCCGCTGGCGGCTCACCCGAGGGCAGGCACCATGGCGAAGCACACTGTCTGTTTGTTTGTCGCTGAAGAAAGCCTTCAATGAAAATAAAAATCGAACGACCTCTATAGGATTTTCTTTCCGCGTCTAGAAAATCTGAACTCGCTTGTCATTTGGGATATCAGCCTTTTTTTTTTCTTGCTCAATAGGCACGCGGAATCTTATGCGAGAACTCGCTGCAGTTGCTTATCTCAACCGCCAGAGATATTTCATTAGCAAGAAGCCATACTGTCGCCCGAAAGGCGGACCAAGTATACGGCGACATGAATATATTGGCTATAGTTATACGAGGCAAGCTCTGCCGTTTTATCAGCCCTGTATAAATGACAGTGAAGCAGCGCTTACTAACAAGACAACAAACATTGAGTCCTGCCTGCTTAGACACACGTCGACGCATGTCAGTGCTTCGGAAACTTGAGGTTACGTGACCTACAAAACTAGGCCTGCAAGAAAACGGCGCCCACGAAACCCCGACAAATTCGCTGTTTTTCTGTACATTCGCCGCAGATACCGTCAAGACAGGGCACGGTGCTGCCCCGGCCGACAAGGGGACGCATGCTGTCATCCTTTACCGACAACGAGGTAGAAAGGATAAATGCATCTGACCCCACTTCGTCGCACACTGCATCACGTGACTAACAATATTAGACGCGCCGGAAGATGGCGCGCGCCGAGCGAACCGACCATTTTCCCCGGCTCACCCTCAAGAACTTTTTTTCTCGCGCTCGCAGCTACACTCTGCGCGGGCGGCCCATTCTTACTGCACTTGGAATTTACGCAGAACTTCACGGCGGCGGCGAAGGCAAAGCAAAGTTCACCTGTATCGGACTAAAGCTTTCAGTAAAATCAACGAAACGATTTTGCCTAGCTCCTGTTCAGGAGAAGCGACAAACACTGCGAGAAAAGAAACAACAATATCTTTTAACGTTGCAGGAAACTTGCATGATGGGCAAAGATTGTCAGAACAGTGAATTTATTTCCCCATAAACGGTTTTAAAAACTGTAGGACTAATGACAGGGCGCAGCAATAGAAGTGCAGGGAGCGCTTCCAACACTGGCAGAACAAGAGATGCAGAGGAGTTGGAACATGTAGTCTCGCTGATTGAAATTGCATCATGTATCCGACGCAGTAACGTAGAGGCCCTGTCTGAATTTGAGCTTCTTAGCTCAAGTTTGCGGATTCGATCGTGGCCACATTGACAGAGTTTTGGCGGGGGCGAAGTGCTAGAAGGATCGTGCTCTTTGATTTGGAGGCGCATTTGAAGAGCCGGTGGCCCAAATATGCCGGTGTTGCGCACTACGTGAGTGATAGCGACGTCGCTTCTCTGGGCTGTGTAACACCCCATAATTCAATTGGTTTTTACGGAATAAGGCATACTGGCTATACACAAATGCCCCGCCGAGAAAGGGCTAGCAGGCTAACTTTAAGGGACACTAAAGATAGGCAGTTAATCAGTTGCGACCAAATAGATTATTATTTGAGAACTTAATTGTCGTTGATTGCACCACCATAAACTTCAGTATTAGAAGAGAAAACGCAGGTTAAAGCTTCATATTTAAATTTCGCGCCGACACCTGGGCACCCGCACGTAAGCGTGACGTCACGGGTTTCAAAGCGTTTTCCTCGTATTTTGGCCCCATTGGTTCAATAAAATTTGATGAAACTTGCTATGCTAAGTCTCCTGGCCACCCCAGAACACAACAAGATTGACTTGTTAAAATATATTTGTACTCCGTAAAAGGCGCCCTCAAATTCACGGCGAGTTGGTGCGGAAACGTGAGGACGTCGTCGCCACATGTATTTTTATTTAGTCCGTTTTCTCGTTTTCTAGGCGTTCTCTTGCACCACGAGTAGTGGTGTTGGTATTGTGAAAGGGAAATTTAGTAATAGACAAGAAATCGCTTCGCTATTTAAATTCCCTAAAAAAAAAAAAGGAATGAGGAGAAAATGTCGATGTTACGCGCAGCAAGCGATCACTCTTGCATTTTTATATACAACGAAGGTTTAGCTTTAGGTTTTCTTCAAGGTGTACCGCAATCAGTATGAAAGCGCGCTAGAGACGGCGTATCCGCGCCGACAACGCGAGTTGCTCCAGAGGTGTAATGAGTGTAATGAGTGCAGTGTATCGCCATTATAGCGTTACACGTGCATTAGACGCAGGCAATAGTCTATTGGCCACCTTAAAAAAAGAAAGAAAAAAAAAAGCGCATAGACGGATGTGCCGGGGCAGTTCGCGTCATCACTGGTATGCTCGTTCTATTCACGTGTTCTTATCGAATGAATTGGATTCTGAGGTAGAAAGTTATATACGTAGTTATGCTTACTATACGTAGTGAAGTGTAAAAAATTTCCGGACGAATTTTCGCGGTGAAAGAATCGAGACGACAGTGATCGGACATCGCAACGCACACAACAATAATGCTTGCGAGGGTGCGTGTAACGAGGTGCAACAAGCTAACGACAGAGGTTGAGGAGGCTCAGCTACTTCACAGAACTTCGGCTGAGCTTCGGCAAAAACGAGAGAAGCAAAAGAAACTGGAGACGAGGCGACGAACTGCTGAGCGCGGAGTCGCCTCGTCGTGTCACCGTGTCCCACGCTGGTCACCAATCCGGCCCAGTGGCCTCCAGTGCGAGCATGCACAAAAGACATTTCAATCTGGCGCACAGTGTGGACCGGATTCAGGAAGGCGAGTGACGGCTGCCGACGAGGACCGGGCGCCGACGGGAGGGGGAAGGCGGACTTCCGCGGTTTGCGAAGGCGTCACCGCCCGTGTGGCGGCATCGAGCAGCCTGGCGACCCGGCGGAAAATTGCGGAAGTCTCGGCCGCATCAGGAAGCGGAAAACGAAGGCATTCGACCGCGAAGGTGAACCTCGGCCGAGTGCTCGCGGCTTGACCCTGTTTTGGCCATCCTGTCAAGTTATTGTATACCTCTGGCACGCCCTCCTTGTTCTTGGCCGCACTGCTGCTGCTTACTCGCCTTCAGCCTCTCTCAATATACGATGGACGAGCGGTGTGTGTGTGCGCACGTTTGTGTTCATGCGTGTGTGCGTGCTTGTGCGAAGGAGGCACATCGAATGACGCTGGAAAGCGGGCAGCGTCGGTGGCTGCGGCCAGTGTAACGAGATCATGTTTTACATATTTGGCGCCCGCGCGCGCTATGCGCCGGCGAACGTGGCGCGCGAGGCCACGTGGTGGTAGTGCTGAATCACACCGCGGAAGCGTGCACCGTCCTCGAGACACTTTCTCGCTCCAGTTGTGCTCCAATTGCTGCGGTGACAACATAGCGCCAAGACTGCGTGCACCGCTGAGACATTTGCGTCACAAAAACGGGCGTCGCAAAAGGAGATTCCTGAAATGAGCTCTGGACATGGGTGTGCAGAATTGGAAAATAAGTGGTCTGCATATGACGACCCACACTTGGAGATTTCTCGTGCACGCATAAATCGCTTATTTAGACAGAGGTAAACGAAAAAGCCTAGCTAACCTTCACGTTAGGCCAATTTTCATTAAGACAGACAGATCATAACTGAGTGAGTGAGTGAAAGAACTTTATTGACGATCCGGCATAAAGGGGGAAGGGGTAGGGGAATTAAAGCGAGACACTAGCGTGCTCGGACATCCCGGAGCAGCAACCTACTCGCGTCAAACCCGTGGGGGCGCCGCTTTCGGCCGCTGGCGTGCCAGAATGCTAAGCACGTGCTGGACCGCGTCTCTTTGGTTGCCTGGCTCTCAGCTGATGATCTTGCTGCTGATGGCAGTTGGCATTGCTTCTTCTTGGTTACCCGGCGGTGGCGCACAGTCCCAGAGGAGGTGTCTCTGGGTGGCTCGCGCCCTCTTGCAGTGTTGGCATATATCCGTGGTGTATACCTCCGGGCAAACGTGCTTTGCCCAGGCGGGGGTCCATATGGCTCGTACTTGCAACTGCCGTAGTGTGGCTGCTTCGCTGCGTTGTAGGTCTTGGTGAGGCGGTGGGTAGAGGCGTCTGCTCGTTCTGTACCACTGCAGAACGTCGCCGTAGGTTGTGATGGAATACTCTTCGTCTTCGGCATCGGGTCGTTGCGGCTCCGAGGAATGCGTTGACGGAGACCCGCGGATATAGTTAGCGCGTGTGCCTCCGTATGTGCCTCCTCGTTGCGGTTCGGGCCCGCGTCCAGCTCCCCGGCGTGCGCAGGGAACCACTTGACGGTAATGTTGGTTTCCGGTCTTGCTATCGTTGAACATAGTCTTGCAATGGTTCCATCGACGTTGTTTGTAGCAAAGTTGACTACTGCCGGCTTCGAGTCGCTGAGGACCGTGCGGCAATCCGGGATCGCTAGTGCCAGTGCGATTGCAAACTCCTCGGCTTGCGTGGGCGACTTGCACCGTATGCTTCCCGACGTTGTGAGTACAGACCATAACTAAATCCGTTATGATCAGCCTCTCGCTTCTGCAGCGCGAACGCTTTGTTTCCCAGTGTAATCAAACTGAATCGAAGAATGGTAGAAGTCGATCGTGTGAATGATCGCCCAAACGGCCGTGTTCACTAGCAGCGCATCCTTCAGGAACTGAGCGCTGCTTTTCCATTTTCAAGACCATCGCCCAGGAGCAGCACTCTCGAAAAGAGTTTAAAATAACAAAATAATAGATTTACTTGATGGCCACGCGCAGCTGCGACAACCGGTCATTCTAACATCGCTAGTCGATTTTCGCTTCATTCGCACTCTCCATCGTCGCGCTGAGTCGGTGTTCTCTATTTTAGCATCCGGCGTCGCGTGACCTCTGCAGCAACAATCGCTAGGTCCCTTTATCGCAGTCATCGAGTCAGTAGCTGTGTAGAAGTTTGAAACCTCGTTGTTAAGCGCTTCTGTTGCTAACGCGAGCCAATCGCGTTAGTTCGCTTCGCATCGTTGTTTGCGCTTTGCAGCCACAAGTGTGAAGACTAAAATAAAAAAGAAAACGAAACAGGAATAAGCAGAGAAAAAAAATTCACAGCATATCCACGGGGTGAATGATGATGAGTGGGCGAGTGAGTGAGTGACAACTTTATTCATCAAGGGGTTTAGGGGTAAGGGGGGTTCAGGCTACGTATGCTGCCAGGCCGTGCTTTTCAACTATGTCTTCAGCTCGTGCCAGGATCCGTGTCTGGACATCTCGGTCTGCGCTGAAGAGAAGGGCCTCCCATTGCTCCTCGGTGTAGGGTGGCGAGACGAGGTCGGTGGGCGGGAGATCCTCCGGGCAAGCCCAGAGGATGTGGTTGAGCGAGGCGACGCCTCCACATAGGCAGCAGCGTGAATCGATGACGCCTGGGTGGATGTAAGAGTACACAAGAGGGCACGGAAAGGTACGGGTCGGCAGTCGGCGCCAGGCGATCTGGGACCTCTTGGGAAGACTGTCGTGAGGGGGTGGGTAGGCGTACCGTTCAAGGCGATAGTGCTGGGCGATGTCATGGTAGGTGACCAGGGGCTCCGGCACTAGGGCATCCGACTACGAGGAGCCCACCGCTCGGTTGACGAATCCTCGAGCGTGTTGGTGGGCCGACTCGTTGCCGGGGTGACCAGAGACCAGAGTGGGCGGGGACCCAGACCAACTCAATGTGGCGCGGTTCGTCCCGCAGCAAGAGCGGGCGAAGAAGCCGCAGGGTGATAGGCGAGACAAGGCCTCGGGCAAAGCTCGAAATGGCGGACTTAGAATCGCTGAGTACTACACTAGCTTCGGTAGATATGGCAGCCAAGGCAATGGCCGCCTCCTCCGCCTCGACGGCGTAGGTTGTGTGCACGGTACCGGCTACGACTGTTGACTTCGCGGGCACCGGCGAGGAGGGCGAGGCACAGACGACGGCAAAGGCGTCGCCCGGCGAGGTGTAACGAGCCGCGTCCACGCAAACGACGGCTGGGTGGTTGGCGTACTTGTTTCGAAGCATGGCCACGCGGGCTTGACGGCGGGCGTCATGGTGGCCCGCGAGCATGTTCTTGGGTAGTGGCTTGATGTAGAAGACCGCCCGAAGGGCGTGCGGTAGTGAGACCAGGTCCGGCGGATGAGAGGAGGTATCATGGCCGATGGAAGAGAGGATCCAGCGACCAGTCCGCGAACGACAAAGGCGTTGCACTTGAGCGGTACGGTGAGCTTCAACCAACTCGTCGATGGTATTGTGTACCCCCAGGCGGAGGAGGCGTTCCGTTGACGCGCTAGGGGGAAGACCGAGGGCAGTCTTGTATGCGCGACGGATGAGCACGTCGATCTTGTCGCGTTCGCATTTAAGAAGTTGAGTGTAAGGCAGGCCGTAGGTGAGGCGGGAAATGACGAAGGCGTCAATTAGGCGGAGCAGATCGCGTTCGCGCATACCCTCGCGCCGTGCTCGAACACGAGCTAGCATGTGCGCAGTCTGCTGAACCGAAAGCGAGAGCTGGTCGATGGTGTGAGTGTTGCGACTGTTGGATTGTAAGGTCAACCCCAGCACACGGAGATGCGAGACAACTGGAACGGGGGTGGAGTTGACGTGAACTATGATGGTGGGATGAGGTGTCTTGAGGCGGCGCCGGTCGGGGGGCCGAATGAGAAGGAGGGCTGATTTGGCCGCTGAGCAGGTGAGGCCAGCCGCGTGCACATGGTCCATGACAACGTCGGTGGCGCGTTGCAAAGTGTGCTCAATATGCCCGTCGGAGCCTGACGTGACCCAAAAGGTCATGTCGTCCGCATACAGGGTGTGCTTTAGGCCAGGGATGCGGTCGAGCTTTCCGGGAAGCGAGCGGAGGGCGAGGTTAAAAAGAAAAGGCGACAAGACTGCGCCTTGCGGTGTACCGCGAGAGCCGAGAGCGTACGTGGGAGACGGAAGATCTCCCATGATGAGTTCAGCAGTGCGACCGGTAAGGAAGGAGCGGATGTAGTTGAAGACTCGAGCGCCGGGGTTGAGGGATCCAAGTTCAGTGAGGATAGCCGAATGAGAGACCTGGTCAAACGCCTTATGAAGATCGAGGCTGAGGAGAGCCTTCGTGTCTGAGAAGGTGGATGAGCTGAGGAGGCCGTGGTGAAGCTGCAAGAGAACGTCTTGCGTTGAGAGGCCCGGGCGGAAGCCGAGCATAGTGTGGGGAAGGAGGCTGTGGGCGTCAACGTGCGTTTGCAAGCGAGCAAGAACGACGTGTTCCATGAGCTTGCCAACGCACAAGGTAAGCGAGATAGGTCGGAGATTCTCAATCGTGAGTTTCTTGCCTGCTTTTGGAATGAAAGCTACGCGCGCATGCTTCCACGACTGGGGGATATTGCCGGATCGCCAGCAGTCATTGAGGAAAGAAGTAAGTGCGGCGACCGAAGGGGCGTCGAGATTGCGAAGGAGCTTGTTGGGGACTCGGTCTGGGCCAGGCGCAGAGGTGGTGCGGAGCTTGTGAAGCGCCGCATAAACTTCCGCTTCCGTGATGTCGGCGTCTAGTTCGGGGTTGGAGGACCCGGAATAGGACGCGAGAGGGGGGGAGGGACCATGAGAGGGCAGGAGTTGGAGGTATTTGGCAGCCAGGATTGCCATCAGCGATGATGTGTCCCCGGGATAGGCCTGAATTACACGCTGCAGTTGCTGCCGGGTGACCGACTTCGCGGACGTAGTGTCGAGGAGATGGCGTAGGAGATGCCACGATTGCTTGCAGCCCAGCTGATTGGAAAGTCCTGAGCACAGCTGTTCCCACTGCTGGCGGGCAAGGGTGGTGGTGTGCGCTTCGATTTCCCGGTCGAGGGCTGCTATTCGGCGACGAAGACGACGGTTGTGTCGTTGCTTATTCCACCGATTGGTGAGGCTTGTAAGAGCGGCCTGCAGGTGAGCAAGGCGGGAGTCAATCGCCGGATGGTTTGCCGTAGTGGGGATCGAGGCCGTGACACCGTCGAGGTCCGCCAGCAGCTGGTCAGTCCACTGCGAAAGGTCCTCGATGTCGGGAGTGGCGGAGTGTTGGCGACGCGCACGAAACGCGTCCCAGTCCGTGTGACGGATAATGTGTGGACGTGGCTTGCACGGGGACGTGCAGACTTGCATGGTGAGGACATAGTGGTCGCTGCCCAGGGATTGATGTGTGTTGGACCAGCGTGCATCGCGGACGTAACGGCAGTAGCTGAGATCTGGGGTGGTGTCGCGGCACACGCTGTTGCCGACGCGCGTAGGTTGCGTGGAGTCAGTGAGTAGTGTGAGGCGAAGATCATGAGCAAGTTGCCACAGCCTCGTGCCCGGGCCGTCGGCCTTGGGGTAGCCCCAGTCCGGGTGCTTGACGTTGAAGTCGCCGAGAACCAGGAAAGGGGATTTAGCCGCTCTTACTGCCGCAGCGCGGAGTAGGGCGAGCAGAGATGAATCTTCGGGGACCCGGGGGGGGGGGGGGGGGGTTGTAGACATTCAGTATAAAGAGAGAAGGATCTTCCCGTTTCTGAGGTAGAATTTCGATAAAAACGTGGTGGACCGCAGGGAAGTGTAAATCGACCAGGTTGACCGTGAGCGTCCGCCGGGTGAGGATGGCCGTGACTGGATGGGGTGCGGGATGATGAGCCACTTGATTGTGGGCAATGTAGCCCGGCAGGGAAACAGCGGTGTTAGTTTCCTGGAGCACGAGGACGTCAGGTGTATCTGGAGGGTCAAGTTGTTGGAGGTGTAAGAGAAGATGGCTGCGCTTGGGGCGAAAGCCACGGCAGTTCCACTGCCAAATAGTTACAGTAGACCGGTCAGCCATGATTAGCGTCAGCAGAAGACGTCTCCTCGGCTTGCGATTGCGACGGTCGGGCAGCGGGGGCGGTGTGAGGAGCGCGGGTGTGAAGGGGTGGCTTTGTTCGGACGCTATCAAGCATGAAAGCGTGCAGGGCATCGACAGTCTCCTGAAGTGATTGAAGGGACGTAATCGAGGGGAAAGCAGCAAGGTTCGTGCGCAAGGAGTTTAGAGCCTCGTGCTGCGTCGTTAGGAGCTGGTGAACAGAGTTGAAGCGGCTGTCTAGCCGCCTCTCAAAATCCGCTTGGGCCATTTTGATGGCTGCTTGGATTTCCTCAAAAAGGTGTAGAGACTTAAGAGGCGTGGTGTGCCTCTTGCGCTTGCCAACGCACCCATCAGCGTGTTGAGTATCCATGTCCGATGCGGAGGCGGTGGGTGAGGGAAGAGTAGATAAACGGTCGAGGGCTGCCTCGAGCTTCTGTTCAAGCGTGTTCAGCTGGGCTTGGAGGGACGTGATTTCAGTCTTTTGTGCCTCTAGCAGCGAACCTTGTGCGGCGAGTTGTTGTCGTAGAGAAGCGCTTTCCTGCTGCAGGGCGGCGACCTGCGGAGAGGGGAGCGTTGGTGGGGCGCCGGGGGAGGACCACGCTGAGTGGGTGGGCTGACAGGCTGCTTTGGGCGCCGTCACGGCAGGGGATGGGGAATCTGAAGTCGTCTTGGCGGGAGGGAGGAGCAACTTCGGTGGCGGCGCAGTGCCGCGTGCCATTGCATTCTTAGGGATCGTCGCAGCGTCTGCGGGTTGCTTACCGTCTGCGGGTTGTGACGAGGAGCGATTCGCCGGTGGGAGAGTCTTCCGGCGTTGGGGGCGCTGTGCATAGCGATGCTTGCATTTAGAGCTGTGCGTCGAGTGATTCCCGTTACACACGATGCAGCAAGGTGTGCATATGGGCGGCGAGCCCTCAGGAGGCAGGGGATGTGTAGTGCCGCAACGGTGGCATCGATCCTGTCGTGGCTTGGGGCACACGTCGGTGCGGTGGCCGGTCGAGCGGCAATTGAAGCAAGCCTCTACCTTGTTGTGGAAAGGAAGAAGGCGAAGGTGGACACCATGGTAGAGAATCCACCGGGGTACCTTGGGTTCGGTGAGGGCGACCAGAATGTGAGGAGTCTTGCCCATACGGCGGCCTCCCACGATAGAAAGAGTAGGGTTACTAGCCTGGAGATCTTCGAGGATGGCTTCGTCTGTGAAGTCGTCAAATGCATGGTATAGAATGCCTCGCAGGGCGTCGTCCGGTGGCGGAGCGTAAAGGTGCACAGTGAAGGTAGTGCCGGACACCGTCAGGGATGTGATGCGGAGGTAGGCTTGCGCACGAGCCGAGTCGGCGACGCTCAGTGTGAAGGTATTGTTAACCGGGTGGATCAGTACCGTGTCACGGGATGCGGGCGGGAGATCTTGCAGGTTCGCTGCTTTCAGTAAGGCGGAGTATAAGTGCCATGGCTGAAGCTTATTAAGGTCGACGGAAGTTTTAGGACGACCGACGACGTGAATGGTGTCGGCCGGGAGGCGAGGAATCGGCGCGCGACGGCGGGGCCGAGATGCCGAAGCACTGGTCTGCTTCGATGGCGGCGAAGGTGGCGGCGGCGAGGCTGGCATGGTGGTGGGCGTAGTTTTGGCGGCAGCGGCGCGGCGTAATGCCGCGCGGCGTTTTACTTGGGCGCGAAGGCCTGGTGACTGCCAGGAACCGTCCAATAGGTCTTCGGGAGACGCGTCATGTCCTTCAACGTACTCCATGGTGGTGGGCAGCCGGGAGACGGGCGGCGATAAAGCAGCGGGAGGCCGCACTCGAGCTAGGCTTTTGTAGGCCTAGGTCGGGCGCACGGCGTGGTCAAGACTTCCGAAGGCTCTCCTGGGCCACCCCAGGAGAGTATCGGGACAATATTGGTGTCGAAATTATCCTGACAATTTACTCTACCCACTCGTTAGAAAATTATCTGGATACGGCCTAAAGAACCGGCGTGAGCGCCGAAAACTTACGGAGCCGACGTGAGAAGCGGCAGCGGTGGGAAACGCCCCCAGCTTATCCTCCGAGTGGGCGAAGCTCCGGAGTGAACCACCGATAAACCGTCAATCTTCCGTGTAATTCGCCCAGTCGATCATCATGTAAAGACGTCAGAAACACTCTATTCGAACGCTGGGATCTGGCGTTTAAGGGGACGCTAGCACAAACGCGTTACAAACATGCAGTACACTCTAGTAAGGGGGGAGAGGCCACAGCGTCTTACGCAGCCCCTTACACAGGCCGGAACGCGCACCGCGTTTGCCGACGCCATCACATGACTGCTGAAAGAGTATAAGGCGGAGAGGCCACAGCGTCTTACACCAGCTTCTTACACGCGCCGTAACGCGCTAGCACAAACCCATCATCATCGTTAGAAACGGACAGTCTTTCGCTCTCTCTCTCTCTTTCTGTCTCACACAAGACAGCAGATGGAAGAGTGAGAGAGCTCGCGCGCCACCTGACGTTCCTGAAGGCAACTCGGAGGTAAACAATGGCTGCTAATGGAAATGAGAGACAGAAGAAGTCGGCTTTTAGCTAACACTTACACTTCTACTTCTACTAACGTTTCCTACTGGAACATGCCAATGGCTGCTAATGGGGAATGAGAGACAGAAGAAATCGGCTTTTAGTTAACGCGCACGCTGCGAATTTTTTATTGTTCAACAACGCACAGGAGAAATCTCCCACCGGCACCACCTTGGAGGTACAAAGCGTAAGACTGGTTACGCACTACGACTACGACGAGGGACGAACGGGTGCCGCCTTAAGGAGCTTCGCCCCTAATATAGCGACAGATAGACATAGAGAACATTATTCATGTCTTGAGGAACGCTACCGCTCTCACGTCGGGATGGTTAGACCGAGCCTCATCGCCGCGTCGCGGGCCCTCTGGACAGCCCTGAGTTGATGCAGAAGGTCTGAGCTCCTGAGCATAGAGCTCCATTGCTCTTCGGTCGTACGTAGAGAACCCTGTAATGAGGGGCACTGCCAGAGCATGTGGTCCAACGTACACGGAGCGCCGCAATCTGGGCATGTTGGATCAAGGCACTCGATGAACCGACTGTGGGAATGAAGACTAAGGTATGACCTCGTATGAAGCATGCGAAGGGTAGATGCCTGTGCTCTAGAGAGTTTCTCGTGAGGAAGTGGGAAGACCCTCCTGCCCAACTGATAATGCTTGGTGATCTCATTAAGGGTGAGTAGCACGTACCCAAATATCGCTAGATCGGAGTCCAGAGATCGCCCAGACTGCCCAGCGCGGTGAGTGAGTTCGCGCGCTTGGGCGTGGACAATCACGTTCAGGTTGGCCATGGAGGCAAGATGTGATCCTAGGTGAGCCCTAAACCAGATAATGCTGTGAGAAGAAATATCCCTGTGGCCTAAAATGGGATTTACTTCAGTTGATACGGATCCGCATGCAAAGGACCTGACCGCCGCTCGTGAGCCGGTGTAGATCTATTGCTTAGAATCGTCGAGGGGAGCAAGGGCGACAGCTACCTGCTCAGCCTTAGCGGGAATGACGTTCCTGATAGACGCGGAGAGGAGAACACAACCTTTGCGATCAACCGTAACGGCCGAGAAGTTGGCCGATCGAGTGTACTGCGCCGCGTCTACGAAGCATGCAGTCTCCGGGTTTGCACGGATGTCTTCGAGCAGGGCTTCGCCCCTGGCCCTCCGCCGCCCCACATTGTGCTGCGGGTGCACGTTAGGGGGAAAAGGAGAGACAGTAATGTGAGCCCGTTGGTACTTACTGAGATTATGTTTGCGTTCCTCTGCTGCAGCTGCCACACACTAGGACGGCCAGGATGCCCCTGCCCGCGGCCGAGGAGGAGAGCCTGGCCATCTGAGCCGTATGCTGTGCCTCAGTTATCTCTTCCAGCGTGTTGTGAACTACCCATTGCATTAGCCGTTCCGTGCTAGTACTCGAAGGGACCCCTAGCACTCTCGTTATGCTTTTGAGGATCAAGACGTTAAGCTTAGTCTTTTCATGACCCTGCAAGCTGTGCATGGCAGCAACGTAGGTAATGTGGCTCATTGAAGAAGCATGGAACAACCTTAGTAAATTGTCCTGCCTGAGGCCATCTCGAGAGTTGGAGACGCTAGTGATAAGCCGAACCATGCTCTCCCTTTTAGCTGTGATCTTGTTTATGGACTGCCCATTAGTGCCTTTAGCTTCTATAAGCATGCCAAGGAACTCTGATGACATCTACTCTAGGGATGAGATTACCATAGCTGGTGCGAAGCCTGATCTTGACGCCCGAAAGGGGGACACAGCCCTTAGGTTTGGCACCCCTTCTCTTTGGTCTGTACAGCAAAAGTTCCGACTTCCTCGGAGAGAGTCCGAGTCCGGTTCCACTAAGGAAAGCCTCGGTGGAATCCACAGCCTGTTGTAGTGCCTCTTCTACTCTGTCCTCGCTGCCACCCGCACACCAGATGGTGATGTCTTCGGCGTGAAGGGTATGACATATGCCCTCAACTTGCGACAGCCTTTTGGAAAGCTCACAGAGAGCAATGTTGAATAAAAGAGGTGAAACCACCGAACTTTGGGCGTACCTTTCGAGCCAAGAACGAGGGGTTCTGATTTGAGATCTCCTATCGTAATCGTGGCATTTCTGCTTTTGAGGAAGAAGCTGATGAATGCATGGAATCTATGCCCCAAGCCAAAACTCGAGATGTAGTTGAGAATGTGCTTGTGCGAGAGGTTGTCAAAGGCCTTCTCCAGGTCAAGTCCCAGGATTTTCCTGACATATCTCGTCTGAACGTCGATAATCTGATGCTTGATCAACTTCATGGCATCCTGGGTCGAAAGTGGCGGCCGGAAGCCGATCATGTTGTACGTAAAGAGATTGTGTTCTTCAATGTGTTAAGAAATGCGGTTGTTAATGACGTGTTCAGCCACTTTGACTATACAGTAAATTACAGGTGCCCGATGAGCATCGCCAGCCCTCGAAAGCAAAGGACACTTCGTCTGTGCCATATAAATTGACGGATGAGGACAAACAAGTCGTAGCCATCATCAGCTCACTGGCAAGTGCTATTCGCGTCCTCCTGGATAAGATGCGGACGCCGCCTGCTCGAAGCGCGTTGCAAGTGATGGATGTCATCAGTACAGTCCTAGCAAGCCTACAGAAGTCCAGCACTTGAGAACTCAGCACGATGCCTCTTCAAGAGCGACACTGTAATATTTTTGTTCTTCGTTGTTTTATTTTTTAATTTTTTTGCTCTCTCTCTATCTTTCAGAACTTTCCTTCCCCTTCCCCAGTGCAGGGTAGCCTACCGGGCTCAGCCCAGGTTAACCACCCTGCCCTTCCTATTCCTTTCTCCTCCTCCTTGACTATACAGGATGTTAGCGATATATGCATGAGGTTGAAGAGACCCAGAGGGCGTCCCGGTTTCGGGTTAAGGATGACTGCAGCCAATTTCCACGATTCCGGGACGGTGCCCTGTTCCCAAACCTAGTTAATCTCGTCCGTGAGCGTTTGTATCGAAGCATCGTCCAGATTACGAAGGAGCTTATTAGAAATTCCGTCCGGTTCCGAAGCCGAACGTCCAATCAGTCCCATGAGGGCTTCCCCAACGTCAGCTGTGCTGAAACGTCCGTCTAGAGACTCCATGTGCGAATCATCATGAGGAGAATAGTCGGCTGAAAAAAAAAATTCGTTCCAGTTCCACGCCGGAACAACTGTCGGAACAACGAAGCTGTTCTGTTATCGTTAATCGCGACATTAATTGCAAGGGTGTCAAGTTATAGATGTCATGACGTATCAGTTTTGTTCGTCATACCACACGTCATCAATGCCTACCGCACTGACCGCACGCGATTCTTCACCACGCACTAATGCACTTCTTTCTTTCTTTCTTTCTTTCTTTCTTTCTTTCTTTCTTTCTTTCTTGGGATTTCGCAGCCGCGGCTTGCGGATCGAACCCGCAACTTCGAGCTAAACCTTTCCTATCTATTATCGCCCATTCGCCTTTGCATAGTCACTATAATGTAGCAGTGGGCTGTGGGCAAGCGCGGGTGCCGCCTTCCCCACCTGCGTGACAACTAGATCATCGGACGTACGGCACCGCCTCGACTATGTTAAAAAAACTTTACATAAAGTACGTCAACCAATCCGGCCACTTTTAATCCCGTCACCCTCGAAACTCCCCGTGAAATGAATATTACAGAGCAACGAAATGCTCGTGATTGTTTGTATATGTGTGCGTGTTCATAATGGTCGCTACAGGGAGTTTTCACTTTTCTACCCTGTTATCGAGGTTGACATGCTGGCCTCGCTCATGAAAGGCGCCGCATCCCGATCATGCTTACACCGAATGAGCAAAAGAACGACTGGCAGCAGGCACATTAATTCAGCACTGACATCCTGCTTCGGAAGAGAGTTCGTATTAATTTGATCGCCCATTAGACTTCGTTGTTAAGCTGCCAATGCGGCTCAGCTTCTGGTGATAATAAACCTTCTAAAGTCGCAGCCTATAACGTTGCCAAAAAATCGGGCGCGAAACCTCGTGAACGTAATTTGGCTACCCTCAACGCTGCAGAGAACAAAAGAGACGTAGCTTCAGCTCCTTGAGACATGTGCTGTGTGGTACCTTAAGTTGAGCCGGTGTCAGAAAAAGGGAAACGAAAGGAGAAAAAAGAAAGCAATAGAGAGAGGGCCGCGACGCAACAGAAAGGACACATTGCGCAAGCACATACACCGTACACCGCGGTGCAAGTCTGGCCGCTCTCTCCGTGAAAGTCGATTAGGCAGCGGCCGCGGCCACCGCACATTGTCGACCGTCACTTTCGCACGCGGCTCCATTCAATTGAGCGTCTCGCCTCCATCGAGCACCGAACGAGAAGTGCCGGAAGTGTCGAGGCTTCTGCGGCGTTCCGCCGAACGCTAACGTTGCGATATTTATCTGTGCTCTACATACAACGCGCCTTGATTGACAAAGTTCAGAACAACCCGAGGAAACAGACGCTTCCGGCAGGACCTCTTGAACAAAAAAAAATGTACCCACATTGTGCTGAGGGCGAAAGCGCGAGACATATATAAAGTATGTTTAAAGAATAACTATGAGATAAGCATAACAGAAGAGTGCATTCTCTCAATGATTACTAGTTTATCATATATGCTGCTCAAAGGTTATTAGTTGAATCCGCGTTCTTTTACAACAATATAAATGATATCGACACTTGAACGGCGTTGTCGCCATCCCCATCTTGCGCCGATAATATATATATTGTTACGAAGCATTCCTGCTCGGCGAAAGGGCGCCATACTTCACGTGGCAGTGTGCGCAGATAAGTGACGAAGATGACGACTGGGCGACCGCTCGTGCTGTTGCTGGTTTTGCTGCTGTTCGTCCATCTTGGCTGCAACGGCTGCTACCTGTATAAATATAATCTGTAAATACATTCTTTCACCGTTCTTGCTGGTGAGCACTCTGTTCCTGCACGTGGCATTTTGGTGGAGGTGCTAGGTAGACCACGATACAACGGAGCTCCGCAGCGGCAGGTGTTTGGCTTGTTCCACGATGGCGGACGAGGGGCGGTCTCCCACTGCGCCGGCTACATCAACGGTTGTCCTTACGCACCCGAAAGACCCGGGCACGTTCTGTGGGACCGACAGTGTGGACATCGAAGACTGGTTGCCGTTGTACGAACGCGCAAGTAAGAGTAATCGCTGGGATGAGACGATTATGTTGGCAAACATTTTGTTCTACTTGCGAGGCACTGCAAAGGTGTGGTTTGAGAACCACGAAGACGAAATCAGCAGCTGGGACACATGCAAGGAAATGATGCGTGCCCTATTCGGCAAGTCGGCTAGTAGAAAGACAGCGGCCAAGAAGGAACTGGCATCCCGCGCGCAAACGTCGACGGAGTCGTACCTGTCTTATATACAGGACGTGCTGGCCCTGTGCCGCAGAGCGGACGATGACATGGCGGAGTCCGAGAAAGTGGGCCATCTTTTAAAAGGCATAGCAGATGATGCTTTCAATCTGCTAATATGCAAAGACTGTGACACTGTTGATGCCATCATCCAGGAGTGTAAGCGTTTCGAGGCCGCTAAAAGTCGACGTGTTGCTAATACTTTCGCTCGTCTTCCCAACACGGCAGCAACATGGTCGTGCGAGGACCCACCTGCACCACAAGCGGCTCCATTAACCGCCGAACACGTGACCAAGATCGTCCGACGTGAACTCGATGCTATGTCGCCTGCTCCCGTGTGCTCCCGTGTCTGCGATTCGAGCACGCAGATGATACCGCTGGTCCATGCCATCGTCCGCCAAGTACTTTCGAATGTTGGCCTGGACTCAGTGTGTGCAGCCGCTCCTTCCCGACCCATCGATCGCCGTTTTCCTCTTTCATACGGCCAAGACCAGACGTTCCTGCGGCCTCTCCGCAATCCAGCCGAGTGGAGAACAGCTGATGACCGGCCCATCTGCTTCAATTGCCGCCGTATTGGTCATGTGGCCCGTTACTGCAACAGATGGTATGGGAATCGGGCGTTCTATGGGCACAACCGTCGCTCCGATGCAGATCATGGCCGATTCCAACCGCACCGTGAGCCACCTCAGACTAGCAGTGACGAGGCTTCGTCCATGCCGTATCGCCGTTCCCCATCCCCGCGTGGTCATCAGTCCCGCTCGCCGCTCTCCCGCCGCCCGACGTCTCGCTCGCCCCAATTCCGCCGCCCGACATCGCCGATGGGTCGCCTGCCCCGGGAAAACTAGATGGTGCAGCTCCCGGAGGTGATGCTGCATCGACGACTTCTCAGCCAAATCCTCTGACCACACTGCAGACTAGACGCAGCCTCATAGACGTAAAAATAGACGACGAACTTGTTGCTCTCGTGGATACTGGGGCCCATATATCAGTCATGCATTCTGAACTGCGCCGCCGCCTTAAAAAGGTTCTCACGCCGCCCACGGTACCACTCATCCGCGTCGCCGACGGTAAGACGTTTCCCGTGCTCGGGATGTGCTCTGCGCGAATAAGCATTGCCGACCGCTCTACGACCGTACTACTTGCTGTCCTCGAACAATGTTCTCACGAACTTATTCTCGGCATGGACTTCCTAACCGCTCACTCTGCCCTTATCGACTGTGGAACCGGCTTGCTTCAGCTTGACCTGCCGTTTTATGATGACACTACGGCCATACGTCAGCCGCGCTTGTGTTCCATGGATCATGTCCGTCTAGCTCCGCAAGCCATGACGTATGTAAGCTTGGCGTCCTCTCCGACTCTGCCCGACGGTGATTATATCCTGACTCCGGCCGTTGGCGTTCTATTGGCAAGAAATGTGGCGGTTTCCTCATACAGTTCTCACAGTTACAAATAACCGAGTGTCTCTGCCTCTATTGAACTTCAGCTGGTCAATCCAAGTTATTCCCCACGGCATGACTCTGGGCACAGTATCTTCTATTGACCAGTATGCCATTTCTGCATTGATCGCCGACGCTTCTTTGCCATCTGTTTCGTCCGCCTCCTCCCACAGTCCCGCCGGTGACCACATTGACAAGATGATCGCGCCTGACCTCCACCCAGCACAGATAGCCGACATACGGCGCATATTGCAGTCCTACCGCGACATCTTTGACTTGGACGATCGCCCTTTGGGTCAGACATCTCTTGTCACTCATTCAATTAATACTGGAGACGCCAGCCCAATTAGACGACGTCCTTATCGCGTGTCCCACGCTGAGCGACAAGTAATCCAGCGTGAGGTCGACAAAATGCTCACGAAAGGCGTCATAGAGCATTCCTGTAGCCCATGGGCGTCGCCGGTCGTGTTAGTCAAGAAGAAGGATGGCAGTTGGCGTTTCTGCGTAGATTACCGGCACTTGAACAAAGTTACGCGCAAGGACGTCTACCCCTTGCCGCGGATTGACGACGCTCTTGACTGTTTACATGGATCCGCCTACTTCTCCTCCATCGATCTGAGGTCAGGTTACTGGCAAATTTCAGTCGACGATAGGGACCGTGAAAAGACTGCATTTGTAACCCCTGACGGACTATTCCAGTTTAAGGTAATGCCGTTCGGCTTATGTAATGCCCCAGGGACGTTTGAAAGAATGATGGATTCGCTTCTGCGTGGATACAAATGGTCAACATGCTTCTGCTATCTGGATGACGTGATTGTCTTCTCGCCGACGTTTGAAAGCCACCTTACCCGTCTATCGGCAGTTCTTGAAGTCTTCAGACGAGCAGGCCTTCAGCTCAACTCTTCTAAGTGCCGCTTCGGCCGCCGAGAAATTACCGTGCTTGGCCACCTTGTAAACGCGCAAGGTGTGCAACCTGATCCCGACAAAGTGCGCGTCGTCCAGCATTTCCCCATACCAAAGTCCACCAAAGATGTTCGAAGCTTTGTCGGCCTGTGTTCTTATTTCCGCCGCTTCGTCAGGAACTTCGCCGACATTGCCCGTCCGCTTACGCACCTCCTGAAGAAGGACGTATCATTTTCTTGGGGACCTGAACAGGATGATGCGTTTCGTGCCCTCATCAAATTGCTTACGTCACCACCAGTCCTGGCCCACTTTGATCCCTCGGCTCCCACAGAAGTTCGCACCGACGCCAGCGGCCATGGCATCGGCGCTGTTCTCGCCCAGCTGCAGGGCGGTCAAAATCGTGTCATCGCTTATGCCAGCCGCCTCCTCTCCTCATCAGAACGCAAGTTTTCAATCACCGAGCGCGAATGCCTCGCCTTAGTATGGGCAATTGGAAAATTCCGACCGTATTTGTTTGGGCGTACCTTTTCGGTCATTACGGACCACCATGCACTATGCTGGTTGTCCTCCCTAAAAGATCCTACTGGCCGACTTGGTCGCTGGGCCTTGAAGTTGCAAGAATACAGCTTTGACGTCATTTACAAGTCTGGCCGCATGCACCAGGATGCTGACTGCCTATCTCGTCATCCCGTGGATTCCCCAGACTCGGAAGCGCATGATTCCGACACCTGTGTCCTGTCCATATCAGGCATCGCCGACATACGCAGCGAACAACTCGCCGATGCATGTTTCCGGTCCATTATCCATCGCCTGCGCTCTCAACACCCTGACCCCTCGCTTCGTTTATTCGTGCTTCATGATGGCATTCTGTACAGACGCAACACCAGCTCCGACGGCCCAGAGCTTCTACTTGTTGTTCCTGACGCACTTCGTTCTACGGTCCTTGAACAACCACACGACGCACCCACCGCGGGACACCTCGGCGCCACTCGCACGTACCATCGCGTACGGAGCCGTTTCTTCTGGCCAGGCCTTCTCCGTTATGTGCGCCGATACGTTGCTGCTTGCGAATCCTGTCAACGCCGCAAGCAACCGTCATTGTTACCAGCCGGCCCGCTCCAGCCTATAGACATTCCAACTGTCCCATTCTACCGCGTCGGACTCGATCTCATTGGGCCATTTCCACCTTCACAAATGGGCAACAAGTGGATTGCCGTCGCCACCGACTACGCGACGCGGTATGCTATAACGCGGGCCCTACCTACAAGTTGTGCCACCGACGTCGCCGACTTCCTGCTTCACGACGTTATCCTGCATCACGGCGCCCCGCGACAGCTCCTGACCGACCGTGGTCGTGCCTTTCTTTCAAAGTCGTCGACGACATTCTTCGTTCCTGTTCTACACGTCACAAGCTGACCACTGCCTACCATCCGCAAACGAATGGACTAACGGAGCGCCTCAATCGCACCCTTACAACAATGCTATCCATGTATGTTTCCGCAGACCACTGCGACTGGGATAGCACTTTACCTTATGTGACGTTCGCGTACAACTCGTAACGCCATGATACAGCTGGCTTCTCTCCCTTCTATCTCTTGTTTGGCCGTCATCCAACGCTACCCTTTGAGACTCTGTTGCCGACAGCGCCCGACGGGACCACGGAGTATGCTCGCGATGTCGCTGCTCGGGCTCAAACGGCCCGCCACATCGCACGGACCCAGGCAGCTCAGATTCTCGGGCCAATATTGTTTTTTTTGTTGGCTTACGGAGGTCCAATGAAGGCCCTGTGATACCACTCATAAGCCAGCATTGGAAATTCCATCTATTAAGGCCTCCAACAATTGCCCATCGTAACCATTCAATTTGCAATATTGGTTCTTCCATCCTGTAAAGAAGGCAAATTTGGGCCATAGTTGCCACTCAGCATACATTATTGGTGCGTCCAGTGCACAAGGATGGTAATGATGGGTCAGTTTCTACATAGTCCTATCAATATTGGTTATGTAATGGCGGGAGGCTGTATATATTGTCCAATCAATCTCACTGCATAGCCAATGCTGGACTTCCAATGTTCTGTGTCGGACAATATTGTCCGCACACTAGAGTTGTAGCATCAATGTTGGTAACATTTGCAAGTACACATGATATATCGGGAGGCAGGCACACATGGTGGCAACTACACATGATTGTTTTCCTGTTTTACCAATATGAAGGGACCACTAGCTCGACTCGGTGCCGCAAATGAGTTCAGAAAGGTCATTGTGTATATATTCAGTGCAGCAGGAAAAATTATCTCTATGATTTACATAATTGTTTATTTGCGCAAGTTCTAGCTATGTGCGTGAAGTAGACTAGAACTTGCACATTGGAAGTTGAGCAAACTACATCTACAACGCCATCATGTGGTCCAAAACGCCCAGCAGCATGTTAGTGGCTTCCGAGCCCACGTGCATGGCATAGCAGGTCACTTTATCTGTTGTCATTGCAATATTTCCAAAATAATAGAAGTAGGCTGTGTATACTGTCCAGACATTGTCTGGTTTCTCCAATACAGGACAGCCAATGCTGCTTGCGAGACAATATTGTCCAGACGTAAATACTGTCGCGCCTATGTTGTTCACATTGGGAAGTACATGGCATATTAGAAGCAATGATCTCTCTTTCATTTGAAACAACGTTAATATATATGTACGTACCGTGTGCACTCGCATAAGTAGCGCCCACGCGTAATTTCTTCACTCCCAACTTTGAGTACGGTTTACGCAAAAATATTACTTGCATGCTCTCTCCATGACACCCAGTGCCACGTGGCGCAGGCTGTTGTTGTCCTTTTTCAGTACTGAGTGTTCGGTAGCCTAAGCTTCGCCATAGTCGGTCGCATTTTGATTGTTTAATAGCGACATATTGGCGATCCCTATAAAACAAATTCAACATAGTCTTTCCCGATTAACTGAGAACCGTGCCGCCACGATAATTTCGCCACGTGAATACGAGTCGCTCTTGAAACTGGAGTTTAGAGATGCTGCTGACAGCACCCGTGACGACGATTCCGAGTCGCACATCCGCTGATGTTTGAATGTAGCCCACGAATGCATTTGGCTGTTAAGGTACGCGTTCTGTTGAGTGAAAGCTACATTCGTTTTTGTGATACATTTCATTTGACGCATCTCAGATCAGCACGCGTAAAGATTCCTTACGCGATATTCCGAAAGTATTTGCGAAATTCGCATGTAATTTACGCACCTTTTGGAACTCCTAGATGCATGGAGAAAAAAAAACACGAGTTACGCGGTATGCGCGAGTAAGCACGGTAAAAGTTATGCATGAGCAAATACGGTATATGCAAAACGTTGGAAGGTAAAGAAAAGCCTTTGTTATCTTTCTACCTCGAGCAGCGGGCACAGGAGCCCGCCGAACATGGAAGCGTACCGCGGCAGGGGGGGCGGAAGGGGGGAGCTGCGTGGCCGGCACTAATCCGTTTTGCTTCGCCTACCTGTTTGACATGTTTTCTTGCAGCGAGCTGGGGGTGAGGCAGGCGAAGCGGCTTTCACTCTGCAGAGGTTTTTCGGGCGCACAGGTTGTGTCGCACGGGCATCGTGTATCTGCTGAAACTGGCGAGTTTACGAAGTCAGAACACCTGAGTAGTCTACGGACACGGAACTTGCGGCTGCAAACTTCTGCATAGTGAAAAAGTGGCAGCCCAGCGCTTCTTTGGACCGGACATTTTAAGTGAACTGAACAGATGAGCCTCGACGTGTTGCGACAGTTCTAAAGGTTTTCCTGAAAGCTTCGTACCGATTTTAGCCATTCGTTTATTTTACTCATTGTGCATTCTGTTGTGCTCGCACCCTCATTTTGGCGTGTGCCGGGTTTATTATAGCATGTATTACTGTGTATTTTCTTTATATTTGTCTATTTGTAAATACACACGCGGTGGGCTTTGTTGTATACGTCGCGGCAGATGAAGTAATCGGTTCTAGCAAAGCTGTTTTGGTTCGTGTGACTTTCATGTTTGTGTTTTTGTCTTGCGTGAAACGCGTGTTTTCCCTGTGCTCTTTAACGGTCATTTCTTGTTCCTGGTTTTCGGTTCTTTCGAAGTCGTCGCTTTGTCCCCACATACCGTCCGTTCCGGATTCTGCATGAAGAAACATATCGGCATATCCTAACATTCACTTATGCTGTGTTACTTGAGGAAGCGTTAAATATCTACAATTCAGCTGTTTCGTGGAATCATTTCAGGAACCTTTCAAGCTTCAGCTGCTCCACGTAAACACGTAAACCAAAACGTGTCGCATAGGTTTAGGCGTATGTTTTCTTGTGCCTCTTCTTTTTGCTTATGGTGCTTATGCGTTTAGTTTTCTCGAGGCTGATTATATACAATGGACTTCAAACTTAGAGTGAATGTTGGTTTGTTGATTTTATCAGAACTTTCTTTTCAATCCCTTCTCATGTCTCTTATACTCACGAATAAAATGTGTCACAAAGAAGACATTTTGCTTATTTGTATGTGTGTATGTGTTCGAAAGATACGTTTCGGCATTAACATACGAGTGCATAGACCATTTATGTCTGTTTTATGCTGTCGTCATAACCACGAATCGTGAACATAACCAAATTCATTTCCCAAGCTGGCAATACATACATGCATACTAAGGACAAAATAAAGCTATTGTTACTCCCATAATTTACTGGATATTCTTGCTTTTTGCCTAGAGCCAGAAGCCTCGGCAAAACAAATTTAAACGCATGCATGATAGCCAATAAAAGAGATGGGGAAAATATAGAATCAGCCAATAAAGGAGGCTGGCAAGAAATGCTGCCTCATCCAACGATGAATGCTGGCAAAAAATGATGGACAGCCATCAATAAAGGCTGGAAAGAACGGTTAGAGCTTCCATTGGTTATACAAGCTTACCAATATTGAAAATACAAACGATGGACAATGTTCGCCAAAGCCATTCTTTCCCAATTTTTCCAACGTTATACGACTGGTATCCAACATTGGACTAATCTAGTCAAAAGTGTAGCATGGGACCCGAAATCCAATGTAGTTCCAATATTGTATCCAATGTTTTCCAACGTTGTGCGAAGGTCGGTCCAATGTTGTTGTGCTGCCTGGGGAATCGTCTTTCTCTCTCGCAGCTGTCCCAGAAGGCCCGGTACGATACCCGCCAGAGAGAAGTTCACTACTCTCCCGGCTCTTTGGTCCTCCTGTGGACGCCTTCACGCCACGTCGGCCTGTCATCGAAGTTCCTTTCTCGTTATTCCGGACCATACAAAGTTCTCCGCCAACTCACGGAAGTCACATATCAGATCGCGCCGTTGAACAGTACCTCATCGTCTTCCGTAGCAGGCAGTGATGTTGTACACGTTTCCCGCCTTAAGCCGTACTTCTCTGGCCACGACACCGCTTTAGCTTGAGCGCCGGGACGGCGCTCCGACCGCCGGGGGTTGTATGTTACGAAGCATTCCTGCTCGGCGAAAGGGCGCCATACTTCACGTGGCAGTGTGCGCAGATAAGTGACGAAGATGACGACTGGGCGACCGCTCGTGCTGTTGCTGGTTTTGCTGCTGTTCGTCCATCTTGGCTGCAACGGCTGCTACCTGTATAAATATAATCTGTAAATACATTCTTTCACCGTTCTTGCTGGTGAGCACTCTGTTCCTGCACGTGGCAATATATATCTAAAAAAGGTTCTTCCTGGCTATCGGGATAAATATACGATGAGAAAGTCACAGTGACAAACATATTAGTTAGGATTTTTTTTTCTGACGTTTCGGTTGGAGACCAGCCTTTTTCAAAGGTCAGAATAGTGAAGAGTTTTTCAAAGGCTGGTCTCCAGTCGAAACGTCAGAATAAATGCTAAATAATATGTTTGTCACTGTGGCTTTCTGATGATATATATATATATATATATATATATATATATATATATATATATATATATATATATATATACATGTAACGCTATAGACGGGAGTCGTGCAGTGGTTGATGCGCCATGGTTTTTTCCACTGCACGCGCCTCTTCTTCTTCGTCGCCTTCTCCTTCCATCTCTTGCTTGCTACGTACGTCACAGGATTCCCCCTCCCCCCGAAAGAAGAAGTAAAAGCAGTAAAAGTATCAAAAAACAGACTAAGGAGAGGAAACACACACGAAAAGGAAAAGTCACAATGCGCAGACACTTCCACATGTCCCAAGTTGGTTCCCGTAAACTTGCAAAAGCTTCAGAGTGGAGGGTGGTGCAGTCCGGAGAAATCTAGATCTCTGGCGGCCGGTGCGTACGTAGCAAGCAAGAGATGGAAGGAGAAGGTGACGAAGAAGAAGAGGCGCGTGCAGTGGAAAAAACCATGGCGCATCAACCACGGCACGACTCCCGTCTATAGCGTTACACGAGTCGACAGGATGGAGACCTGGCAGCCACCTCATCAGCTTCACATCAACAACGACAGCCCCAACACCATGCCTTGACCGAGAGTCGATCTCATACACGGAAATCTGCTGCATGCCGTGACCAGCCCCATGGAAGCATCATCGGCGGACATTGACATTACCAAGTACACCGGATCAGCGGACGATGGACCCGTGGAAGACTGGCTTGACCACTTCGAACTCCACGCTACCGCTGCATCATGGTCGGAACGGGAGATGGTCGCAAACTTCAACGACTACGTCACCGGTGAGGCCTTCCGTTTTTATCTCACGCATGTGTTCCAAAACGAAGAATCATGGAGAAAAATCAAAGAAGAAATGACCGCGCGCTTTAAACAGTACGATAAACACCCGCCCACCAACCGCCAGTTTCAAACATTCCAACTCAGTCGTCGCAGTCCAAAGCAGTATCAATGTAGCAATCATTTCTCGCAAGCATGGTCCCATAGCAAATCGTCGGGCAATTTCCCTTGTTCCTCTGATTATGCGAAACGCACTGCAACGCCGAGCGTGGATGTGAAGTTACCAAAAAACGATGTCAAACAAATCATCACTGAAGTGTGCCCAAGTCCTTTACCACAAAGGCCCGGCTTCCCACCAGCCTTTCCATCTGCCGAAAAGTCGCCAGTGCCTACCTCTTCACTGCGCTGTGGTGCTGTAGTCATTCGTGCACTTGATTCGTCGTCTCGCACACGGGATCCACCACCTGGCTTCGCAAGAGATGGCTTTTCTGGTGCTCGTAACGCTTCCCGCATGCCTTGCATGGTCACTACGCCCACAGTAGACGAGCAGATGCACAGAGAAAATACCACACCAAGCCATCGCCCTTCCATCGGGATTCACGTCCTACAAGAGTTTAGCGCGATGGTTCCTGAAAGAGACGTACACTCGCAAGCACTACCTGGCCAAGCTCTGCCTGCCGCAGTACCGTCCAATACTGAACCACCTCGAGGTCGAGAACATGTCGACTTGGCATTCAGTAACACCCTCAACTACGGAAACAAAAGGGCAGAGATTACATCTGATGGCAAAAAGGAGACATACCCCCCACCTGTACACCGCACCGGGACCACAAGTTCATTTCATCAGGAGCTTCCCAACAGTTCTAGGCCATCAACACCAATGCCCGTCAGACGTCACAGTGGCCAACTATGCACCAATGACCTGCTGAACACTTCGACCTGTGTACAAAACCAAAGCCAACCTCTGGAAGGAACAACAGATCATCAGCACTCCAAGCAACATGAGCAACATCAGCAGGATTCAAGCAACCGGGTCAAAGATATTCACCGACTACAACTACGACTCGAACAAGGACAACGACGAATGGAAACTGTGCCGGAAAACCGCTTCGTGCTTAAAAAAGGATGTTTGAAAGCGAATGCGGTAAAACAAAGGCAAGCTCGACATCTGCGATATCCTCACCGAAAGAAACATTTAGCGAAACGTTCTCAGAGACACCTTCAGTATCAGCCATCAGGTGCACACCTACAGTCAAAGCGACTGCTACACCTCAGAAGACGACGAAAATGCCTACAAGAAACCACCCCATACATTCCGCTAGAACATGGACGTCGCCTCGTTAGGCTCATGGCATGCACGAGCAAACTGGAAAAGCGGTGTATCTATCCGCCGCGACCAATAGTCCCGCGCCTACGACATCAGAACTACGGATGCTACAACATGCACCTGTCTCATGCAGTTGTGACGTGGTCGCAAACTGCATCCCTATCAGTATCGACGCTCAGGGCATGCTTACGTTGTCCGGACTGGAACAGCCAGCCTCGCCCACCTGAGTAGCGATAGACATCACCGGACTGACACAATTTCGTCTAAGTACTTGTGAGACTGCGGCACTCCTTTGGACATGGAAATTAGTGCATTTTTCATTTTTCACGCATGAGACTCTCTTGCTGTTCCTGTTCCATTTTTTTCACTGGTCACGTCCGCTTCCTTTCGGGGGGAGGGGGAATCATGTGACGTAACAAGCGGGCGATAGAAGGAGAAGCCGACGATGAAGAAGATGAGGCTCGTGCAGTAGAATAAACGATGGCGCATCAACCACGGCACGGCTCCCGTCTATAGCGTCACACACACACACACACACACACACACACACACACACACACACACACACACACACACACACACACATATATATATATATATATATATATATATATATATATATATATCTATATAAGAAAAATCATAAAAGAGTTTTATACGACGCGCCCCAGCAGGGATTGGAACCCACGACCACTCCTCGGTTACCAAGCGAGCGCCCAGGCAAGCGTCTCAGGCAACTATTGTTTAACAAACATCCTGTATAGCACAAGTATTAACGTTTCTTCTTGTTCTTCTTCTTATTATTATCCTCCACGGCTTCATAAGCACCGACGACAGGCAAGGACAGAAGCCCTAGCACGAGAGTAAGAAGGGGACAGGAATGTGCAATACGCCGATGCGGCAAAATACACGGGAAGGAAGTTCAAGCATGTCCTGAGCGTGGTCGACAACGAAGGCAAGACGCTCAACGCGGCAACAATCAAGGCAGACACAGCGGAAGAGGCGGAATAGGTAGGCATTGCACTTGCAAGTACGACTACACAGGGCGTCGCTGAAATCGTGGTACTGTGGAACCCACATACTGCACGTAGAGATTACTTGCTGGGGCGGCTTAGTGAGAAAACACAAGATCTTTTCAAAGAAGCTCAGGGGAACCTACCGCACGTGCATATTGTCTGGACACCAGGACACAAAACCCCCAGGGGCAATGAAATGGCACACGGCACTGTCCGACAGTTTACTCACCGGGCACGTTGTACCGAGGGCGAACAGACAGCCCTTTTGTTAGCTAGCCCAGGGAACGTTGAAGATGTAGCCGAACCCACAATGTTCTCAGACATAACAGCACACCACAGACGCGGTATAATACGTTGCCCGCCACCTCTTTTGAAGCTCAGCAAGGAGGACGAGATCACTTGGCGAAGGCTCCAAATTAATACCTTCATCACGGCAAGAAACTCCACGCGATGTATCCGGCCAGCTAACACACCACGTGCAAGTTTTGTGAAGAGCCCGGCGCCCTGTGCCACGTGATGTGGGAGTGCAGGCCGAGGACTTCTTCTCTACCTGCCCTAACCCGACCCCCATCTTCCGAGCAGTGGGAAAAGCCAGAGCCGTATATTCCCTTCGGGAGAGTTTGGCGGTTTCTTGATCTCGCCGCCAGTCTGGCAACTGCCGCGCCGGAGTCTGGCAACACAACCCTCCCGCCTCGCCAACGCCATTTTGTGTCTAGGTGTCTCGCGGTGTTGGTGTGCGATATTTGGTTCTGTCCGTGTGAAGTTCCCGTCGGCTGAAACATGCTTATTCAGAGGCTAGAACACACCAGTTTTGAATTTTGCATGATTGCATTTCTGCATGCTCACAAGTACGGTCCATTCTATTTCTGTTGATTTCTAGCCACCAAATAGCATGCCCCTTCACCTTTTTTTTTTTGGCTTGTAATTCAACTCCTTCAAGCCCTTTGTCGAAAAGTCCCTCAATATGTATATTATATGAGCAAACAAAGGAACATCTGGTTCTGAGATTTTCATGAGGCATGAGTTAATAAAAATGGGCGTGCGATAGGAACACATAATCTAGTGAAATCCTCATAAAAATGAGCTCAAAATTACGTCACCTACCCGCAATATAAGCGTAACGTGCCACAACAAACTCTTACTAGCACAGTGTACATAAGGCAGCTTCACTGATTAGCATTTTTGTTCGCGTGCTTTTGGTACCATGTTTCTAAACGATAATCTCCTTTGCCAGTGCCCTTCACTGAACCTGCAGCAAGTTTAATATAATCGAATCAAGTGAGAAACTTGCGGGTCCGTTCTCAAACACCGTTTAAGTGACAACTGTCTTATCGCTATTTTAAATCAAATCGGCAAAAAGTTGTGGTGCTGACGTCCGCCGAAGTGAATGCGTTATATTTTTGTCAGCAACGCCAGTTAAACGCAGTTCTACCTTTCACGCTTCCTAAGCTCGGCTTCTGTAAACACACCTTTCCGTGATCACATTACATGCACACGTTATTTGCAGTTATTTGTTTACGGTAAAAGCTCACCAGCGATGCATCGCTAACGCTCGCCAAGGCGAGCGCCGGGCGCTTGGCACAAAATGGCGGATTGCGCGGCCGCTAAACTTGGCTGGCTGTTGGCCCCGCCCATCCGCCAAACTCTCCCGAAGGGAATATACGGCTCTGGGAAAAGCCTGCTAGCCAGTCGGGACCTCCCCGATACATGCCTTCTGATCGCCAGAGCTGGGGTGCCTGCTAAAGCGCATGGTTTCCTGGACTGAGGAGACCATCCAACAGGGTACGACCAACTCTCCCCTGCTCCCAATAAAGTTTTGTTATTAATTATTAATTAATTAATTAATCCAGGGAAAGGAAGATAGATGTACGTGACACTCGGATAGGGTATATTATGCACAGCTGCGACAAAGTGAACAAAGAAAGAGACACTGCACGAAGTGTGCTTGAAAAACAGATGCTCACTAATAGAATGCTGGGATTGAGAGCAACCCTGTGTAATATGTGTGTGATAAAAGAAAATGAGCAAGGCAGATAACGGAGGATAATGTGCTGCGCCAACAACAGCTTGTTTCGAGTTGGGGGAAAAAAGAAGAAAAAAGCACGTTGAGCAAGAGATATAGCTCCACATAATTATTCAAACAACGCGTGTGGCTTCAAATTTCTCATGCAATTAAATTTTGAGCTATTACGCGCCAAAAGAACAACATTGTCATGAGGGAGGCTGTGGTAAGGCAATCCGCATTTATTTCAATAGCCTCGGGTTCCTTGATATGGACCTGGATTTGAGTACACTATCGTTTTAAAAGCGGAGATGTTCAAAGTTGAGGCTGTGCCGTGCATCGGATGACCTTGTTTTGGTTGTCACGCAATATAGAAAAGCGGACCCGCTCCTGCCCTCCACACATCACAGCGATCATGCGAAGGCCAATGTGCGATAAAGTCTATATAAAAGGTTTAGCTCGAAGTTGCGGGTTCCCTCCCCACAGCCGCGGCTGCTTTTTCATAGAGCGAAATGCAAGGAAAGAAAGAAAGAAGAAAGAAAGAAAGAAAGAAAGAAAGAAAGAAAGAAAGAAAGAAGTGGGAAGTGTATCGTGAAGGATCACCTGCGTTCAGCAGATAACGATTAAGGGCGGCATGACTAATATAACTGATACGTCATCACATCCATAGCTTTACACCCTTGCCCGTTACGCTACGATTAACAACAGCAACAAAAAAGATCAAGCCAGTTTCACGCCCTGAAAACCGTCGGAACAGAAAAGCTGTTCTTTATTGTTAATCGTGACGTAACTGGCAAGGGTTCCAAGTTACCAATGTCATGGCGTATCAGCTACGTTAGTGATACATTCATACTCTGCCAAAACGTTTTGTTCTTTACTAAGTGACTGCCTCTTTATACTTCAACTTTAATTATCTACTTATTGACTGTGCCTATCCTTCACCATGCCGGCATGCACTTCGACAACTCCTGCGAGACGATAAATACGAACTGATCCGGTGCACGGCACAGGCTCGAATTCACACAGCTCCGCTGTTAAAGGAACAGCATCACAGTTCGAACGTTGTTCACAGTGTGGAACTGGCTTGAATTTGTTGTATGCCATCCCCAAAGATATGCGGCAGCTTACGCTGGTAATCGCGAAAGCGCGCTTTCGTGCTTATCTGTGAAAAACAGTGCGAGCACAAATCACAAAACAGGGGCCAGAAGAACACAGCGCTGACTAGTAAAATTAATTTTACATTAAATGAACAAAACAAGTACATCACTACGCATGGCAAAAGCTAAAACAAAGCCAAAACTGAGAGCCAAAAAGATTTCACCGAACGTCGATCCACGTGTGTCAAGGTAGACGATTTCTATGGCGTTTAAAAAAGGGGTCCTGAGCCACCTCTCGGGCTTTGTATAAAGAACACTTTAGTATGCGTTTGACGCCTTCCTGAAATATAGTTTTTCAAAGATATGTGGTAGCTGCGACGAGATTATCAGTGTCGTATCGCTCTTGCATTCTCTCTCAACTCGCTTCGTCGAACGGAATGGTTCTCCTTGGTGTTGAAACTCAGCGCTGTGCACAAGCATTGTTAGATTTGAGGTCACTTACGGTATCCAAAACTAATCGAACTAAGCAAGCCACACAAACCCCGATGCCGAAAGGGAAACGTGGCCAAAATATTTGCTAGAACGTGCGCGGACGCGCCGCGTTCAACAGACGACAGTTTTCTTCTCCCTCAAGTGCGTCGTCGCTCTTTGGCACGAAATCTTTTCAGATGCCGTTAACCTCGGGTAGAATTTAATTAACATCCTCTTGCACCCTTGCTTTGTCATTGGTTCGTACGTCACCGTCACCTCCGATATCGCCGCGGTCCTCCACTCAACTCGTCCGGTTACAACAGACGATTAAACTTGAAGGCTTAATACGCTGTCAAAATACGAGCATGCAGCTGTTTCACACGCTCCGAATCAACAGAACATTCCAGAAACTTTTCACCGGTAGTCGTGGATCTCATATAGCTTTCTAATATGTCGTTATGCATCGCCCGTTTTCAATAGAATGGCCCAAGGGGTAATGTTTGCTGTGTATTATGTGTGCGGCTGTAAGGCCTGTTCTCTGTATGAGCTGAAGCAGTGTGACGTTCTATCTGTGTACCTGGCGACGGTATAATTCGCAGGATACCACCAAGCGAGAGATAGCTCAATTCATAGGAAGGCAAAATCGAAGGAAATTATCTATACGGGTGCTGGAGCAGGGAGTCGAACCAAGGACCTGTGATTTTTCATGCGGAGTGGGAGAGACCTGTGGTAATCAGATTGAGGGCTTCAAGGACAAGGCGCACGTGTTCATCCCCGCCAGCATGACTCCAGGCGACAATCTTGTGTCTACGATCTCGGAAAGCGTGCGGTGATAAATAAGCATCACAACCCGCTCGAAGGACGTTTTGATTTGTGCTCAGAAAGGCAAAGCATGTAGCGAGGCGACGACGACAAGGACATCGATTAGGCGCATCTATATGCTTAATTGACGTCAGAGGAGGGAAGTGCCAGTAACAAGGCATGGTCTAGCTCGCAGCAAAAATATATCTGTAAAAGTACCCATGAGGAAAGAAAAAAAAAGCCTTGTTTATTAAAAAAGAAAGGAAACGACAGGCACTAAAGGCCCGACAACGCCAGCAGAAGGGCGAAGCTACGCTACTCGAGACATCTATATGAGCACGACCCGCTGCAGGACATTCCAGCAAGGACCATGACAACGCCGCATTACTACACACGCTTGTCAAGACGTCACACGATTCAGTCCCCTTCGAAGACTGGATGGATGTGGATATATATATTTTTTTGCCATTCATCTTGATTTTTGTGTTGCAAGTGACAGATGATTGTCAACTATCATTCACGTGAAATTCTTGTTACAAAAGGAAGTGAATGGCGCATGAACCGAGAGGAGGAGGAAGGAAGGAAGGAAACAGAAAGGCAGGGAGGTTAACCAGAAAGCGTCAGGTTGGCTACTGTTGGGAAAGGGGAATAGAAAGATGAAAAGAGAGAAGAGCGAAAGAAAAAGGTGGCCGGGGATGGCAGACAATGCGCTGACGCGTAAGGTACCGGGAAAGTGACAAAATGGAAGCTGTGCTAACGGAACTATGTTAGATCCCCAGTTACAATACGTTGTTAAGCAGTTTGGACAGAGCACTCTGTAAAAAAGTAGTTAGAAAGGTAGCCACTGCAGCAGTTAATTACTACATCCATGACTAATTTACTACGTTTCGCTAACATTGACCTATAGGAACACATGAGACGTATTAAATGGCTGTCGTTACTACCCACATAAAGTGGCAGGAAGGAAGGAAATAGTAGAGAAGGAAAGGCAGGGAGGTTAACCAGTGTATGACAACCGGTATGCTACCCTGCACGAGGGGAAGGGGACAGGGGAGATTGAAAGGTGAAAGGAAAGAGGAAGAGAGAGAGAAAGTGGGCGAACATATAGCACATTCTCACAGTCAGTGGCAGCTGCATGGCACACGACATCACACATCGCTGTTACAGTCGCTTGTGCAAGTCTGTCATCTTTAAGAACTGCAGCAGCGCCTTTGTCACCTTCAATTGTGATGTCTTGTGCGGTCGACATTCCAAAATGGCATCAACCGACATCCGTCGCAGGTCAAGGTGAGCGAGAGCGGACGCCAGTGATTGCCTCTGTAAGTCATAGCGAGGACAGTCGCATATGATGTGTTGTAGCGTCTCTTCACGAAGACAGGTGTCACAAAGAGGGCTGTCGGCCATTCCGATCATAAAGGAATAAGAGTTAGTAAAAGCCACTCCTAACCACAAACGATAAAGCAGGGTGGCTTCTGCTCGGCTGAGTTTTGGTGGCAATCGAAAATGCCGCAAAGACAGCAGGTGGTGTTGTCGACTGTTCCGAGTTTGGCTGCTTGAGGCACTCCACAGCGAGAGTGTAATCTGTGCAATCGCTCGAAGTTGCCTGGCAGCGTCGGACCTTGAGAGAGGTATGGTCTCAACTTTGGTGCCATCAAGTGCAGACTTGGCGGCCTTGTCAGCATATTCGTTTCCAACGACGCCGCAGTGACTGGGGAGCCACTGAAACGTCACGTGGTGTCCCTTCTCATGTGATTTATGGAGAAGAGATCTGATCTCCAACACCAGTTGCTCGTATGGTCCGCGCCGCAGGGCTGCCAGCAAGGACTGTAAGGCCGCCTTTGAATCGCTAAAGATTGACCATTGTCGGGGTGCTTCCTCATTTACTACACAAAGGGCAGCACGCAGAGCAGCAAGTTCCGCAGCTGTCGATGTCGTCGGGTGGTCTGTCTTAAAACTGATGGTGGAAGCTTTCACTGGGACAACCACCGCTCCGGACGAACACTGGAGGTTCGAGGACCCATCCGTATAAATATGCACTTTATCGGCGTACCTCTCGTGTAGAAGAAGCAGGGATAGTTGTTTCAGAGCACCTGATGACAGCTCAGCTTTCTTTCTGATTCCTGGCACACCAAGGTGTACTGTAGGTCGAATGAGACACCAAGGGGGAATCGACGGTTTGGCGGCGGCGGTGAAGCCTGCCGGAAGTTTGGCAGAATATCTGGAGACCATTTTGCAGAATGACGCGTTCCGCTTGTCTGACGGCAATGTTGCGAGGTGGTGACAGCAGGCACGGGCAAAATGCCTGATGTGGGTTCTCAAGACTTCCACCGCAACGTGCGTTTGTATTGGTTGGTCCCGAGCAATCGCTATAGTTGCCTCTGACAATGTACCCCGCGGCAAACCGAGACAAGTTCTCAGTGCCTGAGCTTGTGCGGCCTGAAGAGTGCGAAGATTTGTCTTGCAAGTGTTGGAAAGTACGGGCAGGCTATATCTCAAGAAACCGAGGAAAAGTGCTCTGTATAATTCCACCATGGCGCCTACCGACATGCCCCAAGTTTTTCCAGCCAAGAATTTGAAGATCTGGGCAATTGCGGTGAGGCGTTTTTTCATGTGCGACACATGAGGGCTCCAGCAGAGATCTCTGTCAATGATGATGCCAAGAAACCGGTGGGTTCTGAGATAGGGAATAGTCCGCCCATTGATTGATATGACGTAAGGCGTCATTGCTTTGCGAGTGAATGCCACAAGTGCGCATTTTTCTGGTGATATGTTGAGACCTTGTTTGCATAAGTAGCTCGATGTCAACGTTGCTGCTCTTTGAAGCCGCGCGCGTATTTGAGGACGCGTGACTGCCGAAGTCCAGACACAGATGTCGTCTGCGTATATTGAAATTTTGATAGTAGTTGGCAGGTATTCAGCAAGCCCAATAAGCGCGAGGTTGAATAGCGTCGGACTGAGAACTCCGCCTTGGGGAACGCCCTTGCAAGTAAAGCGTCGCGTAGTCGGGCCATCGTCGGTTAATACAAAGAATGACCTTGCAGCCAGGTAACTTTCAACCCACAGAAATAATCGACCACCTAGGCCAACCGTCTCAAGAGCATCGAGTATGGCCTCATGTAATACGTTGTCGTATGCGCCTTTCACATCTAAGAACAATGCTGCGGACAATCGCTTTCGGGACTTTTCGTGCTGAACGTAAGAAACGAGGTCCACTACATTATCGATGGAAGAGCGGTCACGTCGGAAGCCAGCCATGGAGTTCGGATAAATCTTGTAGTGTTCAAGGTACCACTCCAGGCGGCCAAGGATCATCCGTTCCATTAGCTTTCCTACACAGCTGGCCAGCGCTATTGGGCGGAACGATGCAAGATCAAGTGGAGATTTGCCCTGCTTCAGTAGGGGAACTAAACGGCTTGTCTTCCATTCATCAGGAACATTGCCCTCTTGCCAAGACGTGTTGTAGAGGCTCAACAATTCTCCCCTTGCGGCTTCTCCTAGACTGCATAAGGCTCGGTAGGATATGCCATCTGGCCCCGGAGAAGAAGACCGCCTGCAGAGAGCGAGAGCCGCTTCGAGCTCCTCCATTGTGAAAGGCAGGTCCATGCGACTGTCACGAGGGTGGGGGACGTAAGTTCGTTTTGGGTAGCCTGGACAGACTACTTGGTTTGCGATCCTTGCACAGAAGTCCTCTCCGACTGCAATGTCCTGCCGCCCTTGGAAGAGCGCCAGCGCCTTGAAAGGAAAACGCTGTTGAGGAAGGCAACGAAGACCTTGCACCGTTTTCCAGATGTGAGAAAGTGGCTTGCGGGGGTCTAGAGTCTGGCAAAACGTCGTCCAACGTTCAGACGCTAATCTATCCATGCGACGCTGGATCTTCTTTTGCAATCGTCTGGCTGTTCTGAGATCGTGAAGGGACTTTGTGCGCCGATATCGACGTTCTGCACGCCGGCGAAGTGCTCTAAGTCTTTCCAATTCTATATCGAAATCGTTTCGCCTGGACGAAATCATGATCGTGCGCGTGGCGTTTTCCATTGTGGTCTGCATTGTTTTTTCTAACCCAAAGCGTAAGCCCTCGGTGCATGCATCTTCCATAGCAGATTTGAAGGTGGTCCAGTCAATCGCTCGAATAGCCTTTTGTGGATATGCCCCAGAGAGCCCTTTGATGTTGATATACGTTGGAATGTGATCGCTTCCACGTGTCTCGACATCTGTAAACCACTTAACACGTCTGGCGAAAGAGCTGGAGACGAAAGCAAGGTCAAGGCAGCTTCCGTATGTCACGCCTCGAAAAAAGGTGGGGCTGCCGTCGTTCAAGAGGGTAAGACCATGGTGGCAGGCGAAGCTCGCCAACTGTCGTCCTCTTGCGTTTGTCTTTGAACTTCCCCATGCTGAATGATGCGCATTGAAATCTCCTATGATTACCCATGGAGCAGCGCACAAGTTCAAGATACCCGCCAATCTTTTCGAATCAAAATTACTTGAAGGCGAAACATATACGCCTATAAGATTAAACATGAGCTTGTTCTTTTTGACCGTTAGGCACACGTATTGATTGTCATCGTGAGGCGCAACTGGATGCAGAAAGTAGGTGAGTTCACGACGAATAAAGACGATGACTTTGCTGCTGGCACCATTGGTTGAAGACATGACCGATTCATACCCCGAAAGTCTGACTGGTTTTGTTAGGTTAGGCTCACAGATGACGATGAGTGGAAACATATGAGTGTATACAAACTGACGAAAGTCTGAAAGGCGTGGCTTTAGACTTCTGGCGTTCCATTGGATGATGGACGCTGCCTTGACTTCTTTTCGGAAGGATGGAGTAACGGTAGCCATGTGTCTACTTGAGGGATTCAAGAACAGGGATCAAGGCTTCCAGTACCTGGAGAGCGCTTCGAGCAGGCGATGTCCCCATGCCAACCAAGATAACTCGAATGGCGTCCATAAGGGAACGCAGCATCGAAATTACCTGACGATCCGCTCTAGGTATGTCATCCACGGCGGGTGAAGGCTCCTGAGGGGCCGTGATCTTCTGAGGTTCCTTGGAAAGGGAACGGCTAGGTAGCTCAGGCCATTCCTCCGGAGAAGCCGTTGGTTTCTTTGAAGCGATGTTTCCTTGAAGCGCTTTTGCGTGTTGGCTGAGTGGTGCCGCAGTAGAGTGGGCGCTCTCACTCCGAGCACACTCCTTGTGTGAGGACGTACGATGACGGTGACGGCGACGGCGGCGCCTCACCCTTTCGGCGGCCTCCCTGTGGGTTGAGTTGTCCCTGGCCATCTGCTTGAGAACCGCGTGCTCTATCTTGATGCGGGGACAGTCTTTCGACGAGGCGGCGTGAGGGCCGCTGCAGTTAGCGCACTTCAGAGCAGTGGCACGGCAAGCCTCTTCGGCATGAGGTTCAGCGCAACGGGGACACAGTAATGAGTTGGGGCACACGCCCTTGACGTGACCTAGCCTGAAGCATTGATGGCATTGAAGCGGCTTCGGGATGAAAGGTCGAACTGGATGTCTGAAGTGTCCGACTTTAACGTGGGATGGTAGACAATCCCCTTTGAAAATGATTTTTACGCAGCGCGAATTCCCAAGGCGACGCACTTGCGTAATGACAATGCCCTCACTTGCCGGTTTGATAAGGGTAGGTAAGTCCGTGTTGGTAATGGTAACGTCTATATCATAGATCACACCGGCTACGGATGTATCATCCATCGGGATAAAGGAGCGCATTTTGATGCCGCCTAGCTCCGTGATTTTCTTCAGTTTTCCTAGCGCACTCACGTTGTTCACGTCGATTGCGAGGATATTCTTCCTTGGATTTACTCTGACGTCTTTAATCTGATCAGGCACAGCACATTCCAAAAAAATGGATAGGGCTTGCCTGTTCAGCAGTCGTAGGTTGCTTGAGGGGTCTTCCGGCGAGAAGATTATGACGTGTGGCCAGCGCGCAGGCCTTGACTTCATCGTCGCTGTACTCGCAGGAGTTGACGGTGGCGCGTTGACAATCTTTCTTTTCGCCCTCTTGCTCTGGACGGGTATGAAACCATCGTCGGATGTGTCATCTTCCGACATGGAGTACAGCTCTGTGTCATCGGTGTCGCTAGAGGAGCCAACTCGCTTCCTTGTGGCTGACGGACACGATGACTTCTGGCCAGTCGGGCCTCCGGCATGTTCCTCGTCCATGGCCGCAGGACAGGAGGCCGAGGCACCACGAAAACGCGAAGATTTCGCCAAAAAATTCAGAGCGCAGAGAGACAAGCGTTCTGGTAAGAAGACGCTTCGTCGTCTTCCCTAAAGTGGCAGTGATACTAACGTTACTACCTGGGTACGTGACGGGTATACCATGCCGCAATTGTGATAGACTTACGAAAAATTTAGACGCACTACAACATGTATGATTATACAGAAACAACAGACTTGCGCAACGCCGTGGCATACATATGCGCAAAAAGCCCACTGTAAGAATCCTGAACGTAAAAATTTTATTATTTCTTTAAGTCCACGTCTGTTCACCGGTACAATGTGTACACAACAAAGAAGGGCCGTAAGGGCCATTTATTCTAGGAGTATATGTAGCGTATTCTGTGTGTGTGTCGTCGCTTATGGTTAGTCAATGTTTCTATGCGCACCGTCACCTCAACATGCCACACGCGCTGCATATTTAACAGGATAACTAAATTAAGTAATTAACTATTATTAATTAGTATGGCATGATATCATTATCTATTACAAAATAGTGTAACAGCAAAATTCCGCCCCGTTTAACGTGATCTTATTCTTCTATAATGAGATCGACTTCATACGGCAATGGAAAGGGCACATACAAACTGAACTGGCGTAAACCAAGGGAGCAACTCCCATGATACCAATGATACAAAATCTGTGCTACTAGTTACTCGTAAGCTCTAAGTGTTAGTCAGTGCCATGACAGTAAATTTGTTACATAGCCCGTTACCACCAGCAGTTACTACGTATAGGTAGTGAACGCTGTGTATTGAAAGTATTGAAGTAGCAGTGCATTTTTTACAGTGCGCGAAAGTCAAATTATTTTGGGGAAAATGAAGTCTCCATAAAAATATCGCAACGGAATGAACAGATGTGTATGCGAATTTTCGTGTGTGTTGTGAGCCGAATGAGTAACAATGATATGAATAGTAATAAAAAGGACAATGCTCTTCTTTTTTATTCTCATATAACTTTGGCCGCTGCAATACGTGCCATAATTGCCCTTATGGAAGGCAGACATGATGAGAAGGGATAAATATTGACTAACTCATTGCAGCAGGTTGTACGCCGAATAAAAAGTGGTGGTCGTCCATAAATCACCTCCACATAGCACCTGTTTGCGGTAATTTGCTAACAAATATAAAGGCAAACTCGTTAACCCTTTCTGCCTTGGCAGTGTCAGGTGACACCACAAGAAAAGATGCGCTATGGAGGCTCGAAAACAAAGCAAAAACTCTTGATTTTCTTACCAAGCTACCTTTCGGGCTGCGTATAATGTCATCGGCATTTTTACTTGCTGCATGTGATGCTGCGAACGGCAAGGAAGAATAAATTGCCGGAGGGAAACTGTGGCACGCGACGCGCCACGTGCGCAGCGGCGTTGAATTATTGCAATCAATAAATATTCGGATTAATATGTTCAAACTTTCGCATCTGGTTCGTTATAGCTTGTTCACACACTCTCTTGGCGCCTGTCCACAGCCCCGCATACATCCGGCGCCCGAACTTCACGCCAGTCCACCGCCAACTCCTCCGGACGCGCTTCCGCTGCCGCTATATAGAGCAAGTGTTGAAAGCGCATCGCCAGTGCGCAGCACGTGTTGAGGCGAGACGAACCCGGCGATCGGCATGGCACGTACTATATATATATATATATATATATAATATATATATATATATATATATATATATATATATATATATATATATATATATATATATATATATATATAGCACATCCCTAAACCACCTGTGATTATGAGAGACGCCGCAATGGAGGTCTCCGGAAATTTCGACAACCTGGGGTTCTTTAACGTGCACCGACATCGCACAGCACACGGGCC
This sequence comes from Hyalomma asiaticum, assembly GCA_013339685.2. Lineage (NCBI taxonomy): Eukaryota > Metazoa > Arthropoda > Arachnida > Ixodida > Ixodidae > Hyalomma > Hyalomma asiaticum. The sequence continues at coordinate 223,683,756 of CM023481.1, forward strand.
TCAACCTTTCGCCTCCATTGAAATGCAGCCGCCACGGCCGGGATTCGATCCCGCGACTTTCGGATCAGCAGCCGAGTGCCATAACCACTAGACCATCGTGGCGAGGCGAAACTACAAACACTGAAGCCTAGGAAAGCATAGGGGAAGCTATTCAAATTTCTAATTATGGTATCGTAATTTTTGGGGTAAGTAGAAAGGAATTAAAGTGGACAAAAAGACAAACCTTCCTTCGGTGGGAACTGAACCCACGACCTACGGACAACGCATCCGATGCTCTACCCCTAAGCTACGAAGGCGGTCGTCCCCCCGTCCACTTTATTGTGCATTTATGTATATGTAATCCTGGGAGTATTAGGCAGCTCCACTTGCAGCCATGGCGGCGAGTGGCACACTCTTATTGCCGGGAACCGTCACGTAGAACGTGATCGTATAGCGAGATGACTGCTGCCTGATAAACCCTCGCTTGATACATTGACTGCACTACGAATGTTATTCACCCTCCAAAAACATGAAAACGCACGCTGAAACACATTTTGTGCCCAAAATAAAATGTCCAGAGCTTAAAGGGTTAGCTTAGGGGTCGGAAATGGCGCTAGCGCGTAACGTTTTATGTGGTCTTTGGACACACAGTTCTTGAACCAAATGCTACCGCACGGATCACAAGCACTTCTCAAATGGGTGGATTGGCTCACACCAGCAATCAGCGAGGGTATGGGCCACACGAAAATAAATAAATAAATAAATAAATAAATAAATAAATAAATAAATAAATAAATAAATCATGTGTAGTTCACGGTTCACGCCAGTATCGGATGTGTAGGTATGAGCTAGCGCACTTAAAGTTAACCTAAGATAGCCCGTCAACCACTGAAGTCCGCCTCGTGAAACCAAAAAAGTGCACCATACTTTAGGGGCTAACGCCACTCAAGCCGGTTAAGTGAACCGCCCCGTAGTTATTTTTATTTAAGGCTGCCGCGTGCGTCATAAGCATATTCTTTATTGAAGCAACGGCGATGCACTAGTTTTTGAGCACTTTTCTTTGCTCATCGTAATGTGCTGTTGGTTGATGTACTACCGATGAGCCTTGACAACTGGCACGGCTCAAGCTACCGCTTGCACAGCGTGTATTGGCAGCGAGATCGAGCACAGTCGGCACCCAACGGTGGACGGACGACGCTCGCAGGTGTGGGTGGCTCCTGCTGTCATCTGCTAGCCACTGCACTAGCCGCTGCTAGCGCCGCTGCAATGCGTGCCGTCAACCGCCTATCCACACTAACGTGGCGACGGTGCTGCCACCTATAGGTCTATCTCGCGGCCAATACCTACGTGTTGTGCATTGCATAAGTGCTGCAGGGTTGAAGCTAAGAGGGTTTTGTGAGTACCCACTGGTGTTTACGCTTGTAATGTGCCCGTCTGCGTGCGCACGGTTATGATGCACAGTGCTGTTTTTACGAGTTCCGGATTGTCTTTGACGTGTGAACACAATTTGTTTAGTGCAAGTACTTCAAGCGCAACGAGAAGTTTCCCTCTTGTTTGATGAATACCATTTGATAACCTCGTGCGCGCGCCCACACGGCATGACCATCGTAATACATTCACCACAGACCTTCACTTCGACTTTGATTCTTCTTTTCAGGCTGATGTAATTTTCATTGATTTTTCAAATGCATTTGATCGCGTTGCTCATCGTCGTTTCATAAATAAATTCAGTTGACTTAATCTCGACCTTCTATCGTTATCATGGATAAAATGTTTCTTAACAGCACGGTCTCAGTTCACAGTCATTGGTGGTCAGCTTTCAACAGCAACACCAGTTATATCCGGCGGACCTCAGGGATCAATAATTGGCTCTCTTCTCTTTCTTATGTTTATAAATGACTTACCATCTGGAATTACTTCATCTGTACGCCTTATCGCGGTTAATTGCGTCATATGCCATCGTATCTCAAACATGACCGATCAATCATTGACACAGGAGGACTTAAGGCTGAACGAAGTGTTGTGATCGCGCTGGCTGATGGAAGCGAATGTATCAAAATGCAAACGCATGGTTGTTTCACACAAGAAAAATAGTCTGATCGATTAGTATTCGCTTAATTTTTCACCTTTATCACATACTAGTTTTTACCGATACCTAGGCGTCCTCGGTAATGGTAAACATCCGTGGAAAGAGCACATTTCGAATACCGTAGCTGACACCTCGAAGACGCTAGGCTACTTAAAAAGAACACTAGTTCTGTACCCTCCAGAAATTAGGAAAACGGCATACGGAACCTTTAGGAGCACACTCCAATCAGCTACTACCATTTGGAACTTCTATCAAGATTACTTAAAAAACCCAGAAAAAATTCAGGCACTCCTTAACTCTACTTCTCGTTAAATAATGTCATTCATACATGTTTTAGTTGATCGCACGTTTTCTTTAGATATTGGCCTTGTATGGAAGAAAATACCGTTTTAAACTGCGCCGTGTGATTTTTTTATTTATACTTCAGTGTCTGATTTTCGTCTCTGTTATCTTTCTCCCAATGTTTTTCTCGTGCCCATCATTACAGTATTTATTTAGTGGCTAACATAGTCGCCGCGCTCTTCAGCACTTTTGTATGCTCTTCACTTGTGACTTTCTAGGCACATTTTTATATAGCACTATTTGAAAGCATGTCATTTCAACTCTGCGTCTCCATAGCCCACCCACCCCTCCATTTTTTTATTGAATGCCCTGTCAAGGGTCCTTAAGGGTAAATAAGTAATGATGATGATAATGATATTAAGAAGGATTTAGTTTCAGGATCAGTGCTTTGAAAAAAAATAACATTCCTATTTATCTCCATTATGAACGAGATACTCATTCATTTGGCAGTCCATAGAATTATGGCAACTCGACGCGACCACCAGCGCTCTTAAGAATTTAGCTTAGTTCTTCAGCCTAGGTGAAAGCACAGATAGACGCTGACCAAGGAAAATAAAACTTATTGACGTTTCGACTTCCAAACGGGAGCCTTGTTCACAGTAATTTTTATTTTCCTTGATCGGCGTCCATCTGTGCTATTACCAATGTTTCATCCCGACCAGACGAGATTTCGTCAGGCACTTGACTGCTTCAACCTGGTTTTTTTCCCCTTCATATTCCCCATAATGTGCACGATTCACGCCCGTACGTCACCGCGGGAAAAACAAGGGCGCCAGCAAGACGCAGTTAATTCTGATTAGGCTGCCATCCTTGTGTTTCAAAACCCCTGAAATTCTGCCCGTTGCTCTGACCTTCAGTACCACTCTTCGCTGAATTTCTTTTGTGGAGCTGCCATATTTGTCTATTCTAGAGCCTAGATAAAGGCAAAAGTTCTAGAAAACCCAAAACTCAGCTTTTATATGTACGATCGGATCCTCACTTGTCACAACCTTAGTCCTATTTATGTTTACAAAAATTCACAGCATATCCACGGAGTGAATGACGATGAGTGGGCGAAGCTCGGGATGTTCATCGTAGATCGTGCCGAGTTCCGGATAAATTTAGTTAACGCGCATGCTACGAATCCTCACGGTTCAACTATGCACAAGTGATACCTCCCACAGGCACTTAATTGCAAGTCAAGATCCAGTGCATATATATATATATATATATACCGGGTGTTCAAAGTTAAGCTTTATGATTTTTTTTAAAATTAGGCGCTCGAAGGCACGTGAGAACCACTTGTGCAAATAAGTTAAGCGGCCAGGGGGACAGAAAGTTAGATGATAATTATCGCTGTCAGCAGCCCAATTAACTAAAATTTAATAATTAACTTTTTACTGGCTGCGGTAAGTTGGCATGTTTATATTGAAAAAATGTAGGCAGTGGTGTTTGTATACACAGTTTCAGTTGGAAGATTTTTTCTAGCACGCCGGTGCTGCGAGATATCCGGCTCCAAAGTTTACTTGTCTTTCGCTTGATTACGCATGCAAGAGGGTGAGGGTCCGCGCAAAGCTCCTCCCTAAAGTGACGCATCGGTTGTGTGCGCTGTTTAGTGTGTGAAGAGAGTGGAAGCGTAGGCATAGGTGATAACAGTTACCCTTGCCCTCTCGGCCGTCGAAATCAAAAATCGAAGAACCCTTGCAAGCAGTGTCGTAACACGCAACTGCAGAGCCTCTAACGATAGTGGCAGATACCATGCCGAGATAATGGTGCGAGCGGAGAATCTGGATGCCAGTGCGCGTGCGTAATAATGACTAGAGAAGCGTGCGTGGTCGTTGCCTGGGCTACGCGAATAGCGTGACTGCTGATGTCTGAGTACTGTAACTTTTATTGAAATCAAGAGCAACAACTCCACCAATAATAACTGAAACAGTTTTTATCCTTGCTAACGCATATTGCTGCTACATAAGCTTATTTCGGTCATGCACAAATCTCATCGAAACTCTTCACCTCTCAAGACGTCAATGCCCCAAAAAGTGTTCAAAATGCCTGCCTTCGGCAGCAACGCAAAGCATGAACCGCTCTCGCGTCGACTCGATGACTCGGCGCACTACTTCTGCAGGAATACTCGCACAGGCAGATGTTATTCTGTCCTTCATGTCATTAACATCGCCGGGCTCTGTTACGTAAACTCGATCTTTAACGTAGCCCCAAAGGAAAAAGTCGAGCGGAGAAAGGTCAGGAGATCTTGGTGGCCAAAACATCGCTCCTGCGCGCACAGTCCACTGTTGTGGAAAACGTCTGTCCAACCAGTTCTTCGCCCTGGTAGAAAAATGTGGTGGTGCTCCATCGTGCTGAAACCATACTTGGCGCAGGTCATTCAGGGAAAGACTGCAGACAAGGTCATCAATGACAACACCTAATATTTCTTCTGTGTACATCTTTCCGTTCAAGTTGTCCTCAAAAAAGTGAGGTCCGATGATCCTGTCCCCGAGTATGCCGCACCACACATTCACACTCCAGCGAACTTGATGCTTGTGCTGCCTCAGCCAGTGTGGGTTTTCTTGTGCCCAATAATGGGCGTTGTGAAGATTAACACTTCCATTTCGGCAAAACCGAGCTTCATCAGTCCAAATTATTCTGTGCAAAAAGTCATTTTCTTGATCCGTTTTGATGAGGCCCCAATTGCAGAAGTCAACTCGCCTTTCAAGGTCCGCCTCATTTAGGTCCTGATGAAGGTAAACGTGATATGGATGGAACTTGTGCTTTCTTAGAACATTTGGGACTGTTCCGACGCTGCGACCGCACTTATCGGCAATCTGTCGGATGCTGAGCTCTGGCATCGAGGTTACGCACGCGACAACGTCGATTTCAAAGTCTTCATCGACGATTGCCTTCGTGGTCCGTCTTGGAGGGTGGACAGAGCCTGTTGTGCAAAAGCGTCGAAATAGGTTTATGAAAGTGGGCCTTGTTGGAAGGGGACGGTGTGGGTGGTGAGACGCGTAAAGCTCCATTGCTAACGAAGCGTTGCCATTCATTTCAGCCATTGCAAGCACCACGTCTACTTTTTCTTTGGTAGAATACCTCACGCCAGAAGCAGCCATATTAGCTCGAAAGGACTGCACGTGGATTTCCTTGGTAGACCTTCAATGCAGAGACGCTGTGCTACCGGAGGCACCCTAGTACAGGACGGTCAAGCTAACGCGTTCACAAGAAGATGTCTCCGTGTGATCTAAAGTCACGAAAAAACGTCGCGAAAAATGGTCTCCTGTTATCGCGTTCATCAGGATCACGCGTAAGGCTCATGGCGCACCGCGCTGTCACATTTTGATTTCGCCGGCCGAGAGGGCAAGGGTAACTGTTATCACCTATGCCTACGCTTCCACCCTCTTCACACACTAAACAGCGCACACAACAGATGCGTCACTTTAAGGAGGAGCTTTGCGCGGACCCTCACCCTCTTGCATGCGTAATCATGCGAAAGACAAGTAAACTTTGGAGCCGGATATCTCGGAGCACAGGCGTGCTAGAAAAAATCTTCCAACTGAAACTGTGTACAAACACCACTGCCTACATTTTTTCAATATAAACATGCCCACTTACTGCAGCCAGTAAAAAGTTAATTATTAAATTTTAGTTAATTGGGCTGCTGACAGAGATATTTATCATCTAACTTTCTGTCCCCCTGGTCGCTTAACTTATTTGCACAAGTGGTTCTCACGTGCCCTCGAGCGCCTAATTTTAAAAAAAATCATAAAGCTTAACTTTGAACACCCGATATATATATATATATATATATATGGGTTGCCGGTGAACGCTTCTCCAACGCGAGCAGTCGGTATTTCTCAATCAAGAAACTCGCTAGGAGACGCTGCCTGCGCCAACGTTGTCTCTCGCGGGTGAGGGCGCGTTCTCTTTCTTCGCGAGCTGGTACAGCGTTCATTTAAGAAAGAGCGTTTCCATCAACGCGCGCCTTTCGCTCTCTCTCTCTCTGTCTCTCTCTCACAAGACAGCAGATGGAAGAGTGTGTGTGAGAGAGGCACGCGCTCGCCCTCGGCGCGTGCGTGCCTCCCGGCAGGCACGCGCCGGTGGCTACCTACTACAGGGGACGCACGACGGAGCTTCGCCCCTAAAAGACCAGCCTTCTCCATTTCTTCCTGGTGAGCTTCCGAACGAGGGTTTCTTTAAATGGGAAGCATTTCTTGGCGAACTTGAGCCACTCTGACCGTATCTATCTATCTATCTATCTATCTATCTATCTATCTATCTATCTATCTATCTATCTATCTATCTATCTATCTATCTATCTATCTATCTATCTATCTATCTATCCGCCTACGTCTCGGTGCTCTCTCGGTCGTTTCGTTTACCTGGTATACACCAAAATTTGGATGGTAGGGTAAAAATGTATAACGTACACGAATGATTGATCTTTACACCGCTAACATGACATACTTGTCAGGTACGTCACGATTAAGGATACTGTGCTCACATGGATCACATGTGGCTCATTCCCGTGGTGCTCGGCCTGTGGTAGTGGGCATGCGCCACAGGTTTTTGAAGTTTATACTGCCAGTGTCCATCAAGGACCAACTGAAATGGACATGTAGCACACGTAAGAACACAAATAAAACAAGAATGACATACCTCTCGGCGTATCTTGCAATCAGAATGTAGACATAACAAGTACATACACACAAGCAACCTAGCAAGCGGTAGGGGGGTGTTGCATCGGGACCCCGGAGGTGGCAAGGAAGCACGCTACCGCTAGACTAATGCAGCTGTTCCCGTACAGTATATGGTAAATAATCCTGTTGCAGCAGAACTTGCGATGATGGCGCTTTTCTAACGGCAGCTGAGCTTCTAGGGTGTGTTAAGCGCTATCATAGCAATGTAAAAAATAACACATATGTTGTACTATCACTCGACACGCTTTTGCCCAATTTCGCTCGATCCCATAGAAGCACTTCAACAAACGACGTTCTGATACGGCCGCCAGCGCACCGTATAGCGTGCATATTTCTTCGACAAAACTGACGTCTGTGCCGTTCACCAAGTTCAGCGTTGAGTCGTTCCATGAGCTACCAGTCAGTCACCACACTTCTGTCGACGTTGATGGTTAGCGCACTTTAAGCAACCACTCATGCGCTTTGCTGTGTACTAGTAACATTTGGCTCAATGCCAAACAATTCGTCGTAGGCAGTTTTCTCGCTGACTGCTTCGCATGATACCGACTCTCACAATGCGCGGAATCTGTATGATTTTTTTTATCATTCCTCAAATTATTTTAGAGGTATCACATGCCAGCTTTTACTTCTATATTTCTGTCATCCAAGCCAAAGTTTGCGAGCCCATATTCTATGTATAAGTGCATAGAATATGTGCTCGGAAAAACATAATCTTGCCTGACGCATCTTTGTACAAGCAATCACAGTTACCAATAAAACTCATACAGACAGCCGGTTCTGTTACCGTGTTAATGCCCCGGTGCGCCCTTCTTGCCCATATCATCCAGAGGTGTTGTGCGCTCGGCATTCCCGTTGCCCCGCCACGGTGGCCTAGTGGCTATGGTATACTCGGCTGCTGATCCGAGGGTTGTGGGATCGAATCCCGGCTGCGGCGGCTGCATTTCGATGGAGGCGAAATGTTGAGGCCCGTGTGCTGTGCGATGTCAGTGCACGTTAAAGAACCCCAGGTGGTCAAAATTTCCGGAGCCCTTCACTACGGCGTCTCTCATAATCACAGCTGGTTTTGGGACGTTAAACCCCACATAACAACAACAACATCGACATTCCCGTTACGTCGATAATAGCAGAACTAGTTGCTCGCCATGATAACCTTACAGCACATAGGTCGAGACGCAACGCCCACCAAGCGTGTTTTGTTCACACCGACTCCACGCAAGCTGGTTGCGCGCTCTGTCGCTTTGATCGCTATGCGGATGTAGCGGTGGAATCTCACCGTTGCTCTGTAGATATACCCGCACCCACCAACTTCGGGCATGTTAGATGCGCAGATTTATTAGGGTATTTGAGAATTGGGGCCCCAAGGAGCTTGGGGACACAAGAAGCTTGCCACCCGCCAGGGCGCAAGCTTCTTGGATCCCCAAGCTCCTTAGGGCCCCAATTCTCAAACTCCCTATTGTTCCGGTTCATTCTGCGGCAGACTCCATTGGTAATGCCACACTGGGACACAGTGGACGTTCAAAGAGAAAACTGTTGGCGCACCGCGATAGCTCCCATATTCCCTCGTGGTTACGACCTCCCGAGTCGCTTTACTCGTCAGGAGGAAGTATCGCTTCGAAGAATTCGTGTTGGCGCGCCTGTTACACCATCGATCCGCGCAATGTGTTACTACATCGGCGCCACTTCGGGCTGCCCATTCTGTCCTGTGCCAGTGCATATAAGGTCCACATAACAAGTTCCTCCTGGACTTTATGTAACGAACTGAGCCGCACAATTGCGTGTGGTGTGTTTTGATGCCACAGTGCAAACTTGCGTAAAAAAATAAATACCCTTACAGGAATAATAAGAAGCTCAGGAATCCTGATCTTGCTAATATCTAGAGCGTTGGAGTAGTCCTCTTTACCGAGAATATGTGACCTTCTTCCTCGTGACCGGATATGGCCGGCAAAAAAATATTACACGCCTTATATCTCGGCGCAAGTCGTGCCTGAATGTAGTGGAAACCGTAGTGCCTTAGAAGGTAAGTTGTTACACTGCTGAGCCCGAGGACGCTGCTGCAATTCCCCCCCCCCCTCTCCCCTCCCTCCATTTGCCCCCCATATTGAAGGGGGTCGAATGGAAGAACGTATGTGCACCTCAAATGGCGAAAATGAATTCGTATGGAGCCCCCTCCACAGCGTGCCCCATGTCACGGTTACCACACGTTAAACCCCAGAAATTGTAATTGATCTAATCAGATTGTGCGCATGACACGAATAATTTAGTGCATTCTAGAACTTACGTCAGTGCCAGCGATGGGGCTCCAATGTACGATTATGCATGCACAACAGCCGACGTGTTTCTCCCAAGGAATATATTTGCGACGACTGTGCACGACTGCTTGTTTTAAAGTAGGAGCCTCCTTTGTTTTCCTGGGCACAAAACGACCAATACATACTTACTTCTTTCGCTTACGCTTCGGGCCTCCAAGTTCTTAGCTGTTATAAAAACAATGCGACATGATTTTCAGGTTAACCTACTGTTCGCAATGTAGCCTCTCCTATCACGTTCCCTTCTTAACCCACGCTTGCTTTATCGCCATCTTACGTTCTATGGTTCTATAGCATTTTCTGTATTATTTTAGGAGCCTTTCACTCACGTGAAATGTGAAGACAATGATTCTACAGTTTGAACGTTCTCTAACTTTTCGTTGCACATATGGTACCCATGTCCTAAAACAAGTAGCCCTCTATAGCTCTGCACAACGCACGCAAACTGAAATGCACTCGCATTGATTATGGAGCCAGTTCAGTTGGCTTGACGCTTAATGATTATTGCTTTGCTATTATTTCTGGTACCGCTAGTCGGAATAGACAGAGTATGGGTGTGTCGGTTGCTCATGGTTAGTCAGATAATACCCCTTACAAAAATGACATATATGGCGATATCAGGAATTGCGCAAATGTGGCTATATATGGCACGTGGCCGTATGTGGCCGTATTTACCCAAATCGTTTTAGAAACGTATCTGGCAATGAAAGACACACACGAGGAATGACATGTAAGACTCTTATGCATATTGGACAAATACGGACACGTACGGACACGTACCATATATAGCCAGATATGCATATGCATATCTGGCTATATATGGTACGTGTCCGTACGTGTCCGTATTTGTCCAATATGCATAAGAGTCTTACATGTCATTCCTCGTGTGTGTCTTTCATTGCCAGATACGTTTCTAAAACGATTTGGGTAAATACGGCCACATACGGCCACGTGCCATATATAGCCACATTTGCCCAATTCCTGATATGGCCACATATAGCATTTTTGTAAGGGACATCGTGGAATACGAACATAGGACGCGTTATGTTTTCTGCTGAACCATTCGGTGGGTCCGATAAAACGAATGAGACACAAAAACGCGGCCACTGCGTCGCAAAGAGGTGCTAACACATACAGCAAATGCCTATTATTTGGTAAATGTTTTCCCAATTCAAGATCAAATTCGTGATTGAGCAAATTTGTTTACACAAGCGGCTGTTTTCCCCTTCTCAGTCGCCCGTGCAGCCTGTCAAGGTAGAGCTTCTTTCTTTTTTTTTTCTTTTTCGATCCTCACCGACAGGCGATTTGAGTGAACATAGCCAGTTTCTCTAGGAATACAGCAGAATTCGTTAGAAGTGGGAAGCACAACTTGCAAGCGACTGAGTTCCGGGCGCTAACCTGTGCGTCATTATTATGAAGTTCGCCAAATTTCCGCGCGCACACCTGATGCGCATACGCTTGAACGAAACAAAAAGAGCCAGGCCTGCGCGGAATCGCAGGGCAGTGATAGCGTGAGCTGGAGGAGCGACCTTCTTAGAGGCCATTTTAAATGCTTGGGCAAAAACTAGTGCAAGTAGAGGTGGTAGGTATCCACTGCGCCATAACTCATCATTTCGCCAAGTAGGGAAGTACCCACTATGCCATAATTACTGCGGTATTGTAATGTGCAAGTCTGCATAACTGCACATCTTAGAGATTCTCTTGGCATCGTTGTCCCCAGAACGAACCGAACTTTCGGCCCGGCGTCGACGGCGAGCTGCGGCTTGAGCTTCTCTCTGCACAGATGTCTGTTGTGCTCGACGTTGCGTTGCTGCAGCCGCGCGCGTAGCTCTGCGATTCGCCTCTTCAGCAGCGGTCCGCACCTTAAGAGGAGGCGCCATCAGGCATATCGAAGAGCCAAGTCAGGTTGCTGGCGGGGCTGCGCACGTCGCCTGCCGCGTGACGCACCGACACGATACGACAAAACTGCTTCACGAGGCAGCGCTTTGTAATAATGATGACGGAAGTGTTGAAGAAGATTGTTTCATAATGATGATGTTGATGATGACTCTGCGATGAGTGCAGAGCTACAAAGCATGCAGCCCTGTGTTTTTTGAAATGATTCCTCGAACTCGTTATGCAAACCACTTTCCGCGACGTGTAGTGGCGTATTATTATTCTGCCACGTAAGATTACATTTGTTAATGATATACCTCTGCAGACGTCATCTGTTTAGGTCTTTTAGCGAAGGTTTTTGTAACAGAGGCGTAGCTCAGTAGTAGAATGCTCGACCGCCACGCAGAGGTTGTGGGTTCGAATCCACGCAGAGGACGTGGGTTTGAATCCTCCTCGGTCCTGGTTGTTTTTTCTAAGATTTGCGTGATAGCAGTTACGGACACCGGCGGTGGCGGTGGACAACTGCGGAGCCAAGAACGGCCCTTGCTGTCATGTCATAACAGCTTATACACTGTAAAATGCGACAGTCAGCAGTAAGTGGTATTGTTAAAAAAAATTTACAGCATATCCACGGAGTGAATGATGATGAGTGGGCGAAACTCGGGATGTTCATCGTATAGATCGTGCCGAGTTCCGGATTAATTTAGTTAACGCGCACGCTACGAATCCTTATGGTGCAACTATGCACAAGTGAAATCTCCCACCGGCACTTCATTGCAAGTCAAGATCCAGTGCCTATATATATATATATATATATATATGGGTGGCCGGTGAACGGTTCCCCAACGCGAGCAGTCGGTATTTCTCAATCAAGAAACTCGCTAGGAGACGCTGCCTGCGCCAACGTTGTCTCTCGTGGGTGAGGGTGCGTTCTCCTTCATTGCGAGCTGGTAAAGCGTTCATCTAAGAAAGAGCGTTTCCATAGTCAACGCCCGCCTTTCGCTCTCTCTCTGTCTCTCTCTCTCACAAGACAGCAGATGGAAGAGCGAGAGAGAGAGAGGCCCGCGCCGGGAGGCACGCGCCGGGAGAGAGAGAGAGGCACGCGCCGAGGGCGAGCGCGTGCCTACCGGCACGCCGGTTACGCCTGACGCAGGACAAGGTTAGACTAAGAGGAGCTTCGCCCCTAAAACATCAGCTGCCATAATCATATCCATCCTGAAAAGCACACTAGACACGCGGGCAATGAGTGTGCTTCTGCGCAAAATGTATTCCCTTGTAGCATGTTATTCGCATTAAACAACTAAGTAACAAAAACATCGAATCTCCGAATTTATGAACCTTTATTCAACGCTCCGCCTGAGGACATAATGGTCTAGTATGGTCAAGATTTGGTGGATTTGTGGATTTTGCATGCAGCTAAGAATTAGACCGCCGTGGATGATGGAATTGGCGCTTGCAGTTGCCTCGGGAGATAAGAATGGAGTAGAGTGCGAAGAATGAGGTCACCAGACGCAGGGCATATAATATATATATATATATATATATATATATATATATATATATATATATATATATATATATATATATATGTGTGTGTGTGTGTGTGTGTGTGTGTGTGTGTGTGTGTGTGTGTGTGTGTGTGTGAGGGCGGAAAAGTAAAGTAAGGTTCTGTAAATTCTAAAGAGAAATGGCAGATGTATGATTGCGATACTTCTCATGGCAGATTTACTTTCGTAGTACAACCTTTCTGCCCTTCCGTGTGTATCTGGGTCAATTTCAGAGCACTCGTTATTACGCTGAAGCGGATTCTTTGATCCATCTGCACAGAAGATCGCCGCCCGGGAATCGCCAGGTCACAGCAACGCCATTTCGTAGCGACGGTCTTGATTGTCGGTGTTTCCGTGCATAAGAACAATGCCGACGCATTGACTGTTATTTTGTTCCACAGCCTAGGATATTTCAGGCCTTGACGCCCCGAGCAAATAGAGAAAGCAAGCCGTATCCGTTTTATTGATAGCGGTTCGAAAGGGATCGTTCACTTCACATTCTTCCTTCTTTGTATCAGCCGACGAGCAGTTTCAGTACTCGCACTGCCACATTTAGTGACACCACATGTAAACAGAGGATTGATTGATTTGTGGGGTTTAACGCCCCAAAACCAGCTCTGATTATGAGAGACGCCGTAGTGGAGACCTCCGGAAATTTCGACCACCTGGGGTTCTTTAACATGCGCTGACATCGCACAGCACATGGGCCTCAACATTTCGCCTCCATCGAAATGCAGCCTCCGCGGCCGGGATTCGATCCCGCGATCTTCAGATCAGCAGCCGAGTGCCATATCCACTAGACCACCGAGGCGGGGCGTAAACGTGGAGGACCGCAAAAATAGTAAACTCATCCGGCAGAGCATTAATCTTCAATCATCGATGAACTTGCAGTCGGAGTGAGCAATTTGTCCCCTATAGCACCCCGCTGTTCATCCGATCCGTTTCGGCCGGTATTACTTGAAGAAGAAACAAGGCCCCCCAACACAGGGGCGACGAAGAATAAAAAACACACACGGAGCGCTGACCGGACTTTGTCACTGTAACAGAACTATACATAAATACATACGTGGCAGCGCCTCCTCACAAGCATTGAACACACACACAAACACACACACAAACACACACACACACACACACACACACACACACACACACACACACACACACTAGAGCGCTGCACGGGCCGACTTTTTCCGGCCCGGGCCCGGCCCGGCCCGAAAGCGCCGTGCTCCGGCCCGCCCGAGCCCGGCCCGGTGTTTTTAAATACGGCCCGTACCCGGCCCGTGCCCGAAAGGTTTAGGTCCGGCCCGACCCGGCCCGGCCCGGCCCAATTCATCCAAGTATTCTTTGAGCATAAACAAGGCACTGTCCAATCTTCTCCTATATGGAAGATACCAGCCGCACTCAAGGCAGTTTCTGGAGAGTGTTGTAAAAACATATGACAGTGTCACGATTTGCACTGGTACTGTGTTTACCTTCGGTTAATTACACCTGTAACACTTTTGCGAAAGAATTGCAGGGAGTTATATGAGGAGGCATAGCTGGCTGTCTCATGCACGCTGTGCTAACCGTGCAATGTTCTTATTTCTTTTCAAAGAACGACTACAACATACAACGCCAACATAAAGTGGAAAAACGGCGGACATTTATAATTGGCTTTACTATAATTGCTGGGACTATTGAGTAAATAGCGCAGAACTTATCCTGCAAACTTCGTTTATTGCGCAATGCAACGAGAGAGGGAGAAAAAACGCCCTCTACTGCTCCTGAATGGGAGGATTCGCCAGGCTGAATAGCGTTATTAAACCTGTCGTTTCGACTCCTCGGTAGGCAACTGTCTCCAACGTACGCTGCATTTCCGTGCTACAAAAAAGGGAGTCCTCTCCCGCACCTTTGTTCGCCGAATCACCGCCACCGCAGGTGCCATAGATATGTCAAAGCAAGCCACACACGTTAGCGAGCGACATACCGTCCTCGCTGTTCGCTTTAGATGCCTATCTCGTCGCCTTTGTGTGACCGTCCTCGGTCTTTGAAAGTGTTGTACTTTAAATCAAGACCGGACTAAGGGCTTCCGAAATAACTGCTTATTTGAGCGCCCAACTGAACTAGCCGCTGGATTCTTAAGCGCTCCACGTCGAACGCGGCGGGTCTGGTATCCGGAGCGCGATCCCACGCAATGACTGCAATCGGGAGAGTGTGTTGCCGCCGAGGGCCAGAGGCCTCGGTGCGAACAGGGGAGCGAAGTCTGACTGTCTGTTGCTCGCAGTCGTGGTTGTATAGTCTTGCAGCTGGCGGCTGTGACGGTGGAGGCAACGTGTGCCAGAAAGGAAAAAGCGGTGACTACGGTGGGCAGGAAAAGGCGGAAGGTAGAGAAAAAGCAAACTTCGGAGAGGGGATAGCGCCCACGTGGAAGGACATTTCACGCGGATCTCGCATATTCTATTTCTTCAGTATAGGCTTCATTTCAGAAGGTGTCAACTGTTCCGTCAATAAAATAAGTTATGTGTTCCATCATATGAATGAACTTGGGCCCTTCTGCTTTTGTTTCAACATGTAGGGTGTTAAGCATCTCAAGTGCGGCACAGAATACTCAGTATATGCCTCTGTATATAGCTTCCTCAAAACCTGTATTACCCACTATAATCAACTTATGTTAGCGCATGCACCGAGCAACGCGCGCCACAATTTTTAATCTTGGTACACTTAACACGCGACGGTGATACCGCAGCCGATAAAAGTAAACAAAAAAGTAGCGCACATGTCGCACACCAACTTAGCGAAGCTGCCTAACAAATTCTACTCGTGCCGGGGAAACCCTACTTGCTTACCACAAACATTGAGGTCATTGACGCTTTGGTCCACGGAGCAGTGGGAACTCTACGAACGGGAATCGCTGTGTGCCCGTGCTACGCACGTCCTGAGGTTTCACAGCAGCAGAGCTGCCATACGTTTTTTTTTTTTTACTGGAGGAGGGGTTCATGTCTCCCGTTTTGATGTGTGTTACTTAACCGCTAAAATCTAATAGCGGCAGAAGTTCGAAGACAGATGGAAGCTTGAAGGTATGAAAAATTCGTCCACACGGGGTGCCTCTGGAGCCCTTAGATATTTGTGCGGTAAAGGGTGCCAATACACCCGCCTGTTACAAAGTGTACTGCATTAAATCATATTGATTATCACCTTCCTTAGGTGCTTGCTCACTTCTGTCTCGGGAGCGCGTCCACGTTTTTGAGCGCCATGAGAACACTTGTGCTCCGACGAATGAAGAAACTTGTGAATTACTGACGAAGTGTGACGAAGACAAAGGTGGCCGTGAGAATCAGCAAATACACACTCGATGTGATGAGAATCCGAGTTAAATGCTAGTTATGACTTGCTAATTGCCAAATCATAAATATTTGCAACTGCCTTGCTAGCACAAAAATCAGCAACATCTGCGTGGATCGGTGACCCTGTGACAAGTCACTTCTCTTCTAGCGCTTAAACTGCAGGAAAAACAGCTCCTCAAGTATTAATGACTTACGAGTTGCGTTGACCAGTCCACAGGCTGACGAAGGCGGAAGCAGGCGAGGCAGGCATGCGATCTATAGCTGCATACTCGAAATGTTTCCCATGATACTGATGAGTACATCCTATATGCACTAATCTGGGCAGTGTACCGTTGCTTCGCACTTCTCGCAGTGCTGCCTGACTACCATTTCTTTCGATACATGGTACGCAATAACGTATTTCACTTAATAGTTAGTTAGTTAATTAGGGTTTAGTTGCGCAAAAGCTACTGAGGCCAAGCTGCGCCAACCACAAGGTAATAAAATTACATATAGCATCTATGCAGTGATGTGATGAGTCAGAACGGCAGGATGTACGTGTGGCTGTAAAAGGGCCTAAAAACGCACTAATGCGCGTAAAGACAGTATACCTAAAATTATGACAATGAAATATGGGCAATGATTGTAAAACTTCAAGTGATATGCTTTTTGCTTCAAAGCTTGTTTAAAAAACCTGTTTCTCTTAAAAAGCTCATTACATTAACAAACGACACAAGAGCGTCATCTCCCAAAAGGATGGCTGGGTGTAAAGGAACATGCATTTTATATAGATTGTATTTCACTTAATATAATAGCGGGAACTTACATGAGGCAGTTTCCCGATATCACATGTAACATACTGATGGAGGCAAAATGCTAGACTTCTTGTATCGTACGATTTCAGTGCACGCTAATGCACTTCAGGTGGTCTAAATTACCCGGAGACTTCCACTACGGCGTCTCACATAGCCTGACTAGATTCGGGACGTTAAATCCCAAGAAAAAACAAAACCAAAAAAGCATACACGCGCCATTACCGACACGTATGAGAACCGGGCCTGATTCGGGCCGGACCCAGGCCCGGGCCCGGCCCGGGCCCGAAGCTCATGGGCCCGAGCCCGGCCCGGGCCCGATCCAACAATTACTTACCCGGACCGACCCGGCCCGCGGGCCGGGCCGGGCCCGGGCCCGTGCAGTGCTCTAAGTCACACACACACACACACACACACACACACACACACACACACACACACACACACACACACACACACACACACACACACACATAAGGAAGGTGGCTTCGTTCCGATGCCGAAATTCCTTGTAAAGAAGGCTGCGTAGCGACCGAGTCTGTTTTTTCATGTAAAGACGACGTAGTGTTGTGTAAGGTCAAGTTTCAAGCAAAATAGTTGTGCAGAAGGTTGAATCTTATAACGGGCTTGCTCAGAGCATCGGGAATATTGCTGGTATCGCCTTAAATATGTTATTTGCGGTTTAAACACACAAGATTGCTTCCCTTATTAGGACGATTGTCTCGAAAAGCAATACTTGGCAAAAGTTGTGTGTCCATGTTCTTAAATGACAGGCTCTTCTTGCTGACTCACATGGACCCTTTTAGGATAAAAGTCTCAGATGACGTCATACAGTTCTTAGAAATGTGTCGTCCTAATAACTCTCAGCTTTCTCACCTAACATAACGGATTTATACTCTTCCATCCCTTGTGGTGAACTGCTTGTGTGCATAGAAGAGTGTATGGATCAACTCGGCATTCTGGCCTTAAAAAAATCTACGGGCTTTGGAGTGGCAGGCTTTCTGGAACTTTTGTCGTTTTATGTGAATTAACTTTACATGAATTAATTATATGAACAAAATTTATGTTGGGAAAGCAGCACTTAGTTACTAAAGAAACGAATTATTGGCTCGTGTATAGCACCAGTGCTAAGCGAAAATTTTCTCTCCTGTGTTGACCGCAAAGTTTCATGTGTCGCGAATTCCTGTGCAACAAAGGTGTTTCGGTTTGTCGGCAATTTTCTTGTTTGTTTAACAATGTGACTCATGTTCCCGTAATATATCCGCTTCCAATGTACTTGATACCTTTAGAGCATGTGAAAACCCCTTGAATTACTTTGCGAATTCCCAGATGACAGTTGAGTTATGTTTCTGGATCTGCATGTAAAATGGAGTTCCGGTTGTGTGTGTTAGTGTTTTGCACCGTGCAGTAAACAAGCCGCCCTGTCTTTTCGCAGCGCCCATGCAATCTTAATAAAAACAGAAATCGTTAAGCTTTGATTTTCCAACGCGCTCTGAAAACCGTGCGTGCATGGCAGAAGTGATAGTTCTGATGCGCAAGTGACTAGACTGGTAAGGGCTGGTTATCCTTATCACGTGTTGGCTTCAGTTGCACAAAAGGTGATGAGAGAAACACAATTATCCAAGTCTAATGAACGAGTGGACATCGATAACAGCACACAAAAGAAACTTCGTCGATGCCGCCGTTATACCCTGCATTCATAAATTATCTCACATCCTGAAGCGCATTGGCCAGCGCATTAATACCAATGTCGCCTTGAGCGCGCCTAGTAAGTTGTCTAGTTCATGCAACCGTGTGAAAAAACCTCCCAAGCACATCGTTTATTCTGGCAAGCAACACAGTCCGTCTCTCATAGTCCGAGTCTCTCAACACAGTCCGCGTCTCTCATAAACATATCGAGGTTATGGGAGGTAAAACCCCACAAGTTAATAAACTCCTCACGTCATTCTCTAGCCAGAGCGCATTACATCAGGCCGAACTCCTCTCAATAATCTCTCTCTCTCTCCTCCCAACAATACCGCAAGACCACATTGTGCGCACCACTTTCGATGACTCCAGGCAGCTGATGATATTTGTGTGCACAAAAATGGGACCCCGCCACACACTTAGAGGCTGGCGGTAGTGACAATTTTCGCGGACATTCTTGTCGGCATTTTCTTTCAAGCTAACAATTACTGCACCAAACGACGACTTCAGTGCCTTCAGAAATATTGATTAGACAGCGCTGCATATGTTATACTTTGTTCGGAGTCACTAATATTTAAATATAAGCAAACGACCCTTACTCTTCGAATAACCCTCGTAAATACGTATATGGCAAGAACACACTGTAATTTTGTAACCATGTTCTGACTCCTTTATTGCCATTGATTGCATACTATACTGTTTAGAATGCGAAATAAGCACCCGAGCGAGCGAGCAACTAAGAGAGACATTTATAAAGGATGAATCGCAATTGGGGCTATTCCAAAATGCCTGTAGCATGCTTTGAGAAGTTGTTATATGTGACACTGTGCCGTATTATATGATATATACGGATGGCACTGCCCTTATCACCTGTGGATTACCCGTACGCGAAAATTAGCTGGTGAGTCTAGTGCCACATCTTCGACCCTATTGCCAGGTAATAAGACAAACAATTTAATTCTGGGCAACCTCTCTCTCTTCGAGGCCCATTTCGCAACACCGTGTGCCGTCGTGCGACCACCTCACCCAGCGTGTTAGACAGGAGCCACATCGTCATTATGCGATAACGAATGCTTGCTTCCCATGACTGCAGCTGTCACGAAGAACGCGAGCACGTTCTCCTTGCCACCGCTATTATTACCAGTGCCGGTACCTTGTGGTGTTTACAGCATCACTACCTTCGGAATCGGCTCCACGAGAACGGTTACACGCTCACTAACAAACTCGGTTTGTTGCGAAATAAATCTAAACGCTTTCAAAACAAGCGTAGTTAAGGGAAATAGGTACGTCTCCAGAAAACCCCCCTCTTTTGCATCCTTTTCCTGCTGCGCGAACAGGTGAGGGCCGGTGTAACGAAATCACACCGACTTTAACGGAAAGGGTGCCGCGCGCCATATACCGCAGGAGGTGGCGGCACCTGCCGGCTGGTGATCTCGCAACGCGGCTGCCGTGCCTGGAGGCACCGCGGCGGCAGCGGCGCCGATCACGCCGGCGACCAAGAACAATCGCAGAGGTCACGGCCAGCGCCGTCCGGACGGGGTTCAACGCGCTCCATACGGCCCCGCTGCTCCCGGACACAACGGGAGGCTCACAAAAGGAATCTCGAACCTGACGCGAGGCGCGGTCCGCCGAGGTCGCCTCACCGGCAGTCGAAAACCAGAAGAGCGCGGGTCTTTTGTTGTTTTTAGAGCGCTTATCAGCCGCCGTGATCGCGACCGCTGCTGGTGGTGGTGTGATGGGTTTCCGTTCCGCAATGTGCCCAGGCATGTCCAAGACTGATCGATCTCTTGGACCAACCTGTACGCTGACCACTCCCCGATCGCCCTGCGACTTCCTGCTTGTTCCCCCTTCCCCTCTGCTTGTTCCTCCTTGCCCCCTCCTTTGCTGCGCTGTTTACGGCGGCGGATGAACGAGGAGCAAGCGGCACGCGAGGCCAAAAAACCGATTTGTCCCGAACCGCTTCTTCTTTCGCGAGACCTCGGCTGCCACTCGGCTCTGACACTAGCCTATCGACTGCGCACTGTCGTCTGTCGTCCGCGTCGCTGTGATTGGTCGGTTGACAAGTTGACACGTACAGTGGTCAACTCTCATATCTATAACGCCGGAGCGTCATGCTCGGAACTGCACGAGCGACATCTACAGTTGGAAACGGGACACATCTGAGCATGCGCATCGCCACTGACGCGCTTGCCTTGCAGTTTCTGTCCTTGTTTATCGCCAAGGCCGCGATAACTACTTTGGCCGTCAGAAGCGCTGTCAGCCACATAGCGCCGGAAAAAAAAAGTGCAATCACCCACATCGGCGCGTTTTCTACTGCGTACCTATATTCTCGGTTTTCGGTATCATATCGTACCGGCAATGCGCCGCATAATGTATATTGCGCATCGCTCTGTGAATTGTTCATAGCGCATTGCGTTTATTGCCGCGTGCTGACATTTTATTTCGTAAACGTACTATTAATTGTAATTCACCAACGATGCGTTGCCTGCGACTAAATGTAGTTTGGATTGCCCATTCATGCGACGATCAGTCGGTCCTTCGTCGGTTGTAGCCCTTAATGACCGATGACGGGGAGCGTCAGCAAGCCGACCTTCCTTATAGAATGCTTCGAGCACTCTATTCACATTTGGAAGTGCAAAATTCTATACCGGCCAAAAGACAGCTTCCGAGCAGCCTGCCCCCCCCCCCCCCCCCAAAAACACACACACACACACACACACACAGAGAGAAAACATATACAGTTCATAAGTGGGCGTAAATCTGTTGTTGGGACAATGTGACCGCGAAGGGAGAACTAGAACGCAGCACAGCTTGCGTCGGGTGCTGCCAACAATACGCTTCGTTTCTTTTCCTTTTTTGTTTCTTTTGTTATTGCGCTAAACCGTTGACAGCGCTACTGACGGCCAAAGCGGTTGTTGCATCCGCGGTGATAACCAAGGGTCGAGAATGCAAGGCATGTGCGTCAGTGGCGCTGCGCATGCTCAGAGGTGTCCCGTTTCCAACTGTAGATGTCGCTCGTGCAGTTCCGAGCACGACGCTCCGGCGTTATAGATATGAGAGTTGACCACTGTACGCTAGTCTACGTTGCGTTCGTTACCAATGTGGGACGACCACGTGCGCTCGTCATTTCACAGCGCTGACCGGCTCGCGCACATCCGATGGCCATTGGGGCCACGGCAATTAGCGCTTCTCGGGAGCACCAAGAGGCCGAAATGGAGCTCAGCGCGCGTGGCACCAGGTCTTGATTGGCACAGCAGTACGATTTCCACCATGAAAATGGCGTCGTCGCTATTAGGTAAATAATATAATTAATGGGCACGTGCCAAGATCACGATATGACTACGAGAAACGCCCAGTAGTGTCCCCCGGATTAATCATGACCACCAGCGGTTCTTTAACGTGCGCCTAAACGAAGTATACGGGTGCTTTCTGCATTTCGCCCATATCGAAATGCAGCATCAGTGGTCGCGATTCGATGACGCGACCACGAGCTTAGCAAGCCAGCACGTTAGCCCCTAAGCCGCCACGGCGGGTGCTGTTAGGGAAATATTTTTTGCCATTATGCACTTATGCGCGAACCGGAAACAGAAACATTCTTTTGCCGATGCCGGACGTTCGAGAATTAGAAGTTCCCTCCTGAACAAAACAACGTAGAAAGATTACCCAAATAAGTCGGTCGCGTTAGTGAAACGAAGGAACGCACACGTGCTCCATCTACGGCCTTTCACATACATTATGGTTCCCAAGTTCACCGCTCCATATACACATTTACCCGTATTAGCGAACACTACGGATACTGGGTAATTTTATGTCGCTGGTGCATCTATTACTGCGAAGGGCTAGCTTCACGCGTTCTATTCGACGGACTAAGGTTCTTATCTGACTATAGTATTTATCGCTGGCACATTTTTTTTTTAAATTCCGTATGCATTTTACGCGGCAAGGAAGCACACTAGGAGTGTATATGACACCGTATAATGGCGATAAAGATGTCGAAATGTGGACAAAAACGTGCAAGCGACCAAACAAATACTGAAACATCGTTGGATCATCTTTCTCGTTTATATTTCACACTATACATGGCAACTTCTAAACATTAATTTGTTGCTGTTAGTGTTGGTGTGAAAACTCTAAAAACAAAGCACACCATCGAAATTCTTAGCGCAATGAAATTCGCGATGCAAAATTGGCCCCCGAGAATATCGTTCATCGAGAATTTTCGGGCCAGGCACGAAAAAAGCCCTTGGAGGAAAAAAAACCAAAATCGGTAACGAAAAGAAAAGAGCGCTTAAGAGGTGGCGAGCAAAGCAAAAACATGAAGCAATCAAAACTCCCGAAACAAGGTTGGGCAGTAACAGTGGCTAAATATATAAAAATGCGCTCTTCCTTTTCGCCGTGGGCCCACTTCACGCCGATCCGTCTCCCTAGGAACGCGATCGATCATTCCTAGGGAAGAGACCGCGCTACCTTCTTTCTTTTCTTAAGCATCGAGGACAGAAGGTGTTTGAAGGTCCAAGGAGAAACACGATTAGCACGGCGAAGTAAAGCGAAAAAAACAGGCGGGCACACCAAGAAAAGGGTAAGAATGCGGCACTGCAGAAAAATGACGCACGTGTTAGTCGTATACAGGAAGTGTAAATACGCGTTTCACCTCCTACACCGACTTCGTGGGTTCGATTTCAGACCACGAGGACAGCATTTACGCGGAAGAGCGGTGCACTATCAATAACAGATATTGCCCCGCCCACCCTCCCCTCCTTCCCTTTTTTCCCCGTTAGTCCGCGCGCTTCTTCTCTTCTTTTTCCCTGCTGTGACCGAAGGGAGATCTAAGAAACTATATCATCGCCAAATAACTTTCTTCGTCCCCCCCCCCCTCCCTTCCCCACCATGCTTTTTTTTTTCGTTACATAAGATAATGCAACAGGTAGGAGCGTAGCTTTTGATCATTTGAGAAAAAGGAAATACAAAAAGTAGCAGCCCTTCCTGGTGGAGAAAATGGGGGAAAGCGAAGCGAGTGCGTGCTTCAACTACTACTACTTCTTTCTTTCTTTCTTTCCTTCTTTCTTTCTTTCTTTCCCGGTGCTGCTTCTTAGTAACCTTCGAAAATCCTCATTAAGCACCGTGGCAGAATATCCAAGGCATTCATGGGTTCATATATGTTCATATCTCCTAAGCGTGGGTGTGTGAGTAGTTAAGACAACTTGCCTTTGGAGGGTAGGGGCCGGAGTTCAAACACCAGCAGCACCAGTAACAAGCTTTTACCAATGGGTTAGTTTCTTCCGCCACTTCATAGAGGGCGCGAGAGGTTCCATTTTTCTGGGTGCAGTTGGTCTTGGCGCGACTACGCCAACACAGGCTAGTCGATAGAAGCTTCGTTTGAATATGATACCACGAAATAAGCAAAAAAAAAACACTGTCTACACCAGACAGCGGGAACACCAAATATTCCACATGAAAACATACCAAAAACGGAGGGCGAACTACTTACTACTCGGGCTAAAGCGAAGGCGCGATAAGGTGCATCCTAAATGTGCACCCAATTTCGAAAAAGGAGTGTTATATCCGTAAGCAGAAACATCAAGCAACAAGAAAGGTTGCAGAAGCTCGCGAGGTAAAGAAAAGGAAAAGGGGCGTCAGCCAAGCTTCGATAGCGCTCCATGATGGTGATCTTTCTACATGTGTTTTAGCTCGTGGTATACTTTTTTGGTTCTTACAACGTAAATTTTTGTTCCTGCTCTTGGTCTTCCGTAGCTGCTTTTATTGTGCCTTCGCTTGTGTGCCAGAGGCCGCCGCGGTGGTACAGTGGTTACGGCACTCGGATGCTGACCTGAAAGGCGCGGGTTCGATCCCGGCCGCGGCGGTGTTCGATGGAAGTGAAATGCTATAGAGCCGTGTGAAGCGGTCTGCGGCGTCGACGAAGAGCGCTCAGGGACGAAGAGGAAGAAGATGCGTTCCAGGAGGTGGAGAAAAAATGGCGGATGACACTCGTCTGTCAGTAGATATGTGTCTCAGTTAATGACCTCAAGGGAACGCTACATTTTGGCGCAGTCGACAAGCGAACACGTGGGTGACATTCTTCGTGGAGCAAGCGTCATCGCTTGGTATAACTTTCACCGGTTACCAAGTTCAAGGTGAGCCAGTGAAGGAACTTACCCGATATGTCACAACCGCCAACCTCGTCGAAATGGTGCTAGAAAGAGCGTGAATCGGTCGCGAAGAACTTCTGCGGAAGCGATCCGTCAGTGTGCTCCTTCAGGTTGACGAGCTGGCGGACTTCGTCTTTGAGCCTTCGCAGAAACGCACTACCAACCAGACACCACCTGCAGAGGTGAGCGTTATTATGAGTCTCATCGAAAAAAAGCAACAGCAGATCACGCAGCTGTAAATATGTGCTCTCAGAAAGCGTGAGATGATCAAGAAGCCCAATTCACGGTCGGATGGCAGTACCGGTACAGGCCCTGAGGCCGCAAAAAAAAGGACTACAACCAAGCCCAATTGCGCACGAGCGATCGTGATGTCTCACGGTGGCTTCGAGGCAGCACTTCCAGCCACCCGGAAAGTTTGGGTACATCTTGATATACTGTTTCGTGTCTCTTATAGCGTGTTCAGCCAGCCCATTAGCAGCTGGGTGGTATGGTGAACAGAACTGGATGATCATTCCATGATCTTCGGCCCACTTTGCAAGCCTTGCGCTTCGAGAAGCGGGTCCATTGTCGCAAACTGATGTCTTCGTATGCCGAAAGCATTCAGCCTTGAGAAGGGCCATGACGCTGTTAGCATCTTCCTTTCCTGCCCTGGCCGTAACCATTCTGGTACATTCATCAATTGCTAACACGAAAGCTTGAGTCCTCCTAGCTCCTTCCCCCTTTTTTCTGAGCTCCGCGAAGTCCAGATGAACGACTTGAAACGGGACACTTGAATAATCTGTAGGTATCGTTACGTCCGTTGGCTGCCTAAACTTGTCTTTATAGGTTTGACACTGATGACATGTGCGGGTGTAGGTTTTGACTTCAGCTTTCATGCCTGGCCACGTAAATCTTTTTAAAAGTTTGTTATACGTTCGCCAAAAGCCGTCGTGTCCACCTTACTCCGGGGAGTCGTGGTATAAATGCAGAATCTTCGAAACCATTGTCGGTGGGACATGGTATCTTACGTCAGCAAACTTCATTTCTTCGGTACCTTCCCAGAGCTTTGTGTGGTTGATTTTCAGAGTGTCGTCAACGATGTTGGGTACCAGCAACCTCGACAGCGCATCAGCATCTATAAGCAGAGGACCTGGACGGTGAGAAATGCAAAGTCGAACTATTGGAGAAAGTTTACCCATCTAGCAATGCGTCCTCGGTAGTTGAGTCATATCAAGAAGAGAGTCAGTGCATGGTGATTTATGAAGAGAGTAAATTTGGCACCTTATATTTACAGCTGCATGTTAAAGAACCCCTTGTGGTTGAAATTTCCGAAGCGGGCGTGCCTCACAGTCATGTCATGGTTTTGGCACGTAAAAGCCCCAACAATTTCAGCATTTTAATGCTACGTTGTGGTTGTGGTCAGTAAATACCAGCAAATATTTAGTAATATCTTTTCACCGCAGCCTGTACTATGCAAAACGACGGCATGCTGATTGAACGTCTCTTTCGTATCTTCATGCAAGGACCTTATGTGAGTGGCTATGGGGATAATAAAAGAACGGTGAAGAGAAAAGTGCTGCTCCGTAACTGTCTCTATTCGCAACTCCAGAAAAAGTGGTTCATCTGGCAACATTGCTCAGATAAACAAAGATGGCCTCTACATCCAGGGTCACGGCCGCGCTTTCGCTTAGCGCTGTGCTAAAGTTTATTGACTGCAGGGTCGAATCACGATGCTTCGTTCGAGGCGAAAGGGTTATTGCTGCCGAACATTGATATTAATCGGCCTAAGGGATTTGAGCGGTGAAACAGCGGAAATAATCACGCTGTGCGCTCAAACGTCGCACTTGTTCGGAGACCCGCATCAGATTTCTTAAGGATAAAGAGCCTTTCCAGCGAGCCTGAAGTTGAAGAAGGCGGGTGTTCATGCGTAGCAGGCCTCTCCGAAAGATGCATGCAACTGATTTTCATACAACTGATTTGAGTACAAATGCGTCACTTATAAACGCGTTAAAAGAGCTCAGTTCTATGCGCAGCGCCGGAAAGCAAACTTAGAGGCTCGGTGAACAAGTCGAGGCCTCAAAAGTTGGAACGAGCGCAATAAATCTTGAATTGCCACCAGATGAACTCGAAATGCATGCGCACTGCGTGAAACGATCCCACATTACCTCCATAACCACCAAACAAATTACGAGGCCAGCGCGCGCATGGGAAGAAGGCGAACGAAGGCAAGGGCTCGCTTTATATCTACTTACTACAATGCATGCGGGCAAAAGTACGTCAGCAATAAGATTACCGCGGTTCAAGTTGAGCACTGACACGTTCAGAAAACGTTACCAGATATACACGTATAAACAATGTCGCTATTTTGTTCACGCGCTTGCCTAAACTACACTCCGGCTCTTCGAAAAGCGCGCATGATAATAAACGCGCGCACACACAAACATATTCTGTGTACTCACCGGGAAGGAAGAAATCGTCGCGAGTGAAGTGCTTGGAACAAACTAGCATAGTTCCCGTCACCTTCTTGCCGATGCGCAAGTTCCTAATCCATATTGCCCTGCGCGAAGCGTCGTGTGCTTCTATGGGGAATCGATGAAACGACGTGTTGCTGTCTTTGCACCGCGATGGCACGCACTGAGGCATGCAACAAAAGTCTTTTGATGAGGATTTTTTTCTTTTTCAGGCTGCTTCAAGGCGGCATGGCGTCGATTAAGGAACTATAGAGCTGTTTTACAGCGCGCGGTAATGCGATAACATGCCGCGTTTCGAGGTCGACCTTGGATCGGCTGGTTCCAGGAGCGTCCGCTAGGTGGCGAGCATTTAGATGGAATCGCGAATAGCAGGACACCTCAACAGATTAGCACAGGGAAAAGGATAGGGGAATTAAAGGGATTGAAGTGGAGTGTAGTAATAATTAAAAAAAAAGAAAGAGAGAGAGAGAGGTACGCGGCAAGGCAGCGACCTTGGCTCAAATACAAGTTATGTGAGCACACTCTAAACCATAATTGGGGAAAATTAGCCTAACTGCATACATTTAGACCACCGGTTGAACGGTTCATCCCAAAGGAACAAATTTTGCGCCAGTGTTGTCGTGTGCAAAAGCCCGCCACGAAAAACACCAATGGGGGTAACTAAAAAGCGCCCGTTGGTCTGCGTTGGGTCGTCTGCTTCCGCGCTGCCTGGCCGCGCCATGTTGTTCGAGTGGTTCAGGAAGAATTTAGACGCGTCTTTCACTCGTAGAAAACGCAAAGTGCGCGAGCCATCGCCCTCCCACGATCATACATCGACTGTGCGAGGCTGCATGTAGCGTCACGCGGTTCGCGGCACTGGAAGGAATGGCTATGTGTTTGGACACCACTCGATCGGCTGCTGTCTCAGGCCTGCGGAGGTTGGCGTAGTGTTACGGCGAGTTTGCTGGCGTAGTGTGTGTGCCCCAGTGCGAGCCTCCGAGCCTACACGCTGTGGATACATTGCTTGAACGCGCCGGATTACAAGGAATATTTACATCGCTAACAAAAGTAAGTTGTTTTAATCGTCAGCGGTTGGTTGCCGAGTGCCCGAAGAGTAAATGGCTGCAATTTGTACGCGAAAAGAGACTTCGCATGCCGTCGGCATCGAGCCCGTCGGCGGCCGATGTGAGCTATCGCCGGCGCAAGGAAAAGAAATGTACCTTGTTTTAACGCGATAGCGTTAGAGAGCTCGTTTCGCAGAAATGCCGCCGTCGATGTCGGTGCGTGAGCGAAAAATCGGCCGTGAGCGAAAAATCGAGAAAGATGCAAATAAAATAAACAATACAAATATTCGGTCCCACTGAGGATCGAACCCGGGCCGTTTGCGTGGCAAGCAGGTTTCCTACACAAAGCTACGATGTTATTTTTTTTTCTTTCATACATGGTATTTATTACAGTGCGCTAAGAAATTCGCAAATTGCATAAGGCGCTGTTGCAGTGACCCAGCGACAATAATCGCACAAGCAATCCAAATGACAATGTCAGCCTAAAATACACATTCACTGACGGGATGCACATAAGTGTTTTTTAGGGAGAGTTCAAGATGTGTTGCACAGCATGGCTGGTAGGGATAAGCACTTCACCAAGATGGGGTACCATTCAGGCCTGACGTCAAGCTCGTCGTAGATGTCCTTTAGATGCATGATCATTTGAACAAAATGAGTTGTCGATGCTGTAACTGGTTCTGCGTTGCGGTCTTGCATGCGCGTCTTCCACAAGCTATGCATTCCCATAAGAAAGAACATATCAAACGGCACTTCATCCAGGGATGTTGGCAGAAGGTAACGTATAGTATGCGGATTAAAGGTAAAATCTTTCTTTAGAGTTCGCTGAAGGATATCCCAGAACAGAATAGCGTCCTTGCAGTTAATAAAGCAGTGTTCTATTGTCTCCGGTACATTACAAAGACGGCAGTCAACTGAAGAAACGAAAATGCCTTTCTTGTGTAGCCATGCCTTCACAGGCAATGTTTCAGAGTGAAGTTTATAAAAGAAGGTTTTTGAATTAGGAGAAACGTACATTTTGCGAACGCGCTTGAGGACATCATGGCCTGGAAGGTTGACATACAAAGAACGATAAAATGGAGGTGGAAAAAGCATAGATAATAATTCCTTATACAGCTTTTTGCGCGACACTGTGTACAAGTACTCAATCGAAAAACGGGTTTTAAGGAACTGGACCGCAAACTGCACTTCCTGCATAAATCCCCACAAACACGGACGTACAGAGAAATTCGACGAAACAATTAAATCAGGTAAAGCGTTAACAAGTGTGACCTGCAAGAATGATTGAATTATCGGGTGAGAACTGTCACGAAAAAAGAAGAAGCGCGAAACGATTTGCCATAAGTAGAGATGCACAAGTCCCAACCCGCCCTCTTTCACTGGTCTGAATATGTTGTCCCGTCGCATTGGTTCAAAAGTGGAAGACCATACAAAAGTAGCAAATGTCCGATGAAAGCGTTGTATGTAAAACCGAGCGCAATGAATTAGTTGTAGCACATAGTAAAGCTTTGTTGCAAGAAATGTGTTGCAGGCTTCAGCTCTCCCAAAGATTGAAAGGCGATGTGGAACGTATGTCTGGGCCTGACGTTCAAGCTTAGGGACGCGCTCTTTCCAGTAATGTGCGCTGAATCGATATGCATCAAGCGGCACTCCAAGATACTTTGGGGGAATACGAGTCCAATTAATCCCTGCGAAGTGACTCGGTGTACATCCCCACGTACCAAACCATAATCCTAGACTTTTCGAGGCGTTTAAACGAGCACCTGATACAACACCAAATTTTTCAATTGTGAATAGCACATTTTCAACACTTCGTTTGTCTGTGCAAAAGAATGCCAAGTCATCTGCATAAGCCAATACTTTAACTTCGTTACCTAATATTCTGTAACCATGGATACGATTTGCTCGCATTATGCTCAAGCATAATGGTTCGAGATAAAGTCCAAACAGGAGTGGAGACATTGGGCAGCCTTGCTTTACAGACGAGCGAATAGAAACAGGTTTTGAGAGATGACCATTGATAATTAGGCGAGTCGAACAGTCACTATAACAAAGTCGGACACCCTTGAGCAAGACAGAGCCAATATTGCTATGCTCCAGAAGAGAAAACAGGAACGAATGACTGACGCGATCAAAGGCTTTTGCGAGATCTACCTGAAGCATTGCAAGCTGCTCTTGAGAACTGTAGCAGTACTGGAGGATTGTACGAGCGATATGAATATTGGTGTGTATGGAGCGACCTCGAATTCCACACGTCTGATGAGAACCAATCAGGATCGACATCACAAACTGTAATCTATTTGATAACACTTTTGCAAAAATTTTGTAGTCAACGTTTAAGAGTGCTATTGGTCTGTAGCCCTCAACTGAACGAAGTTTTTCTCTTTCAGTACTTTTCGGAATTAGAACTGTGTGGCTTTTGGAAAAAGACCGCGGGAGCATCTCCATGTCATAACTCATCTTAAAGATGTCCAGCAATAGGGGACACAAGATTGTTTTGAAAGCTTTGTAAAATTCCGCCGCAATTCCATCAGGACCAGGTGTTTTCGACAAGGGCAGTTGATCGATGGCCTGCTCAATTTCCTGCAATGTTATCGGGCTACTGATGGCTGTACAATCTTCGTCTTGCAAAGGGTTTAAAAGAGAAATAAAACTTCTCTTGAGCTCGACATCTGCGCTATCAGGGAGCACATTAAACAAACCTTCATAGTAGTTTTCAAACTGCGTAATAATTCTTGCTGTATCTGTTACAAGAGCACCATTGGAGTACATTTCCTGAATCACCTTAGACACTGAGTGTCGTCGCTCATCGATTAAAGCATGACGTGTCGGCTGCTCAGAGTTCAAAGTCATTCTGTTCCGAGATCGAATACGTGCGCCTCTGTAACGAACAGCGTCATACTTTTGAAGCTGACATTTAATATCTGAAATGTCACTGACACACGTGCCTGGCATTTCGCATTCTATCTCATAAAGGTTACAAAGGTTTTTGAAGAGTGTCTTTTCCTCATTTTTCCGGTAGTATGATTTAACAGATCCGATCTCTATGGCTATTGTGCGAACCTCTTGCTTAAAAAGCTCCCAAGCAGCGAATAAGCCACGATGTTACTTGGAACTGCCTCGGAAAAAAGAACCACATAAATGTCAGGTAGTGGATGGAGTCTCCTTAACGCATTTTGTTCGGCAGGTGTCACGACGAAAATGAGCCCATTCGGCGATTTGTAGGCTCATTCGGCGATTTGTAGGAGGAATAAACTTTATTGAGCATATCAAGCAAACAGCAAACATTAGATAATGTGCTGCCATCTGTGACACATTGTGAAAAACATTTCTCGACTACCATGGCCTCCGAGACGGCGAGCGCGCCCGCCATCTCGGAGGCCATGCGACTACAGCAGAGCCTATAGGGTTCCGCCGTTCTAGGACAGGGGACATATTGCCACGTGCATTTATCTGTGCTAGCGTTGGTGTTCCAGTGACAGTTTCTTTCGGCTGCATGGTTTGCACCGACGCGTCGCTGTAGCGTTGGAGCCGCGTTTGTTAAAACTGTGGCTGATGTTCTGTTTCACCATGTCACGAGACGCTCGCGCTCGAAAGCGTTCCTTGTCGCGAATATAAGTGCCGGACTCGTGAGAGCGCGCGGCCATTCTTACCGCCGACGCTCGACTGCGCATGCTGTTTTCGCCGTCGCCGTTGGCCGCCGCGGTGGTGTAGTGGTTAAGGTACTCGGATGCCACCCAAGAAAACGCGGTGGTGGTGACAACATCTTTATTTCATGGTCACGGAGGGTGGTCCTCAGGGTGGCCCATCTTGGGGGCGACTCCCTCGGCCCAAGTGACCAGTTTAACTTGGTCTCCCAGATCGATGGCTGTCCTTAGTAGGGCCTGCCAGGTAAGTTTAGAGGGGGCTGGCAAGAGCGTTCGTGGAGGAGGCGAACCTCTACATCCCCAGAGGATGTGGTCTTGTGTTGCCAATTCATTCAAGTGACAATTTTGACATATGGCATTGTACTCCCCATTGGTGATGATTGATAATCTATGTGGACTCAGAAACGAGTCTGTCTGAAGCTGTCGTAGGACTGTAGCCTGCGCTCTGGTGAGGTCTCGATGAGGCGCCGGGTAACTGCGCCTTATTTCTTTATATAGAGTGGTAATTTCATTATATGTGGTCACCGCCCCACCCGGAGAATCCGAGTCTGAGTGGCGCGCCTCCCGGTTTGTTAGCCCTCGGGCGATGCGGTGCGCCTCCTCGTTCCCAGGATTCCCCGAGTGAGCGGGGACCCATACTAGATTAATAAGTCTGTCTGATTCATAGAAAGAGTGGTTATAATTTCTTAAGATTTGTTGCGTAGTTTTACTAATGGTGCCCTTACTGTAATTTAGGATCGCGCTTTTTGAATCGCTCACGATCGTACTAACAGAGTCATTCGTGATGGCTAGAGCGATCGCAGACTCCTCCGCTTCAAGGGCGGAGAAGGCCTCGACTGTGGCCGCGTTTAAAATACGGCCGCTCTCGGTCACTACGCTCACAACGTATTTTCGGTTACTCTGCGCCGCCGCATCCACATAAGCAACAGAGTGGTCGCCTTTATACTTGTCCCACAACTCCTTTGCCCTGGCCGCGCGGCGGTTGTCATGCCTTCCTGGGAGCATGTTTTTAGGAACAGGCTTAATGATAAGTTGTCGTCTCGTGATTTGCGGCAAAGGGGTACGTCCTACGGAGGGGACTAGGGGATTCAGGTCCAGCTTGTCCAGAATGTGTCTGCCGGCCTGCGTGCTGGAGAGGCGGAAAATCTGCGCCGTTTTGTGTGCCTCGATTATTTCTTCTATAGTGTTGTAGACACCCAACCTCGAAAGCTTGTCCGAATTCGTATACTTGGGTAGCCCCAACGCTACTTTGTATGCCTGGCGGATTAAGACGTTAAGTTTGTTCGTATCCGCTCGCCTAAGGTGATAGTAAGGGAAAGAGTAGACGATGCGACTGATCAGAAAGGCCTGAATCAGCCGACACAGGTCCCCCTCCCTCATTCCTGCGTGTCTTGTAGCTACTCTTTTAATTAATCCGCACAATTGTCGCATTGTGGATTGCAGGCGGCTTATGGCCTGTGCGTTGCCGGTGTTGTGTTGTATGAGCATTCCGAGCACCCGGATGGTGCTCACAGAAGGGACTGGGCCGGATTCCATTCGAACCCCAATCGCGGAGGCCTGCAGGGGACCGTTCGTTTTGTCTGTTCTGCCTTTGATGATCAGTAATTCGGACTTTTGGGCGGAGCATGTTAAGCCGTTCAGTTTGACATAGTTGTTAACCGTATCTGCAGCCGCTTGCAATGCTTCTGCAATTTCTCCATCTGAGCCAGAGTTTGTCCAAATTGTTATGTCATCTGCATAAATTGAATGCTTAACGTGAGGTATTGCATCTAGGAGGGCAGGTAGGTTCCTCATAGTAATGTTAAAGAGGAACGGCGAAAGAACTGCGCCTTGCGGGGTTCCTCGTGTTCCTAAAGTGAAGCGTTCGCTTTTGAGGTTGCCCAGATGAATTTCTGCAGTTCTCTCACTAAGAAAGTTTGAGATATATGTGTAACTGCGTTTCCCCACGTTCATCTGGCTCAGGTTAGTTAAGATTGAACTGTGTGTAACGCCGTCAAAGGCTTTGCTTATGTCTAACGCTAATATAGTCCGTGTGGCCCTGATTGGGCCTGGCTGCAATATGTCATGCTGTAGTTGCCACATTATGTCCTGTGTCGAAAGGTTAGGCCTAAAGCCTACCATCGTGTGGGGGAATAGCCCCTCCGTCTCAACGTATTCATTTAGCCTTCGGAGGACAACATGCTCCATCACCTTCCCTAAGCAAGAGGTCAATGAAATTGGTCTTAAGTTTCCTAACTCGAGCTTTTTGCCTGGTTTAGGTATGAAAATTACTTTTGCGTGTTTCCAGCTGGGAGGTAGAGTTCCATCTTTCCAATGAGTGTTAAAGAATTTTGTAAGTTCTTCCACTGAATGATCATCAAGGTTTCTGAGCATCTTATTTGTGATGCCGTCTATACCGGCCGCAGATGTGGTCTTTATGCTATTGAGAACAGCTCGTACTTCCGCCTCCTCAATGTCTTTATCTAAGACTGCATTCTCTTGCCCTGTGTACGTGTTCGAGACAGGAAAGTCCTTGCTGTTGTTAAAGTAACGACCTTGCAGCTCCTTAATAAGCGTGTCGTCATCTCCGGCAAATGAATGAATAATTCTCTGCATATTTTTCCGCGAAGCTGTCTTGGTTTGATTCGGGTCAATTAAGTGCCTCAGCAGGAACCATGTGTTTTTATTGCCCAGCTGTCCGTTCATGCGGTCGCAAATCTGATGCCAGTGTTCCTGACTGAGGAACTGGCAGTGCTGCTCAATTTCTTTTTCCAACTGTAGAAGTTTCTTGCGAAGGCTTTTGTTATGCTTTTGTAACAACCATCGTTTTTGTATACTCTTCCGCGCTTCCCACAAGTGAACTAGCCTAGAGTCGGGAGTGGGGCCTTCCTCTTCCGTTTCCGCCTCTATGGTTGCATTATTAGTGTCTTGAATTACAGTACGCGTCCAGTCTTCTAGATCTTCGAGGTTAGTTATTGGCGTCGGAGTTCGTTTATCGCGGGCGTAACGAAAAACGTCCCACCTGGTATGCCTGATAGTGCGTTTACGTTTTTTAATGTCTTTTAGAAAGGCCGTGATAGCTAAAATGTAGTGGTCACTTCCCACGTTCATTTCGGTATTGTCCCAAGCAGTTTTCTCGATGTTTTTAACGAAAGCTAGGTCGGGTGAAGTATTTCGACTCACACTGTTGCCAATGCGTGTGGGGCGATCCGGGTCGTTTATAAGGGTAAAGCCATACCCCTGTGCTGTGTCCCAAATTTTGTTTCCTTTACTTTCACAGTTTGGGTAGCCCCAGGCTGAATGTCGGGCGTTAAAATCTCCGACGACTATGAAGGGTGCCTTATCCGCGTGCTTGTATGCTTTGATCATCAGTTTGGATGCAGATGGACTCTTGTCTTTAGGAGGACTGTACAAATTTAGAACGAACAAAGATTGATCTGCACGCTTATTAGGCAGAATTTCAATGAACGAGTACGCCACTTCCGCGCATTCTAAGTCTATTTGAATTGCTGTCAGATTTCGCTGTACCATGAGCGCCGTGGCCGGAGGGCGGCTGCATTTAACAATTTCAGTGTACGCTGCATAACCTGTTAGTTTGGCTGCTGTGCCTGTTTCTTGGAGTGCCAAAATGTCGGGCTTTTCTTGCGAATCTTGAATTGTTAATTCTAGGGTTCGACGTTTCCGTTTAAACCCTCTGCAGTTCCATTGCCAGATAACTA
Source organism: Hyalomma asiaticum (assembly GCA_013339685.2). NCBI lineage: Eukaryota > Metazoa > Arthropoda > Arachnida > Ixodida > Ixodidae > Hyalomma > Hyalomma asiaticum. Next base: position 223,719,351 of record CM023481.1, read on the forward strand.
TAGGTGCTCCAGCCATCATGAACGCTTATGTGGCTCCACGCGCGCTGAACCTGCGCTATGTGACCTGATTGGTCCCCCAGCTGGCTGTCGAGTATCTGAAGTCGACGCCTCGGATGACACGTTGTCTCCTGACGGTTGCGAGGGAGTTGCCGGTGGCTTACGTGCCATGGCTAAGCCTGTATGGTTGGTCAGCGCTTGCACGGCCGTGCTAAGTGTAGCAATGCTTTCACATTGTTGTTGAATTTGAGCAGTTAAATTGCCTATGTTATTTAGAATTTTCTCGATTGCGATTTCTACTTCAGCTACACGCGAATCTAGTCCTTCCCGTTTACTTTTCTTATCGCCTACTGGGCTTGCTGCTTTTCGTTTTTCGCCTTGAGTATTGTCAGTTTCCATATTTTCTGCCTCACTCGGAGCGCAAACTACTGATCCATTTATACTTAGATTATGAGAGTTACTGTTAGGACATGACTTGTTTTCAAGCTGTCGAATTTTGTCGTTAGCGGCAGCCAATTGTTGTTTTAGAAATTTTATCTGCTCTGCCAGCTCCCTCACCTGCGGGTCCTGTTGTTGCTGTTGTGGCTTGCTTTGCTGGTGCCTTGCCTGGCTGCCCTCTTCGCGAACAGCCTGGCTGGTCTTGAATCCGGAGCGTTCTTCTCTTGTATGGGTCAATACCCGCGCGTTCCGCGGCTTTTGCTCGGACGGCGTCTCCAAAGGAGCGGTCACTTGCGGTACTGTTGATTCGCGGTGGTGAGGTTTGCCGCTGCCCCAGGCTACATGCTTGGCAGGTTCGTCGTGCTGGGAGTTATGTCCGCCTGAGATGGTCTTGTCTAACTCTCTGCTCTGCAGACGAGGGAATGACTCGGAGCGGTCTCGAAAGTCTGCTTGAGTTCACTCCCTTGAGCGGGAACGCCTGGTGTCTCCGGTGATATTGATGCTAGTCATCCACGTTCTCTTGGTTTGCTTTGGTTGGATGAAGCGCCGTTTGCAGCTTCGGCTACCCGTCGGGTGTTGCCCGTGGCAAACGACGCAGAGTGGGACGCACGTAGGCTTCTCTCCTTCTGGTGGGGGCGAGTGCTGTTCTCCACACCGTCGGCATCTCGGAGTTGGTGGTCGGGGTTGTGGACATACGTCGGTACGGTGACCCAACTTCCGACAATTGAAGCAAGCTTCCGGCCTATCCCTGAAAGGATACACGTTCAGGTTGAAACAACGGTAACGTATTGAGGACGGCAAGTCCTTGCCGGCGAAGGTGATGACAAAATGTCGTGAATTCCCCAGTCTCCTTGCGCTCACGATAGGTAGTTGCGGTTTCTTTCTCGATATCTCTTCATTGATATCGTGGTCCGTTTCATTGGTATAAGCCTTGTATACCAGGCCGCGAATGGAGTCGTCGGGAGCTGGTACGTACGCAGACACCGGCATGTCAATGCTGTACTCTTCAGACCGTAAAAGTTCAAGAGCTCGATAAGCGTTCGCCCTCGCTTTATCGGGTGTACTAATAGTGATGGTGTTTTTGATAGGGTGCACCCTCACCTGGTCTGCTTGCTCTGCTTGTGCTTGGTCGACTTTGGTTGTCGTGTAGATTGCCTCCAAGAGCGCGACGAGTCCGATGTTGGTGAGATTTACGGGACACTTTGGTCGCAACACAATTTTGTAGTCCTCTTCTGGCATCCGAGGCATAGGCTTCCGTCGCGGCAGCTGTGGCGGGCGCGACTTGCTTTTGGAGGCAGCCGAGGCCCCGGTGCGTCCTAGGTCCGCGGGCGGTTCGGTGGGGTCCGTTTTCTTGCGGCCGAAGTGCTTTTGGATGTCTAGCGGGTCAGCTGGGCGTCTCGGGTGCTGCCACGACCCATCCCTCAGCACCGCGGGGTCGATTTGTTCGCCTTCGACGGTGTACACCATTACTGCTGGCGCGTAGACGCTTGCTGCGTCGGCCGGTCAAGCAGTGCGGGTTCGATCCTGGCCGCGGCGGTCGCATTTTCGATGGAGGCGAAAATGCCAGAGGCTCGTGTGCTCGTGTGCGGTTGTCAGTGCACGTTAAAGAACCCCAGGTCGTCTAAATTTCCGGAGACCTCCACTACCGCGTTCATATTGTATCTCTTTCACTCCCTTTCCCCTTCCCCCACGGACGCTTAGCCGTGCTCCCTACATGGGCTGCAGAACTTAGCGTCTTTCCCTTAACTAATCCACAATCATAATCATCATCATCCGCCGTAGTCTAGCCAGAGCTTGCTTTTGGGCACAGGTTCGCCCGAATAAAATTTGATTCTTTTCATAATCCCTTCGTCTGGTGTGTTCAAGAAAGACCGTCACGTCAACGTGACAATATATCAAGCAAACAGCAAACATTAGATAATGTGCTGTTTGCCGTGTCACCGACCATAAGACGATGCTTGTTGCGGTTGGCCGGAAGAGTTCTCCAGAAGAAGAAATCGAACAGCTGTGAGATAGTTACGCAAGAAGGACGACAGAATGTGACCATTTTCGAATGAAAGTGCTATTAAATAAATCGGAAACCTCTACCATTACCATAGATATGTCGCGCGCGCGCGCGCGTGTGTGTGTTTGTCTGTGCGCGCGCGTGTGTGTAACAACACACACTAATAAGTATGCACTGAGTGGTTGAAGTGCACACTAGGGACCGGATTTCGCTATCGCGTTCAACTCTTAAAGGCGAAGCTTAAGGGTCCCCCAATTTTTTTCTAATTGCGCTAAACAGCAACTGACCACCGGCACTACATGTGAGGTAGTATGTGTGAGTATATATACCCGACCGTCGGTGTGCGGTTGCGTGAGGTGAGTGGTCTATGTGGTGCATTAATCTGATATGCTTGCGTGTAAGTTTGCGTGTCTACGTGCGTGATGTTCGTTTGAATGCATTGGAGTCTGTACATGCGATATTAAATGCTGATAAATATTTATGTGTGATATAAATGCTAATATATCGAGTGAAAATGTGATCGCAATGGGAAGCCTCCATTTTTCTTTTTCCCGGTTGGTCGGAATTGGTTCAACAGTTAGTCTGCCTAGAATGCTCCACCGAGGGCAACCGTTAAACCATCGAGTGGTAACCGCAGGGGACGAAAAACGAACCGTTGCTGTTAGTCTTGCAGTTACTCCAAAATTGGTTCAAAATCTGTGGCAGCCCACTTAGTCCCCGAAAGGACGAACAGCATACCCCAATTTCGTCCATTTTGGCTTAAGAGTGGAGGACACCTTACGTTGGTCGCATTATTCAAGAAGCCAACGTCGTCATAGGCTCTGTCGCAACGTGCGTCTTTTCTCACACTCTCCTGATACATGGGATTAACTGACACTGGTGCGTGAGAGAACACCTATGTACGACTTTAGAGAACGGAAACTGGAGCTTTCACTGGAGAGCGAAAATAAGCGTAGCGGTATAGGGAAGTGTAATATAGGGTGAAGAGGAGATGGCGCTGCAAATACGATCACGATCATTAGAAAAGCCGCGTTTCTGCTGGCGCCCTGCTAGCCCCAGCCCACAGCCCCTCTAGCCCGGCTCTAGTACTTTGGTTATCCTTCTCGCTAGACCGCGGCTCGCGTGTGTACTTCTCGTGCACAGATGCTGTAGCATATCGCCAGGTGGCCAAAGAGGCCTCGACTCACAAAAACAACGTCAGTCAAAGTTTGCATCGCTCAATGCGCTACCCCAGCTGCTACAAACAACGTACAATACAGTGCACGCATGGGCCAACAATTTGTAGTCGTGTCCAAACAAAACACAAACAAAACACATACATATTGAGTGCGCTTCAACTTATGCACAATCACCCCAAACGCTGACACATGTGCATGGATAGACAGGATACCAAAGTGATCGAACGAATGTTGCTCTCTCACTGCGTTGCGCCGTCCAATTCTGTTAGCGTAGCTTTTGAGACAGCAAGCGTGCGTAAATCCATGATACGGAATCAGGAACGTGCTCAACGTTAGCAGATAGTTGTCACGGTAACACCCGATTAGCTTCGCTAAGTTAACGTTACCTTGACGATCGCGGATGCTGCATCTCTGCCACTCTATAAAATGGCAAAAGAATACGTTACAAACAAGAAGCGTCGTGCTGTGCCGAACAGGAGTCAGCACTTCCAACTGTCAGCTGTAAGCGTAGGTGCGTAGGTATTGCTTGAAAAACAGAATTCAGTCTTGATTTACTTCTTGTTATAGTTCAATTATACAGTTCCTATAGAGCGAAAACGCCTTGGCACAAATAACCGCACCGATGAGATGGAAGTGTGCTGTGAAGGCAGTATAACTGACAGAAGGTATTCTGCAATGCATAAACAAAATATGAATGCAATAGAAAGACAGAAACACACGGATAATGCAGACTGAGTTTAAAGGCACGGTTTTCGCAAGTTAGCTTCAGGAACGCATTGCAGATCTAGGTTCGTGTACAGTGTAAAGAATCGCTCAGTCGTGAGCATGATGTCTGGGATGCATGGACATGTCAACGAAAATTATGCACGCACGCACGCACACACACACGCACACACGCGCGCGCACACACACACACACACACACACACACACACACACACACACACACACACACACACACACACTGAACTGGGGATGCATTACGGGAACTTGTGACAGTGGCGGAAAAATAGATGTCATGCCTACTACACATGTACTTGTTATTGCACAGCGATTGCACAGGAGATTACACTCTCGCTGTGGAGTGCCTCAAGCAGCCAAACTCGGAACAGTCGACAACACCACCTGCTGTCTTTGCGGCATTTTCGATTGCCACCAAAACTCAGCCGAGCAGAAGCCACCCTGCTTTATCGTTTGTGGTTAGGAGTGGCTTTTACTAACTCTTATTCCTTTATGATCGGAATGGCCGACAGCCCTCTTTGTGACACCTGTCGTCGTGAAGAGACGCTACAACACATCATATGCGACTGTCCTCGCTATGACTTACAGAGGCAATCACTGGCGTCCGCTCTTGCTCACCTTGACCTGCGACGGATGTCGGTTGATGCCATTTTGAAATGTCGACCGCACAAGACATCACAACTGAAGGTGACAAAGGCGCTGCTGCAGTTCTTAAAGACGACAGACTTGCACAAACGACTGTAACAGCGATGTGGCATGTCGCGTGCCATGCTGCTGCCACTGACTGTGAGAATGTGCTATATGTTCGCCCACTTTCTCTCTCTCTTCCTCTTTCCTTTCACCTTTCAATCTCCCCTGTCCCCTTCCCCTCGTGCAGGGTAGCATACCGGTTGTCATACACTGGTTAACCTCCCTGCCTTTCCCTCTCTACTATTTCCTTCCTTCCTTGCGTCATTCACTTTTTAAATATGCGCTGGAAAACAGGAAACCGTGTTCGTTCTAACTGTAGAACCTCCACATTAAAGTACGGATAATCTCACAGTGTAGTTGCTCATGCATCATACCTGTATGCATCGTTTTATCATCTTCGATTTCCTAGGCTTTGTTCGCGAAAGCAGTGTGAAGAGTTCCACTTCATACTCTGTGCAGTTTGATAGTGCAAAGCATCAAAAAGGGGACATGTTAATTGTATCACAGCCACCCGAAGCTCAGACACAAATTATGCGTATTACTGTGTGGAGCAGAGCTACGCCAGCATGACGCCGCCAGGCCAATTAAGCATCAAGAACGATGTACACGTGACCTTTGCGTCACGTCTCTGCTGCATATAAAATCGTCTTCGCCTCGGCAAAAAAAAAAACGCTTTTCACTGTTCGACTACCGGCCTGCTTGTGGTGGCAATGGTGTCTGTACGCCATGTCGGTCCCGTCGGCATTGCTTCCCCCTCCGAAGCCCTTGGATATGTCCACTGACGCATGGTTAGGATGGGTGGCATAGAAAAGTGAGGTATAACTGTTTCGCAATGCCACTCGATTAACAAAGCAGCCAATAGAAGTGCGAGCAGCGACATTACTCGTAATTGTGGGAGAAGATGGCAGAACGGCATAATACTGGTTTATAGAGGAGGCGTATAAGAACGACTCCATGTGTTGCTGCAGAAGTCCGAAAACTTCTACAAACCTGCGACTAGCTTGACCTTCAGTGGATTTCTCTTCGGCTCTAGAAACCAGAAAGATGGGAATTCTTCAATGAGTTGTTGACAGAGCTTAATGTTTTAGCGAGAAATTGCGAGTTCGGAAACATAGAAGAGCGTTTGCTTCGCATGCCGTATAATCCTGGGCATACAAGCCAGATGCTTGAAACAGCGGCTAATTGCAGAAAAACCATCACACGAGTAAGCTGTCGAAATTTGCCGTATTCATGAGCACGGCCGTGTGCAGCTTCGCGGAATCGGTGAAGGGGCTGCACTGTCGCGGAATGCAGCCATTTGCGCAGTTGCGAGGCGAGAGCGGCCAAGCACACGGTGCGGTTATGCTAGTCACCGCGGCATACAGAACTTTATCTATGGAAGCGGTGAAGGCGGCCCAGCGGCATGAAAAGTATGGAAAATCTGCGGTAGGCTAAATCATTTTGCTCAGGCATTCAAAGCGACAGCGCCGCAACGAAGACAAAAAGACTAGAGAAAGAAAGAGGTACTCGAGTTGCATGCTGAGAATGGCGAAGGTTACTGTTTGGAAAGTTTGTCAGTTTGAACAATAGCAGCAGACAACTGGAGTGTGGTCGTTAACAGTGAAGGAAAAGATACACATGCAAATTAGACATGGGGCTAACTGTTGCGTGATTTCGCAGCACCCCGCTCGGGAGCTACCAGATAAGCTACAGCAAGCTTGCTATGCGACATTGACGGTGTTTTTCGGCTATAAATTAACACCTCTGCAAAAGCTAGAATCCGTCTACGATTGTCAGCCAATCCAACGTGCGCATGAAGAATCGGTTATTTATTATTATTATTATTATTATTTTGCGGAACATAATGTAGCCATCACCAGTAGCAGAACGCCTCGGTTTTATCTGTCGCACACAAAACGTTCTTGCCGAAAAGCTTTACTTGGAAGCACAGCCAGGTATAGCCTTACGCAGACATGTTCTCAGGACAGGGACCGCTAAAAGCCGTGGAATATACCATGAAGCTCAAGCCCCGTGCCATGCGTGTCGTCGTTCTGGCGTGGAGAGTCCCGGTAGCCCTTCAACACAAGGTAAAAGAGGAAGCGCATGGAAGACCAAGGAGTCTTAAAGCAGGTAACTGAGCCGACTGAATCGTCTAGCTACATGGTAACTGTTGTGAAGGACAAAGGTCTCATCTCTGTGGATTCAACTGCGCTAAATGAAGTCATACTGCTTCAAAATGACCCCATGTCAACTCTTGAAGACGTAGCACCGCCGCTTGCTGGAGCAAAGATTTTTTTTTTTAACGCTTAATGCGCCTTCAGGTCTATGGCAAATCAAGCTCACAAAATCAATTGAGTTGGAAGCTTTGTACTATGAGCACATTACAGGGCCGCTACGGCTTCTTACATGCCTTTCGGTATCGCGTCTGCCACAGATATTTCAGGCAGCGATGCTAGGACTGCCGTGTGTCCCAGTTGTCACGGATGATATGCTGCTGTGAGGGAAGACAGAAGATTAAAGAGCACGGCCCCAACCTGGAACAACTATCGTCACGCTGTTGTGAGCGTAACTTAAGGCTCAATTTGAAAAAGAAAGAGCTGATTTTTGCCGACCGAGGCTACCTGCCTGGGCCGCATCTTCACCACTGAAGGTCTGAAGCCGGATCCCCAACGCGTTCAAGGAATTCTGGAGATGGCCCCGCCTAAGAATAGTAAGGAACTGGAAGTTTTTCTTGGCACAATGAATTTTGTGCAGTGCTTCATACCCGGCGCGCCTGTCGCAACTTCCCCTCCAAACTTTGCTTTGCAAGGATATCGCGTGTGTTTGGATTGAAAATCAGGAAGAAAGCTTTCACAAGTTACGTCAATCTCTACTAACGGCACCAATCTTGAGCTATTTCGACTCCAAGAAACAACTGACACTATCTGTTGATGCAAGTCAGTTGGGAGTAGGTACAAATCAGTTGGGAGTAGAGTTTTTACAGAAGAGCTCCTTTAACATGCACAACTTTCATGCGGCTCTGCTCGAGTGGCCCGACACACTCCATCATGATGTGTTGAAGTCCCCTGTGCAGAGACTGATGGGACGCCAGACCCGGACCCTTCTGCCAGTACCAAGCAGCCATCTCGAACACCGGACATTACTTAGCGGCACAGTCCACGGACGACTTCGCGACATACGTCAGAAACAGATAACCTACTACAACCTGGGAACCAGGGATATACTGCCTCTATCAGGCCAGGAGGTCTCTACCTACAACACCATCACGCTCTCCTGGTCACCAGTGCGGCCAGCTGACGAACCACGCTTTGCTGTTTAGAAACGGAACACGGTAAAGAAGGGTAAAGAAGTTCGTTGCACCAGAGGGTATGTCAGAATCATACCACCTCAGGAGGCCACTGCCACGCTTTCAGCGCGTCAAGAAGCCGAAGGACCTCCAACCTGCTCAAGCTCTACGCCGCAGAACAAGGCACCGACGCGAGCCTTGCGAGTACCCGTAAGCCGAAAGACATTAATGCCTGCTGCTGGTCCAGGAATGGGAAGATGAGGCAGAGCCAACACCAACTAAGACGTTTCTAGTTGTTCGAAGAGCTACGCCAGCATGAGGTCGTCAGGCCAAGCATCAAGCATGATTTACACGTGACCTATGCTTCACGTCTCTGCTGTATGTACAATCCCTTTCGCCTCAGCCATAGCCTCCTTGTGCCTCAGCAATGAACGCTTTTCACTGTTCGACTACCGACCTGGTTACACTGTGCTATATAAGAAAACGTGCACATTCCGTGAACACAATGCAGCCTATAACAAAAATATCCTTCACGCTTCCTGTGCTGCAACTAATAATACACTATATTGAATAGATATTCAAAGGCCAATTAAATAGAGTAACTTGTCTAAGCTAAGGTGTTCTTTATTTTTGTGAAATTTTGATGCAGTTGAAACAAAACAGGCTTCGACAAACTTTGTAAACCGTCTCACAAAGTATGGCTAAAAATCAGAAGGATCTCCCTTCCCTGTCCCGACGTTGGCCTATAATATGACTAACAATCTATGGAATTTTACGTGCCTAGACAACGTTATGATTGATGCACACCACAGTTGGAGATTTCGGATATTGACAATCTGGGACATAACTAATGACCATAGAAACTACTCGTGTGTCCCCTGTGTTGCCCGTGCTTTTTCTGCGCCAATTAGTTGTCCCTCAAATCAGTGCGCATCAACCAGCCCAACTATCATCCTTAATTGTGGAACTGTATGGGGTCTTTTGAGAAGCACGGAAACGTAAGTACACGCGTGATCTTGCATCCAGCCCCCATGGAAATGCGACCGTCATGGCCTCAAATTGAATGCGCATCGTCGGACTTGGCAGTGTGACATGGTGTAACTATTGCAGAAAGCTCATGTACGATTTCATCATTATTGCACTGTAGATTACATAACATAATGGGCACCTGACACATATGGACAACCATTGGCAAAATTCCATGACATGCCTACAGTAAAATTTCCAAGGAAGTGAAGGGAAATTGTGGGTAGAGAGAAAGGGGGACCTTATTGTGGGTGTGGAACTTGTCCTCAGTTCCCACCTTCTCCCCCTTCCTGCTTCTCTTCTTCCTTTTGGAGCCGAGCTCCTCCAGCTAGCATTGCTGCTGCGAAGAAGGATGGACGGAAGCCTTCCTGCTACCTGCCCGCCGTCGCGTTGTCGACTTGAAAGATGGAGACCAGCCTTTCACACAAACACAACACGAGACTTTATATACGAGACAGGCAGTACATATACATTGACAGACCGTAGCTTCGGTTGGCAAGACCTAGGTGGAGCCATCGGTTGGTAGGGCACGGCGGTGGGACCGTCGCTCCAATTCGGCAGAGCCGACCAGTGCATAGCACCTCTCCTGCGACCTCAACCACCGCCCGGACTCGTACTAGATGTCCCCTCTAGTACTATCCGCGCCCGAACCCCGGTTGGGAGGACCTTGGTGGAACGATCGCTTCCATTCGACAGAGCCGACCCCAGTGCATCGCAGTGCTCCTGCGACCGTAACCACCACCCGGACTCGTGCTAGATGTCCTCTGTAGCACTAGCCACTCCGTCCTCGCCAACCTTCGGGCTACCCTCCAACCTACTGCTTACCTTCAGCCTTCCAACCTCCGCTTCCAAGCTTGCTTCCAGTCTCTCTCCTGCCAGGGAAAAGGGGCCACCTTATATACACCGGTTGCTCCGCCCCTGAATCCCTCACAGCCAATCACAAACGCCGATCGAAACTCCGACGCCGCACTAACAAAAGACAACCGTGAACAATACAGTAGGTAGGCTTGCTGCCCACCACGCCGCGGGGAAGGAGGGGGGGTGAGGGCGCCAAACCAGCTGGTGACTACAGTCATTCCTGGACATGCTGCCTGAACTACTCGTTCCCCTGGGGCCGCCAAACACCTGTCAAGCCAGTTTCCAGTTACCAGCTGGTCTGTTCCCAGCTGTACAATGCATCCCAACAATGGTCGCCTCCTCCCCCACATGTTCACCACGTGGCTGTGCGTCGGCGCCTACTTGACCACTTCGACGTACCGTATTCCCCGTCTCATTCCGACGACCCTTACACCTACCGTACACAGATTACAGCATCACAAGCATGAAGACTGAGGTGACCTGCTCTAGTAGTTGTTCGGCTGCTCCGCCGGCTTCGCAGGCGGAGTTTTCAAGGGCAGTTAGCCGAATGTTGCATGGCAATCCCCCCCCCCCCCCCCAAAAATAAAAAAGGAAAATTATGAAATTATGATGTATTCAGAAGCATAATGTACGAAGACAGAATTTTGTGTAGTAATCAAAGCAAGTGAGTAAACCGCAGGACGTTATGCATGTACGATAACATACCTTGTAAGGCTTCAGTGCTCTAGTGTAGCATGTGCCTCGCCCAATCGAGGTGCATGCACGGGGACTACAGGCATCGGCTAGGGGGCTGTGACAGAAAAAGAATATATCCATGAATAAAATGCCAGTTTCTTTGTGACGCTAAATCGAAGTAAGCCTAGAAGGGAAACTGCTGTCACTAGATAAACACTATGGCAGCACATGAGAACCACAGCTCTGCTGTTTACTCAGTTTTCACAAGCGTTGAACTACTTTTCTTTTCTTTTTAATGGAACTGTTGCAAACTTCATAACACACGTTTCTTCGCATTGATACATGGCGAGTTACGAGCATAAGTGCGGGGCGCTAGAACTGCATTTGACTATGTCCAGACAATGCGTCATAAACTTCACACACACACACACACACACACGAATAGAGGTGTTTTATGAACTGAACTCCGCATATGCGTTCTTACATGAAAGCTCAGTGTCAGCATTCCTTTTGCTCTCCTTACATGTACTTTTTGGTGATACATGTAGATCATGTTATTCATTGTAGTTGGCTTGTTTCTATTTTTGTATAAGTTTTCTTCTAATTGTTAACAGTGCTGTTGTACCCTTGCATATTTTTTTTTTCAGTTTGTAGCCCAGTTGCGCTGTGTGGTTAATGCACATTGTGGTGCCTGAGACCTAGTCAAGTGACTTTTGCCGCCGTCTTTAGTCTCTTGCACCACGACAACCATGTCTGTTGCACCACGACTCAGCAACACGCTCCAATAGGCCGAAAAATTTACAGTTGCTGTGTGTCGCTTCCATGTTGTACAAAACAAGAACAACCATAAAAAAAACAAATTTGAATTGCGGGGTTTGACGTCCCAAAACTATATGATTATGAGAGACGCCGTAGTGGAGGACTCCGGAAATTTCGACAACCTGGGGTTCTTTGACGCGCAGTGACATCGCACAGCACACAGGCCTCAACATTTAAAACAACAACAAAAGCAATGAGTTTTTACTCACTGGACAGCGCATGCTGGGGCTTCAAGCGAACTTCGCTGTGTTGCAGGCAGAGGCGCAGAAGAAAGCGCTCTGCGGAAGCATTGAAATGTACTTTGAACAAATAAAACCAGCAAGACGGCATCAGCGATTTTAAAAAAAAGTAATGCTTAAGTTTTACGAAATTTTTACAGCGAAACAAAGTAGCGCGAGCTTGCATCGCTGCCTGAACACGTCGCAATCGTTATGTGACTGCTTCAGCCGCCGCATATTTTGAATTAAAAAAAAAACAACAAGAAACACGAGCATGGCGTAATATCGATGTCACTAGACTGCTGACAACCAAGAGGCAGCCGTAACAAAAACATTTAGTAAAGGATAGATGACGCAGTATCTCAAAGGCATGCTCACTACATATATAATCAGCAGTTTGTTGCAATTTAAGTGTAATATGCAAATGAGAAGTCTCCACCCGCTTCAAGAATATCACGTGCCAAAATTTGGCACCGATGCGGACGCCCCCGCATGAATGTGCAATAGGGCGAATGGCGGCCTCCAGAGTGTCCTACCAAATACTAGCGGGAAATGTGGCGCTAGTGTCTATGGGCGTTTCAAACAAAGCGGTTCAGCCAACATAGGAATGACGGGTACTGCATGGATTTGCTTAGTCTTCCTTCTTCTGGCTTCATACACTTTAAAAAATAGGTTGTTTACGACAAAATATGGCGTTATAAAAGGAAGAGTTTGGAATAATTATGTACGCGCATAAGTACTTGTTGTTTCTTCGTGGTTAGAAAAATATGAATGCTCAAAAATTTAGCAATATAATGCGACAGTGGCAATGTTGCCTCCCCTGCTTGTGCCCAGATTTAGAATAGTCTATAAAAGTTCAAGTACCAGATATAACCGTGTTCGAATTTAGAATATTATTTTTGCTCTCGCAAGTGACGTACTAATGTTAAGTACGTAAAAGGTAGGTGCATCACCTAAATATAACAAATATATATAATGCGACAGTGGCAATGTTGCCTCCCCTACTTGTGCCCAGATTTAGAATAGTCTATAAAAGTTCAAGTGCCAGATATAACCGTGTTCGAATTTAGAATATTATTTTTGCTCTCGCAAGTGACGTGCTAAAGGTAGGCGCATCACCTAACTGTAACAAACGGGCTATCGCTGGCATCCTTAGGTGCAGGATAAGTGCTCCACTGCATTTTTACAAGCTATATGGGTCAAGCAGCTGCGCGAGGCGGTAGCAGAAGCCCACTATCACCAACCGCTTAGTGGTTGGTTTTGCATAAAAACGTTATAGGAAATCAAACAGCCGTGCCGTTAAATTGTGTCACTAACTGCGTCTGCGCCTTGAACTGAGCTGATTTTTAGCATCGTCTGCGGGTGCGTCTGCCTGTCGCCCAGTCGGTGTGAAGGCATGATAACTGTGGCCTGCTTGGCTCGTATAGTCGGCGTTGAATCGATTACATAGCGCAACTGAAAGGCTGTTGTATAAGATATACATACAACCTTGTCACAAGGAATATATGTTCGCCGTGAAAGCGGCCCCACGCTTGCAGTTTCTGTCGCATCTGATACCAGAGAAAAGAAAGAAAAATGACAGCTCCTCTAACGGCGCAAGCTGGGAAGGTGCGAAGCATGTGGTGATGCGCCGTTGCTTCTCAAACGCTTTACCGTGGCCACGACGGCGACGTTAGACGCCGACAGCCCGGGCTCATTAACAGAAACTCGTTAGAATCGCTTCTGACACGACAAACCTGCACATACACTGTCTGGGTGCACTGCCTCCAGGATCGGCCACATGCAATTTCGATATACCGTGACAGCGAGAGTCGACGACAAAGCTAGGTACTAAGGTGCTTCGCCCCTAAAAGAAAACCAGCAAAATCGCATCACTAAGGTTCACGAGATGCGGCGGAAATGTTCCTGTAGTTAGGTAAAACACCACTGCAAATGATATGTGTTGCCATCAAGAATCACAAGACCGAAACAGACTACATGGCAGCTCATTATCGCCAACGGCGTTAGTAAATGCGACAGTCTGATGCTCTCCAGCAGTAAATCGTGCACTGCAGCCGCTGCCTACTTCGCGTAACGAAGTCTAGTAATGCCACTCGCGTCATTGAAGCTACAAAAAATAAACAAACAAATCCAACAGAACGTTTCAGCCGCGAGAACGAAGACTAGACAAATCCATGTACTACCCATCGTTCCCGTGGCAGCAGAAAGATCGCAGCGCCAGAGTTTCCTCTTGCAGTTTTGGAGGAAACTCTATATGGCGGCCTCTGTAGCCCGACATGAGAGAGAGGTCCACTTCCCGCGCAAGAAGACGGAACGCGCCGCGGTTCATTTCTCGCCGTCTGTAGCGATTTGTGGAACCCCGTGCTTTCAGAGGCCTGGGTGCGTCCGAAACTAGTATCTGTGCGCAATGTAGGATCCACATCTTTCTAACCCGACGAAAAATGTTAAATTTGCTTGGAGTCACACAGATACACGAATTTTTAAGAGCGTGCGAGCAGAAAATTATCATCATGACATAGGTGCACGCGCACTTCTATGAAATGCACGGCATTTGCGCGCGCACTTCTTTCGTCTCTTGCGTTCATGCACTTAGCCCACTACCGCATAAAGGCAGATTGGTTTCATAGCATAACATAGATTGGTACTGTAGAGCAAAGGGGGCGTGAAAGGTAAGGGAGGGTGAGGAGGAGGAGAAACAGTAAAGCATAGCATAAAAGGACAAAAAGTTGAGCGAGTTGGTAACAGTCCATAATCAAAAGAAGAGGCGTGCAGGACACGGACACAAGGAGAGCAGTGAACACCACGAACACCGCGTTCGTGGTGTTCACTGCTCTCCTTGTGTCCGTGTCCTGCACGCCTCTTCTTTTGATTAAGCATAGCATAACCTTGTATAGAGAGTATAACAAGGGGCTGGAAAAGGGAAGGACTACGTACCTACTTTTAAGGGCCACCGACTGAATGACAGTTTGCCGAATCCAGTCCGTTCCATCGAAGACGAGCAGTTGAATAGACCTGTCCCTGTTTGTCAACAATGTGACGTCACGCAGAGCATCGACATCGCGGCGGACCAGTTTCGCAGTGGTTGGCAAAAAGCTCCGGCGGCTCCAGCAGTTTGCTCGGGCTTTGCACGCAATGGTACTGTCCCTTCCCGAGGTTGGGCGGTGGCGGTTTGTCGAAGAGAAGGTGCAAGTTAGTGGAATGCAGTATCTATACCCCTGCACCATTTCGGAATGGAAGAACGACCTTAAAACCTTGACTAAACGTTCAGCTGTGTGTGTACCTCGCGAGCATGCCTGGCCCGTACAATGCAGAGGCCATGGCGCGTTACTGATCGCTCGAAGCGTACGGCTTAGTGAAAGGCCACGTGCATCTAGTGCTTGTCTCGAACTGGGGCACCAACGCTTTCCGTCGACTGCTGTCATTCGGAAATCCAGAAAAAAAAAATATTACGATGCGCTGCCTTAATTTTGTTGCGCGTTTGGCACATCCTACAGCGCAAAAGCTAACCACCGTGTCAAAGAGGCCAGGTAACGCGCACAAAAACCAGTACGCACACGGTCCATCCGTACAGCAGCATGGAACCACGCCGAACACTGAGACTTTTGCCAACCAGGCATGGAATGCATGTTTTTCAAAGCAAACACCATCCCGGAGAACCACCGCCATGCCTTACGAGCTGCAGGCAGCGTCCACACTGCGCACTGTACTTGCATGGCCGATTGAGTTGCAGCGCTCATGTGCATTTCCTTCCGTTCTTTCTGCTCAGGAACTAAACTTTTATACGGTCGAAAACAGGCGAGACTGGTAGTGCTATAGCGTCCGAAAACACAAACAAAATTTTCATCTGGAGTGCCAGCCCGACGCAAGTTACAGCGAAGTGAGCGCGAAATGAAAAAATCTGCACAGCATTCGGAACTACCGCTTACTGAAGGAATGCTTCCGTTTCAAAGCGCGTTCAAAACGCTCACACTTTTTTCTTTGTGTTTCAACGCTAGTCCTCTTAGCAAACACGTTAGCTACCCACTCCGGGAGCTCAGAAAATCGAGACCGGGCACCCGAGTTGATAAAATATACATGCTCACAAATGCTGCGGAAGCACAAATAACAAAACGCCTAGGAGCTCTAGGTAACAGGCTAGCACCTACCAGCGATGAAATGTAATCCAAAAATCCTCTTGCTGTCCGACGGCTGCTGTTTTACACTGCGCACAGCTCGCACCCAGGCTTTCCATCACTGTGTAGTTTGGACTTCGGAAATCGAGGAAAAAAAAACAAGGCCCCGATGCCACTGCCTTTTATCGCGCGTTTGGCATATCCTCCATCGCAAAAGCTAACCACCATGTCAAAGCGGCCATGTGCACGCGCACAAAACAAACGAGTACGAACTCGGTTCACCCGTACGGCAGCATGCAACCACGCCGAACGCTGCAATGTTTTGCCAACCAGTCCGTTCGCACGTGCGCGCCAGGGTCACGTGGGTGACGTCACGGCCCTTTCGTGACGTACCCCAGGAGAGGTCTATTTCCCCAACGCCGTTATTGATTGGCCTGACGCGTGGAAGAGCATCAACATGACAATTGGGTGTTTAAGGAAAGAACCACACAGCGCACTTCGTCATGCATGTTATGCACTGGCAGAACTGACACGGTACTGTTCGGATGAGCTGCACTTCACGGACGTTCTTCTTGGAAAATGTACCATGGATGGATGGATGGATGGATGCTATGAGCGTCCCCTTTGTAACGGGGCGGTGACTTGTGTGCCACCAGGCTCGTAGAACTTTTTTTTTCCTCTCTTTAAATTTTCCTCATGCCTTTTAAATTTACTTCAATCAAATCGATCATACTATAGCAAAAACGGAAATTCATAGCCCAGTTCCCTGTCCCTTATGGCAGAAAGTCCATATTTTCTTTAATAATTATTTTTGGCCGTTTTCTCTAGTTTTCTGCTACCAGTATTCTAACCGTCTCTTACTTATTTCAATCGCGGCTATGTTCAGCTTCCCGTTGTTCGCCCTAAAACCCAAGGCTTCCTGTAGGGTGGTGCCCAAACGTACACCTGGGTGGATATTTCCGCGTTCAATCAGAACATGCTCCGTCGTTTCCCTATCTTCCTCGCAGCATGTGCATTTTTCCTCTTCTTTACTGAATTTCGCTTCATAAATACGCGTTCTAAGGTAGCCCGATCTCGCTTCAAACAATAAAGCGCTTCCTCTTGAATTATCATAAAATGCCTCCCTCTTTATTTCGTTTTTGCCCTCTCGGTAGTTATTCAGAGTCGGTTTTTTTTCCATCGCTGCCCTCCAGTAAATCTTCTCCGCCTCTCTGACTTTTCCCTTTACGCTCTTTGTTGTCAGTTCTCTTAGAGCCGTATATTTACTGGTGAGCCTCCTAGTTCTCTTTCTCCACTGCGTGTCAACGCTCTTTCTATATAAATAGCGGAACACCTTCACTGCCCACCTACTCTCTTTCATATTCCTTAGCCTCTCTTCAAACCCTATTTTGCTCTGCGCTTCCCTTGACTCAAAACTCGCCCATCCCATATCGCCCTTTACAGCCTCGTTTGTCGTTTTCCCGTGGGCACCCAACGCGAGGCGTCCCACAGTTCTTTGATTCACATCCATTCCTGATTGTATCTCTGGCCTCATGCACACCACTGAGTTCCCAAATGTAAGCCCCGGTATCATTACCCCTTTCCACAGACCCCTAAGCACCTCGTACTTATTGTGTCCCCATAACGCTCTGTGCTTCATTATTGCTGCGTTCCTCTTTCCCTTTGCTGCCAAGGCTTTTTCGTGTACCTTCATGTATCTATCATCCTCATTTACCCATACGCCAAGGTACTTGTATTCGCTTACTCTCGGTATTTCTTGGCCCTGTATGGATACCGCCTGGTCGTTGGGATCATTGAATACCATCAGTCCGCATTTTGTTACACCAAATCCTAGTCCTAGAGCCTCGCCTTCCTTCCCGCATATATTCAACAGCCGTTGTATATCATCTCGACTGTCCGCGAATAAGACAATATCATCAGCATAAAATAAACCCGGAAGCCTCTGCTCAATCATCACGCCGCCCTGTTTGTGTGACAGATTAAAACCAATGTTGCTATCTCCTAGCGCTTTTTCCATTCTAACCATGTACAGCATGAATAACAGCGGCGACAAAGGACATCCCTGTCTCAGCCCCTTGCTAATATCAACGTTCTCTCTGCTACTGATTCCTTCCCATTCTATGCAAACTGTATTTTCTCGATATATTTCCCTCAAAAGCTGTACGCAATCGTCGCCTATGCCCATTCCTTCCAAAATTTCCCACAGTATTTCCTGATTAACATTGTCATACGCTCCAGTGATGTCTAGAAAAGCCACATACAATGGCCTCCTTTCTATTTTAGATATTTCTATACACTGAGTAAGAACAAATAGGTTATCGTCTAAACGCCTGTCTACTCGAAATCCATTCTGAAGTTCTCCCAAAATATTGTTACGTTCTGCCCATGCTTCTATTTTTAATTTTACTGCTTGCATAGCCATCCTGTATAGTACCGATGTAATGGTTAGCGGTCTATACGAGCGAATGTTATTCTTTTCCCCCTTGCCTTTATAGATTAAGTTCATTCTGCTTTTTCGCCAACTGTCCGGTATTTGCCTCTTCTGTAAGCATTTTTCTACGGCTGCGGAAAAATGGAAGCGTCGCTTGTTTGGACAACAAAACGTGCTCCAGCCTTGCTTCCGTAAGGCGACAGATGCAGAGACGTGCTTTTGCCAAGTTTCGTGAATGCCTCGACGCTTTTATTTGCTGGAGGCATATTAGCATAGTTAAATGTCATTAAAGAGAACTCTATTCCATTGTCCTTTTCTCTTAAAGCTTTTCTTTTTGTTTTCTTGAGAACGAGCCGTACGACTGGCTTCTCGGGTAGCCGCAGAATACAACCGCTCTCGCGAATTTTTTTCGTATATCCCCTTGACAAGTCCCAGGTTTGCGATTAGATTTGATGCGTGATGGAGGAGAGGCCAGCTTAACATATGTGGACAGAACAAAAACAATGAGCGCGGACCCACAAAATGAAATTGAATTGATAACGAATAAAAAAACACGCCCATCACCAAACGTTCATGTTCTGATTCACATTGCTAGCACAAGTAAAGGGAATAATGTGAAGTGTTCAACCAATTCTTCGTTTACACATGCGCAAAGGAAAAAAGGAAAGAAAAAATGCCTGCAGCCCCGCCGCGGTGGTCCAGTGGCTATGGTACTCGGCTGCTGATCCGAGGGTCGGTCGCGGGATCGAATCCCGGCTGCTGCGGCTGCATTTCGATGGAGGCAAAATGATGATGCCCGTGTTCTGTGCGACGTCAGTGTACGTTAAAGAACCCCAGGTGGTCAAAATTTCCGGAGCCCTCCACTACGGCGTCTCCCATAATCAGAGCCGGTTTTAGGACGTTAAACCCACATTGGAGTTACTTTAGACCCTCACTTAAAATTTACGAAGCATATCTCCCATCTGAAGCGCAAACTTGCTGCTGGTATTAGAATTTTAATTAAAGCTAGGTACTATTTCAGCAAACCTACACTAATAACCCTGTATTATTCCTTCATTCACAGCCACCTGAATTACTGCATCACGTCATGGGGTACCACTTATCCAACACATATAGCACCGCTACAACATTTACAAAATCAGGCCATCCGTATACTAACGTTCAGCTCATTCAGCTGCTGTGTTTCTGACATCCTTCATAATCACAGAATCCTTTCACTGCATAGCCTTGTTAAATACAATTTATGTATAGTGTTATTCAAACTGATGAACAACCCTCCTCCAGTGAACATATTTCCCGAAGCTATTCTCATTAACACCAATCGAACAAGGTTCGCAGCAAACAATAATTTATTACTGCCACTAGTCCATACTAATTATGGAAAACACTCTGGTTATTTCGCGTCATTATCGACTTGGAACAGCCTTCCTCCTAACATTAAGCAGTCTTCATCGTTAGCTCTTTTTAAAAAAACATTATTCACATTTCTTCTTATAGATTAGAATTCGGAAATGTATATTACATCCTCTTCTCATTCGTGTACTTTTCGCACTGCCACAGATTTTATTTTTATTTTTTTTATTTTTTTTATCATTCCCTTATTCATTTGGTTAATGTTTTTTAGAGCTTCTTTATTTTGCAAAATGTTCTCAGCAGTGTTTCTCTTGTCCTTGTAATTGCTTAATTTTGAATACCTGTAGTTTGTATTAAATTTTCTTCTATAAATTTTTCCACGTTGTTGACATGGTTGCATTTTACTTGTTCATATCTCACACATTTTTCTGTCAGGAGGTCCCCCTTCAGCCAAGTGCTCTGGGACCTCCTTCTGTATACTTATCTAAACATGTATGTTTTTTATGAAAGTAAATAAACTGAAACTGAAACTGAAACTGAACAACAACAACAAAAAATGCCAGCACTCGTCGGCGTCTTATGCTCAGTAGGAAATGAAGTACATGCACTTAGATGCGCGCCTACTGAATTTTGATATGGCTGGCCTACATTTGCAGACGAAATTGGCACAACAAAAAAAAAAGGAAAGAAAAAATTTAGACAATGGGTGAATGATCGAGTTAAGTAATGAGAAAGTGCCCGCCACAGATCCCCCAAGGCGGTACACTACCGCTGCGTATACATCGCTTCACCGCTACCGTGACCGTCCACTGACTATTCTTTCCGAAATAACCTTAACAGTTTGCAGGCCTATTCGGCGAGCCGACCCTTCAGGTGTGAGGCACATGGCGCTCGCAGACCGTTTGTTTTCCATCCAAGCAGACGACGCCGGCTCTGGCGCATGCGCAGTCTAACTTAAGCAAGTGGTCCATTCCTGACGGACACACTCGAAGATCGTAGCTACCCGCAGCTTGCTGGTGCACAGTGCCACGATTCTGTTCGGCAGCCCTTTGAAGGCGAGAAAAAAAGCTCAGGCTACAGAAGCCGTTAACATTTCCGCGTTCACAAGATCGCACTGACACTGAAGGACCTGTACAAGACAATCAAGACAACACGGTTTTCCCTGCATCCGCGATAATCACCGATGACGGCGTCACCGCTGGAAAAAATGACATTGACGCTGTCGCCTATATGTCGCTGGCTACTGTGCGCATGTCGGCATAAAAAAGGTGTCTTGCGAATTACGCTGCACGACTCTTGTTCTAGAAGACGCAGATGTAGAAGTGGAAGATGTGCAAGTGACAAAAAACATTTCCCGAGGTTGCTTGAAACTTAGGCAGCTTTCTACCGTTCACATGGTACTAATGACGAAACTAGTTGAAAAATTTACAAGTGGAGACCTTGCCAAGGACTTCCTTTTTCACGCGAATCAACAGAGTGCAGTTAAGTCAACGACAATGTCCAGTATAGAAATGCCCAGGATAGAAATTGAGGCCTGCGCGAATGAATACATATTCGAAACTTTGATGTGCCAAATAGCTGGCGCAGCAACGAACACTGCTGGACAATTTCTGCAAAATGAAGAACGATGCGGTGCACAAAGATGCCCAGATGAAAGCTGCCACACGCAAAGCAAATACATTTAAAATGAAGTGAAGCATGCTTATATAGTGGCATTTTTATTAAATACGATAGTGCTGCCTGTATTTGCGAACTCCAGCTATTATGTTTGACAAGATATTCTTTGCCGTTATCTGAAAAGAGCTTGTCTGGTAGATTTTACATGTTCTAAAATGATTAAAAATGCAGACGTTATGCCAACGGATATCAAAACATTTGATTTCCTAGCATATGCGCAAAGGTATGACTGAGCAGTACTCCGCTTTTCTCAATGCGAGTCAATGTTTCTTGTGGTTTCTGTTGTAAAATTAGCACATCACTCGATCTTAGTGAGAAATTACTCGAAATTTAGCGTCCTTTAAGTGATTTCTACTTCGTGCGTCTTCCCAACGCGATGAATAGGAAGTGACTATTTATTGACTGTGCGCAAAGCCGCGAAGCGAGCGGCGCGGGCATTTACCGTTACGTCACGGAGAGCGTGGAAGGGCCTTAAATATGCAGTCTAAGTGGTGGTGCCAGGACGGGCCGAGTGTTGCCGCTGCTAAACGAAGTGCAATTACACGTGTGTGTGTGTGGGTGTGAGGGGGAGAAAGAGGATAGGGCGTAACCCGCAGTGCTTTCCCACTTCTTGAAAAAAGGGATCTGGCTTCGGTGAGCGCCACAAGATTTTGGTGAAACCGTGGGGAATCTGTAGAAAACTCCGCTACGCTATGTAATACCCGTGTCACACGGGCACATTGGAAGGCCTTCCAGCCGACAACTCTATCGTCTCAAACTAGTTCTGGCTCTGCTACACCGCAGTTTTGAACGGCACTTGAGTGGTTCGGGCGTTTCCCGCAAAGACTGTGTGGCGCTGCGGATGTTCTTGTCTTCATTTCACTAAAGTTAGACAGCACTAAATCCACTTAAACATTTAAATGAATCGTTCATATATTGTCGTGCATATATGTATAGTTGTTGAGTAGTGACACTGTGGCCGCACGTTCGCCGCTCGATGCTGCTGCCATGTTGGGCTAATGTTGCGTCTATGCATGGTAGTGCGTATGTGTTTTGCTGCCCAAACATGCTTCGGAGTGCTTGTTTCTCCGTCTTAAGGCCGTTTCACATGACTCAAAAACACAGCAATTTTGACTCCGCGACAAGAGTGACCACGACTTTTTTTCAAATAATATCCAAGCCTTTACGAGATTAGGGAATGGAAAGCTCGAATCTGAATTTAAGGAATTTAAAATTGGCATGAGAGAATTCCAGGCCAAATGGAGGAATACGCTCAAGTCCCTTGGCGAGGAGTTCTTCGCTCTGAACGTGAATCCGCAGTCGTCATTGGCTCGTCGGGTTCGCCTGTTCGAGATCCGTTACCTTCATCAGGCAACTCCAACTTCTCAAAACGCCAGAAAGTAGAGCCCCATAAGTACTGTGCTGCATGACAAATCGATCGAAGTTATGTAGCACTGATGGTCGACATAGTACCGTAATTTGGCAGGGGAACTGCTGTGAATTCCAGCCTTAAAAAAGCACTCCTTCAGCAATTCATTATATCTAGTCCTGACGAAATGCAGATTATTCTACTTGAAGAAATGTTAACGGGCTCATTCACCCTATATCGGGCTGTAGGTCTCACTGTATTTTCGAGCGGGGTAGATAGGACTCTGCAGCTTTGTCTCGAGGAGGCTCACCACTATAGTTCACAATCTTTCCATAAACAATATTAAGACTGAGCACTTGTTAATCCAGGTCGTACCATCTGGGCAACTTAGAAACAGCCTCGTCATCCTCAACATATGCAGTGCTCCTAAGGACATGAGACAACGCTTCACATCGCTCATATCCAAGGCAGTCTGGAAGGCGGGCGGGGCCCCACTCATAATTGCCGGGGACTTTAATGCCCCGCATTAGGAGTGGGGATATCACTACACTACTTCAAAGGGTAGAGATCTCTGGCAGGCGGCTTCGAACCACGACCTTACTCTAGTCATTGATCCCTCCTTCCCTAAAAGAAGTGGCAATTCATGCTCCAGAGACACGACCCCGGACGTCACCTTTGTGACCAACTCAGGGTGGGTAACTTAGCACAACCTTAAAGGGAATATGAATAGTGATCACTACATTCTCGCCACCTCGATGGCACTACAGAATAGGCCCCCAAGGGAATTTTAAATTCACGAATTGGGCCTTTTCCGCAAAATCAAGGAGCAGTGTGATGACGACCGCCAGTCACTGGAGTCTTTCGACCACTGGGTAGAACAGCTCAAAGAGGATGTGGCTGCGGCCCCAAGCCAATAGTCACTGATCATAAGGTCGACAGGATCGACAACCGTTTGGTGCACTTGCTCGAAGCTACAAACGCCCTTCTAGTTTGGTGGAAGGGACGTAAGCTCAAGCGTAGGCTCCGCAAAAAGACCGCTGAGCTGAATCGCGAGATTGAGGAACAGACGCTTTCTAGGCAACAGTGGCACGAAGATTGTAACTCGATCAATTTCCAGATATGCACGGGGGCAAGTAGAACAATCGACAAAATATGCCATGTGCCCAAACAGGAAGGCTCAGAATAAGGAATACTCGAAATACTCGCGGAAAGATGTCTGCCGGTTCATCTCTTATGCGACGCCAACACTCCTCCTTACGACGGTTCGCACGCGGACTCTCTAGACGAACCTTTGAGCACAGATGACGTGAGGAAGGGCCTCAAGGGACTGAATGGGTAACCGGCCCAAGGTGCGGACGGGATTTCTAATAGGCTGCTTCGTGATCTGGACGATGCTTACATACAAACGCGCGGACGAAATTAACAAGGTGTGGCACCGTCCTGGAATTAGGGCACCGTCCTAGAATCATGGAAATTGTCGTCAGTCATCCTTACCCCGAAATCGTGACGACCTCTTGTGCTCTTCAATCTCAGGCCCGTGTCGCTTGCATCATATGTAGGGAAGGCAGCCGAACACGTCATCAACAACCGCACTTTTAAGCACATTGAAGAGCACGATCTATTTCCGTACAGCATGATTGACTTCTGGCTGGCACTGTCGACTCAGGACGCCATGAAGTTGATCAAGTATCAGATTATCGACGATCAGACGACTAGGGTCAGCGCAATCCTGGGACTTCACCTGGGGAAAGCCTTTGACAATCTCTCGCACAAGCATATTCTCAACTCCAGCTCCAGTTTTGGCATGAGGCATAGATCCCATGCATTCATCAGCTCTTTCCTCAAAAGCAGAAAGGCCATGATTACGATAGATCTCAACTCAGAACCCCGCGTCCTTGGCTCCAAAAGTACAGCACAACACAAGGTTCGGTGGTCTCACCTTTTCTTTTCAACGTTGCTTTCTGTGGGCTTTCTGAGAGGCTCTCGCAAGTCGAGGGATATGTGTCATACCCTTTACGCCGACGACATCACCATCTGGTGTACGGGTGGCAGCGAGGGTAGAGTAAAAGAGGCACCCCAGGCAGCACGCCAAGACAGGACTGATGTAGGCGTGAAGTTGGCCAAAGTCGGCAGCGATATCGGGCCTAAATCGACAAATCGCGCTCGCGCTACTTTCACCCACATCTGCCCAATGATGGCCAGCCAGAATGGCTCCACTGTGGCGAAGCCACCATGGATCGAACTTGGCCAGCCAGCGTGGGCGAAATTTGGCCAGCCAGAATGGATCAAATTTAGCCAGCCAGAATGGGTCGGATTTGGCTAGGTAGCATTGGCCGATGTTGCGGGCATTCAGGCTTTTTTGGCGTGTTGTCGGCCCCGCCGACATCGGGAAACCCCTTGCTCGACCGTTCACAGCCATTATGGTGTTTCTAGTGTTTACCCCACGTGTGTGGCGCCGTTTGGATCGCACAAATTTTTATTTTTGTGTTTTCACATTTTCGAACGGCTATGAAGGTATTTTCGAAGGCACTATGAAATGGACCAACAGTAGTTTGTGTAAATGTGCCTTTCATGCATACGCGAAAGCTCTATTAACACAGTAATAAGTGGGGCTAAGTGGATCATCTCTACTTTCTATTAATACGTTCTAAACAAAAGAAATAACACAAGAGAGGTTTATAGAGAAAAGCACTATTTCATTTATTTTGTGAACTCTGCATTTATAATATGCTATTCATGTGTTGCACCGTCGCAGTGGAAAAGCTTCGGCAAGGGTGGAACCTGCCCCGCCACGGTGGTCTAGTGGCTAAGGTACTCGGCTGCAGATCCGAGGGCCGCGGGATCGAATCGCGGCCGCGGCGGCTGCATTTCGATGGAGGCGATATGTTGAGGCCCGTGTGCTGTGCGATGTCAGTGCACGTTAAAGAACCCCAGGTGGTCGAAATTTCCGGAGACCTCCACTACGGCGTTTCTCATAATCAGAGCTGGTTTTGGGACGTTAAACCCCACAAATCAATCAATCAATCAATCAATCAATCAATCAATCAATCAATCAAGGGTGGAACCTGCGGGAAAAGGCGTGAAAAGTTAGCAGAGCTGTGGAGCACATCAGCCCTATACTATCATTGTATGCAACTTATGTGCGACTCATGAACAAATGCAGAAATTCAAGAAATGTCAGAAACATCTCATAATCGGGCACTACTTTAGCAAATAACAAAAGAAAGTTGCCCTTTTAACTATGTAATGAATCTATGTTCAATATTCAACCTCCAGATCTTGGCTTC
Source organism: Hyalomma asiaticum (assembly GCA_013339685.2). Taxonomy (NCBI): domain Eukaryota; kingdom Metazoa; phylum Arthropoda; class Arachnida; order Ixodida; family Ixodidae; genus Hyalomma; species Hyalomma asiaticum. The sequence goes on from CM023481.1 coordinate 223,745,468, forward strand.
GTGTCGCTTTAGATACCCAAGGGGACAAAAAAAACATGAGTAAAGGTTCTGTTGCAAAGCAATCTTAAAAGCGGCACATTAGTTGAAATAGGTGTATTTTGCATTATAATAAATTTCTTATTTTTGGCATACATCGGAAAGGAAAACATGTAGACGCGAGCTACAGTGGCGTAGCCAGGAAGCCAGGACACCTGCGTAGGCCGTTGCCCGTTGAGTGAATCGGAGCGCTAGCTGAATTACCTATGACTGTCAATGCACTGCTCTGAGCGACACAGGCAAAGCAGCAGACTTGCTCTGCCATACTGTTAGTACATGCTCATGCAAAGTATGTACTATTACATGCTTTGTAATATAATTATTACAAAGTATGATTACTGACCTAAACAGGCAAAGTAGAACAGCGGGCCTGAAAATTAATATGCAGAAAACTAAAGTAATGTTCAATAGCTTTGGGCGAGCACAGCGATTTGAGATAGCTGGCGACGCATTGGAAGTAGAAAGCGAATGTCTGCTTAGGGCCAGGTAGTGATCCCTGGTCAGAATCACGAGGCTGAGGTAATTAGGAGGAATAGGATGGGGTGGAGTGCATTCGGCGAGCATTGTCAGATAATGAATGGTAGCTTACCATTGTCTCTGAAGAGGAAAGTGTACAACATCTGCATCTTACCGGTACTCACCTACGGGGCAGAAACTTGTAGCTAACTAAGAGGGTTCAGCTTAAATTGTGAACTTCGCAGCGAGCTATGGAACGGAAAATGGTAGGTGTAACCTTATGGTACAAGAAGAGAGCGGAGTGGGTTAGGGAAGAAACGCGTGTTAGGGACATATTAATAGAACTTGAGAAAAAGAAATGGGCGTGGGCGGGCCATGTAACGCGAAAACAAGGGAACCGTTGGTCATAAAGGGTAACAGAGTGGATTCCTAGAGAAGGCAAGCGTGGTAGGGAGGGGTGGCAGAAAGTTAAGTGGGCAGATGAGATGAAGAAGTTTGCGGGGATAAATTGGGTTCAGTTAGCACAGGACAGGGATAATTGGAGATCTATGGGAGAGGCCTTTGCTCTTCGGTGGGCGTAGACAGGCTGATGATGACTATTAGTACAAGTGGAAATGGCACAATAGAGGAGGTAGTGCCATGGTTGATTTTTATTAATCCCCAGAACAAAAAGCGGCAATACGCTGCAACTCGAGTGAGTCTTCTTATGTGTTTGCCGTGGCCAAGCGTACTCTATTCCGCGCTGGTGCTCATCAGAGAGCCCCTGTGACATACTTTAACTCATAAATTCAGTTTTCATGTCAAGTGAGCGATAAAATAAAGATACTCTCACGCAACCTAAAGTTTCACGGATGGCAAAGAAGTGTCGACGAAACCTAGTATATAGAAATGCTTTTGTTTACTCGCCACTAGTACTAGGGGTTAATAGAGGTTATAGTACAAAAATATAATGTGTATAATCTTTGTTGGCTTTGGTGTTATGTACGATATTCTTTTCTTTGGTGTTATGTACGATATTCTTTTCTAGTACGATATTCTTTTCTGCGACATGACCGCACAAATGAAGCACTAAATCGCTTCGCGGCGGTGCATTTGACTGCGTGCTTTTGTCCCGTCATAATCCCCCATCATTAGTGAGCAGGGCACGCCCCGAAACGCACTAACAAAACGTTCGATTTTTCACTTTTGTTTAAGCACACTCCAAGGTGAAATTACCCAAAGGTAGAGTAACGGAGCCCAATCAGCGCGCGCGATGAACGGCTAGACTGTTGAAGGAGCGACGACAAAGGAATGCGTGCCGTGTGCTAACAAGTTAGCCTGCGAAAGCAGCAACCCAGCACACCCGGCAACGACGGGGAGGTGCAGGCCGTGTGCAGAAAGATGTTCCGTGCGCAAACCGTTGTCAAGGGAACCAAAGGGAACTAAGTGTCCTCCTCGCTGTTCCTCCTCACTGTTAAGTCAGTCTTCCCAGTTTGCGTTTGCTGTGGCGTGCTGGTGGTAGTGCCGTGCCACGCAGTTAGTTCAGCGGTGTAGGAGCGAAGCCGTGACACCTTATATGCACGTATGCGTGGATGAGCTTGGGATGCTGCGTGCTTTTAGGTTTCGCCGCACCCATGAAGTCAGGAGCTGGTCTCGACGCGACATTTGACATTTATTAGACATTTGACAGTGAATCTGCTGAAAGAAGGAAGAAATTTTATATGTATATAGAAAAATAAAACATTTAATTGTCTCACTTTTGTATTTAGTTGTCGCATTGACAACGAAAGCAGTGAGGCACGAAATGATAAGTATTTTTTTTCTCGCGTTCTTTTCCGTGCGATTTTTTGTAACCACGGAAAACAACACGCGAGAAAAAGTATTGGCGCATTGCGCTAAATAAATGGGGAAAATAATCCTTGGGGATTAACAGCTCATCTGAACTGAGGATAAAAATTTCATCCGCATGGAGCGTGCGAGTGGACCAACTATTCGTCTGGCGAGGTGATCTGTGAGGACTAAAAGTTGCCTTGTAGAAGTAACTGCATGGAGAGTAACTGCATGAAGAGTTAGACCCGGGGACGTTAGTCCTTAAGAAATTAATGGACTTAAACGTGCGTCGCCTTGTAGACCTTCTATGGTTAGGAAGAACACAATGCAGACGCCGGCTGCGTGAAAGTAAGGTAAAAATAGGAATAATCTGACCAGAGTCAATTTTTTCTTTATTGTACAAAAAAGAAAAAGAGTGATACCCTGTTTCACAAACTGCATGGTTGAAAAAAATTTGCTGAAAAGCCAGCTTCCAGAACCTTTCAACTGTCCATGGCATTGTCGTGCTCGAAAAGAAAACATGTTAGATGGCATCCTGGGTGGTTTTCTGTGAAGGCGGTTATTTCTGACGGCGGTGTATAAGAGAACAAAAAAAGAAAAAAAATTCAGGGTGGGGGGGGTGAGGAGGCTGAAGCCCAATACCAGGGTGACGCCTCTGGTCGGTGGTGTATGAGAGCAAAAATTTCGGGGGGGGGGGCTGAAGCCCCATAAGCTCCCCCTCTGGCTACGCCCCTGGTGAGCTAACACGACACACACCAAGGATGGGGTCTTCAGGCAAAAATGGCCTTAAATGATTGGTGCAAGGCGCATTATGAGCAGATATTAGAGGAGGAACATATTTTCAAGGCTACTTAAAAATGCCATCGCGTGCCGAACTGCCGCACGTGTACTACACCAAGGAGCGTGTTCGGTATCACGTTACCTTTAAGAATACGGGCAAGAAAAAAAGATGTTTCGAGAACTGCAAGTCACCACACAATGGGTGTTTGATACAAGCACAGGATTAACTATATGAACTAAAATTGCTTTGGGACAAGGTGCGTAGGCTCTTTATTCGAAAATATAGAGCCTACGCACCTCACGACACAAATAATGTGTAAAGTGGAACCGGTACTTTAACATCGCAACAAAAAGTGCCAGGCCGCATTTTGAAAACTGGCCAGCAACTTACCGAATTTCGGCATCCGCTGTGCACTCTTCAGCTGTGAGTCAGCAATACAAATTCCGCGACGACACTGTAGTCTCACCAAGAGGCGCAGGCTTGTGTTCATATACCTTCATATGTATTAGTAGGTGTACTCGCCAAGGAATCGCGCAATCAACTTGAATGATCGATAAATGCGTTACATGCGCCGACACGCGTAGACAGACTGCGTGCACCCGTTGAAACTCGTTCGTACACCTTCCATGTTGGTAGCAATGCAGCCGCGACTAGAGAGCGCGGAAAGTGCCCCGAAATCTGCGCGGTCTCCCCCTCCGAAGGCAGCTAATGCCACCAAAACTAGGTTCAGAACGACATTCTTTGCAAACTCTAGATGCGCACAATGCACGTGCATAGAGGGGGCCGTGACGAGGGTGGTCAGTTCGGGAAGGGACGCGCGTCCCCCCTTCACTCACTTTTTTAAATTTTTAGTTGTGGCTGGCTTAGCATGTGCTAGGTTACTTCTAGGAAGAATATGCGCGTTTTTCATTCTTTTTTTTTTTTGTCGTTGTCGCAAAACGTGGAAGACAGCATTTCTGCGAGGTAAACATTTATGCACAATGGCGGGGACACCCGCCGGGTCTGCATTTGTTAAGTGCAGCCTGGTGCAGCCTATGCAGTATGCTGGTATGCATGTGTTCTAACAAATAGGCACGTTGCACATCTAACTCCGCCGACGACACTAGCGCCGTTGCGGCGGCGGGCTCGTCACCGTCGGGGGAGCGGAGAGCGGTCGCGCCTGCTTGCCCTGTTGACTGCGTCAGTTAAGCGGCGGCCTTGTCGCCTTGCACCGCATTAAATAATTTTTTAAAATATGTTTTTGTAGGCTTAGTGTATCGGAATGATTCTTTGCAGAAGTCAAACTGTAGCGGTGTGGAATCGAACATTCTATATTTACAGCAACTCGCCGTGGAAGAAGTTTCAGAGCTTCCCAACGCGCTAGTAAGTTTTACATAGCCGCGAGTTGTGAACTGTGCCAGCTGATTATTTCATTAAAGAGAACTTTGTGTTTGCAAGAATTACATATGCTGGCATATTAATTAGGCTCGCCTTAATTATCCCCAAATATGCTTAGCTTATTTGAATATACAATTACCTGGGCATGGTCGCTATGGCAATGCGCGACTCGACGGAGTCTTCTGCGGATTCCTTACCTCAAACAGCTTCGTTGTTAAAACACAGCGACCGCGATGGGCCGTTCGCGTTTGCATATGTACCCGTGATGGAGGCTTTGTGGATACATTTGACGCCAACTGCTTCTTCAATCGCCAGGAATAACTGCTTGAACAGGCGACAATGAACACGCCAGGTCAAACAGTCAAACTGAGGAACGGCTTCTCAGAGGCGAGCTATCAACTTAGCGCGGTTTCTCTTCGTTGACCTCGCAATTAAATCCTGAACTAACCAGCAACACAAGTGCTATTGCACTGATTTTTTAGCAAATGGTTCACTAAATTTCCACCTGGCAGCCAAGTGCGTGTTTTTCGAGAGAGTTTTCATCCTCAGTTTGAGGAACGCGAAGGCGCGTGGTTTAAGCGCCAGCTGCTTTAATTCATCTTTTACATCATGCGTACAGCCTGCCTGATCCAGCAGCTTATCGTTCCTAGTACTTATACCTTAGAAAAAGTTACAAATGTTCAGCTATCTATGAAAAGACTAAGGGCAGTAACGCGAGCACTCATGTTGCGTCTCTCTACATTACGTTCTCGTCCTTCGCTAGCTCTTCACATTTTTTTACACGCTCTATACGAACGAGGACGAACATCGTACGTGTTCGAAATACGTGTTGAATTCCGTTTTAACAAACTGCTATTATGGCCCACGACACGGCGCTCAACGCGCGCACCACCTTCACTCGCCTCGGAGTATCGAGGGCAGCCCGCGGAAGCTCCCCCGACGCTAACGAAAAACTGGCCACAGTGGCGCTGGTGGGCTATGCGATGGTGGAGGCTCCTGGCGGGTGCAACCTGCCTATAAAGAACGAGCCCTTGACCCCTTCCCTTTCGTTACTTGCCAGCTACCTGTAGCACAGGATTTCGCAGAGGCTGAACCAGCCACTCTAGCTAAAAACGCGAGCGAAATGCTGCACTGCACGCAACAAACGTAGCGACTAGCGAGAACGCGCGGCGCCGCCATTGTGCTTGAATTTCTGCCATTTTCTGCAGCGCAGGAAATACATGCACGTGCTGCCTTTCCGCACGACAAGAAATACAGCGATGACTCTGTCTCTACGCGCCCTTCTTTCGCCCTTATTGGTTATAAATAAGTTTTTAAATACCAGAAAACGCAGATGTAGGCTTGTATCAACGCCATAGTCTCATACGAACGTCAGTGATAAATCCAACGCACTGCACAGAACATCCAGTCTAGCTCGATATATTCTGCTCATCTAACTAGTACAACGTAACCGATGGCCGATGTGCAAACGAATTCGAAAGGTACGGAACGAACACACTGACGGTAGTTACACAAAAAAAGCAAAAAAGGAAGGAATTATGCATAACGCCGTGGGCATATTAAGGAATAATTGGCCTATTGTAACTGCATGGTAGTGGAGAGCATGGAGGTGGAAAAGGGCGGTATGAGACAATTATTCTTTTCTGTTGCTGGGCTTATGCGAGCTGCGATACATGCGTTGGGCTGTACTGGAGCTCCTTTTTAAAGGAATGCGCTAGTATCACTAGCGCACTGATGACATGTAGTGGAAGAGCACGTGAACAACAGCTTGACTTAGGCGAGTTCATTTATACTGTAACCATGAAACAACATATGAAGAAACTAGGGGACAGAAGAGAGCTCTTATTTTCAACAATTTTTTTTTCAATGCATGCTTGCTGTTTTTATATAACATAAAATACGCAGATCGCCTGCACAAGAACACTGTGTGATCACATACACTCTAGTATAACTAACCAGAAAAGCTCTATATATATATCAATTATAGGTGTGTGCATTGGTTTGCCACCTTTGAGATCAAAAATGCTTGCCATATTACTGCTTTATTTTTTTTGTTTTTGCCTTTTTTTGCAAATGTCGCTTTCTTTTTTTTTGTTTTTGCCTTTTTTGCAAATGTCGTGGTCTTGACAAGAGCACTTCATTTGAGTTTGCAATGCAATGGGGTCTATGTATTTCATGGTCCTCTGAATATAGAGTTAGCACTATATCCGTTTTGTCCCCTGGCTGTCGCGCTGTTAGCTCCGTATACCGTTCCTTTGCATAGGTTGCTAAATGTCAGTATATAGTATAACGCCGGTTGCGAGAGTTTATCTCCGCTTCAGCGCACCAGAAAGTCTGCGCTAGATCTTTTTTGTCTCCTCGCTGTTGCGCTCTTACCTCCGTATGTCCTTTCCTTGCATAGGTTGCTAAATGTCAGTAGTATAGCGCCGCTTCCGACTGTTTATCTTTGCTTAGCATATCAGTGGTGGTTATGGCGATCGATGTAAGCACGAGCTAGCTCGATTTCTGTTCATTTTAATTTTCTGACATGTGCTGTCAGATAATTTTCCACCATGCTTGTCGATCCTTCTGGCTAATGTTCACTGCTGCTCCAGCCTATTTCGCAAAGTTCCCTGAAAACAGGCTATACATGTATACATCAATAGTTTCTCTATATGCATGTTCTTTGTGCACCGTGTTTATAAAAAACAAAGCGCGCGAGCAGAATATTATGTGCAGCTCAAAACACATGCTCTATGTTCCGGCACTGAAACGCCTCTACGGGAATACACATGAAGCCCAACATCTGATTCTTACAACGAATCTCTCAAGTGAATTTCGGTCATACTCATCTCGACCGGATCTCAATTGTTATATACAGCAGGCTTCAAAAAAAGGCCCGGCCGATATCAAACATGAAAGTCTGTGGCGTAGACGACGTTGCCTGGAGGACGGCAGAAATGGCTCAATGTTTCCTGTGAAACAATCTTTCTAGGCAAATATCGTGCCGAATTTGTAATTCTTCAGACGATGCCGAAGAACAGCAAAGTTGGCGCCACATTTGCTGGAGAAAGTTATCGGCTCAGCCGACGTTGGTGCTAAGGCGGCATACTCGGCACAATGTTGCCAGTAAAAGGCGACGGCTTGCCCATATTGTCTAAAGGACGGCCAAATCGGTGCCACATTTGCCGGAGAAAGTTATCGGCTCAGCCGATGTCGGCTCTAAGGCGGCATACTCGGCACAATGTTGTCAGTAAAAGGCGACGGCTTGTCCATATTGTCTATGGAATGGCAAAATCGGCGCCATATTTGCCGTGGAAAGCCATCGTATCAGCCGATGTCGGCAGTAGCGCGGCATATGCGGCCCTATGTTGCCGATAACAGCCGATGGCCTGCCGATATCGGCGGGGTAGTGGCTCCAGTGGCCCGACGTTGCCAGTCATTGACGGAAGCTTAGCCGATACTGGCTCACTGCCGGCAACATTAGGCCGTGGATGGGCCGCGCTTTACCGTCATAAAACCAATATCGGCCCTACGTTGCGTGCTGCCTGGGACTATAACAGGCTGCGGATTACACCCAGGCTTTCCTTAGCAGGACCGGACTCCGGCTCTCTCTGAGCGAGTCGTAATTTTTGCGGTACAGACCCAAGAGAAGGGTTGTCAAATCTAAGGCCTGGGTCCCCCTTTCGGACGTCAATATAAAGCGTCACACCGGCTCTGGTAATCTCATACCTAGGGTATAGGTCACCACAGTTCTTGGCATGCTTATAGAGACTAACGGCACTAATGGTCAGGCCATAAACAAGATCACAGCTACACGGAAAGCGCGCTTCATCTTATCGCTAGTCTCCAACTGTCGAGGTGGCCTCATGGAGGACAACTTATTAAGGTTGTTCGACTCTTTTTTAATGAGCCACATCACCTACGTTGCCGGCAGGGTCATGAATAGACTAAGCTCAATGTCCTGAGCCATCGTCATCATCAGCCTGTCTACGCCCACTGCCGGGCAAGGGTCTTTCCCATAGATCTCTAATTAGGGTCCTGTGTTAACTGCGACCATGCTATCCCCGCAAACGTCTTGATCTCATGTGCCCACCTAAGTTTCTGCCGCCCCCTGCCACGCTTGTGTTCTCTAAGGATCCACTCTGCTACCTTTAATGACCGATGGTTATCTTGCTTTCGCATTACAACCATTGTCTTGCTAGGCAAGAACATGGAGAGAGTGCTAAGGGTCCTTCGAGCACTAGCACGGAACGGCACATGCAACTATGCATTCACAACACGTTGGAAGAGATAATCGAGGCACAGGATACGCCTCAGACGGCAAAGTTCACTTCGGTGGCCATGGACGGGAGCATCGTGGCGACCCTGTGGTGTTGCCCAGCTGTAGAGGAGGAACGCTACGCAAACATAATCTCACTAAGGAACACAGGGTTCACAACGCGGTCTCTCCTTTTCCCCGGAACGTGCTCACGCAGCACAACGTGGGGCGATGGAGGGCCAGGGGTTCGCATGCTTCGTATAGACGCGGCGCGGTACGGTCGATCGGCCAACTTCTCGGCCGTCACGGTTGAACACAGGTTCTGTTCTCCCCTTCGCTTCTATCAGGAACGTCGCTCCCGCTAAGGCTGAGAAGGTAGCTATCAACCTCGCTCTCCTGGGTGGTTCTAACGAAGAGATCCACACAGACTAAAGCGCGCTGGTCAGGGCCTTTGCGTCCGGATCGGTATCAACTGAAGTAAATCGAATTTTAGGCCACAGGGACAATTCTCACACCATTATCTGGTTTCCGGATCACCTCGGATTAAATCTGGCTTCCATGGAGAACGTGCGTAAGATCACCCATTGCAGAGCGCGTGGACTTACTCACCGCGCTGGGTAGCCTGGGGGATCGTCGGACTCCAATCTAGCGGTCTTTATGGACGTTCTCCTCACATTTAATGGTATGACCAAGCATTACCAATTGGGCAGGAGGGTATTACCCCTTATATTACCTCTTACTCACAAGATACTCTAGAGCACAGGCACCTATCCTCCGCATGCTTTATACGAGGTCATACCCTAGTGTTTATTCCCACAGCCAGTTCATCGAAGGCCATGATCCAACATGCCCAGATTGTGGCGCCACTTGTACGTTAGATCAAATGCTCTAACAGTGTCCCTAATTGCAGGGTTCTCAACGTACAACCGAAGAGGAATAAAGCTTGGTGCTCAGGAGTTGAGACCTACATCAACTCAGGGCGGTCCAGAGGGCCCGCGACGCGGCGGTGAGGCTCGGCCTACCCGTCCCGACGTGGAAGCGGCCTGCTGCTCTACCGCTTTGAGCGATAGTGTTCCTCAGCACATAAAGTTCTCGGTCTGTCTATTATGAGTTCGCACTCTTTCCAGTTCCGTTTCTCAACGGGGACTTCGAAGTCTCGGTGAGTTGTAGGGTGTTCCGTTGACTCGATAGACTATCGACTCGATAGCCTTCGAAACGCCCAGTGTGACACGGGTAATATAACCATGCCAAACTACTGAAGCTAGCTAAGCTTAGTAGAACTAGTTAAGTGAAGTCTAATTAAACTAAGTCTAATTAAGTCAAGCCTAATTAAACTTAGATATGCAAAGTCTAATTAGGCCGAGACTAATTAAGCTACACCCAATAAAGTCAATACTATTGAAGTCAAGCTTCAATAAACCAAGCCCCATTGAGGCAAGCCGTATTGAGATAGGACTAAGCCTTACATATCTAGGCTAACACTAAGTAAGGCATGCCTAATCAAGCTAAGAACAATTAGGTCAAACCTAAATACGTTATTATTAAATAGGTCAAGCTTAATTAGGGTCGGAGTAAGCCAGCCCAAATTGACTAGGACTAATTTAGCTAAGCCTACTTAAGCAAAATATTGTTAAGTTGGCAAGCCTAAATCAGTTATTACTAACACAAAGCTAATTAAGCTGTGAATCTTTAGGTAAGCCTAACTGAGCTAATACTAAACAGGTGGCTCAAGTCATGTGACGGCCATGCCAAAAGCTGCATTGAATTGATGTGCAGCTCTGCGTGTGCTCGTTCGTCCAGGTTCGCTGTATTAAGCCATGCGTGACTTAGCACAAGCTTCGACATTTTTTCCTAATCCACTTTAATCCGTCATTATTCACCTTAATCCACTGTGATCTCTTGTAATCTCCCGTAATACACCGTAACACACTTCAGTGCGCGTTAATTCGTTAAACCATCCTAATATGCCCTAATCCGCCTAAATTCCTCTTAAAGCATCACAATCCACCAAACCAATCCTAATCGCCCTTTATAAGCCTTAATTATTAATAGGCTCTAATATTCTTTAATCCATGTTGATCAACCTTAAGCCACCTTAGTTCGACATAATTCGTCTTAATTCACCATCACGCTGCCTTAATGTGCCACTATCCACATTAATATGCCTTAGTCTATCGTAATCCAGCCTAATGCCGCCTAATCAATCCTAACCTTGCCTAATCATCCATAATCCATCATGATAAACATTAATGCGCCTTAGTCAACTCTATTGATATAAGCGCATTAACAATTACATTTTTACCTATCTTCAGCAACCATTTCACATAGGCGCTCACAACACTGAGAGAGCGCACGACGCGCGCGCGCGCTCTCCGGCGCGAGCGAATGGGTTAATTTATGTCTTCCATCGGCCAACAGCACTGATTTGCTCTGACGAAGCGCTAGAGCAGCTGAATAGAGTGAGGAGGAGCTTCTCTTTGAAAAGAGCGCTCCTCAGTAAGTGGCAACTTTGTGCTCCGCTTATGTACACTACGCATCGCGGATGACTACAGAATTTAGCTGAGGTGTTCAGTACAGCGTACGCTAGCCGCAGAATGTGTTTTATCACCCTTTTAAGGCCAAGGCGCCAGACTTCTCCACATTGCCTATTCCAAAAATTTCGTCTTTCGTAGCTCCTGCACTCGGTCATCCCACCAGCTTATTGCAGTTCCAGCTGCTTAAAACGACAGACACGTGAGTGAGTTGATAGTGATTCATAACGTAAAAAAAAAGGCGTGCAAAGCAGTGATACAAGGGAAGGTTAGTAGCGTTGCCCATTACTCTGCCCTTGTGTCCGTATTTTGCACGCCTTTTCTTTATATTATAAATGGCGATTACCGCCAACGCACTCGCACATCCAGCTGTCGTCGATAATATTCCGTGCGAATAAATAAGCGATTAAATGACCTGGCCCGCTGCGGTGTGAATGGATGCCAGTCTGTCATTTTTACTCTGTCAAAAAGAATAAGGTGCAAGTTTCCATAGTAAGTCTTTTATACATTCGTTGAAGTGCACCGTTCTATATATATATATATATATATATATATATATATATATATATATATATATATATATATATATGTATATATATATATATATATCAAAGAGCCAGGCCTGCGCGGAATCGCAGGACAGTGACAGCGTAAGCTGAAGGAGCGACCTTCCTAGAGGCCACTGTAAACGCTTAGGGGAAACTAGTGCAAGTACAGGCGGTGGGTATCCCCTGCGCCATAACTCTGCGGTTTGGGCTCCTCTCTGCACAGCGGTCTGCTGTGCCTGACGTCGCCCTACTGCAGCCGCGCGCGTAACTCTGCGATTCACTTCTTCAGCAGCGGTCCGCATCTTGCGAGGAGGCGCCATCAGGTATATCGAAGAGCCATGTCAGGTTGCTGTCGGGGCTGCGCACGTCGCCTGTCGCGTGATGCATGGAGCGATACGACAAAACTGCTTCACAAGGCAGCGCTCCGTAAAAACACATTGCGAAGGCTATGCGGAGGAAATCAGCGCCAATAGATGGCAGCAGTTGTCCTGTTCTTCACGAGGAGCGATATTGATTACGGACACGGGCGGACACCGGCGGCGGCGGCGGACAACTACGGCGCCGTTGTTGTGATCTCATAACAGCTTACGCTGTAATATATATATATATCATGTGGCCCAAGTTTTTGTGTCCGCATACGTACTTACTGTTGCTTTGTTAGAAGTCCTAGTGAAATAAAATGAGCAGGAGATCCGACAGCATATGCACACAACCTGCACTCAAACGAGGAGAAAGCCGGAGCCGGACGCGTCCTCGGGTATCAAGAGAAAGACAATTCCAAATGGCAACCATATAGACATCCCCGGGCGTGGTTGTCTATATGGTATGCTTATAGCACCAAAATGTGGTACGCGAAGTTTAAGGCAAGAGGCAGCGCCTGTGATGTCCTTAGAGCAGGTGGGTCTGGACCTAGTCTTCAGAGAATGAAAGGCGCCTTCCTGAGAGCCCTCAAGAAGTGAGAATAATTGTTTGGACTTTACGTTAGTAAAGCACGATATGATTATAAGGCACGCAGTAGCGGAAACTGTGTTCCCCCCTTGAAACGTGTGCAGATAACGCACAGTACATGGGACTCTAGCATTTCTCCTCCATAGAAATGCGACCGCCATGGCGGGGATCGAAACCGAGTCTTTCGGGTCAGCAGTCAAGGTCAGAAGAAGTGCGCACAAAAGTTTCATGTGTGACCTATATACACTTCATGGTAACCACCGAGAACAATACACTTCGCTTTGCGCTCTGCTTACTTGCCGATTACCGCTGTCACAAAATGCCGAACAACAGCCCAATCAAAACGGATAAATATTGTTACGAAGCATTCCTGCTTGGCGAAAGGGCGCCATCCTTCACGTGGCAGTGTGCGCAGGAAAGTGACGAGGACGACGATCTGGAATCTCTCGTGCTGCTGCTGTTGTTGCTGCGCTGGTCTTCCATGTTGGCTCCAGCGGCTGCTCCCTGTATATACATCATCTTTAAATACATTTCTTTACCACTCTTGCTGGTGAGCACTCTGTTCCTGCACGTGGCATTTTGGTGGAGGTGCTGGGTAGAACACGATACAACGGAGCTCCGCAGCGGCCGGCGTTTGGCTTGTTCCACAATGGCGGAAGAGGGCCAGGCTCCCACGGCTCCCACTGCGCCGGCTACGTCAACGGTCGTCCTCACACACCCGAAAGACCCAGGCACGTTCTGCGGAACCGACAGTGTGGACATCGAAGACTGGTTGCCGTTGTACGAACGCGCAAGTAAGAGTAATCGCTGGGATGAGACGATTATGTTGGCGAATATTTTATTCTACTTGCGAGGCACTGCAAAGGTGTGGTTTGAGAACCACGAAGACGAAATCGGCAGCTGGGATGCATGCAAGGAAATGATGCGTGCCCTATTCGGCAAGTCCGCTAGTAGGAAGACAGCGGCCAAGAAGGAACTGGCTTCCCGCGCGCAAACATCGACGGAATCGTACCTGTCCTATATTCAGGACGTGTTGGCCCTGTGCCGCAGAGCGGACGATGACATGGCGGAGACCGTGAAGGATGGCGCCCTTTCGCCAAGCAGGAATGCTTCGTAACAATATAATAGCGAGATACAGGAATGAAGCCCTTATTTGGCCGCATAGCCCTCGTGTCGTAGAAGTATTGATGCGTTGTACATTCTGTGACTGTCAAAGTTCAGTTCAACATCGCCGATTATGCGGTGTGATAAAATTTCCTGCCCTCCTCTGGGTGCGCCTTTGGACGCACTAGTTCGATTACGGCTCATAGGGCTTTATATCACCTTTATTCATGCCGACGCTCTTCAATCACTATGGTACTCTTGTAAGACAAACACACCCAAGGCTTAAAGTCAGGTACACAAAAATGTGAAAATATGCTCCTTTATAAAGGTTAAAAGCACTTTAACCTTTATAAAGGAGCATATTTTCACATTTTTGTCTACCTATAAAATGAACTAAAGGTTACCGTGCTAAGAGTGTAGGCGGGTGAACTGTAGAGCTGCGGCATCCTTTCGACGAGCGCCGGAATAGAAGCTTTATGCACAGTGCTTTGTGCGGGAAAGTTCTTACTCTCCAACATTCAGAATAATGAGTCAATCGCGATTATTCTGTTGACGTGGTGGAAGCAATACAGGAGAACAGGTATAGTCTTACTGCTACATGCATGCCTCCGGGACACTGCACATGACGAGCGTTTCATCACGCTCTTCGACAAAGCTTTTGTCATGGCATACCGTTTCACGATGCATCTTCGTCAGCGAGCGTAAAGCTGCTTGCCAGGTAACATTTACTATTCATTCGTTTCGCTGCGCACTGAAAGTGCTCTGTAAGCCCGAGTAAGCATGATCTTGCCTATTTTTTTAGTAGCTGCGCACAAAAATAAAAATATAGCATTGCCATGAGGAAGTTCTCGATGCAATAACAGCTAGGGAATGGCGATTGCCTACCGAAGCTCACGTAACCTCAGAGACACGCTTGTGAACTCGCGATTAAACTCATCACCGCCACACAACGGGTGCAGGCAATGCCTCAAACGAAGGTGCCTTGTCTGTAAGCCAATGTAGCAGACGAGCACTCCCAACAGCTCCCAAACAGAGTACTGATCTATTAATGTGTGGGAGCCGCCGCCGTAGTGGAGGTCTCCGAAAATTTCTACCACCACGGGTTCTTTAATATACACTCATATTGTACAGCACACGGGCTTCAACATTTCACCTCCATCGAAGTGGATGACAGTACTCTGTTAAAATTCGTGTAAATTTAAGATGGGATTCCTCGAATGTTATATATCTGCTGGAGATTACTGTACGTAGCATGCAATTCATAGGTCTAAGAGAAACTTCATCAGGGTCCGCCTCAACAACCACAAAGCCCACGCCAAATCTGTTCCAAACCTACCTCTCTCGAAACATTTAAACTTCCCAAACCATTCATTCGATAAATTAACAGTGACACTTTTAGAAACGGGCTTCAAGTCAAAAAGAGAACGTGAACAAGGGGAACCGTATCTAATATACAGATTCAAAACGATCTAGAATAGTATAAATGAAAACCTGGGAGCCATCGCAATGATCAATTCATTGGCAAACAGTTAAGCTGTGGCACTATACGATACAGTGGGAACCGGACCATTGAAATGTGACTTGTTTTTGCTAACCAAATCATTTTAAACCTCTCTGATTTTTGTTTTAATTCCTCAACAATAATGTTTTACTTCTCTTATTCTATCTTTTATTTTTATTTTTGCTCCCTCCACCCCCCGAAGGTTGCCAATCGTGCTTGTGGATTAGTGCACGGTGGAGCCTATCCGGCCGCGGCATCACCTCGTCGACGGCATTGCCATTGACGTCATTGCTATTGTACCGACACAGCCCCCTACTATTTTTTTTCACATCAACACTCGTGAGGGTGGCCTGAACCACGTGTATGAGTGTCCGTCCGGTCTGGCCGCGAAAACCGCCTCGTAAAGGGGGAAGGGGGGTGGGGTGGAGGACATGTGCCCAACTGACGAACGTCGTGTGCTTTTCTCTTTGACTCTCCTGCCAGTTTCTTTCACGTTCTCTATCTTTCGTCTCTTATTTTTTCTATCTTTATTTTCGTTTGCTTTTCTTTCTCAAACAGGTATCAAGAGAACCTAGAGCAGAACCAAACGCATTCCTGAGGAAGGCCAGACTCCGGCTGAAACGTTGAATAAACGCTTCCCCATTTTGTTGTCAATTCCGAGGGTCTACTACTCATCTCCGTCTTCACGTCGTCACGTCTTCGGCCCATTCACCAGCTTGCCTGGTGTATATATATATATATATATATATATATATATATATATATATATATATATATATATATATATATATATATATATATATATATATATATATATATATATATATATATATATATATTGTGGCACAAAATTGTGGCACTAAATGATTCAAACTTAGAATCCGGATTCACATCACATCATGACCGCGAAATACGGGAGTCATTCTTGATCTACAAATTCAGTACGGTTTCACGCGGCCTAAATGAAAGCGCGGGAAAATTGACCAGCGTGCCTACGTAGTTGTATGCGTTCATGTGTGACGACAATAATAATGTCTGGTTGGTTTGGGCATGCGCTTCATTTATTTCATCCACGCCACTCACTGCTGTTTTAGACTACATTTCGTGCGTAGTGCACTTTTCGCATTGTCATTAAATCAGATACAATCTCCGCATTCATTTTTTTAGTACCTCACTGGCCAGTGACGCGCTCTAAAATGTCAAACTCTATATTCTATGCATATTCTCATATACGTTTGTATCTGTACCTTTACATTCTCTATCTGTATTTTGTCGCACCTTGTTGTTGAAAGATATCGCATCTTCTTTCAAAAGAGGTATGATAACCATGTGCTGTTCTTCAGAACGTGCTGTAGTGCATGACAAGGTGGCAATCTGTTAGACAAGGTGGCAATCTGTGTTTGCCAGGCGCAGTACATCTGCTTTACAATGTGATACTATGTACCTTTAAATAGTGTGTGCATCCTTGTATTGTTGTCATTCTGACGAAGGCCGGCCCACCGGCCGAAACGTTAATAAAGCAAGAATTTTGAACGTGTGTCTCTTTTCAACCCTACATTGGACCGGACCCAACGAACTTCAATCTGAAAATACTATATATATATATATATATATATATATATCATGGGCGCATGACCATGCGCCCATGAAAAACTCATCTTTGAAAAAGTCTGGTCTCTAGCCGAAACGTCAGAATAAATCCTATGTTTCTCACTGTGACTTTCTGATACTATATTTATCCCGATAGCCAGGAAGAACTTTTTTTGAAGAACGAAAAGACAAACCTGCCTTCGGTGGGAACCGAACCCACGACCTTCGGATATCGCGTCCGATGCTCTACCGCTGAGCTACGAAGGCGGTCGTCCCTCCGTCCACTTTATTGGGTATTTATGTATATGGAATCCGGAGAGTGTTAGGCAGCGCCACTCGTAGCCACGGCGGCCGAGTGTAGCACACCCTTGCTGCCAGGAGGCGTCACGTAGAACGTGATCTTATGTCGAGGTGGCTGCTGCCCAATAAAGCCTCATATGCTACCTAAGGCACCAAGTCTGCTGCAAAGAGGCCCAAGCTATAAAATAACGAAAGGGAAGGGATCAAGGGCTCGCTTTATTTGTTAGATACAAGTTAATGAAATAACAAACATTGAAGCCTAGGAAAGCATAGGGGAACTTAATCCAATTCGTAATTATGGTATTGTAATTTTGGGTTAAGTAGAAAGGAATTAAAGTGGATGAATATATATATATATATATATATATATATATATATATATATATATATATATATATATATATATATATATATATATATATATATTGACGCGTGCATTCAGCGAAGAAAACAAAGACGATGAGGGTTTTTAGCGCGTTCCTTCTAGCGGGGCACGTGCACAGCGGGGTTACAAGAAGAAGACGTTTTTGGAATAGAGCTCCACCAAGCTGTCCTGCGTTTCTTGTAGTGCTGTAACGCGACACTGGTGGAAGTGCTGGGTACGGAAACCTGCCTGATGCTCCAGACTCCATCGAGAAGCCGCTCATCTAGCCCAGACCTATTGTCTCCGACTACAACTCCCGTGCATCGCTTCAGTCGGCGCTTGCTGGGCCTTGCTCCGGAACTCGCACCCTTACAGCAACACTCTTCGGGACATCGCCCACATCTGCCAATGGCTAACGCCAGCCCGACACAGGCTCCTACGGGGATCTTTGCGCCACTTCCATCACAGGTGACGCTTCATCAACCGCTTGTCCCCGACCGCTTTCGCGGTGGCGCGCACGAAGATGTAGAAGATTGGCTTGACCACTACGAACGAGTCGCCAAGATCAATCAGTGGTCGGCTCAAGAAGAGCTCTCCCGTGCGTATTTCGCCCTTGAGGACAGCGCCCGCACATGGTTTGAGAACCGCGAGGCCACCATATCTACATGGAATGAATTGCGAGAGCAACTTATTGACACTTTTGCAAGTATCGATCGACGGGACCGGGCCGAGCAGTTACTTGAATTGCGTATTCAAAAGCCGAATGAAAGTGTAGCAATGTTTGCTGAGGACATGGCCCGTCTGTGTCGCAGGGCTGACCCGAACATGCCGGGGGATAAGAAGTTGCGCTACCTCATGCGCGGGGTGAATGAACAATTATTCGCCGGACTTGTACGCAATGCACCAAACACCGTGGCTGATTTTATAAAGGAAGCCACAGCTATCGAACGAGCGCTGCACCAGCGTTGCCGACAGTATGATCGCTTATGCACCAGCACCCCGACCAATGCCGCCGCCATGACTGTGGATAATCAATGTTCCCTGCGTGATCTCATTAGGGAGATCGTCCGAGAAGAGTTGCAGAAACTCTGCACTCCGATGACGGGCGCACCTGTGGCATCAGTCGCCCAAGCAGTACGGGACGAGATCGGGCAAGCGTTCTCGACAGTGGACTATGGTCAAGAGCACCACCCCATGACATACGCCGCCGCTGTCCGGAGTCCACCAACCGTCACGCCGTACTGCCAGCCACCGATGGCGCCTCCGCCGCAACCGCATGAAGACGCTCTGAGACGTCCCCCCACCATGCCGATGTCGCCATACCAACCGCCAATCGCTACGCCTTGGTCGCCACCACAGGAGGAACCTTCGGGACGCCCGCAGTTTCGAAAAACTGACGCATGGCGCACTCCCAATCGCCGGCCACTCTGTTTCAACTGTGGCGTCGCCGGCCATGTTGCTCGCTATTGTTGGTACCGCGACGCATCACACCGACCACTTAGGTTCGACGCACATCGCCGCACCCAGGATGACTACATGACACGCCGAGACGATGCCGCTTTTTCAGGAGCCCCAGTAGCCCGCTCTCCCAACGTCGAGTCTATGCCGAATAACCAGACCGACTTCGGCCGCCGGTCACGCTCACCGTCTCCCGTTCCTTCGTTGTCGCCCAGTCGGCGTACTTACGCGGAGCTCCGGGGACGAAGGTCGCCTAGCCCACGCCGGGGAAACTAAAGGCGGCGACCTCTGGGGGCAAGGTTGCAGGCCAGCCGCAAGACGACAAAAAGCCCCCCATTCTGCCGCTTCAAGACGCCGCGACGCCGACAAACTATACCTCAGACGAAATTGTGAGCGCTGACCTTACTGTTTTTGTTGATGGCCAGCAAGTAACAGCCTTGGTGGACACAGGTGCCGATTTTTCCATAATGAGTCAAAACCTCGCCATTCGTCTCAAGAAAGTGAAAACGCCGTGGACGGGACCCCTTATAAGGACTGCAAGCGGCCAGTTATTGATGCCTGTCGGAAGATGTACAGCGAGAATCGGCATAGAAGATTCTTCTTTCGTGGCCACATTTGTAGTCCTTTCGACGTGTTGTAAAGACTTAATTATAGGGATGGACTTTCTAAGAGAGCATGGTGCGGTCATCAGCATTCCAGACCGTGTGGTGTCATTTCAACAAAGCCCCGATTTCAACGATTACTTATCACCGCAACGCAACTCCTTGCGCCTGAGTGACGATGACGTGGTCGTACCGCCGATGTCATGCGCACTTGTTTCCGTGGTGTGCGACGTACCATTTGATGGTGAAGGCGTGGCAGACCAAATACGCTCGCTGCTGTTTACTCACGGCATTTCAGTTGCGCGAGGCATCGTCAGTGTCACTGCTGGGAGGACAAATTTATTATTAACTAATTTTAGTGCTGAGGGTCGGCGCCTTCCAAAAGGCACGGCAGTCGCTTACCTTGATGATATCGCAGATGTCGGAGAAGCCTCCTTATCGGTACTTGACGAAGCACCCAAACCAAGTTCAGTACCCGTTCTTGACGTCAGCAACACACTGCCACAGGACGAGCGGAAGAGGCTTCTCGAGCTGCTAGCGGAGTTCCAGGACTGCTTCGCATCGGCATCCAAAGTCGGCCGGACGCCCCTGACCCAACACAGAATAATTACCGAGGATACAGCGAGACGAATTCATCAGAACTCTTATCGTGTGGCTGCGAAAGAACGTGAGGCGATACAACAGCAAGTAACTAAAATGCTTGAGGATGACGTGATCCAGCCTTCAAAAAGCCCCTGGTCATCGCCTGTAGTTCTGGTCAAAAAGAAGGACGGCAGCCTGCGCTTTTGTGTTGATTGTCGAAAGCTTAATCAGGTGACCAAGAAAGATGTGTATCCGCTCCCTCGTATCGATGACTCACTCGATAGACTTCGAAACGCCCGTTACTTCTCTTCAATGGATTTGAAGAGCGGATACTGGCAAATTGAGGTGGACCCGAGAGACCGCGAAAAGACCGCTTTCGTGACACCGGATGGACTATACGAATTTAAGGTCCTCCCCTTCGGCTTATGCTCAGCGCCCGCGACGTTTCAAAGACTGATGGATACTGTTCTTTCGGGCTTGAAGTGGAAGACATGCCTGGTGTATCTGGACGACGTTATAGTGTTCTCGGTGACCTTTCACGAGCACCTTGAACAGCTCAAAGCGGTTTTGCAAGCCATACGGTTCGCTGGACTCACACTCAAGCCAGAAAAGTGCCACTTTTGCTTTCAAGAACTACAGTTTCTCGGTCACGTTGTCAGTCAAGCAGGCGTTCGCCCAGATCCCGACAAAGTCGCCGCTGTTGCCAACTTTCCTGTGCCGACTGACAAGAAGGCTGTTCGATGCTTCCTTGGCCTCTGTGCTTATTATCGACGGTTCATCGCAGACTTCGCACGTATTGCGTCTCCGCTAACTCAGCTCACGAGAGACGACGTTGCGTTTGTGTGGAACAACGAACAGGAAACTGCTTTCAATGATCTCCGCCAACGTCTACAAACGCCGCCAGTGCTTGCCCATTTCGACGAGACAGCCCCTACGATGCTACACACCGATGCCAGCAATGTAGGCCTGGGAGCTGTGCTTGTGCAGTGGCAAGATCATACGGAAAGAGTCATCGCCTATGCAAGCCACACGCTGACGCGAGCAGAGGCTAACTACCCAACAACCGAGAAAGAATGTCTCGCAGTAGTATGGGCGATTATGAAATTCCGTCCGTATTCGTACGGCCGTCCCTTCAAGGTCATTAGCGACCACCATTCCCTGTGCTGGTTGACACGACTTAAAGATCCTAACGGGCGTCTAGCGCGTTGGAGTCTGAGGCTCCAAGAGTATGATCTCACAGTCGTCCACAAGTCGGGCAAGCGCCATACGGACGCGGACTGCTTGTCCCGATCGCCGATAGAATCGGCTGCTCTGCCAGATGATGACGAGACAGCATTTCTTGGTGTTCTGGACACGTCCGCCATTGCGCAGCAGCAACGTGAGGACCCGGAGTTGCTTGAACTAATTCATTACTTGAAAGGAAAATCTCCGAAGGCGCCCAGGATTTTCGCGAGGTTGTTGTCGTCGTTTTGTTTAAGAAGCGAAGTTCTCTACAAAAGGAACTTTTCATCGATCGGTGCCACCTATTTGCTCGTCGTTCCTACCGCTCTTCGTCCTGAAGTACTGCGAGCATGTCACAACGAAGCGACTTCAGGTCACCTAGGCTATACGCGAACCTTGGCCAGAGTGCAGCAAAGGTACTACTGGCC
Source organism: Hyalomma asiaticum (assembly GCA_013339685.2). Lineage (NCBI taxonomy): Eukaryota > Metazoa > Arthropoda > Arachnida > Ixodida > Ixodidae > Hyalomma > Hyalomma asiaticum. The sequence continues at coordinate 223,767,344 of CM023481.1, forward strand.
CAGACTCAACGCTGCCGTGAAACACCACGTACGCTCATGTCTCGATTGTCAGCGGCGCAAGTCTCCTCCGACTAAGCCAGCCGGCCTGCTGCAACCCGTGCAGGTCCCACGAACACCATTTGACCAGATTGGAATGGATATTTTGGGTCCGCTTCCAACATCTACCACAGGGAATCGCTGGGTTATCGTCGCGACCGATTACCTGACGCGTTACGCGGAAACGAAGGCCATTCCGAGAGGTACAGCAGCGGAGGTGGCACAGTTTTTCATCTAGAACATTGTACTAAGACATGGCGCACCTACGATAGAGATAACAGATCGAGGAACTGCATTCACGGCGGCTCTGTTAGACCACGTTCTGGCGCTCAGTGGGACGGCTCATCGCAAAACCACCGCATACCACCCACAAACCAATGGGCTCACAGAGCGCCTAAACAAAACGCTTGAGGACATGCTTTCCATGTACGTAGACGTCGAACATAAGAATTGGGACGAAATCTTGCCCTACGTGATGTTTGCGTACAACACGGCTAAGCAGGAAACAACACGCATGACTCCGTTCAGCCTCGTTCACGGGCGGGAGGTACGGACGATGCTGGACGCGATGCTACCACACGAATGTGACGACTCTGCAACGGACGCCGATATATTTACGCAACGCGCAGAAGAAGCCAGGCAGCTCGCTCGCCTGCGGATTCACCAGCAGCAAGATTATGATGCAGGCCGCTATAATGCTCACCACCGAGTCGTAACATTCGAAACCGGTGACAGAGTGTGGGTTTGGACACCCATACGGAAACGTGGATTGTCTGAAAAGCTATTGCGCAGATACTTTGGACCTTATCGTGTATTGCGCCGCATTAGCGACGTCACCTACGAGGTCGTCCCCGACAGTCCTCATTCTACGAGACGCCAGCAGCACCGTCCTGAACTTGTGCATGTAGTGCGTATGAAGCCGTACGTCGGCGAGTGAAAGTGCGGCAGACTCCGGCTCCCACGTAGCTATATCTTTAGATTAGCATCGGGGCGACGCTCTTTTAGGGAGAGGCCAATGACGCGTGCATTCAGCGAAGAAAACAAAGACGATGAGGGTTTTTAGCGCGTTCCTTCTAGTGGGGCACGTGCACAGCGGGGTTAGAAGAAGAAGACGTTTTTGGAATAGAGCTCCAACAAGCTGTCCTGCGTTTCTTGTCTGTTTCTTGTCGTGCTGTAACGCGACAATATATATATATATATATATATATATATATATATATATGCGTGTGTGTGTGTGTATTTGTAGTATGGTAATTATGGAGTAAGTAGACAGGAATTATGCCTGGTCTGTAAGGGCTCACCCTCAAATGAAGGGAGACTTCCAGCCCTGGACTCTCCTTTTTGTCCTTGTACACTGGAACTGTGGAATTCGCTTCCAAATGACGTTGTTTGCTCCAGTTTGTGGACTTATTCATATCGGCGCTCTAGCTACACCTCGAGTATTTGTCAGAATCATCGAACAGTTTGTCGCCTGATGTACCACAATAATATATAGAACCTTGACGCTTGATTTGTGCCTAGAGTGTCTATCGAAATTATCAGCTTGTTGTCTAACCCACTTTGCTTTTTTGTTTAATGTTTCCGTTATTGTGTGTCCGAATTCGTGCGTACTCCTGTGATTTTTGCGACGCTGTTTGTATATTTCGCGATGCACCCACTGTGTTATTTCTTTTTATTTTGACTGCGCAGACTTATTCTGGCACTGACCAATGGTTCTTCTACTGCATATTCTGTGCTTGTTTTCTTGTATGTTTTACTTATGTAAGCATGCATATTGTAAATAGCTTCCGTTATTTACTCAATTACGTGCATATGCTTTGTAATAATTCGCTACCTAAGTATTGTTTGCAGGCCCACTCCTGTATGGGCCTTTCGTGGCTTACAGTATTGACAAATAAATAAAAAAGAATTTATGCGCTTTGCAGATGTACAGTTCTCAGTGATTGAAACGCGATACTCGGAGTGCACGGCTGCTGATTCTTTTGCTGTTATTGCTTTACTCTGGAGACACCGATTTGACTTGTTGTGGTACTCAATGAAATCCATGGACTTTTTGAACCGTTGTGATTCAGTTTGTGCCCTCTGTAATCACCCAGCGCTCAACAATCGGTCAATACGCGTCAGCCAGCACGCGCTCGGAGTCTCGTGTTTCAATGGCTGAGCACTATACATACAAGAGTTACCTTTAAAACGAGTAAGTAAACGGTCATGCATTACAAGAAAATGCGTAAAGCAGGCTTCTCCCATGAAAGCATCTTGTTGCAGAGAAACCCGCCTTACCAACGTCACGGAAACTGCGCGTTTCTGAACGCAAGTGTAGACAGCTCTGAAGACGCTTCGTAAGCCCTTAAACAGACGCTACCGCATATGAAGAGCAAGTTTCCACGTATTCTGTCTTCCTTGGGCGCGAGTGACTGAATGAAAATGCTACCGAAACGAAATGAAATAGCACTTATGCAGGGAAAAACAAATAAAGACGTGGTAGCAACCACTAAGACGTCTCTTCACAGACGACAAAAAGGCCGAAAACGTTGAAAGACAGCATGAACACAGTGTATAGTAGTCTGCGAAAATGCGCGCTGCAACTTTAACGTAAAAAAAAATTACGTTTGCGGTAGCGGGCAAAAATTTTAAACAAATCTGGAATAAGAAGGAAATCTTTGTCCCAACTTTCTTCTTTCCCTTTTCTGAAAACTAGTGCTCTTACAGAACAAACCAAGAAGCTGTGCCACTTCAGAAGCAACAAACTTTATTTCGCCCCGCAGAGCCAGCATACATGAGAAAAAAAAACAAGAAACATAAAAAAGAAGGAACTTGCAGCCGAGTCTCGAACACTGTAAAGCGGAGACGAAAAGTCACATATCTGGCTATAGTGTACACCAGAGAATGTAGACAAGCGAGGTGAGAGAAAAGAAAAATAAAGGACGGATTACAAACTGCAGGACTCCGGTGAGAGAGAGTGGTGAGTAAAGCTGGACACTTGAGAAAAAAAAAATGCAGGAAGATAGTAAAGTAAAAACACGCCCCACATAATATGTTGCTGACCGAAAACCACTTTCTCGACGTGCGCATTTGTTTCGGTGTAGCCCTCTTGAACCTGTGGGGGAGAAGCATGAAGCAACCCTCTCAGTTCGTTTTCTTCTAGCTTCCTATATGCTCGTGCTTCACGGGCTGTTATCGTCTTCATCATGTCCTCAATTCTCCCTTCTATGCTTTGCGCGTTGCTGCACGCTGCGTTTAAAAATTTTTGGACAAGCATTTTTGTAGCCGTATCGCTTCACCTCCTCTCTTCTCTTCGCGAGCTTATTTTTGCTTCGCATCACTTGGTTCAGGCGTGCGCCGTCTTCGAGTCGCAACGAAAGCGGAAAATGTGCGCCCGCCGTCCAGAAAGTAATAAAGCAGTTTGAAACTTGAGAGTCATCTAGCAGAGGATAAATCAATCCATAAGGCAGCAAGATATACGCTCTCGCATTCTCACACACTCGTCGACGAAGACACAGAGTGAGAGAAAGAGAGAGAGAGTGAAGACCACGAGGGAAGAGGAAGAATAACAGCGATAGCGTAGGATGAAACATCAAGTAGCAAGGGTGAAAACAACCGAGAAAATAGCCCGTTGGGGGAGGTGCGTCCTCAAAACAAAGGAACCAAAACAGGAGAACCAATTCGTGGATTCCTCCTTCACGAGCGTTCGGGGATGCCGCGCCCTCTGTCCGCCTCCTCGCGCAACTACAAGAGGGAAACGCATAAAAAGACAACGATCGTAGCGACATCTACGTTGTTCACAACAACGACAGCGGCGTTGGCGGCGGCTACAGTGGTGGGGCGGCATCCTCCTTCACCGGCAGGCAGCAACAGCAACTGCTATCCCTGCTCCACCCCTCTCTTACGTCTCCGCGTCTTAGGAGATATTTTCTCGGGATTCCCACTCTTGCACTCCTGGCGGCCTGCGCTTATTTTTCATATTACACCATTTTCTCCCTTCCCGGCACGTCCATCTCCCTCCGCACTCTTTCTCCGCGGGAGAGAAAAGTTTTGCGGCTTTTCCAAGCCGTTCTCCTATCTCCTCGCCCCACATCTCAAGAATCTCTCGCCTGCCTTTTCCACCCATAGATTTTTTTTTTTTCTGTCCTTACGCCTCACGCATTCGACGCTCTCTTTCTTCTTCCTCCACGGACGGAAGCCAGCCACGGGTTGCAAGCAAGAGCATACGCACGCACATCCAGTGCACTCTTGTGCGCGCGCTTGTGTTTGCAGAAGCGAAGAAAATGACTCCTCTCGGGTTTTCTTTTCCCTGCTCTCGCTCACTCATTTTTCTGCCTTCGCGCTTATTTTCACTCCTTTTCTGTTCCTTTTTTTTTTTTTTTTGCCCTTACGCACAGCATAACGACAGAGGAGCGGCAGCAACCAGGCACACAACGACGAATCGGAGAGAGCTGGTGCAGGCGGCGAGAGTGGGCGCGCACCGCTTCTCGAGGCGCCGCAACCCACCTTTTCTTTGTGCGTATATATATATACACACACACATATATATCCTCTGTTTTGTTTTCCCGCGCACTCTTTTCGAGGCCTCACTCCCCCGCGCCACCCGTTGTCATCTCTTCTCGTTCCCCTTTTATTTTAGGCGAATGATAGAATCGCTGCTCTTCCTTTTTCTCCCCGCACGCTCATAGAAGCTTGACTTATTCTCTGCTGCTGCCCCTTTCGCGCAGGAGCTTCGACCGCGCTCCCGCACTTTCCCTGCTTGGCTGCGTTCGCTCTATTTGTTTCTCACTCGCCGCGCGCCCTCTCGTGTGTTTTGTTCTTGTCTAGCGCCTCTCCTCACTCTTCTCCAAGCTCTTTCCTTCATCTCTCACTGGTCTCTCGTCATCCTTCTCTTACCAAAGCCCAATTTCCACGTTCTTTTTTACATCTTCGCTCGTCTCCGCCCTAGCGGGCAGACAACTACGCAGCGTCGCTCTGCAAGTTTCTCACTTTTTCTCATTCATCTCTCTCTCTCTCGCTTCATTTTCTCTTTGTTCTCTCCGCGTTCTTCGACCACCGCGCTCACAGAAGCCAAGACTAGACTCATTTATTCTCAACTCGATATCCGCTTTAAGCGGCGCGCTTCGAAACCAAAACCGGTGGAAAGTGCTGCGATGGAGACAGAAAGGAAACGATTCAAAGAAAAGGAGCTTGGCGGAAGGGAAAGGGACGGCAAATAACCCACACTCTTTTCTTCCCTGTTTGCCCTTTATGCACGTATTTTTTATGCCCTCTCCGTCTCCGCTCAACATTATCTGTTTTTCTTTTTTGTGTGTGTATGCGTAAGCGTTTTCTTCGTTGTTTAGCTTGTATTCCTGCTTACCCGACGTCCTTATTTCCCCCGGGTAATTCCCTCCTTGTGTCAAAGCAAAGAGTTGGGGCGTAATAGGCATTGCGATTGTTGCTGTTGGTGTTGTCGCTACTATATGCAGCATACGTCTGTACTTATTCCCCTGCTATGCTACTTGTGCAGCCAGTGAGTGAGTGAGTGAGTGAGTGAGTGAGTGAGTGAGTGAGTGAGTGAGTGAGTGAGTGAGTGAGTGAGTGAGTGTGTGTGTGTGTGTGTGTGTGTGTGTGTGTGTGTGTGTGTGTGTGTGTGTGTGTGTGTGTGTGTGTGTGTGTGTGTGTGTGTGTGTGTGTGTGTGTGTGCAGGAGAAGTAGACGGCACCTCCACGTCTATCGCGGCCACTGTTGAGCTGTTAAGGTAGGATCATCGCACGCTGAAAGGAAAACAAAAATATCCGGGAATACACATATGCGCTTTTAACCGAGAATGCAGACAGAATGTTGCGATATCAGTACCTGCATTCAACACAAGCGTTTCAATATATCCCTGTTCACGAGCAGCCAAAGAAAAAAAGAAAGTCGTTTCTTTTTCTGCTTCGCTATTTGAAACTGAGCTCTAAGTAATACAAAAGAAGTAGCAAATAGAACGTGAACACAAGCAGTGACGCAGAAAAAGTGGCATGGTTCACTGCTTCTTTATTGATCCTGACGTCCTCCGCAAAAGCTGTTGTTGTGAGATAATGCGCGCGCGCGCGCGCGCACGCACGCACGCACACACACACACACACACACACACACAAGCACGCGCATGAGGAGAATGATGAGCGAGGAGCTCAGACCAAGGATCGGCGTGAATCATAATTTACTGACCGCCAAGTGCCCGCACCTGATAATTCGGAAGACGAAAAAAGAAGTGAAGTTGATGGCCATTATGATGAAGTAGAAGTGCATAACGAAGAAGTCGTCAAGCGGTTGACTCATAGGAGTGTAATAGACCAGGCGTGATATACCTAACTATATACGCACATTATCCCTGAAAACGCGTACACAGATTGGAAAGTGTTGCTGTATAGAACGCAAGTGTCAGAAGGTTCATGTATCCTTCTAGATTGCGTTTTATTTACCCCTTCAACCTGTTCAAGCTAGGTTTGCTAGGTTCAAGCTGGGTTCCTATATTTATTGACTGCTATACAGATAATAATGAATAGTTTGGTTAAGAAATGGGTACTTTCTTTGAAGACGAAATACAGTTTGACATGTATATATAGGACACTATAATGGGTAGAGAAGACACGTTTGAGAATGGTGACAGCTAGTAAACTGCTCGAGGACATCACCGTTTGATTACGCCAGAACTATCAGTGTGGAGTGAGTGCTGACGTTGTTCACTTCAGGTCATTCTTTAAGAATATTCGATAATTCCCAAAAAACTAAAGCATGTTAGTTCAGTTGGTTTCTATGCCATCATCGGGAGGAGTGAAATAGATGGGAATGTCCGACGGGGGCACTTATTGTAGGATTGCCGACTTGTTGACTTATGTTCTCTATACTCTGTATTATCTATACCTTATTCCGATTGTTGGTGCTTGATGTCTACGAATATAACGCAGTAAATGAGCGTTACCTGTAATTCGCTAGATCTGGAAGCTTGAGAATACTATATTTATTGTATTGCGAATAAGAGACCAAACAATGGGATTGGCATAATGGAATGACATCTTTATCGCTGGCAAGGCTGCTTACTACGTGACGCAACAGACCGTAAAAACGGAGATTCTTGCGACTGCACGGTTGGTTCTTTCTCGCACAATATTATGACGCAGGATCGGAGAAACAACTACAAATGGCGGACCTGATGAAAGAACTGCATAAAAGAAAGATGGAAGCATGCTTATGGTCGCCCCGGCATAAGAAAATCAATAAGCCTCTTAGTCTCACTCGATACGTCAGATAGGCAGGTAAGTGGCGAGGAGAGAAAGCGAGCTATGCAGATTTCGCACGCCCGTTTCCTTGACGCGATGAGGCGCGTCTTTGAAAACCGTAATTAACGAGCGATTAGGGTGGCAGTTCAAGCGAACCCGACCCGCTCTCGCGGCGCGCTGCACCTTAACTCGGCTTCCGTTCGCGGCAGACGATAAACTGGCTCGATACAAATGCGCAACCATGCCATAAAAGCAACGTGCCGAAGAAGGAGGCGAGAAGGTGACCGTGGAAAGGGGTGTGGGCCCCGGAAGGAGAGCGTCAGCGAGGGCGGAGCAAGGGAAACGTTTTCGCTGTCTGGTATGGCTGCGGAGAGGATGCCGGAAGTAGCAAGAATGGAAGTGAGAAAGACCAAGAGGTATAACACGACGAGGAGCGAAGACTCGATCCATCGGTTGCCTGCTTCGCCGCTGTGCACTTTCAATCTCCCCGCCCCGCGTGCCGGGCAACTTCCCTTTCTCACCGCAACTCTTTTTTCTTGCGATTTTGGTTCCAGTTCCGGCTGATACCGGAAGTGGGAAAGCCAGCGGAAGAAGCAAATGAAAACGCCGGGCGCGAGTTCCGAAGGAAAAGCAGGAAATCCGCCTCGGAGGCACATCCAGGGCCGTCCAAGCGCTCGCTCGCGCGCGAGGTTGTGTGTGTACGCGCAAGGCTCGGAGAGCAGCCGGGGTCGGTGGGCGAAGGACATTTACCCTCGCCGTTGAAGGAGGGGCAGCAGGAAAAAAAACAGTGAACCTAGGCATTCGCTGGAGGAGGGAGAGAGGTCGCTTTGTAAGAAAGTTGTAAAAGGCTACGTGCGCGCCAGTTGGGAGCAGATCCAAAAACACAAGTGATGTGCTGCAGCAAGTGCGAGCGGAGAAGAGCACCGAAAAAGATGAGCGCAGAACGGTGGAAGCGAATGAAAAGCCGGCGGCGCTCGCGTGTAACGAGAATGGGAGAAGACGAGGCTTGAAGATCGCGAGAACAGAAATCGCTACGAAGACGATCCCTCCTCAAGTTTCGATTTAACGTTTGGTGCACGAGGATGGTGGGACCCAAATACGGCTACGCGAAGCAGCGGGAGCAACATGATAAAGATACCGATACTTCAATTAAAAAAAGAAAAAGCTAGAACCAAAGCTAAAGATCGTAAATAATTTCCTTGTCACTATCTTCACTCCTTCCTTTTTCAAGACAAGTAACTGTGGCCACATTAACGACGTGCCACTCAGTACGATGGCTGAAATGTCATTAAATACGACATGAATGCGATGCATACTCGCACGAGCTAATATCGCGGGACTAGGAGAAACGCAGTTTGAAGGCAGTTCGAGATCTTTCGCGGTGAGTACGCATTGTCAATATCGTCAGGTGTGTGTGCGACTCCTGATGGTAAACTACGCTCCCCTGGAGTTGAAAAAACCTACACGCGAGAAATAAAAACCATCATGTACTGCGGTGCACAAGAAAAACGAGCAGTAATCGACATAGCACGCACGCTAACGCATTTCATGTATCGTCGGGCTCCGTACAAACTGCCGTTGCGTTGTCTACCAGAGCTGATACTGAGGCTTTGCCTCGATGCTGGTGCTGCAGTGGACACACGAACAACTGCTACTGTTCATATTATTTGGAGCCGAAAATGGTGACCGAGAGAAAGCGGGCTGGCGTAAACATGAGGGGTGGAAAAGCCAGACCAAAGAGCGGCGGTGAAACGAAAGGCACTAAACACACCAGCGCAAAAGGGAAGAAGAGACGCGCAAAAGAAGTAAGGAAGTGACATAAACATAATAAGGGAAGAGGTGAGAGCAGAGCCGCATTGCCTCTGCAGCCCATAAATCAAAAAGTCGGCCAGCGCTGAAACGGGTCAGAGTGGGAAAGGAAGGATCTCTTCCTGCCCATAAAGCGAACTCCTGCCGCACGAGAAGGGGCGGAAAGGGCATGCCGGTGGATAGAAAGGGAAGAAGCGAGGGAAAAGGTAGTAGGGAAGGAAGTTGCTGCAGAAAAAAAGAAAAACGATGACAGAGGAGAGGGGCGCCTGTGTGTAGCGTCCTCTCCCGGACTCTCGGGGAGCACGCACTCATCCCCTTTGCCTCCGTCGGCCAGGAGAGAGATGTCTGGTGAGAGGAGGATGACGGGAAGCAGTTATTTCTATTTAGGGCGAGGATCCGAGGCCGGACGGGGCAACGTCGGTGCAGCTCATGAAGTCGCTTTGTTGTAAGCAGGTGCTTGGAGGAGTGAGCGACAAGCCTGAAAGTTGTCATCGTCTGAGGCAGGAAAGCTGCAGAAGCGCGGATGTGTGCCAGTCATGCGATTCGCCCTGCTTACCTTCCGGCGTCCTTTATCGACCTGACGCTGAGTTTGAGCTGAGGCCGCGGTACTTACCACGGGCCTGGCGAAGCTTCTTTCTATCTTTCTTTGCATCCATCGCGCGCAAAGAAGCTTTATTTTGTCTCTAACTCTATCAGCCAATAGAGTTGTCAGCCACAAAAACATCTTTATTCTGGTTTTCTGGGAGAAACAGCGACGCGACCTAAGTTTTCTTAAATCAACGAACTACTGGCAGTGCAGTCCACATCGCAGTCAATGTGCCACAATTAGAGGTGGGGAACAAGTTTTATTATGATTTAACATTGTGCTTCGGTACTCTTGTGGAGGAGTTGACGGTGCAATGTCAGGATTTTAATTATTCTATGTGTCGTAGTAAAGACAGTGAAGTTACATTCGAGGAACGAAGTGCATAGAGGAGGACGGGAAGTTGTGACCGTAACTACCATATGTAATATGGATGTCAAAGTTTTTTCCTAAATCGTTTCTTACACCTTAAGCTCGCCCGGCGTATAACCACTGCGGCCTACAGAGGCGTAGCCAATGACAGGATCGATTAATCATGATATATAGTAGCTTAGCGCATTTGGGAGAGCTGGACAGTGTATGACATAGATAGCCAAGCTTATCTAATGCTTTGTTACATATGGGATCCATGTGCATAGACCATAGCACATTATGCTTTTCATTATTATTATGTTTATATGCCAGGTATTTCAGTCATTACAAATCTATAGCAAGTGAATACTGCACATGGTTATGGTCATTATAATATTTAGTCACTTCGTATAAACCAGAAACATTGGCATAAAGACGAATCTTAGAAGAGATGTGAACATGCAAAAAAGGTTCGGTATATAGATTAGAAAAACTTAGCATGTGCTACAGTAAAGTAACACAAGAAGGCGAAAGCTCGGCTCCACATAGCTCACGCATCGAACATAGACTTCTGCAAAACATAGGGGAGCTGCCGGCATACTTCATTACGAGCGCGAGAAAAACGGCACACAGAGAAAAGACAACACCGTTTGCGTTTTCTGTGCAGTCGCGGCGGCGCAAGCCTCCTCGACAGTTGCGTTACTTTGCTGTCTGTGCGACACAACTTCTTACAATGCAGTGGCTTGCTGCGACACGTTGCGTACGATCACGCATGAACTGGGCATGCATTCGGTTAGGCAATTCTAAGCCGCGCGTCAATGGTAGCATGCTTGCTTGGCACCACGGGGACCGTATTCTTTACCTACGGTAAGAGCGAAGTTTTCTTTCGTAAACTATGGACTGGCTTTGTCCACAGGAACGTGTCTGATAAATTTGATATGTAACGGACATTTTGCTACGGTAAAATTTCAACAGCGATGTTGTAACGTCATTACGGCGTCAAATGACGTCATTACCTGGTGACGTCATTTTTTCGGACGTGTCTCGCTGACGTGCCTCACAATCCTCGCCAAAGGTACATAACCACTTGAGGACTTGCATTGGATGAACTTTAGTAAAGGCCCTGCAGGACGCACTTCAGCGCGTAGCGGCCGTCTCCCACGCAGAGACGGACAGGGAGGACCTGGTGACCGCTGCGCAGTGTTGTACACTTTCCTCCAAAATAGTAACGAAAGCTCGTTCCTCGTTCCTTCCCAATTTTGTAACCGGTTCCAGTTACAAGTTCCATTAGTTAGAAAGGAACGCGTTCCAGTTACGTTTCGGAAATTGGAACATGTCGTTACATTTCCGTTACATTGGATTTTTGAAATTGAAAATAGTGTCGGACAATTGTGAGGCGAAATTAAGTGAACGCTTTAAATTCACATTGAGCTGAGCGAATTTGAACCTCAACAGCAACATATTGTCTGGAGATAAAAAACATGAAAATAAACGCCTATAGACATAGGTTCCGGCAGCACCGAACGCACTCCCGACATGTCCACAGCGATTCTGACCCTGGTCTACTACAAGTGCAACGCACAGTGGCTCTTCCAAAGAGCAGTCAGAGTAGTGCGCTTCAGATGTGCAAATAAAAGGTCACCCATATTCAGCAATGCAAGTGGGTATCAAGAATGCATAAACACTAAAATCAAAAACTAAAATCTATAAACAGTCCTTTAGATTTACATTCACATATAAGTTTGTGCTTGACCCACATCATTATGTAGCGAACAGGATTCCCCGATATGTCGTGAGCATTTCCGCTCCTAAACTTTTTCGCTCAAAGTTTGTTGAAGATTCTGAAGCGCCCTTCCCGTGCGGATGGGACGGCTTGAATTCATTTGTGCATTCGTCTCCTGCGCACGAAACGAGGGGGTCTCCGTCGACGAGGGGGCCATCAAACCCGTTTCGGGCGCATCGCTTCAAGGACGGTGTCGCACCTCCACCGGAACAGAGAGAGGGAGGGAGAGCGGCCGCAAGCGAGGAAGGAAAACTTGTTCAGAGACCATCGGGAAGCGAAAAGGAAAACATCGACCTACGCAGTTGTAAATATTGTAAAATAAACGTTCCTGTAGCAGTACGAACCGAGAGAATCATTGAAACCGACCAGTATATCTCACAAAGTTAGAGGCTTATTTAATGCTTTAATAGTCTAACTGACAGTTCTGGATATATTACTTTTGCTTACTTCTCATAATTTTAAGGTATTTGTGATATTGTTCTTTTGTTGTTATTTATGGTGGCGAATTCGAACTCCATGGCAGTCAATCTGCGGCATACAGGGTTGGCATCGCTGCATGTGGACCGTTGTATGAGAGTAGTCAAAAGGGCAGGGTAACGCTGCCGCTTTTTAAACCAGTCAGCTCCAATGAACAAGAGAACGCGGGTCGGTTGCATTAGGAGGAGGATGCGCCAGATATCATGCTAAAGTATTCTAGCCACTGTACTCATGCGGGGAGGAATGCCGCTGAGTGGTTGCCGCGGTCGCTGTCAGCGGGCCTGGGAAACGAAAGTGGCCGCGACCGCTTAGTGATAGGTGGGCCCTCGTTTGCCTGTTAGCTTCGGTGTGCGTTGAAACGGCGCGACTCATGGCCCCACGGGCTGGTCCTCTTCTGACAGCTTGTATGACGAATTCCAGAAGGCCATGTGTAGCGCACCGTCCGGCAGGCACACAAAGGTTTAAGTTCGAGCCTGGCTGCCGGTGGCGATGGACATCAAGAGTGAGACGCCAGTCTAATACATGGGAAAGGGAAATAACACGTACTGCACGGTAAACGTACCCGCTTGCATGTTGATTGATTTCTGGGTTTTACTTGCCAAAACCAGTTGTGATTATGAGCTGCCGTAGTAAAGGGCTCCCGAAATTTTGATCATCTGAGGTTCTTTAACGTGCACTGACATCGCACAGTACACGGGCCTCAACATTTCGCCTCCATCGAAGTGCAGCCGCCGCCCGGGATTCGATCCCGCGACCCTCGGTTCAGCAACCGAGTACCATATCCACTAAACCACGTTGGCGCGGCACCGCTTGCGTGTTGTGAATTATGTTCTCTAAACCAATACTGTAATGAAAGTGTTGACGCCATCGATTGAGACTGTGCAAGCCCTGTGTATGATTGGTTCGCTTGTAACTATTTCTTTATCAAAGGGTTCAAAAAGTGATGTTTTTGTAGTAATAAAAGGACGGAGGTTCCGGATTGGACCCGGACAGAAGCTTTGGCGTTTAAATAAAGCGTACAATATTGCTTCGCTCTGCCACCGTGCACTCGAGTCATCGAGGGGCACCGACACCGGACCTTCCAACACCTACGGCGAAATTAACTATGGCCATCTGATAAGTTTGCCGACGAATTGTGCAACGTTGGACTATTTCCTTTTTTCTTATGGCGTATAAGGAATACGACTCAATTGTCCAATTTGTAAAGCAGCCCCATCTTCACGCGATGGCAAAATGGCATTGATGTGTAGGAGATAAATAAATAAAAAAATAAATAAATAATCTGCCTCACATGCATAATTTCATCGGACGCCTACCAAAAGATTATGTATATCTCACACATGAAAGATTCCCAGCAGCACAACAGCACCACCGAAATAGCAAGAACGAGGAACTAGTTCCAAGAACGCCGTTCCTTGTAACGGCGTTCCGTACAAAACTGCAATAAAGTAAAAGAAATGACTTTATCTCGTTATTTTACATTTTTTTCTACATGTAAGACAAGCACACCTTTCGGAATGTAGGCAAAAACAAATGAAATAAGCATTTACTTACGCAGGAATTAATCCTTTCGTGATGGCAGTTTACAAAGCATGTACATAATTTGGTGTGCCCTTCAGACATGTATTCACATGCAATTTCACGTGGGTAAATGATGCGCATGAACCACACATTATGTGCGAGGTAGTTTCAGGTACTGGGGAAGAGATGGGTAAGACAAAATGTTGCGACGCCGGGCTGCCGTGCATCGGTATCTGAGTGGGCGCTGCGGCAACTTCAAAGGAGGCGGGAGTTGAAGAAGACACAATAGTTACAAGGAGTGCATGTTTGCACGGCGATGTCGCGTTACAACAAGGAAGGGCGCCGGTGTGCTCGGAGATCCTGTCAAAGCCGGTAGCGACCCATCTCGTCAACTTTCGCGTCCAGCCGACTGATACTGTCTCGTTCGTGCACGTTTCCTTGTGCCCACACGACCTGGCGTATAGCGCGTGCATGGGTGGGTGCGGACACCTGACTAAAATTCTATCTCTTGTGGTCGCTTCAGTACGGTCTGTGTGCATGCGGTGTCCACGTGCATCATGGATCGTTCGTTCGTAGCATGTTTCACGGCGCTAATGTCATTGCACACAATTGACTGGTCACGAGGTGCTTTATGAAACCTCGCGCACTTTCTTTGAAACTCTAAAAAGATGGCCGCACCTGGTTATTACTCATATGCAGGAATCCATGAAAAATCTCGCAACATAGGAGAGGCTTAGTAGTTACCCAGGTAAAAACACCTAGAAGCGTCTCTGGCTAGTAAATGCATCGTTTACTAGACTGAAAAATTTTCTGGCTAGTAAAAGGTTACTAAGAAGATAGTACAGCACACAGGAAGTTAGTAAATGCGTGAATTTCTAGCTGTTTAGTAACTTTATTTTTAAGAGTGACAAAGTTGGCTGCATCCTCGTAAGACGTATGTCGATTTTTTAAAGCAGTGAGGCAAGTTAACTGAAACACCCTCTACAGGGTGAAAAACTTGTCGGACAAGGAATGTCCCTGAAGCCCTAGCTTCGACAAGCGGTCTTGACTTCGTCAGGGAAACAACTTACTTCTTTAGCAGCGTATTTCCAAACGTGTTATGCACTATTTGCGAACCTTAGAAATAAAGAAGGAAAAGAGAATGAATGCGCATCAACTTGAAAAACAAAAAGTAAAAGAAAAGGAACAGCGGCACGAAAAAAGAGAGAAATTGCAAGAAGGGAGAGGCTTTGCTCTGGTATTGTGCCCCTTTGCGCTACTGTTCTTACACAGATCTAGTTCCATCTGCAGCTGTACTTCAAACTATAGTCAGGTACAACTTTAGAAGACAGGAGAGGCCCCGCCCAGATGACCGAAGCGCAGCAGCTAATTGCCTCCGCGACAAAAGAAATAGTCCTGCTCAAAAAATATGACTGCTTCTAAAGCGCGTATTTGTCGGTATGAATAAGATTTCTGTATTTGACCAGGGCTTTGGTAAAACTGTCATGATAGAAATGCTACAGCACATGCCGGATCGCGAGAGAAAAATAACTCGGTGCCTTCTAGAACGCTGTGCGTCGTCTACTACGGAGCATGATCGACGGCACCGGGCGTGTAATTACAAAGCAGTCGCTGGCTTAATGGCACAAGATTCATGTATACTTTTTGTGCGTTTGCAGAAGCTTATTTTTTTTTCAGTGTTAGGCTTATTTTTGAATTGTTATTTCTTTCTCTCTCTCTCTCCTTTGCGGTTGCGAACCTGCAATCTCCTGAGTTCGTGCACGTTCGCGCACGGCATTGCGTGCCAATGAGGGTGGCAATGTGGGCTTGTTGGTAGATTGTTGTATTCCGCGCCAGTTTTCCGCCATGGAGCCCAGCGAGGTGACATCGGAACGCGATCTTTTGTTGCCGAACGAACCTTGTGTCGCCTCGGTGGCGACACCACCAAGGAGCCTGGGCAAGAACAAGATCGGCCACATCCTGAACAGCGATTCACGCAACATGATCTTCCACTGCAATACGTATTGGCGCAACAGGGAGCCTGAACACAGCGTGGAGGACACGGCGGCAAGTTTGTCGCCGACATACTCGGCGTCAGCAAAAGCACTGTGTTCAGGGTGAGGGAGGAAGTTAAAGCTTCACATTTTTCGGGTGGACAACTGACGACGCCCTCGCGAAAGCGCCCACGCAATGCGGAGAAGACGCAGCGCGCAGTTTGACAGCTTAACGTTGTGCGCGCTGGGGTAATGTGCGCACAATTTCTTTCGCCACAACGAGATACCGACGATCGAGAAGATAACTACCGGTTAAGGCTACCAAATTTTTGCCGGTGGGTTCGCAATAGCCAACCATCCATTCCGTGGCCTCTCAAATAAGTAAGCAGTTATTTTCATGGCGTATTCCTTATAATAGAAGCTCAATTCTGATAAGCTACGTCCTGCACACACCGTGCTCAATTTAAGAAGTGGCATAGAAACACCATTAAATACTAGCATATCTGAATTGAAACACTATTGTTAACCCTGATTATCGTTGGCGAGCTCAAAATGCTCATTCGGGCAGCCACCGTCGAGTTTGACGCGCCCCATAGTGAAATAGCAGTAGTCAGAGCATACTTTATGGTTCTGTTAGCAGCCTGCACTGGAAATCACAATCATGTCATAGCCAGTGATGGCGAAATAGCAGTAGTCAACACGAAACTGACAGCCACTGTTAACAGCTTGCACGCCAAAGCACATTCATGTGGTTGAATTGTTTATTTTGGTTATCTGACTCACACAAGTAATGCAAATAAGGGAACACATATCAAGCATCATTAGCTTAGTGAAGCCCAAAATGCTCATTCAGGCAGCCACCGTCGAGTTTGACGCGCCCCATAGTGAAATAGCAGTAGTTGGAGCAACCTTTATGGCTCCGTTAGCAGTCTGCACTGAAAACTGAAGTGTTGAGCCAATTTTTAAATTATGAATCTGACTCGGGCAAGTAACGCGAATGCAAGCACAGTTATTAATGTGATTAACTTTGCTAGCATTTTTTGTCATATTTACATACCGGAAAAATGCTCAGCAAAGTTGAACATATTTTAGTGAGTCACTTTGTTCATTACAAGCCGTAGGCAAAGTGACGGACAGATTCAGACAGTGATATTGGTGAAGTAATAAATGTTGAAAGTTGCAAAAGCTCTGATAGCACTGCTTTGCTGGACTCCATATACACTAGAAAACTACGTTTGTAATGATGAAAGCGTCAAGACAGGAAAAGATACCCCACTGCATAATTTTATATGTGTGTACCACCACATGTAACGAGCAGCGAAACAATCGGTTTATTAGGACTGAATGCAACAACATAGCAAGGTGTTGTTTCAGCATATTGACACGTGCGGTTGATTTCGTTTGTTTAAAAGAGAACGCCGTTATCACCTTCCCGTGAATCGCGCGCTTGCTGCGATTGTTTGCGGGAGCGCCGTCATCACTTTCTGTTACGCGCAACGCAGGACGCGTTTATCTTGCATGTCACTCCGCGGACCGTGTCGATCATTCTTGAAACTTGGCATGCCTGACGCGTACATTTAAGTGGTTTCTGGAATTCCAGAGGTAATGCAAGAACACGTTATGACGTGTGTATAAAATCCGACGCATTGCGCCGTTAGTCAGTCTTTCCGTCGACCGACGACTGTTCACGCCGCTGTTGCTGTGAATTGTGATTGGCTTTGTTTTCCTGGGCACAAGTTCACCCAATAAACAGTTCGCCTGACATCACCTTGAGTCCTAGGTGTCCTGCGTGCTTCGTCTCGAGTGCTGCGTGTGTCACGATAACGTGACAATATCGCACCCTTTCATGTGCACTTCTGGCAAGCTGCCGCATGCACTGATGCATAAACACATTAACAGGGGTAAGAGACGAAGTAATCGTGCAAGCCACGTGATGCTTTTAACATTTTGTATCTGTCAATGTTTCTGTTGTCCCAGCTGATAGAACTTTCTTTAATGCAAGTTGGTTAATCACGGTGCGGCAACAGCACAAGAAGCAATTGAGGTCAGAATAGTAAGAGAAAACAAAGCAAGATGGCAAACTGAGGAGGCAAGGTAAACGAGAAAGAAAGGCTTTAATGACATCCAATCCCACCTCATCCCCAACGGCGGGCAGGAGCCGTCCCCCTTTTTTCTCTTTCTTCCTTTTTTTTTCTCTCTAAATAAAGGTCAAATTCATTCATTCAATGACATCGAAGGGGCCAGCCCTGCTGTTCACAGGACTTGGTGCTTTGAATGAGACGAGTTAATGAAATTGTAAAGAAAGATGTGGCTGCAGCATGGTTACAAGAATAAACGCAAAAATAAAGGACAGAAGTGGGAAGAAACATATACACGCACGGAAGCAGTCACATATTCACACACATGCACGCAAACACGAGCGCGAAAACTGAGACCTAAAATACAGAAAAGGCTAAAATAACAAATGTACACAAACACGCAAGAAAACACGCACACACATTTAACGCAGACGTGAGTAGAGCTATTAGGAACCAGTTCACAAGCAGCTGTGCCTACTTTGTCTTACTTTGTCGTACATATTGGCTACGTTGCCTTCACTGTCACAGGAATTTTTTGGTGGCGACATATCACGATAATCCAAAAGCAGCGCAAAGCTGTGTTGTGAGAAAGCAAGTCGAGTGCTGGCTGCACAACTTATGAGCGATTGTGTCACAGCAGGTATTCTACAGATGGGGCGTGCAGTGAGCGAAGAGTTCTAAGCCACAGCAACGCAAATTCATGCCAAGCTCCCTTGTAACGGCACCAGTGTATCAGTAATAATTTTATATTATCACTGAGGCTGACATTAAGGAAACAAACACTGCTCCCAAACGCCTGACCGTTAATAATCCAATGACATTCGCTCAAGCAGCGCGTGTTAGTCACTGATTGTTAGCGTTGGCGGAAAGCAATCAATCGACGGTGCTACGCAACACTCTTAACGACGCTGCTGGACGCTCGGCTATCTTATCACACTGCTGCCTACGGACGGTCGTTTGCATCCCGGCCGCGGCGGCTGCATTTCGATGGAGGAGAAATGTTGAGGCCCGTGTGCTGTGCGATGTCAGTACAGGTTAAAGAACCCCAGGTGGTCGAAATTTCCGGAGCCCTCCACTACGGCGTCTCTCATAATCAGAGCTGGTTTTGGGACGTTAACACATAATAATAATAACGGTCGTTTGCGCGCTGTGGCAGCAACGAATATTTGAGTTGGAGGTTGCTTTCTCAAATCTTTTCTGTTGATAAACTCGTAGGCTGGTTTCATCCGCTCACGCTTTTCTCATTTATCCTGATAATGGTTTTGCTCCATCACTTCGACACGTCCGACGAGAATCGCAGGGGCACAGTAAACAAACACACCTGCCGCTCACAGTAGGTGCCAGACTTTGGCAACTCTCCTCGTTGTAACTTTAGGAGAAAAAAAAAATACCATGGAACAAACACGCACGATGTTTGCAGCGGTATGTCGCCGCGGGACCCTGTTTCCAGACGAAACGCAGCGCAGCGTCACCGATGTTCGCTGCAATCTCTCTTCGCCGGCTCACGGATCAGAACAAACGCACGCGGCACAAATTGTGCATCGTAAGCTCACAATATTATTTCCGGCCATGACAGAACACCACAAACAATTCGAATTCATTCTGACGAAGAGAGACGCACATAGCTGACGCGACTCGGCCCAGTTCGAAGCGAGGGCGGCCATGTTAGACATGTCCGTCGGCGGGTTCACCGGCCGTCCGGCTCATGACGTTACCTGAAGAGCGCTCCTATTGGTGGAGGCTCGTGTGCATCCGCCTTTGAGGGGAAAATGCCGCTGCCTTCTAAAGTTGTACCCGACTATAGTGTCATTTATTTACACACACACACACACACACACACACACACACACACACACACACACACACACACACACACACACACACACACACACACTGCCGTGCAACAAGCTTCAAGAAAAAATGTACGAGTGGGGAGGACAGCAGAGGGTTGCTGTTGTTTGTTGTTTTGTGGGGTTTTACGTCCCAAAACCAGTTCTGATTATGAGATACGCCGTAGTGCAGGGCTCCGGAAATTTCGACCACCTGTGGTTCTTTAACGTGCACTGACATTGCACAGCACACGGGCCTCAACATTTCGCCTCCATCGAAATGCAGCCGCCGCGGCCGGGATTCGATCCCGCGACCCTTGGATCAGCAGCCGAGTACCTCAGCCACTAGACAACCGTGGCGGCGCAGGACAGCACAGGCGTCACCTACACGTGTGTCCGTCAGCATTCGCTCTTCAGGCTATCCACTAAAATTCGTTGCCCGATGGCGAACTAGTTGCTACTTGGCCTCGGCCCCACAGTGTTGCCCTGAGGGGTCGCGCTCAATGGAACTGCCTGATCATGAAAGGAGAAAAATTGTGTCTCGTGCAAGCCGACGGCTCAGGGCGACGACTAACCACCAAAAGGAAGAGAGGCAACACCTCCCACACAGCTCTGGTTCTTCAAGCCTACGCTGGCGAAGCGCTCCCAAGAAAGGTTATCCGTTATCCGTCGTTTCGTGGCTAATTACGTGGGTTGCGACAAGTAATTAATTTAGCCTCGCTGGTGCCCCGTACCACCACCCTTAAAGAGCCACTTACGAGAGCTTGCAGGCCGCTTACTCTTCACTTAGAGGGCATCAGAGTAAAAGGTTTCCCCACTCTCCTGGTTGCTCACCGGGTAGTAAGGAAAAACAAAAATAACAAGGGCAGGCAGAAGCGAGCAACCTGTCATGTCATCGATAACGCACAGGTCACATCGATGGATCCAGTGCGACGAATCTCCACGAGGACTTCTGCGTGTGCGGAATGCGATACCCGCAGCAATGTGCGTGCTTCAAGGAGGCGGGTATGCATATTCTCGGCCACGGTCAGATGGACTAAGTTGAGATGAGGAAAAGACACCATTTCTGCTACCCAAGTTGGGAGCACGGCTTAATGCCGTAGGGGAGAGGGAAGTAAAATAGATCGTAAAGAAGCCGCCAATTTCTGGAGCACCAACGTGCGCCAGGTCGGGATATGTATCGCCGATTCTAAAAAAAAAAAAAATCCGGTGGTTGCACCGGCGGTCATGGAGCTCGAACAGAATACCGAATGACATTACCACCGCGTTCCGATGCCCCAGTGCACAAGCGGTCTCGCCAAGAGAAGCAGACAAAAAGAGGGAGAAACTAAGAGATAGAGAGGTTTAACGAAGAAAGTCTACGATTCAATATAATCGAAGTTAAGGAAAGGGAGAAGATAAAAGATGAGAACAGCTATTGCAGCCAGTAAAGAGAGAGTTGCTCCACAGCATTGGGAGTAACGATCTGAGACAGAAGTAGGCAGCAAAGCTTTACGTTCCTAGGCCCACCCCCGTTATGGTCATTGACCACACTCGGCCGCGATATGGACACAATATTTTCACATTCGAGGCTGGCTTAATGTATACTGCGGGAAGTGTTGGTTTGTGGGTTTGAGTTCGTCTCCTTCAGCGTTCTGCTTAAAGAGGCCTGGCAACCCTTTTTGAACACAGCAGAAGACGGTTACAATCAGTCGCTGAGGCACCTTTGAATATGTGAGACAAATATTGTGCGCTGCCCGTAGCAAGAAATTTGCAGTTTTGTTTCAAATATAGCGTGAAATCCCCTGCTCTTTAAACTAATGAGGCCAATGGTGGAGCACGGACTAGCCTGGACTTTTCTCGGTCTTCGTAAAAATAGATGCATACACCGTCTTTATTGGTTGAACTCAAAACGAACAAATAAAGCATTGCAGAGAATGTTTTCGCGATCAAGAGATCAACCAATGCTACTCAAGCGTCGTAGTCGGTGCACCCAGTGACGTCATTTGGTTAAAGAAGAAGAGGCCGTATTCGAAACCAAACTGTAGTTTTCGTAGTGCGCGCAGTGCTATAATATTTGGCTCACATGTAACCAGGAGCCTCTAGGACTGAACGCATCGTTTTCTCACTTGGTCCAAAAGGTGTCGCAGGACGCCTTTGTGCTCTTCCTCCTCTTTTTTAACGCGAAATTTGGCGATAGCGCGCGCCCTGCTCCCGTCCGCAAAAAGCGTCCGTAAAAGCCGTGCCCGGAAAGCACGTGATCCTCCCACCGGAAGTGACGCCGCGTCAACACTCGCTGCAGCGGCAGTCGGTGCGCGCTCTGCTCCACTGCAATACCTGTAGGCTGTAGCGGCTTGCGGCCGCGTCTCCGCGTTTCTTCCATGGAGGAAGGAAAAAAAAAACTAGGAAGCGGCGTCACGTGACTTCGCTAGTTTCGGCAAGCCAACCTCCTCTGTCGCCGCTTCGAGGGCCTTGTGCGCGGTGCCTCTTGGGTAGGATTAGGCCCACAAGGTTGCCCGACCACTCGAGGTTGATTGTTTGGCTCCTGGTAACTTTTAGTGACGGCTGCCGCCAGGCCCCGGAAGGCTCTACATTCCAAAAATCGCCGCAGATGGCGTAAAAATCAACCGCGGCGCGTTCCGGCTTCATGCACTGGGAGTGGATGTACTAACCCCTCTCTACACTCAAGCTATTTCTATGGAAAGGCGATCACGTGACTGGAGGCCGCCATTCGCGCTATTGCACTTTTTACGTAGGGGCGCCCTCGTCGGGGCCAAATTTCAGGGCAAAATATTCTTAATGCAGACGAAGACTGCGTTTTGGCATAGTATTACATATAATAAAATAACAGTACTCATTACACAGAGTACTTTTTGCGAGATATTCTGTCACCTGTCTTTTATTAACCGATTTTTGTTTTCGCTGACTCCTTCAATGTGAACAGCGCATCGACATCAGCATTTTTCCATTCGAAATATGCGGCGGTAGGTATGCTACGGTTCACGGCGTCCGGCGGTTCTGGTAACTCGCGCTATTTTGTCTCGTTCTAAATATTCCGTGAAAATTAGAAAGTATACTCTTTTAATCGCTGCTTCCTACCGGCAGAATACGTTAGAACGTGCTTATTTTGGGCAGTTTAAACGCTTCCGCGGAGCGTAGTCAGCGGCCTGCAGTGGAACGAAGCCACCGTTGAAATTCCGGCAGTACGAACACTCGTTTCAAGGCTCGAGCACGTACGCACCGGTGAGTATGAACCCATTGCTTCTGTTTGTTAGCGTTGGTTATGCGTTTCAAACGGCAACGACGGACTATAATTGTAAACGTTCCAGGGTGTCATGCTCTACGAGCGAAGAAGCAAGATTTCGTTTGGGCGACGCGGCTTCCCCGAGGGCCTAGTTTTTAAGAGAACAGAAATGCATTCTGGAAATTTATTGCTTGGCAACGGACACTGTATCTACACAAAGGCGGCAACAGCGATAGATGGGGTTACATGGAATACACTGCGCCTGTCCGTACGTACGAGTTTGCAAGAGCCGCATGTCAAAAGCAAAGTTAGAGGTGTTTTACTTGGACGGTGTCTTTTGGACATTATTTAGCAACAGTCTTTTTTCTTGAATACATTTAGTGTGCAGTGCTCACAGAATGAAATGCAGCACGTGAACACTGATCGGTGCCAAATGCGCGGCTACTCGATATAACCATGGCATGTCACTTGGAATGGCGGTTCGATGGGTCACAAACTGATGAAGGTAGAAACAAAAGTATGTGCGTGAGGTAACCCAAAATTTTGGCGCTTCGATCCATGAGTGCTGTGCATAATTCGAGTGTACTTTTGGTTTATTGTAAGAAACCAGCATGTTATACAGGGATGTGCTTGCGTTTTTATTTTTTGACAGTCTCCTGGACCTCTCTGCCAAACCCAGTCATCCATATCCCACATGGTCGCATTGCATCACAATGGGCGAGGCACTTGCTACCTGACATGGCTGAAGAAGCTCCTTCCAGCACTGCAACAACCTTTATAAGGTATGTTTCCCTGTATGTGCAACAAATCCCAGTTTAATGAATTTCTGTGTATAATTTTGCAAAATCATGCTTCACACATCATTCTTCTCAGTCACTGATTAATTCATGACTTGTTTCTTTTCAGGAATGCCATGCAACGACAGGATAACTGCCCTCGAAAGTAGACTCTGCAAACACGGTGAAATATTTGGATGTCTACAGCAGTTCATCTTGGACCCCATGCCTCTGATGCTGTCTGTACTTATCGACGGCTCATCAGCCATCTTCTGGAGGTGTACTGATGGTCGTTCACAAGTATTAGCTGTCTAATCTTCTATATATTATACAGTGCACTAATGTTTTAACGTGAACTCTGTATATGAGTTTTATCATGTCATGCTAATAATTGAGACAACACATGTTCCAGCCGTGGTGGCTGCATTTTGGTGAGATGAAATGCAGGAAGACGCATGTACTTGGACTGTGCATAAGGAGGCCCGTGTGATAAAATTTAATCTGGAGTCTCCCACTATGACGTGTTTCATAATCGTACCCTGGTTGTAATCATAAAACCCCAGAAATTTGCAGGTTCAATGCCGGCTGTGGCGGTCACATTTTTGACAGGTGAAAATACTAGAGGCCCACGCACTATGCATTCTCACAGCATGTTAAAAAACCCCAAGTGGTCAATATTTCTTGAACCCTCCACTGCAGCATGCCTCAATCATATCATGGTTGTGACACGTGAAAACCGCAAGCAAACACCAGAAATTGTTAGTTATAACAGAAATGAAGATGAGGGCAGTGGGTGGATACCAGCACTTCCAACATTTTTTACTACCTTGTGAGACAGTCTACGAAGTGTGATTTCTTCTTGTCATAATTAGCTGCATTCAAATCATAAAGCTCAGAAACAAAATAGGCCGAAGCTTTAGAAGGCGGCATGTGTTCAGCAGGATCTTGTAAAATTATTTACAGCCAAAAAACAAATGGTAAATGCGATGAGCACTACTTGCAGTGAAAGAAGCATGTTAACGACCTCATAGGCCGACTTGTGTTCGTAGGATACCCCGTCTTTTTTTATAGAAAAGCAGAATAATTTGTTTAAGCTATCTACTTATGCTATTAGCAACTAAATTAACATGCCCTCTTTGTAGTGCCTACCTTTGTCAGTTCAAATGACTTATAGAGTCAATGGAACAAAGTCGAGGAAATTGAGAAGCTAGTGGAAGCACATATGAATTTGATGTACGCACAATGACATTAAGAAACTGAAAGCTGCAGCTCCTAAAACTTACAGGGAAAACAGGTATTTGTATTGTTTGAAGCATAAATTTCATGAAAAATGAATCACGCAGTAACAAAAAACGCATGGAAAATACATGACCTTTACTGCTCCATCACTGGCACAAATTCACACGATGCCCGTACTGAAGTGCACAATTTTGTCGACAAAGATTCAGCATCCGCGATGGCTTAGGTGCATTAACTTGGCAATACGACTTTGCTCTTTCCTCGCCATGTCGCCGATTACGCACCCCGCACTTATATGAAGATCGGGACTACCTCGAAAACGCCTGCATAGCTGCTAGGAAACAGTAACGACAGGATAAAACGCTTGTCTGAGTGCTATGTGCCATAATAAAACGGCGCTGAACAATGAAATTCTGTGTATGGAGAAAGTGAATGTCTCTGCCCTCGGTCTCTCCGTACATATGTGCCAGTGTTCAGCGCGGTTATAGAAGAGTTGAAGCGCACTCAGCATGCATGATAGGCTTCATTTGGAGTTGACTGCAAATTGTTAGCTCATGTATGCACTGTCATTGCTTGTACCAGCGTTGGAACTCTTAATAAACGATGCAAACCTTACTTGATTGACGCTGTTTTTGCCAGTCGAGGCCTGTTCGGGCACCTGGCGATAAGCTATACATGAGTTGTGTACGAAATGCAGAACATGAAAGTGCTACTAACTCCCCATGTTTTGTTTCTCCTCTTTGCTGGATCCGCAGCTCCCATACGCTTTCGAAACGCGAAGCAAGAAAAGTTGCTCCGCGGTTCGAAAGCGCATGGAAGCCGCGGCGGCCGCGGATCCAGCGAAGAGAAAAAACAAAAACACGGAGAGCTAGTAGTGCAACCCGCTCAAAACGTGCAAAAAAGCGAATTTTATAATGATGATGATAGTACAGGTTGCGCCATCTTTGCTCGCGTTATTGCAGTTCACTACGCCACCGCTACTCTTATTTTCGTTCCACTGCCAAAGGTACAGTTTCCGTTCTCTAAAGTTGGTATAAGTGTTCTGTGCTGCCGCCTGCAGCAGCGTACGCGGCATGGGCCCCGGTGGAGGAAGGACGGGGAAAGGCCGACTAAAGGCGTGCTTGACCCGTGTCTACATAATTGATAATGCGTCACTTACGCTTGCTACTGCGGTCAATGGACTTGCCAGCGCTCTCGCGTGGAAAGCTGTGCAGAGCGTCGGACCGTGATCCATTTGTGCCACTTTAAGCTGTGTGAAATCAGCTGTTGTGCCCGTCAACTGCGGTGTGTATTTTCTAGCAAATTATGGTCCGGCTGTTTTGCACTTACAGATGTTTCAAGGAACCTCATATGTCGCGTTTCCATTTTGTCAGTATCCGATGGGCGTCCTTCGTTTTGAGACAAATAAACAGCATCAGCCGGCTCGACATGTCGAGGTCGTCGCCGTTTATTCAGATTTACGAGCTGTTTCTTAGCACGGTGTGGTGCCACGTCGTTACGCTATCGAAGCGCTCCTCGGGCGTCCAGTTTCGTCACACAATACAGCCAGTGGACGGTATTCGTGCATTATGTGGATTAGTCCATGGGCGTCGGCAGAATTTTGTCTTGGAGGTGGCAAAACTTTTGAATCAGATGGGTTAAAGGGTGAATTAATAACAACGAGACTACACAGTGTCTGAAACACAAAAAAGTAAGGAAGCGCGAGTGAAGAGTGGGGACATCGGTGATAGAGGAAGAGTGGCCTGTGTGACTTGGTGGGTGTAAGTTCCCCTCTTGCACCCCCCTGCATTAGTCAGCACTCTCCGAATGTGATTATATTAACCATGCAACACCTCCAACGTTGTAGTAGGGACCTTTCTTTCACCGCGGATATGACACAACATTGGAACAGCCATTTCCATGATATATGCGAGCCGTTGGCTTGAAAACTGGATACACAGCACCAAAGGGAAAGGTTGGAATTCATGTGGGCTTGTGGATTGATTGTGTTGCCACCGTACTTCGATGCACATTATTTACAACACTGATTGTTTTGTTATTTACTGAATACTCATTGCACGTACAGGTGCCAGCACGTTTCATACAAATACAGGAAGAAACAAGATAATTGGGGTATAGTGTAGAAGGTAAAGCAGTAAAGAAAATCACAGGCATCATAGAAAAAGCTAACCATGCTGCTGGTCCATGGCACCAGTATAAGTGGCCATATATATTTGAATGCTAGAGGACATATGTATAATAATGTTATAGAATAATGTTACACAACGAACACCCCCAATACATTCACGTAAATAGGACAGTACAGGGTCAGGTATTCTTGTGTTGTAGCTTCATTTTTGCTTACAGAGACACTGTATCCAATCTTAGCCCTACGGGCCATAATCATATGCGTGCTGTACTAACAGATAGTTGGAGGCTTTTGTGATGGTTACAAAAATGGTTGCAAAAATGGGCAAAAATATGCAACAATCTCTAAAGGGCAATTATAAGTCACAAAATTAAAGTTGAAAGAAAAAATGATAGAGTGAAAGAACAAACAAAAGTAGCTGTAAAGACAGATAACATTGTCTAAGCATAGCACAAAGCCAATGCAGCCTATCTTTCGGTTAGTCTCTGTCATTAGTTTACCTGCTGCAGCTGAGTGATCAAAAGTAGGCCTTCAATTCTTGGACCTACGCAGTGACACGAGCCTCATTTTCTGGACAGAGCGGCTTTTTCCATCCTCCTTGCCTTGGGTGTCTTGAATGTAAGATATCAGATGCATTGTTAACATGTGTGATAAACTCTTTGGTTGGCAAGGAATTGTAAAATTTTGATATTTTTCTAGCCCTACATTCCCCAATAGTATCTGCTACTCATTGACTAAACGTTTGAGCTGCTAACGAGACTTTCATGGGTTGGTTTTTCCAATTAATGTGTGTCTGTCTACGTTTGTCTGCCAGATGTAAGCTTTCTGTGTTCTGGGCTTCATGGAGCTCACCAATGTGTTTCCGCAATATAAACTGTTGATTCGCATTGACAATAGCCTTATTAGCTCACAGGGTGTTCCGCAGCAGCTACAACATATGACAAGGATCTAACAGGACAAGCACATACCTTTTAATAACTGGGTGGGGAAAAGAAGCGGCCAGCTTAGTCAGGTCCATCTTACAGCCAAGGTTCCGCAGCATTGATAAGTTCGCTGCGGCACCATGACAGGTCAAACTAAGAATATGCGCGCCTTTTTCGTGAGCAAAGCTAGCAGCCTGCAGCACCAGATTGCTTCTCTGTTCACCATCAAGGCCATCAACCAGAAAGTAGCCAATTGGTAGCTTCCATCTGCCATTAATTGTAACAAGCATTAACACAAATATATCTTTGGCATTTGGAAAGCAGTCGTCATTGATATGAATGCCCATGTCAACATACCCATGAAATCTTTTTTCATCCCATTCCACATGCCTTCATATAACCATCTCACCCACAACTACATTGCATAGTGTGGAGTAAGCATTTTGTGAATCTTGGTTTACCTTCACGGACAATGCAGTCAGTGCCTTTCTCAACTATACAAAATACTCAACTATAAAATACAATACATATTGAACCAATAAATGGACAAATACGCCGAACAATTTGTTACCGTAGTTAACCTTACAGGCCAGCAAATTATTTACATACTTGATGATTGGCCATGGCTGAATTATAGTTTTGAAAACGATTGGCTATTTTCCTTATGCCTACTTTACTGAAAAAGATACGAGAGGTCTTTAACTCCTCATAACAATGCACAGCTGCACTGTTTATTTTTCCCTATCTTGTACTTATCCTAGATTGCCCAAAACAAGGTGATGATGCAGCAGATGTGGCTTTAATTCATTATCACTCACTTTTGTGGCTTTTTAAAACACCATTTGCACACGTATCTTGCAACGTGTCATGCAACATGTCAGTGTAGAAAAGTGGCAGCTGTTGATACACTCATTTTTTTTTTTTACTCTCAGGTATTTTACAGCAGTCAATCTTACAATAAGAAATACCTGTGAAAATGGCTCGCACGCATATGTAAAATAATAAATACTTCAAATGTGAGGTCCATAATATACAGTAAACCCTCGTCAACTCGAACTCGCATATCTCTAAATCTCGGTTAAGTCAAAACTTTTTTTCTCCGTGCATTAACCTCCCATAGGCGCTATGTATTTGGCCCCTCTTATCTCGAAACGTTTTTCGGAGGGGACCGCGGATATGTCGAAATCTTGACCGGGAGGGCAGATGGAAAAGTCCACTCCCAACAGGAAACGAGGGCTCCGTGCGAGAGCTAAGCTCTTACTATACGTGCCGAACGCGGTCGTGAAGGGCGAATGTGAAATTCCCGCGGACGCAGCCGTTTCCTATCGGCCTTGTCAAGTAACTGTGGGAGCAACTGGAGAACGGCTTTCTCGCACCGAACGCGAATGCGAAACAGGCGAGCGTCACGCAATTTTTTATCCTCCGTAATTATTCTTTTTTTATTCCCTGCGAATTCTTGTGCCCTTTACTATAGGGTAGCTCTCTCGAGCAGTGGAGCTTTTCCTGGCAGCATTGGCTCTTCTTTTACAGTGACCTGGGCAAACATTTTCGGCGTTTTGCTTAACTCGAAATACCGCTTATCTCGAAATTTTTCCGGGATTTGACGGCTTCGAGTTAACGAGGGATTACTGCATGTTGCAGCGAAACGCTTAATAAGCATTGAGCCTTGTGATCATTAATAGGCAAACATACCGGTTCATGCTCGACTTGGGAAGGCTCATCATCAATGTCTTCTCCAGTAAAGGATAAGCTAGCGGATGTAGCAGCACCTTTAGCGGTGCGTTTATTCAAGATGTTAATATTGCACGCGCGCTGGCGCCAGTGCTTTTCAAGCAACCCCAAACGCAAAGAATTGCCGTCGCAGATGTGGCTGCCGTCGCAGATGTGGCTTGCTTTCCTTCACACACTTGCAGGACGAAAGGCCTCCCCATTTCGATGCTGGAGAGCACACCAAAGCGCGACGACTCGTCCTCAGTGCGGTAGTGGTTGTTGGGAACAAAGCCGCTCATCATGCAGACAGCTTCGTTCGCCGAAACCTGGCGTCCGCAGCGGCGAGCCGCGTCAACGTAATGTTCAGTAGTACTGTAGTAGTTAGATGCATCTCCTGGCTGACATTACACAGACTCGGCAGCGTCACACGTTCGAACCTTCGACAACCTCGGCCAGCGCGTTGCCTAGGCTTGCGCGTTTGTCACGCCGCATATACTCCGTGTTGAAACCCACGCCCGCCTCCGCAGCAGACGCAACAAAAGTGAAACTGTCCAGTCGACTAAATCGACCGCTTGACTATCACGTGATCAGGACCTATTTCCCATGATTCTTTCCATTAAATTTTTTTATGATTAGGCTTCAAGATTGTCACGTGACGCCCACTCCTAGTTTTTCCTTCCTCCATGGTTTCTTCACTGTGTTGGCGAAAGCGCGCGCCCAGCTTCGTGGCGTCGCTGTAGCAACACTCGGCCCGCGAACACCCCAGGTAGCGCATCGTTCCTCGCCGCCATGCGTGCCGAATTCAATCTCGAATTGAAGACGCCCACTGAGGCCATCACGACGTCAAGATGTACGTGCATCGATCTCGCATTCACCAACGACCAATACATTGTGCGAGATGTGATGTATATCTCCACCTACTCGGATCACAAGGCCATGGCAGTGTCTATGTACCCTGCCCAAGTACGCCACCACCGGAACGATACGAGGGTGACGACACCGGTGACTGTCTAATGACACCACCCACAACGCCGCGGCGGTCGTACAACTTCGATATGCCTGAGACCTGCCCAGGCATATCTGCATATACTGCCCGGACGACGAAACAGAAGGGGACATGTGAAGTGTCGACACCACTTTGATGGCATCAAATCATGTAAATAAACAAAATCCCGCCTCCCACATTGCCTCACACTTTATAACACAACTCGGCAACACCAGTTTGCAGCACCCCCCCCCCCTCCCCGCAACGACAATCTAGCCAAAAGAAACGCTTTCGCGTTCTCATCTCATAAGAATATGTTTAGGGATTGTCGAACTTTCCTTTACCCTGGCGTTAATGCGTATGGCTCATATTTTCTCACATGTTCAATGGCAGTGAACGTAGACTGACGTCACAGTTAGCCTTAAAAAGCGTTTTTATAGAATGGCTCACGTTGCACCGATGCCCGTTTTAGAAATGTCAAAGTGAAACGTGGCTGCGGTTATACTCAGAGGTGTGCGTATGGTCTTTAGAAAGAACTTCTGTTGTTCAGTTGGTTCACACACACACACATTATTATTATTATTATTATTATTATTATTATTATTATTATTATTATTATTATTATTATTATTAGATACGGTAACATAAAACACACAAGGACACAAAAGGAAGAAGGAAGGAGCAAGCTGGCCACTGCCACCGAGTGGGGCACAACGCCTGCTTACTCTGTCAGGAGGAGGGAATAGATAGAAGAGTGCCTTAAATTACATTTATCAAAAAAAAAAAGAAAGTGAAAGATCGGAGGATACAGAAACCCAGCTACCACACAAGACCAAAAAGACGTCTTATTGGGGGATTGACGTCTTAGTTCGCGTGGTAGACGTCTCAAAGACGTCGCGAGCGGGAGCGACATCAAAGAGACGATGAAGGCATCTCCGAAACGTCTTCGAGAGTCCGAAAATAAACGTGGAACAATACTACCAGCTTGCCTCCCCCCTCCTTCGCCTCCCTCCCTCCCCACCGGAGATGCGAACGCGGGGCATGGCTCAAATGGATGTCGTCGGATGCCTTGGTCCCGGGAGAGAGGCGACAGAATGTGTGGCTCATTCTCTCGCTGGTCGCCGGGGAGAAGAGTTGAGAGGCGCAGGCTAGCGCAGACGCGAGGCAAAGCCAGCGAAGCCCGGATGTGTGGTTGGCGGTGGAGTCAGTGCAGTTACGTTGTTGGCGGCTGGCTCTTCATTTGTTTGTTTCTTAATTGAGATGTTCGGCTACCGTTCTGCTACTGCTGCGTGTGTTTGTGTGGTGGAATTTTGTTCTTTCTACTTTCCTCCTTGCGTTAACCCTGGTTCAATCCTACCACTTCTGTGACTGGATCCTGTAACATCAATGTCTACGTCTCGCCGAAAATAAATTTAAATACCACATTTGAACGGTATAGCAGGATGCCTGTGAGATCACTCATGTGTTACGCGGATATGGCAAATCGGTCTGTAACAGATAAAATGAACATTAATGCTATGTAAGCGCTAAGGTAGTTGACGCATACAGTGAGTATTAATGCTATGTAAGCCCAAGGATAGTCGACGCATCAACGTACACACCAAGCAACGCAACTGTGTTTTATTATTCAGATCACCGTGTGTAAATGCATTCTGAAACTTTGTTAGGTCTATGTGCGTGTTTAGCCTCATTAGTGAGGAAGGATTGCACTGGCTTTCTTCCCACCATCCTGTCATTTGGCCGTTACGGTTAGTGAGCACAGCGCCTGTACAACTGTGTGGGATAGCTGTAATTTACTCGTGTCTTACACAGACGAGTACATGCATGTGATAACGCGTGTTGTAGGGCAACCGTTGCCGCGCGATCATTCACTGTGGCATCGCAGACATGAGATTTCAGTTCAGGGCTGTGGAATTTACATGCGTGCTGGAGCCATCGCGCACTATTTGTTGTGGCATGTCAGCAGAACGGCCGCAGGCAATTATGACGTCTTGTGGTGGTGGAGTGACTTCACGCAGCTCAGCATTCAGGTGAGCATGAGTGTCGTGTGCGCGTTCCCGGTCATATTTAAACTTTGTCAGAGGAATGTGACTCTTTTGCGAATGATCATTATTATTATTTCTCACTGACCACGCTGTTTCGGTTTTCTGAATTTCGGAGTTCGTCATTCTTGCAGTCCGCGAATAGCAAAAGAATTACACAACCTGTTATCTGGTTCCATAGTATTGTCACAGGCACGCTGCTGCGCACAGCGGACTTATGGTATGCCATAAGCTGTCCAGTGTTTCACGTAATACGGACTGGGGAGTGAAGACTTGAACCAGGTTGTTGGGTGGATAGTGCAGGACAGAGATGATGAGGTGACAAAACGAACCAAATTGATGCGGGTGCAATGGGCCATCTGTGTGTTACGAGGACCTATACGAGCACGTTTGGATCGCATAGGCAGAATTTTTTTTCGAGGGGGGCTCGCTATATATATATATTCCTGATGAAGGCCGGTCTCCGGCTGAAACGTTGAATAAACGCTTCCCCCATTGGTGTTGCCGATTCCGAGGGTATACTACTCATCTCTGTCTTCACGCCTTCAGCCTATTCACCACCATGACTGATATATATATATATATATATATATATATATAGCAGTAAAAAGAAAACACACGTCGAAAAACAGAATGTATTCTTTACGTTTCGGCCGCGGGACCGGCCTTCGTCAGAGTCCCGCGGCCGAAACGTAAAGAATACATTCTGTTTTTCGACGTGTGTCTTCTTTTTACTGCTATTATTTACCGGCGTCCAAGACTTTGTTCACTGCAATTATATATATATATATATATATATATATATATATGGGTCATTCCACGCCAACTGTCCCAGCTGTGGCGCTCGACAAAAACAAACTTCTTTCGAAAAATTCCAAAAAATTACACGGAAGTCAGCCTTACCTCCACAGCACTTTCCGGAAATATTTTGAGCAGAAAAAATTTTTTGAGCTCGTGAGGGTCATTTGAATTTCGCGAAACGGCGGAGAACAAGGCAGCAGAAAAAAAATTCCTGAAAATTAACCAATGTGCCAATCGTTTTACAATATGCATTGTTGCATTCTAATAACATGTATCTTCACTTATAAAAACCTTTCACAAATTATTTTCATGTTCCTCACTGCTTAGGGCCGAGGTGAAAATGGTGAAATTGCAGCGTTTTTGGGAATTTTTTTCTGAAAGGTGGTTTTGCAAGAAACCTGCAAATATGTTTGTACAACTGGCCATAAGAGGTACAACAGTATAAAAAATAATTTTTTCCCATTTATTCTGCAAGGACTCTGAAATAAATGTCTAAACTTGACAAAAACACCATTTTCTCCTATGTTTAGGCGTTAATTGCACCCTAAGGTGGTCCATGAAAAAATAATCAGAACAGGGAATGTTGTTGAGCAGTGTAAGCGCTTTCGAAAGAGCAAGTTTCATCGAGGTAATTTTTGTATACCTCGAGAAAAAAATTTTTGAAGTTGAGTCCCACCACTCTCCTTCTATTGCTCCGGGATTCGCCTTCTCCTTATGGCTTGCTGGTGGGAAACACAAACCACCTTGCCTTGCCGCTTAAAATAAAAGGTAGTGCGTGAGCAGCTTGTGGTTCTTCTGTCTTCTCGTTCCTACCTCAACTTACGTTTCCTATATAAAAAGCGATAACAACAAAGGGACACATTTAACTGTACCCTTGGCTCGGAAACCACCGTGTCTCCATAACAAACAACGGTACCCTTTGCGTGCTGCTCTGACAATGAGAAATAATGAACACTAAAGCGTATGTACTTGCCAAGCATAAGAACTTTCAAAGCAGCAACTTTTATCAACGTAATTTGTGTTTACATTAAGAAAAACATTTCCAAACTGATTGTTTGTTTCTTCTTTTCGCTCCGCAATTTGATATCTCCTAACAAGTATGTTGTCGGGCAATACAAATAAATTTACCTGGCCGCGTAAAATAAGAGATGGCTTTGGAATCTTTTCGTTCCTATGTCAACATTCTATTCTTATATAAAAAGCAATATCAAAGGACGACATTCAATCACATGCTTGGCTTAGAAACCGCGATGCCCTTTAATAACAGCGGTACATTTAGCGTGCTGCTTTGACAAGCAGTTCGCTGAACAGGAAAAGAAGAAGAAAAGCGGGACGTCAGCGTAGCCTCTAATAGTGAATCCTAACCACGAAAACACAAGTTCTTGCCTCCATAGACAGCGCAGCACTTGATGACCCGCCGCGTATTCATGCTGCCTGTACGTCGTCGGCGACCCTCACAAACACTGAGTTAAGCCGATAGGGAGTACCTCACGTGCTACAGTAAATATTCATATGCAACCTCCTACGCGTGTAGTTTCACAATGGGCGTCAAATCAATTTCAGCGTTTCACGCGCGCCACTATGAGCACGAATCTAAAGTCACAATCAGCTGTTGTGCAAGCAAGCAAGGGCAGACGAAGAGCCGGCGTAGTAGTAAACAGCTGTAGTAAACGACGGTTGGCGATGGTCCTGCAATCAAATTGTTCTCTTTTGGGGGCGCAGCTCCTTAAGGTTTGGGTCTGTCCGTCCGTTGTGCCTAGTAGCGAGTTACCTTCAAGGAAATGAATGATGCTACGCGTGGGAATCGCGCCCGCGGCGCGTGTCTCCCGGCGCGCGAGCTCTCTCACTCTTCCATCTGCTGTCTTGTGAGAGAGAGAGAGAGAGACAGAGAGCGAAAGGCGCGCGTTGACTATGGAAACGCTCTTTCTTCGATGAACGCGCTACCAGCTCGCAAAGGAGGAGAACGCGCCCTCACCCGCGAGAGACAAGCTTGACGCAGGCAGCGTCTTCTAGCGAGTTTCTTGATTGAAAAATACCGACAAGCTCGCGCTGGAGAACCGTTCACCGGCCACCCATATATACATATATATATAGGCACTGGATCTTGACTTGCAATAAAGTGGTTGTGGGGGATTTCACTTGTGCGTAGTTGAACCATAAGGATTCCTAGCGTGCGCGTTAACTAAATTAATCCGGAACTCGGCACGATCTACGATGAACATCCGGAGCTTCGCCAACTCATCATCATTCACTCCGTGGATATGCTGTGATTTTTTTTTCTCACACAGGTATCAGTGGTGTGCTATGATTGAGAAGGCGAAACAAGCTCGCTATATGGAAACGATGCATGTTAAAACACTAAGATATTGTATTCGAGCATGATGAGTCGGCTTGCAACCGCCAAAATCCTGATGTGAAGAAAAGCTTAGTGGTTTCCATTTGCGAGGGTCGCCGACCGCGTACAGATAGCATGAATACGCGGACGGTCATCACGTGCTGCGCTGTCTATGGAGGCAAGAACTTGTGTTTTCGTGGTTAGGATTCACTATTAGAGGCTACGCTGACGTCCCGCTTTTCTTCTTCGTTTCCTGTTCAGCGAACTGCTTGTCAAAGCAGCACGCTAAATGTACCGCTGTTATTAAAGGGGCATCGCGGTTTCTAAGCCAAGCATGTGATTGAATGTCGTCCTTTGATATTGCTTTTTATATAAGAATAGAATGTTGACGTAGGAACGAAAAGATTCCAAAGCCATCTCTTATTTTACGCGGCCAGGTAAATTTATTTGTATTGCCCGACAACATACTTGTTAGGAGATATCAAATTGCGGAGCGAAAAGAAGAAACAAACAATCAGTTTGGAAATGTTTTTCTTAATGTAAACACAAATTACGTTGATAAAAGTTGCTGCTTTGAAAGTTCATATGCTTGGCAAGTACATACGCTTTAGTGTTCATTATTTCTCATTGTCAGAGCAGCACGCAAAGGGTACCGTTGTTTGTTATGGAGACACGGTGGTTTCCGAGCCAAGGGTACAGTTAAATGTGTCCCTTTGTTGTTATCGCTTTTTATATAGGAAACGTAAGTTGAGGTAGGAACGAGAAGACAGAAGAACCACAAGCTGCTCACGCACTACCTTTTATTTTAAGCGGCAAGGCAAGGTGGTTTGTGTTTCCCACCAGCAAGCCATAAGGAGAAGGCGAATCCCGGAGCAATAGAAGGAGAGTGGTGGGACTCAACTTCAAAAATTTTTTTCTCGAGGTATACAAAAATTACCTCGATGAAACTTGCTCTTTCGAAAGCGCTTACACTGCTCAACAACATTCCCTGTTCTGATTATTTTTTCATGGACCACCTTAGGGTGCAATTAACGCCTAAACATAGGAGAAAATGGTGTTTTTGTCAAGTTTAGACATTTATTTCAGAGTCCTTGCAGAATAAATGGGAAAAAATTATTTTTTATACTGTTGTACCTCTTATGGCCAGTTGTACAAACATATTTGCAGGTTTCTTGCAAAACCACCTTTCAGAAAAAAATTCCCAAAAACGCTGCAATTTCACCATTTTCACCTCGGCCCTAAGCAGTGAGGAACATGAAAATAATTTGTGAAAGGTTTTTATAAGTGAAGATACATGTTATTAGAATGCAACAATGCATATTGTAAAACGATTGGCACATTGGTTAATTTTCAGGAATTTTTTTTCTGCTGCCTTGTTCTCCGCCGTTTCGCGAAATTCAAATGACCCTCACGAGCTCAAAAAATTTTTTCTGCTCAAAATATTTCCGGAAAGTGCTGTGGAGGTAAGGCTGACTTCCGTGTAATTTTTTGGAATTTTTCGAAAGAAGTTTATTTTTGTAGAGCGCCACAGCTGGGACAGTTGGCGTGGAATGACCCATATATAGTCGCGGTTCTGCAAACGCACGGCGTTTATTGACAGCGGTACGCGATTAAATAGCACTCTAAAGAGAGGACCGCAGATGCAGGACTCCGAAAGGCGTCTTCGTCTTCGTCTCTGAGAAAACGTTCGAAGTCTCGAGCATATGTCGTACATCGTCTTCGTCGCTGCCAGCGTATAGCTGGGCACGGGCAAGTGCGTGGCATTAGCCCCCTTCCAGTTCGAGAACCGCCGCGATGCTCGTCAAATAGCGGTCGGTGTGCAGCAGCGAGTGAGTTAGATGTCACTCGGCAAGATAAGGTTTCATGCGCACGACGTGCACTGTTTCAGGCGAAGGCTGACGGCGTCTTGAGCAAGATGGGCTGTCAGCAACAACTTCATAGGTGAGGTCATTGAGGCGGCGCAGAACCTTGTATAGCCCGAAGTATCGGCGTAGAAGCTTCTCGGAAAGGCCTCGGCGCCGCACAGGAGTCCAAATCCAGACCCTTTCGCCGGGATGGTAGTCCACAAAACGATGCCGGAGATTGTGCTGTCGAGTGTCACATTCTTGTTGAGAAGCTATCCTGACACGCGCGAGCTGTCGTGCTCTTCGGCACGCTCAGTGAAGGCAGCGACGTCATCCTCTGTATCGGTGCAATCATGGGGCAGCATAGCGTCCAGCATTGTTGTAACTTCTCGTCCGTGAAGGAGGCCAAATATTGTCATCCTCGTCGTTTCCTGGTGTGCCGTACTATACGCGAATGTCACATATGGCAAAATTTTGTCCCAATTATTATGCTCGATATCGACGTACATGCATAGCATGTCTGCGATGGTCTTGTTGAGGCGTTCCGTAAGCCCGTTGGTTTATGGGTGGTACGCTGTCGTCTTTCTCTGCGCAATGCCGCTGAGCTCAAGCACAGTACGTAAGAGTTCAGCTGTGAACGCCGTCCCTCTGTCAGTTATTACGGCCACTGGAGCTCCATGCCTGAGGACTATGTTCTCAAAAAAAAAAAAAAAAAAGACTGTGACGCTTCTGCAGCAGTGCCACGCGGGATTGGCTTAGTTTCTGCGTATCGGGTGAGGTAGTCTGTTGCGACTATCACCCATCTATTGCCGCTGTCAGAAAGTGGAAATGGGCCTAGAAGGTCCATTCCAACTTGAGCAAATGGTGTGTCTGGCACGGTGATCGGATGCAGCAGCCCGGCTGGTTTAGTCGGTGGTACTTTGCGTCGCTGGCATTCAATGCAAGTCCTCACGTAGTGTTTGACATCCGCTTCGAGGTTTGGCCAGTAGTATTTTTGTTGTATTCGTGCCAACGGTCTAGTGTAGCCGAGTTGCCCTGAGATGGGTTCGTCGTGGCAGGCGCGCAATATTTCTTTTCGAAGGCTTTCGGGGATAACCAGAAGGTAGCTATTTCCTGTGGAAGAGAAGTTCTTTCGAAAAAGGATGCCGTTACGTAGGCAAAACGACGAAAGGCCCTTTGAAAACACCTTCGGCACATTAGAAGTAATCCCTTCCAAGAATTTAATCAGCGAGCTGAGTGCTTCGTCGTCTTGCTGTTGCTGGGCGATGGTGGCCGCGTCAACAACGCCTAGAATTCGTGTGCATTCGTCATCGTCTGTGCTTGGTGGATCAATTGGTGCTCGTGAGACGCAATCCGCGTTTAGATGCTGCTTTCCGGATTTATAAATCACCGCCACGTCATACTCTTGCAGTCGTAAGCTCCATCCTGATGGGTCCTTCAGGTTGCTCAGACAACAAAGCGAGTGGTGGTCGCTTATTACTTTGAAAGTGCAGCCGTACAAGTACAGGCGAAACTTAGTAACTGCCCATAGCACAGCCAGGCATTCCTTCTCCGTGGCGGAGCAGTTAGACTCTGCACGTGACAACGTCCGGCTCGCATAGGCAATAACTCGCTCGGCACCGTCTTGCCACTGGATGAGAGCGGCGCCGAGACCTACGTTGCTAGCGTCGGTGTGTAGTGCTGTTGGTGCGACCTCGTCGAAGTGAGCGAGTACAGGAGGAGTTTGCCGACGCTGCCGTAGCTCATTAAATGCCGCTTCTTGCTCCTCTGCCCATGTGAAGGCGACGTCTTCCCCTGTGAGGCCGGTGAGCGGAGAGGCAATGCGTGCAAAGGCGCAGAGTCCGAGGAAACGTCTCACTGCCTTTTTATCTGTAGGCCTGAGGAACTTTGATACGGCAGCAGTTTTGTCGGGATCTGGTCTGACGCCTTGATGACTAACGACATGGCCAAGAAACTGAAGTTTTTCGAAGCCAAAGTGGCATTTTTCGGCTTTTAATGTGAGCCCAGCGGACTTAATGGCCTGGAGAACCGAGAGTAACCGTTTGAGGTACTCCTCAAATGTGGCGGAAAAAACGATCACGTCATCAAGGTATACCAAAGAAGTCTTCCACTTTCGACCGGAGAGAACGGTATCCATTAGTCTTTGAAATGTGGATAGGGCTGAGCATAAGCCGAAGGGAAGAAGCTTGAATTCGTAAAGCCCATCAGGCGTAACAAAAGCAGTCTTCTCTCTGTCTCGCTCATCGATCTCTATTTGCCAGTAGCCACTCTTTAAGTCTATAGAAGAGAAGTAACGCGCATGTCGTAACCGGTCCAGAGAGTCATCAATCCGTGGTAAAGGATACACGTCTTTTTTAGCAACATGATTGAGCTTGCGATAATCAATGCAGAATCGTAGGGTGCCATCTTTCTTCTTTACGAGCACCACAGGCAATGCCCAAGGGCTTTTTGACGGTTGAATTACTTTGTCCTCTAGCATCTTCTTGACCTGCTGTATCACCTCGCGCTCGTTCGGTGCTACACGGTACGGATTCTGGCAAATCAGTGTTGTCGTCTCCTCCGTGATGATGCGGTGTTTCGTTAGCGGAGTTTGACCTACCCGCGACGTTGACGATAAGCAATCCTTGAACTGGTCAAGCAAGGTAAGAAGGCGTTCCTTCTCTAACGGGGTTAAACTTGGACCAACGTCGACGACGGGTGCACATGCCGCTGCATCAACCTTTTCTTCCCTTTGAACAGTGAAGCAATCTTGAGCGGGGGCGATTTCTTCAAGGTATCCTACAGCGGTGCCTTTTTAAGTGACGGCGTTCGTTGGTGAAGTTAGTCAGCAGCACTTCCGCTCGTCCACCGTGTAAACTGACTATACCACGAGCTATGGCAATGCCATGACGGAGGAGAAGGGAAGTACTTGTTCGGCTACACCTTCTTCGTTGCAAACTCTGTTGCAGATGACCGACAGCAAGCAACATGATAGCGGTGGTATGCAGACGTCATCGTCGAGAACACGTAGAGGTCGACGTTTCCTTTCCACGCTGTAGGTCGGATCTTTGCCTGCCGAGAATGTGACAACACCGTCGCGTATGTTAACTATCGCACCGTACTCCCGCAAAAAGTCCATTCCTAAAATTAGCGTTTTGCAGCACTCTGGGAGAATCATGAAGGTGGCGACAAATGTTGTATTACCTATAGCCAGGCGCGCCGTGCATTTGCCTGAGGGTGTCATCAGCTGGCCTCCAGCGCTTCGAATTAAAGGGCTCATCCATTCCATTTTCACCTTTTTGAGTGTATCTGCCAACTGCTCGCTCATTATAGAAAAGTCCGCGCCAGTATCAACCAAGGCAATCACTTCGTGCCCGTCAATTTTCACAGTAAGGTCGGCAGTAACAGTTTCGTCGGCGTTACGATCTGGTGCGGCTATGATTTCTTGCGGCAATAATGGGGGATTTTCAGCAATTTGACTTTCGGCAACCTTCTCCCATGAGGTCTCTGCTTTTAGTTTCCCTGCCAAGGGCTGGGAGATCGACCTCTGACGTTCCCAAAACTCTGGCAGTTCGGCGAAGGAAACCGCGAAGGAGACGGCGAACGTGACCGAACCGAAGAGCTTACTTGGCGGCCAGCCGTGCTGTCGCCCAACGCTGAACAGCTCTCGTCAAACTGGTGGCGTGGAGCGGCGAGTGCGTTTCCCTGGTAGTCAGTTCCACGGTGGGGGCAGTAACGGTAGATGTGTCCCGGTTCGCCGCAGTTGTAGCACAGTGGTCGTCGATCAGGCAAGCGCAAGGGGAAGTGCGCGGCAATATATATAGCGAAGTAACTCCTTCTTCGAACAGTAAAAACAGAAGATTTATTTGGAGCAACGTTTCGACCGGAGCCCGGCCTTCAGCAGTCCCGGTTCCGGTCGCAACGTTCCACCAAATACATCTTTTTTTACTGTTCGAATGTTCGAAGGAGGATTTACTTCGCCTTGCATCACGCCGACGGCCACTCCTCGCCATCATGCCCGCATATATATATATATATATATATATATATATATATATATATATATATATATATATATATATATATATATATATATATATTGTTCGGCAAGAAGGTTTCTCTGAACCTGAATAAATGTTTTTCAAATAGGTTCACACGATTAGCAAATCCATACAATGCAACTTTACTGACGTTGCCGCCGGTGGACCGGCCTTCATAAGAGTAAAATGGTGTTGCAGAGCACCTTCTTTTTAAGGGTACAGGAAGGGGAGAGAGTGCAGCTACGAAGCCTTATGCCTGCACAGGGGATGGCTATGAAGTCTGCCTGGACAGAGCACGTGATCGGCTGCGGCGAGTCACGGTGCGACACTAGCCTCCCAATTAACACCAAGGCGGCACACACACTTCCAGCGTTGCATACAGGTATGAGAATCCGTCGGGGTTGGATATATATATATATATATATATATATATATATATATATATATATATATATATATATCCGGCGTCCGTAACCACTATCGCTGCAAATTCTACAAAAAATAACCAGGACCGAGGAGTATTCCAAATTGTCCTCTGCCTGGATTCAAACCCACACTCTCTGCGTGGCAGTCGAGCGTTCTACCACTGAGTTCAGAAACCATCGCTAAAGGACCTAAACAGGTGTAACGTCTGCCGAGGAATCGCATTAACAAACGTAATGTTACGTGGAAAAATAGTAATACGCCACTACACGACGCGGAAAATGGATTGCATAACGAGTTCGAGGTTAACGTCCCAAAACCAGTTCTGATTATGTGAGACGCCGTAGTGGATGGCTCCGGAAATTTAGACCACCTGGGGTTCTTTAACGTGCACTGACATCGCACAGCACACGGGCCTCAACATTTCGCCTCCATCGAAATGCAGCCGCCGCGGCCGGGATTCGATCCCGCGACCCTCGGATCAGCAGCCGAGTACCTTAGCCACTAGACCACCATGGCGGGGAAAAACGTTGTCTGGATTATTTTATTTGTTCATTTTGCATTAAAAAAATAAAGGCAATCTGAGTACCTGTCTTGAAGCAGACCGAGGTTTGCGAAGCGGCCTAGTCGGTGGCGCCAGTGACGTTACTTGTTGAAAGAAGAGCAGGCAATTTGTGGGTCGGTGCTGCTAGTGATGCCGCTTGTTGAAACAAAAGGTGATTGCCTGCAGTATTTAAAACAAAACTGCAGATCCACGGCTGCTTTCAGCACAATAATATTTGGCTCACACGTTCACAGAAGCCACAACGACTGTTTAGCACCGTTTGCTCCGTGTGTTCAAAAAGTGTTGCAGGGTTCCTTTCATAATGAGTACGCAGTGAGCACGTAAGCACGGTTCTAACAATAGCTTCACCCTTTAAGGGTGAAGCACGTGTCTTCATTTCTACATGCTGAGTATGGCAATGCATCAAAAATAAACGACGACTTGTTTGCTTAACATGCTGTGCTTTTTATTTATCTTGTTTGCTTACGTCAGTTACTTTGTCTATTCCTTTGGTTTATACAATTTCTGTGAAGCGCCCCTTACTCAATGGCCATGTGGCCATATAAGGTACTTTCAAATAAATAAATAAATAAATAAATAAATAAATAAATAAATAAATAAATAAGAATTGTGTGTAGTATAACGTTCACGAGTGACGTATTACTGCGGCAGTGGTAGCATCAGCAGGTGCATCAAGTTTCCTGGGGAGACGGCCGAACACCACTATATAGTATTACAAAGGACACCATATACAGGGTGTTTTTTTTTAGTTGCAACACATTTTTAAAATTAGAAAAACATAAATCGCGGGAATGTCTTGTGTACCATTCGAGTATACGGATTGGCGGCCTCTAGATACAGAACAATTTCCGCACTTGTATGCATAATTAGCGAAATTGCGCTAATTAACTTTTTAACTATCAGTAATTGGTGGCTACCGCAAATGAGTACTTTGGAGCCCGTCCTCGACACTACCTATCCCAACGATCAAATTTTCAATAGCGGAGTGCATATCGGAGCTACGCGAACAATTATTTCCCCGTGGAAGGCTCCTTGAAACCGAAATTGGACGGAAAAAGAGCGTCTGTGACGTCGATGTCACCGCCTCCCCGGATTTCGTCACTCGCCCGCGGCGCCCAACGTCGCAGACAACAAGGTGATAACGCTAGCTGCTTGCGCGACCGGAGCGGCCGGAGCGGCGGTGACCACGGGCGAGTGGCGAGTGACGAAAGGCGTGGGGGCGGCGACATCGACGTCACAGACGCTCTTTTTCCGTCCAATTTCGGTTTCAAGGAGCCTGCCACGGGGAATTAATTGTTCGCGTAGCTCCGACATGGAGCTACGCGATACAAGGAGCATTAATGCTGTGTAAGCTCTAAGATACTTGACGCATTAAACACAAAGCAACGCAACTGTGGTTTTATTATTCAGATCACCGTGTATGAGTGCATTCTGAAACTTTCTTAGGTTTGTGTACGTGTTTAGCCTGATTAGTGAGTAAGGAGGGCATTGGATTCGTTCCCCCCATCCTCTCATTTGGTCATTACGGGTAGCGTGTGCAGCGCCTGTACAACAATGTGGGATAGTAGTAATTTACTCGTGTCTTACACAGACGAATGCATGCATGTGACATCGCGTGTTGTAGGGCAACCGTTGCCGCGCGTTCTTTCACTGTGGCATTGCAGTCGTGAGATTTCAGTTCAGGGCTGTGAAATTTACGTACATGTGATGTGGATGTGAAAATCGCGCACTGTTTGTTGTGGCATGTC
Organism: Hyalomma asiaticum; assembly: GCA_013339685.2. Taxonomy (NCBI): domain Eukaryota; kingdom Metazoa; phylum Arthropoda; class Arachnida; order Ixodida; family Ixodidae; genus Hyalomma; species Hyalomma asiaticum. The sequence goes on from CM023481.1 coordinate 223,811,774, forward strand.
AGCATAACTGCCGCAGACAATCATGACGTCTTATGGTGGTGGAATGACTTCTCGCAGCTCAGCATTCATATGAGCATGAGTGTCGTTGTGCCCGTTCTCGGTCACATTTAAACTTTGTCAGAGACATGTGACTCGTTTGCGAATGTTCGTTATTATTATTTCTCATTGTCCATGCTGTTGCGGTTTTCTGCATTTTGGGGTTCGTCATTCTTGCAGACCGCAAATACCAAAACAATTACACGACCTGTTATCTGGTTCCACAGTATTGTTACAGGGACGCTGTTATTAGATTTATGGTATGCCATAAGCTGTCGAGTGTTTCACGTGGTACGGACTGGGGAGTGAAGACTTGAACGAGGTTGCTGGACTGATAGCGCAGGACAGAGATGATAAGGGGACAAACAACGAACTAAATTAGTACGTCGGGCTATGGGTGAGCGGCGCGTTACGACGACCTATACATGAACGTTTGGACGTATTTTGTTTATTTTTATTATATATTACGGGCGCCGCCAGCTTGTCCGGTGCCGGGATGTAGCGGTGCATGCCCTATACCTATATCTTCAAATCAAAATCACGGTGCCGTTCAACAGTTTTCTGCGGAACGTTTGACATTTTCCTCTTACCCCGCAAGATACTCGCTACCCCAAATGAGCCATATTTCGTTGCATTGTACTAACTTCACTACTACCTGGACATGGAAGGCAGTTTGTGCAGGCGAAATCGAAGCCACAGCGAAAATTTGTTGATGCTATGCACAGCTGTGGTGCGCTGTCACTGTGCCCGTCGATCGCTCAACCTTGAAGGTCCCATTTACTAAAGGAGCCCTGCAACATTTGGAACCTTGATAGCAAACGATGCGTAACAGTCGTGGAGGTTATTGTGAACGTGTGAGCCAAATATTATTGAGCTGCTTGCACCAGGCAAGTTTTATTTGGTTTCAAACACAGCTGTAATTCACCTTGCTCTTCGTTCCAACAAATGTCACTAGGCCGTCGACGACTTTGCTCGAGGCAGATATATCACTGGCTGAACTTACGGTCGCGGAAACCGGGTAGTCTGGAATTATATATTTCTTCAGTTTGCATTAAAAAAAATAAAGGCAATCTGAGTACCTGTCTTTAAGAAGACCGAGGTGAGCGAAGGGACCTAGTCGTTGGCGCCAGTGACGTTATTTGTTGAAAGAAGAGCAGGCAACTCGTGCGTCGGTGCTGCTATAGTGACGTCACTTGTTGGAACAATAGCAGGCGATTGCATGATGTATTTAAAGTGAAACTGCAAATCCACTGCTGTTTGCAGCACAATAACATTTAGCTCACACGTTCACAGAAGCCTCAACGACTGATTGGCACCGTTTGCTCAGTGTGTTCAAAAAGTGTAGCAGGGTCCCTTTCATACCGAGTGCGCAGTGAGCACGTAAGCACGCCTCGAAGAATATTCTCACCCTCTAAGTGCGAAGCATGTGTGTCACTCGATTTCTACATGCTGCGTATGGGAATGCGTCCAAAATAAACTACGAATCAGTAATGTGCAGTTTAACGTTCACGAGTGGCATACTATTCGGCGGTGGTAGCATCAGCAGATGCATCAAGTTTCCTGCGGAGACGGCGCGAACACCACTGTACATTGTAAATGAGAGAGACAGACACAGCGCCTTTGCCGCAGGCTGTTGCCACAGCTCAGCGGTAGAGCATCGGATGCCTTATCTGAAGGTCGTGGGTTCGGTTCCCACAGAAAGCATGTTTGTCTTTTCGTCCATTTAAATTCCTTTCTACTTACTCCACAAGTATAATACTGCAATTAAGAACCCCAATAACTTCTCCTATGCTTTCCTAGGCTTGATAGTTTGTTGGTTCGTTAAATTTATATATATATATATATATATATATATATATATGGTGCAGGCAGCACTTCAGAAGAACCAGGCACTCGAGGAACATTCATTTTGAGTGTTTTATCTACTGCAAGTTGCAGGATATTATGAGCACTTCCTTTAAAGAGGTCTATGACAGAGATGCATTTCAAATTTCGTTCCTCAAAGCACAGTTGTAGAACAGCTTTATAGAAAATAACGGCCCCATTTTTTTTCCTTTGCAGGAATACATGCGGTTTAATCGGCGGTTGTATGGATAACCTGATAGTGCACCAACTGCGTTCTACCACGGCTCCACCGCGGTTCTACATTGAAAGCATTTCCGCGACGGCGGTTTCAGCGTGTCATATGATGCCAATAGCATCGTATTCACCAGCTTAACTAAGCCTGGACACTACAACTAGTTTTTGATGAGTGTGAACGTGAACTAGTTGCGCGGAGGGGGGTGCCCCCCAAAATTATGATCCCGTTGACACCTTCAGAACCACAGAGTCAATGCCTTAGGGGTGCAAAAAATGTCTTGTGGTTATTTGAACCCCTAAGGCGTTAGCTTATATTCTGAGGGTGGTAACCAGATCAAAATTTTGGTGGGCGCGCCCCGTTCCCGAGCACGATTGCTGTTTTTTTTTTTTTTTTCAGATTACGGCTAACGTTTCAGGAACAGCTTTTTGATGACGTCTTCGGTAAATCATTAAACGGATTCAGAAATCCCGGTAAATGGGATTATAGGAGGCTCCCCCAAGCCGTCGAAAAGACCAGCTTTTTGATGACGTTTCGAAGACGTTCGGGAAACGTCTCGTTTATGTGCAACAAGACGGACATTTGACGAGATATACGACGTATCCTAGACTAAAGCTCCTTACGCGTGCCGTCTCTGCGACGTCGTTAACGTCTCGGATATCCGTTTCGAAGACGTCTTAAATCCTTTGTGTGCTAGCTGAGCCTTGTTAGGCAGCTTGCCAAGAAACTGTCTATTCTTCACTGTAGAAAGATATGTCATTACTACTTTTGGTAGAATTGCTTCATACTATACAAAGTACATGCTACATTGATTTTTGTATGCATGACGAGTAATTGTGACTTAAATGCCGTGACTTGTGAAGCCTTTGCAGACAACTGCGTGCCTACCTTACGGCACTATTATCGCTCTGTTGCACTCAATGCTGATGCTTTGACCCATCGGCAAAAATAGAAAGAAAAAGGAGATCCAGGCAAGTGAAACGCCAGGACTCTTTCCTAGGACGTAACTACGAAAGTATTCAGCTGGCACTACCCCCCCTCCGCAGCACCGAAAACCTTTCGTTGCAGCTGGTAACATAGCAGGTCGCAGCTACTACCATTAAGCAGGGACGGCTTCCGCGGATCGGGGGTGCCCCCCAAAATTATGATTTCCTTGACACCTTCAGAACCACAGGGTTAATGCCTGATGGGTGCAAAAAATTCCTTAGGGTCATTTGAACCCATAAGGCGCGCTCTAAGGTCAGATTTTCATTTATATATTCTGAGGGTGGCAACCAGATCAAAATTTTGGTTGGCGCGTCCCGTTCCCGAGCACGATTCCTGCTTCTTTCAGATTACGGCTAACGTATCAGGAACAACATTTAGGGGCGAAGCTCCTTAAGGCGTGGGTCGTGCGTCCCCGATGTATGTAGTAGTAGTAGTAGTAGTCGTAGTAGTAGGTAGCCACCGGCGCGTGCCTGCCGGAGGGCACGCACGCACCGAGGGCGAGCGCGTGGCACCTGGCGATCGCCCTCGCCGCGAGCGCCGGGAGCCACGCGCTCCCCGGGAAACTCGACACTGCCCCGGCAAACGCGAGAGACAACGTTGGCGCAGGCAGCGTCTCCTAGCGAGTTTCTTGATTGAGAAATACCGACTACTCGCGTTGGAGAAGCGTTCACCGGCAAAACCCATATATATATATATATATATCGGTGGGAGATTTCACTTGTGCATTGTGCATAGTTGAACCGTGAGGATTCGTAGCATGCGCGTTAACTAAATTAATCCGGAACTCGGCACGATCTACGATGCACATCCCGAGCTTCGCCCACTCATCATCATTCACTCCGTGGATATGCTGTAATTTTTTGATGACGTCTTTGGTAAGTCTTTAAACGGATTCAGAAATCCTGGAAAATGGGATTATTGGCGTCTCCTCTAAGCCGTGGAAAAGACCAGCTTTTTGAAGACGTTTCGAAGACGTTAACGAAACGTCTCTTTTATGTGAAACAAGCCGGACATTAGACGAGGTATACGACGCATCCTAGACTAGCGCTTGTTATGCGTGCCGTCTCTGCGACGTCGTCAACGTCTCCGATATCCGTTTCGAAGACGTCATAAATCCTTTGTATGGTATCTGAGTTAAATAAGGTAGCAAAGGAAAGAAAAGACGAATAAACGCAGACAAAATAAAAACAGAAACATGACTGCAAGCGGGAGGCCAAATTAGTAATGTTCAGAAACGTTAAGAGGGCTCGATGGGCCTGTTCACGTAGACCAGTACTTCCACTGGGAAAAAGGCAATCGGTAATTGAGGCATACTGCAGTCCAATCAGTCCGTATGCCTTGACTAACAATGCACGCTGCGTCGCAAACGCAGGGAACTGTGTGATTATATCTTCGAGTGTCTCCCTGGAGCCACAATACGCACACTACGGTCTATCCGCACGTCCTTGATGGTATAATCGTTCGCGACACACCTAGTAGTGAAGAGGAACGGGAGGAACGGCTCAACGCCGGGAGCTGCGACACTGTTCGTCGCGGACACAGGTTGAAGACGCTGCCTGAGGTGATCGTTGTAGCTGTGACGCAGTTCACTGGCCGTAGGAACAGTGATAAGATTCTTTGATAGCAGCCGGCAAAGGTTGATAATGTCTTCCATGTAGCCGGCGAACGTTATGTTTTCTGTATCGTGGCTTCGTAAGCTCCATTCTTCGCAAAGCTTCAGCACACCAGGGAGGCCGAAAACTTCTGTGATGCTTGTTTCGATGCCACACCACCTCCGGAGATTGGTTTCGTGATTAATGAACTGCATATTGGTGACTCCCGTTGAATAAAGGATCGCGTTGTTGTGCTTCAGCGTTCCATTTGTTCCAGGTGCTCGTTCCTTCATACGATTCCAGCCAACCTTTACCGCCTTTCTGACTGGTGCTGATGTAGTTGCCAGAATCTCACTAACGCTGGGTACGAGCACAATGCCCGTAATAGAAATATTTGTTTGGCGCACCTTGAAGAGCTGGCCATCCTCTTCTTCTTTTGTGTAGGGATGGTCGATTAAATTTTTTAATCGATTAATCGTTAATCGTTCGTCGATTTAGTCTTTCATCGATTAATTACTTTCGCTGTGATGTTTTAATCTATTAATCGATATTTTTTATAACTGCTTGAAAAATGATGCCTTGTTGTTTTGAGAGGCTTTGCTTGTGTTTGATATCGACATGTATTTATCCGACGCGCTAGAGACCACATGTGCGCTTTGGCGGCTGCGTGAAAATTCGCACTTTCGCCCACTGAACACAGGGAGCCCGTCGCCTCTGGATGTTGTCAAGGGTCCAAGATTCCGTGGGTGGCCATGATCCACGGGCGATTCGGCAGCAGGTCGTATTTCCTCGAAGTCTGCCTGCTAGAGCGAACCGAAATCGAAGGCGCTTTCGGCGACCACACTGGTTGGAAAGTCGCATCGGAGATATGGAGTGTGGCCGAGGGTGAGGAAATCCCGAGAAAGGTAAAAAAAGAGACGAGGAGGAAAGGAAAGTTAAAGACGCTCGCTCTAGTAGGGACGGCAACACATCTCGGTTTGTCCGTTAGATATTGTGGAAGCCCTCGATAATACTATAACCACGAACTGAGGTCACTCATGCGAGATTGCACCGCAACTTACTGAACTCAAAAGGCCGGCCATCAGTGCAGGCATCTGCGGGAAATAGCGTGACACGAGTTTTTCCCCCCGGCTAGAATAAACGGCTGCTGGGCCAGTATACTGCAAAGGTTTCACCTGGTCGCCGACTTAACTCCGCGCTACGCGCACTTTTTTAGCCGCGCGTACAGCTCGAACTGTGAGCGCTGTCCAATGTATCAGATATTAGAACACATAGTATTTCGCGACTGTCCTCCAGTCGTGTCACAGCAGTAGACGGCGGCCTCTAGGCTGGCTGATATAGGAGTACAAGCAATACATGAAAGCTGTATTTCACCCGTAATAGGCGACCATACAGAATTACCAAATGCTGCAAGGTCATTTTTTGAATAGAAATAGACTGGATGCTAGACGTTCGGTATACCAATGCGCAAAGTTGCGGATTATGAAAAGCGACTATTAAACTTAAATACAGCTAAAGTGGCTTCTTTCTATTATGTGACTATTAGACCCTTTTCATAATCCTCGAGTGCGTTTCCCTGCACAGCGTATTCGCCCAACTAATGGCGGCCCCTGTCACGTTTCAAGTGGAGGCGAGGTCCCATTTACACATGCTGGGGTTTGACTATTATGAGTGTTTATGTCAAGAGAGCTGAGTCGACATTTTCCGCGTCATAGCACGCTGTTTTGCAGAAGTGAATAACTGCCATAATTTTGGCTAACTGCATTGCAGGGAAGCTAGCATTACAGTTATCAAATGGTATATAGGCGTTAAGGCGGACAGTTACGCTAGTTGGTATCAAGCGTAATGAAATATGATTACTTACGACCTTGTCCCCTTTGCGCAAGCAGTCTTGTCTTATTATGTATATACGGATCACTCATTCTTATCCCCATCATTATGCTTCATCACTCTTTTTCCCCTGTTGCGTTGTCCCCAAAGTAGAGTAGAAGGCCGGGACGTACTAGATTAGGCCACCCTCTCTGCCCTCTAATACACTGTCTCTCTTTCTTTCTTCGGTGACAAATAATCTTTAATGCGCTAAGGAGTAAAGTACAACGACAATAAGAACGGAACCGGTCAAGAAATAAGCAGCGCATATTACAATGTGGCACATTACACAATAAGCAAGTAAAATATGGGGGTTAAATAAAACGGTGTAGGCGACGGAGATCGGGTTGAGTTCATTTCTATCTCAATGGGGTATGACCGCCTGCGGCTCCGGGCTTCTACTTGCCTAGAAATATGCGCTCGACATCTGCGTCTCGGCGTCGCGCGCCTCCTAATCATGCGCTCCGGCCAAGGGGCGGTGTTGGGGTTAGAGGGGGGTGGGTTGTGCAGTAATCGATTAATTGAAGATTTTTAATTGACTAGTTCGGTTAATTGAGAGGGGGAAATTGATGACGATTAATCGATTAACGGTGTACATTTAATCGATTGATCGATCATCGATTTTACCATCCCTATTTTTGTGGGATCACCTAGACCCCTTCCGCTGCACGTATGCAAAGTGCACTTGTCTAAAGGGCCCCTCACTCATGTTTGACCATTTTGAGCTGACGAGCGCAGTGCATAAATGGGGCGCTCAAGATCCTGTCTACCAATAATCACATCGCCAAGGATCGCAGAAAAAGAGCTCAAACTTCAAACTCAACGTTGTTTATTCTACTTCACGCAGGAACCGCGCTCTACTACTGAGGGGATGCGGCTCCTCACCGAGCGCGTCGGTATGTGACGTCACTGCTGCTGGCGCGCTGCTGCGAGCACCACAGTGCTCGAAGCAGCGCGCACCCTTGCGACACTTGCGACTTGCCGATGCGGCACAACATCGGCAAGTCGCAAAGGTGCCATACTCGCGTAACTCTTGCCTCCGGAAATCAATGTTTCATGGCGCCTCAAGCCTATTTATCTCTGTTAATAATCGATCTATTCGAAAAATTCTTGAGGTAGAACGCTCCCTATTGGCACTTGACGACTTTCAAATGTTTCTCTGTGGTCTCGATTGACAGTTTCGTCAGCGCGTTCGCCTGGAACCGTATGCGGTTACCACACGAAGGTTTTGGTTTTTACAGCGATATTACAAGCTCCTCTTGTTTATCCCTTCCTTCTCTGTCTTCGTTCGTTCTGAGCAGCGCTACACGCTCACAAGTCATGACATACTAGCTTGCCCAAACTGCAAAGCTTTTGAACCTCTGTCGTAAGAATCGGTGTAACGTGAAAGTGAAACCTGTCTTTGCAAAACTGTGGAATACATAAGCGGCAGTCTGGCGAATCGGAGGGCGGGAGATGGGTTGGGTACTCTGGACATGTGAACACGTTACATATAGACATCAGTGGCACCTCGAGACGACACAGGGATCCTAGACAGTGGTACACGATTGAAAGTTCTCGAAGAACTCACATTGCTCCGGAGACACTGAATTGCACGCGCCGGTGCCCTGCGCCAACCTGCCATAAACAAGGAGCGTCCGCAAACGATGGCACCTTGCAAGCAAAACCGAACAGTTTGTCAGCGGATCGTTTTGCGAACACACAGCCCAACGCAACGAAAGGCGTGTCATTTACTTGTCGACGACCGTCTTTGCATTCCTGGAGCAGCGCGCCTCGCAACTCAACACACCTGGCCACACAAGACAAATTTTGTAGCGGTCGCGGTTGTAGTTTGCCCGAGGAACGCGCTGTCACGACGCCGCCATGCCCCTCGCTTCCACGGCGATTGAGGCGCAAAGACTATACCGAAGCGCTGAGTGTCGGCGTGCATTAGCACGACAATCTGCTCCGTTCTATCGTTCCTAGACCGCGGTACCACCGCAGCGAACCCAAGTGAACCAAGAGTGCAGTGAAATTAACATTAATTTTGCTTTCTAAACACCTTTACTTTAACCAGACGTCAGTTAGGTGCAACGTGTAAAGCGGTATCGTTAAGATATAAGGCCCGTATGTCCCCTGTATGACAAATGTTGCGGTTGTGTATCGGTAGATCCTCCAGCTGCTGTCGTCGCATACCAGGTGAATGTGGGTTGGAGTCTGAGCGGGTAGTACTTTTTCATTGTAAATGTGCCTCCATTTTTCAGACATCCACTTCGTTACGGAAATACTTCACTGATTTTTTGGTGAACTTCGGCGTAAAACACTTTCGTGTTGAAAAAACACTGGCTCTTTATGGATCCCCTTTATGTACACTACTGAGTTATATTTGTGCGTGGGAAGTACATTAAGCCAGAAGGAAAGCGAAAATTTAAAGAGGTAAAAGGCTTTGAAGTGTGTCTGCGTTGTGATAATTTGCTAAAAAACGCGCGCTGCGGTGCATCTCTCCAAGATACGCAACATTAACAACGTTATTCCGCTTTAAGTGGATGAAAATTGACACTATAGGTCAAATGCTAGCGGCGACTGCCCTCTGTCACGATATATGCAAAATCCATTTGTAGTTTAATCTACTCTAACGTTAAAAAAAAAACAAAACAGTATGTTCCTGTAAGGTCTAGTCGAATTCACTGTTCTGACATGTTAGTTTCAGAGCTTCCTCTGGTCACTTGAAGGCCAGCGCCACAAAACGACGAGTTATTACATTAGTTTGACGATGCGGAAATCTCCTAATCCCTCGTCGAGACGCACGTCTCTTACAATGCATGTTAAGCACCAAAGATGCAAGGGTGGTACGCTGTAGCGGCGCCTACCATTGCCCTTGCGCAGACGCTCTCTTAAACAAGACAGGCACTGACTTTAAACTAATTTTACTGAAGGGAAATGACATATATACGGGCGCGCGCATCATCAAAAGCCCAATCGATTGTAACTGCCAGGAGAACCACTTAGTTAATTAGGTACCAATGTTTTGTGAAAGTGATCTTTCAAGGCTGCGTCAGTTAAGGGCCAACCACAGGCACGTGCATTCGCCAACGCGTCAAATGCGCTGATGCGCGACGGCGCGGCGACGATCGTTCCTGGCTTGGGCGCAGTGTTGCTCGATCTTATTGAAGTTGTCGCGCTGTGCGCCGAACCAGAAATTGATCCTCTAACCAGTCAGCACGCTTTCGCAAATATGCAGAGGACGTTTAAGTACAAAATGTGCATCTGGCACGACTGTTTTACCTGTTTAAATAATAACTGCTATCGCGATGCGAACAGGAACGACATATACACAAGTCATCGATATCGGCGTTCGCTCCTTCTGTTGTCGACGTCTTCGCTGTACATCAGTCCAGCTTGCTGGTTTCGACGCCTACGGGTTTGCGGCTGCTATTTCCATGGACTTCAAGATCATGCGTTCCAAACGGTGCTCTCCCAGATCGTTTTAAAGCGCAGCAATACCAATTTTTTCTCTGACAAAGGGAAGCTTTCCCCAAGCGTGCGCACACACACACACACACACACACACACACACACACACACACACACACACACACACACACACACACACACACACACACACACACACACACACACACACAAACCCTATTTTGGGACGGTTACGGGTGCGCGTCCCACCACGTATGAGATTATGCTTGTCAACGTAAGGTCCACTTGAATCCCAACAGGGGTAAGATAAATGATTTTAAACTGAACTTCATACCCTCAATCACCGACAACAATAAACGAGAACAACTTCCACTGTTTTATAAGGTCTTTATTTCTTTCTCGACTTTTATCCTTGGCCGAGGATGGTGGCTATGCACCACACGTGATTTCATTATGATCAACCTTTAAGCAATGAGCTCGTCAAGTTATGGATGTCGTAACCTATGAGTCGTATGCTATTCACACATTCACATCGTTTGCTGCCAATATTTGTAATTCGAGCGTGCGAGATGTGTTTTCGATTTTTTCCCCTGACCTTTCTGACTTTTCAGCGTTTTGTCTTGGGGTCGCCCTTCCAACGCGAGGTCAACCTGCCAACAATACACATCTGGCTACCGGCAGAAAAATATTTTCCTAAAATTAAACATTTGCTGCAAGCAGTAAAAATAAAAATTCCCTACATATCAGCCATAGTAATTAATGGATTTAACATGCGAAGAGGCGGCTTTTCTGCATACTATGGTCGTCAGCATAATATTCATGCCCTGAAATGTGCGTAACAGCATCTCACATGCACTTTCTTTGAAAAGCTGTAATCATGGACCGAGCACATGATTTCACTCTTTTTTCTCCTCTTAGTACTATAATGAATACCGTAAACTATTTTCATTGTTGATTTATAACATGCTGCTCTGACCTTTCACACAAGAGAAGATTTTCATGTGTTGTTGAGATAAGCAGCACCGCTATAGATTGCTTTTAACGAACCACTGTTGGGGTCAGATGCAAGCTGAAAATATCCTGTCATGGTGAGTAGTGCACTCACACAGACACAATTAATTTGAAAAAAAAAGATAATGTACATCTTGATTCAAACAAGTTTACACAGTACCTTTGTAATTGCAGGGAAAATGTTTATTAATTAATTAATAAGCATTTGTAGTACCCACAGCGCCATGACATGTATTACAGTGGGGGGATTACATAATAGAAGCGGATTTACACACCATCAAACAAATATTAAAGAGCAAACAGTAAACAATATAATAAACGAATCATACACAACTAGCCTACATTACAGAACACAGTAAGCGATATAAAAAAAGGACATACACAACGAGCATGCAGAGAAAGCAATGGTCGGTAATGTTTCAACTACAGCAAAGCATAAAACTTATCATTGGACACTTTATCAACTACACTAGACGGTAATCTGTTCCACTCCCATATTGTTCTCGGTAAGAAGGACATTTTGAAGGAATCAGTATTACAAAACGGTTCGCGTACTTTATGCGGGTGATCGCCTGGTGCTCATACGTGATAAGGCACGAGTAAGCATTGTTGCCGATCAATGCCAATTCTTAAGTGTGAGATATTATGGAAGAGTTTTAAGCGAAGTTTTCTCCTGCGATTGTCTATAGATTCCCCCTTAAGTTCACCCTTTGCTTGAGTAGACCTAAAGCCAAAACCATAATCTCCCGCCACGAACCTTGCAGCTAAATTCTGCACTCTTTCTAAGCGTTGTATTGCCAACCATCGGGGGATCTCTTCCTGGCATGCGTATTCCAACACGCGCCTGACGAACGTGTTAAATTTCCGGAGCCTTCTACTACGGCGTCTCTCATAATCGCAGGTGGTTTTGGGACGTAAGACCGAGGATATCAAATCAAAGGTATTAAAGAGAAGACTTTTAGCAGCTGCATTGAAGTATTTTGCATTACGCCGTGAGAACCCTAACGACTTTCCTGCGCTCGCAATTACGTGGTCAAGGTGATGATGCCATTTTAAATCAGAAATAAAATAGATTTCAAGATATTCATGTTCCGACACTTGCGACAATAGAATGTTATATAAGATATACTGAAATCCGGATACCACTTAACGCGTCTGGCGAAAGAGCTCGAGACGAAAGCAAGGTCAAGGCAGCTTCCGTATGTCACGCCTCGAAAAAAGGTGGGGCTGCCGTCGTTCAAGAGGGTAAGGCCATGGTGGTAGGCGAAGCTCGCCAACTGTCGTCCTCTTGCGTTTGTCTTTGTACTTCCCCATGCTGGATGATGTGCATTGAAATCTCCTATGATTACCCATGGAGCAGCGCACAAGTTCAAGATATCCGCCAATCTTTTCGAATCAAAATTACTCGAAGGCGAAACATATACGCCTATAAGAGTAAACATGAGCTTTTTCTTTTTGACCGTTAGGCACACATATTGATTGTCATCATGAGGCGCAACAGGATGCAGAAAGTAGGTGAGTTCACGACGAATAAAAACGATGAAAGTTGCTGCTAGCACCATTGGTTGAGGACATGACCGATTCATACCCCGAAAGTCTGGCTGGTTTCGTTAAGTTAGGCTCACAAATGACGATGAGTGGAAACATATGAGTGTATACAAACTGACGAAAGTCCGAAAGGCGTGGGTTTAGACTTCTGGCGTTCCATTGGATGATGGACGCTGCCTTGACTTCTTTTCGGAAGGATGGAGTAACGGTAGCCATGTGTCTACTTGAGGGATTCAAGAACAGGGATCAAGGCTTCCAGTACCTGGAGAGCGCTTCGAGCAGGCGATGTCCCCATGCCAACCAAGACAACTCGAATGGCGTCCATAAGGGAACGCAGCATCGAAATTACCTGGCGATCCGCTCTAGTCATGTCATCCACGGCGGGTGAACGCCCCTGAGGGGCCGTGATCTTCTGAGGTTCCTTGGAAAGGGAATGGCTAGGAAGCTCAGGCCATTCCTCCGGAGAAGCCGTTGGTTTCTTTGAAGGGATGTTTCCTTGAAGCGCTTTTGCGTGTTGGCTGAGTGGTGCCGTAGTAGAGTGGGCGCCCTCACTTCGATCACGCTCCTCGCGTGAGGACGTACGACGACGCCGACGGCGACGGCGGCGCCTTACTGTTTCGGCGGCCTCCCTGTGGGTTGAGTTGTCCCTGGCCATCTGCTTGAGAACCGCGTGCTCTTTCTTGATGCGGGGCAGTCTTTTGACGAAGCGGCGTGAGGGCCACTGCAGTTGGCGCACTTCAGAGCGGTGGCGCGGCAATTCTCTTCGGCATGAGGTTCAGCGCAACGCGGACACAGTAATGAGTTTGGGCACACGCCCTTGACGTGTCCTAGCCTGAAGCATTGATGACATTGAAGCGGCTTCTGGATGAAAGGTCGAACTGGATGTCTGAAATGTCCGACTTTAACGTGGGATGGTAGACAATCCCCTTTGAAGATGATTTTTACGCAGCGCGAATTCCCAAGGCGACGCACTTGCGTAATGACAATACCCTCACTTGCCGGTTTGATAAGGGTAGGTAAGTCCGTGCTGGTAATGGCAACGTCTATATCATAAATCACACCGGCTACGGATGTATCATCCATCGGGATAAAGGAGCGCATTTTGATGCCGCCTAGCTCCGTGATTTTCTTGAGTTTTCCTAGCGCACCCACGTTGTTCACGTCGATTGCGAGGATATTTTTTTTTGGATTTAGTCTGACGTCTTTAATCTGATCAGGCACAGCACATTCCAAAAAAATGGATAGGGCTTGCCTGTTCAGCAGTCGGAGGTTGCTTGAGGGGTCTTCCGGCGAGAAGATTATGACGTGTGGCCAGCGCGCCGGCCTTGACTTCATCGTCGCTGTACTCGCGGGAGTTGACGGTGACGCGTTGACAACCTTTCTTTTCGCCCTCTTGCTCTGGACGGGTATGAAACTATCGTCGGATGTGTCATCTTCCGACATGGAGTACAGCTCTGTGTCATCGGTGTCGCTAGAGGAGCCAACTCGCTTCCTTGTGACTGACGGACACGATGACTTCTGGCCAGACGGGCCTCCGGCATGTTCCTCGTCCATGGCCGCAGGACAGGAGGCCGAGGCACCACGAAAAAAAAAACCAACCAGACGGACGGGTTGGAAGGTGTCAGCACGCGCTGCGTATAGAGTCGTCGTCGCAGCGCGTCGCGTTCCAGCGAAGAAAGAGGGCGCGCAACCACACGTTTTGTGAGTTGACGCGCGTCGCTGCGCTTCTTATCACGTCAACTCAGTGATCCGTGTTCTCAGTGTTCAATGCAGTCCAACGGCTACGCAATGAGATGTGTTAACGATTGCAGTCTATCACAATAATTCTGAACTAGCAGTGACTGTAGTAGAGTGCTACAGCGAATGATAGCACAGAAAAGAGTTTTAAGCAGCTGGTGCCGCTTTTCGATTCCTCATCGTTCCGTCCACCCATGCCAAGACTACCGAGACATTTGTTTGTATCACAGCTGACAGCAGCATAATAACTGTTGGTTGCAATTTGTTTCTGACACAGAATAGTTGCTATTTCATTGAAGTGTTGTCTAGAGTGTGCCATTTCTTCAAATCAGGGCGCAGTAGCAAACCACTCTCGACATCGGGGGCCTCGATGTGCGGAATGTAAACAGTGACACCGGCCGTGAAGCCACTCGTTTTGCTTCCAGCTTTGGTCTGCACATCGATCGCGTATACTAACGCGTGGCACAACAGGGCGAATGTTAATAGTAGCGGCGAAAATAAGCGCTCTATGACAAGCTCGCACCGGATTACAAACGGCGTCGACCGTGGCGACAGTTCCCGTCAGCTGAGCCGCCTTGTCGCTTGCGAATATTGAATTGAATTGAATTGAATTGAGTTTATTTCTCTGTTTACAACAGAAAGGAAGCAGAAGCTAAAGGCCATGTGGCCTGACTAAGGCTTCTGCTCCTGCAACAGCTCGGCACGCAGGCCGTACGTAGCACACAAATCAGTACAAAATATGCTGTACAGACTCAACTGAAATAGTAAAAAAAAATAATAAAACGGCATATTTACACACAAGAAAATAGAAAGATGTGACAGTCGCTAAAGAAAACGTCATGTCTACAGAAAAACTTTGAAAAATTTGAACGTTTTGCCTTAGACAACTAAAACCTAGATTTGAGATAGAGGGATTGACAATACATAGTGAACTTTCGTCAAACAAACACAACATTGTGGGAAATGAGAAATGTTTTAAATGAATGATTCGAACCTTCCATGATCTCGTCGTGAAATTCGCGTAGTCTATTAAGTAGCGAAGGCGCTTGGTAGGTCTGTAACTGTTTCCCGTAATTCGTTCTAACCTTCGGTGTTCTCAGATAGTGATGTCGAAAACTGTAGTGCGGATTTGTGGGTACATTCATAACATAATGTGTTCTGTTTTGTTTGATGTGTTGCATCAACTTGTAGTAGTACACTTGGTTTGCTTTTAACATAGAGTACTTTAGAAAAATAGGCTTCGTTCTAAAATTTTGTAAAGGTCCACGATAACCCTCAAATGCACGTAGGACTCTTTTTTGCAGTACTATCAATTTGTTATAATTTTTTGCGTTGTAGTGCCCCAAATTAATATACAGTAGGCTAATCGGGAATAAAATAGTGCATAATACAATGCAATTTTCAACCAAGGAGGAACAAGGGTACTCAGTCTATATAAGCAACCAACAGTTTTACTCAGTTCTGTTACAGTTTTGTCCACGTGTACGTTCCAGGCCAAATCTTCTTGAAACCACACTCCAAGAAATTTTTGACTATTTACCTTCTCTATTACTCTGTCTTCAAAAACAATAGTTGGGTTGCAGTTTCGTGGTTTATTGGTAGGGGCAAATATCATGTATTTTGTTTTGGAGGTGTTCATTTGTAACTTATTCTGTCGTAACCAGGTAGAGAGTTGCTTCATGTAATTGTTAACTTTTAACTCAAGATCTGGTATAGTAGCAGCTTTAAAGAAAATGTTGGTATCATCTGCGTACATAGCTAATTGCGGAGACTCAGGAATGTCACACAAGTCATTAATATATATTATAAATAAAAGAGGTCCAAGAATTGAGCCTTGTGGAACACCAGTGACGATTTCCGCGTAAGATGAAGCTGTATTATTTATACTGACATATTGGTAACGGTTTGTTAAGTAATGACGTAGAAGTTTCAGTGCGTTTCCCCGTACACCATACTTTTCTAATTTACTAATTAACACATTGTGGCAAACTGAATCAAATGCTTTCCTGAGATCTATAAATTTGTCATTAAATGTTTGTCCCCTCCTTTGTAGATAGGGCATACTCGTGCTATCTTTAGAAGATCGGGAAATATACCAGTTTCAAACATTCTGTTTATAATATGAACTAAAACAGGCGCGATAATATCCGCAATATATTTCATAGGAACTGGTTTAATATCATCATGACCAGAAGAGACATTGTTCTTCACTTTAAGAAGAAGTTGCATAACTTCGGCAGGGGTAACAGGTGTGAGTATTACCGAGTTTGAGAGTCTTAAGCTGGTTACTATAGGTGTTGTCGCAAGTCCGTCCTCGTCAGGATACTGGGCACTAGTAACAAAATATTCATTCAAAGCGGCTACTACTTCTGTACCTGTCAAGACGCCAGTAGCTGTCTTTATGTTGATGTCAATACTCTGTCTTTTTATTGTACTGAGGTCCCTGACTTCATTCCAAACTTTCCTAGGGTCATTCTTTATTTTAGCAAACAATTTTTCATAATACATCATTTTTGCCTGCTTTAGTTCAGCGTTGACTTTATTTCTAAATTTTTTGAAGACAGTAAACAGATCGGCACTTCTGCATTTTACAAACAGGTGATACAGTTTGTTCTTTCTTGTTATCATTTTTAACAAGTGGGCGTTTATCCAAGGTTTGCGTATCTTTCTGGTCCTTTGATAGCATTGTTTTAACGGGAAGGCTTGGTCGTAACAGGATATCATTTTGCCAAAGAATAACTCGTACGCTGCATTTGGGTCTGCCAAAGAATAACTCGTACGCTGCATTAGCTTTTATTGACCAAGTTCTTGTAAAACGACGCCGCGTTGTGCAAAGTAGTTTGTCTTGCACTTCTTGGCGTGGACGCGAAGGCCTCCGGATGTATATACCGGCCGCGGTCACGAAACACTGCGAGCACTGCCGCGACACACTTCCGTGGTGCCCATAAGATCACAAGCGTTCGGACACGAACGCGCGGCTTTCTCTATGAGCGCGGATCGGAGAAACGAGAAACACGACAGGTCGTTCCGGATATGACGTCAGCTTGCCATTTTCACGTGGGGTTTCACGTGGGCACCGCGCGCCACCTCCTGCAGCAGCTTCCGGCGCGCGACGCGAAAAGCTAGCAGTGCCAGGTCTCACAGCTCTCGACTTCGACACGCATCACTACGCGATGCAGCCTCGCCAACTGACGCTGACGCGTTCCAACGGATACGTCTAGTTGGTGCTTTGAGCATGTCACCGGAAAACTGCGACGGCGAAAACACACGCGCGGCTCTCAAAGTTCTCCATTGTTATATTCAACATTGTGGAGCGTTCTAAGTGTGGTGGCAATGGTGGGGGAACTCAGGGAAACATTTTGTTGTTTATTTGCAGAGATAAAAGGGGAACAGTTCAACTAGGCCCTCGAACGTTGACACCCCCCTTGCGTCAAGGTAAAAGCGTTAGCGTAGGCAGCTCTGCGGACGCGTTTAAAAGGGTCTCCACCCTTCACTTGCGTGCTTCCCTGACCTCAAGAACCTTTTGAGGTATTAACCCGCCGATAGCTTGAGTTCGTCAAGCACCGTTTCCTTGACTACATAGTAACCTCTATGCTGTGCTCGGCTCATTTCTGTGGGCGAAAACGGCACCCTTTCAGCGATCAAAGGGAAAAAGAGCCGTCCCCAAACTCCGTAACAACCCCTTGGCTTCGACTTCACCTCCGGACCTAGGCTTTTTGGGCTGCTACTATTACCTCGCTGTGAGCACTGTTTAAAACCGCTGGGGACCTGCGACTCTACCCCCTTCCGACTGGCCTGCCTCGCCGTGCTGTTTACAATGTGCACTTCCTCGAACGTTCGCAGAAATGTGGCCATCTCAGGGCCGTTCATTCACTTTCTACCTTCCTGTAGTGTTACATAACACAAGGCCTTTTTCGACAATTTTGTTTAATTGGTCGACAACCATCAGCGTCCCACCAATCGGGCCACTGTCTTTAATTATGTATATATGCCTTGCACATAAGGTCGAGTTGTTTTTGTGTGAGTGAAACGCTGGTCTCATCCTTCAAGAAGAGACAACGCAATGAGAGACGGGCAGTAGGGAAAGAACTGCACCCCCTCCTACTTCACAGCTGCTGCGTCAGCTGGGGGAGCTCTGCTCCAATAGGGAGACAAAAAGTAGGAGAAAGAATAGGGGTGAACGAGTCCAGTTCACCTTACAACATTACTGGGAAACATCAATGTATTATACAGCCTACTTTACCTAAACCATATCCAAAGAAATAAAGAACTAAGTCACTTATACATTCCCCCTGGTTACAAAATGAAATCCATTGTCATATACTTTCTATTGCTTAAGATGCTTCAGTTATTACCGAATAATTGGCGACGGTCGAATACGAGTGTACCCTTATCAAGTTTACATAGCTTACGAGACGTCTATATCTGTCGATGCGGATCACTCCTACGTATTGAAGAATATCGTTGCGGAGAATGTTTGGGCAGCTGCCACTATTTGAAGTAACCAAGTGCATGTACTACGTACCATTTTACAGCAAAATGTCGTTGTAGTAGGTTTGTTAAAGATTATTACTGTATTGGAGTTCGCTTCGATGTGTAGTTCCGAAGTTTGGAACACCCATTCAAAACGAACAGATGCATTTGCCCGCATGCAAGCTACACGTAGAGATGGTTTCACTGCAGTAAAACTCGTTGTGCCGTGAAACACTTTTTAAAAGAAAAATGGGCACTGCCGTGAAACAGCACCTTAAGGTGAAATATGCATCTTGCCGGTAGCCTAATCAAGCCGTTTTAAGTCCTTGAACAGGATATACGAGGCTATACGCCATGCGCAGCGCCTATAGGGGCGCCACTGAAAGCCGCGTAGCGGCGGCCGTTGGAACCGGTGGTGGGTCGCGTAGCAGACGCCTCATTTCACTGCAAGCATCGCGGAAGTGCGCGCGTGCCATTTGCCGCTTGTGCGCGTCCCAGATAATTACTTTTGCGGCGATAGCGTGTGCAACGGAGCTGCACATTATAATAGTGGACATGTGTCCGATGTCACAGCTGTGTGGGACGACAATGTCACCATACGCGCCAAGTGTTTGCCACAGACAAGCGTCAACAAGCTTCCCTACGAAGTGGAGATCATCGCACCGCTTTCTTTATAACGTCCCGATCACTGATGCCTGCATGCGCTGACGCGTGAACCAACGTTTTTTTTTTTTTTTTTGACACAGTAGCTTCGTTTACTTGCCATGTGTTTATATAGTAGATTTTGAGGGATCGCTGTCGCACCGGCGCATGGATTTCACGGGTGCGGCCACGCGAAGGGTCAGCGTTGGTAAAACTGAAACCAGCACGATAAACTTGTGAATATATTGTTTTGTTTTGTGGGGTTTAACGTCCCAAAACCATCTCTGATTATGAGAGACGCCGTAGTGGAGGGCTCCGGAAATTTCGACCACCTGGGGTTCTTTAACGTGCACTGAAATCGCACAGTACACGGGCCTCAACATTTCGCCTCCATCGAAATGCAGCCGCCGCGGCCGGGCTTCGATCCCGCGACCCTCGGATCAGCAGCCGAGTACCATAGCCACTAGACCACCGTGGCGGGGCTTGCGAATATATATCTCGGCAGCTTGCGCTAGTGGCGCGCGACTGAGTCACTGCGCAGCTGGTGGTCACCTAGCTTGTCGTAGCAGCTTGGCTACGCATTTGCTAGGTTTTTTGCAGCTATTACCAAGCGTTGCAAAATGGCGTTACATTCTACGCGATCGTCGAAGTCTTAAATGTGCATAGGTGCCATGTTTTACAGCTAATATGCAACTTGAGGCGAGCGCACAGCGAACATTCTGCACCGGTGATCGCATTCCAGTGCCATCAATAGGTAGAATGCAGCCGATTTCGTGCAGCACACGTGTGATTCCACGGCGCTTTTGTAAAGGAGCCGTCACCTGCCCCACATTCTCTGACATTGCGCTTCGCGCCATTCGTTTTTCAAGAGAGCCTAGGCATCGCGTCTTATCAGTACTAACAACCTCATGTGCATTGTAGCGTCTACAATGCAGGCGAGGCGACCAAGTGTAAACGTAGTAGGGTTCGCTGAAGACGTAGCGACATAAATGGAGAAATAAAACACGATAATCGTTCTAACACTGCTGTTAACAAGAAAAGAGAAATAGCGGGCGCGAAAGAAGACGAAGTAGGATCGCGAGCGCGTGGCCCGTGATGTTCTGGGCTTTTCTCTTCAGAAAAAAAAAAAAGAAAAAGAAACACGGCATCGTAGGGTCTCACTGCTCGGTGCTCTTCAGGCGTATTGTCTTCCGCCGCACTTCGAAGCCTGGTTTACTCTTCACCGAAGTCCTCGGACTTTACACTCCTGTAAACAGCGCGATTGCTTGCCTTCTGCGTCGTACAG
This sequence comes from Hyalomma asiaticum, assembly GCA_013339685.2. Lineage (NCBI taxonomy): Eukaryota > Metazoa > Arthropoda > Arachnida > Ixodida > Ixodidae > Hyalomma > Hyalomma asiaticum. The sequence continues at coordinate 223,832,442 of CM023481.1, forward strand.
CCGCAATCCACCGCCGCCGTCGCTCTCGCTCATGAAATAGCACCGGAAATCTGTATAAGTGCGTTCGTGGCGATTTCTTGCGTGTGTTTGAGTAGCCGACAACGCAGCAGTTATTTTTCGGCATCTCTGAAGCCCGAGAGAGTCGTTAAATCACGATGAAAACACATCCATCCGCGCACACGCGTACACGCTCGCGGGAACACTGCTCGCTCGGACCCACCAACGCTTCCGAGCCGTGGCGGCAGATGGCGTCGTCGGCGCTTTGCGCATCGCCTATATCAGCTAAGTATGGTAAATTTTAATCCCAGCGTACTTTGGCGCTTATAAATTACAATCACTTCTATTCAAATCCTACTAGTTTATTCTGATTTGTTTCGACAATATTGTGCACCAATTACGTTTTGCTGCATCTTTTCTTCGAGCCTAGTTTTCCGATTCTTCTTTTATGTGTTATTAGCACTAGAAAATCACACATTTTACTCGATATGCAGCCACTAGTGCATGTCGCAGCTCATTATCCGTGTTGCACGCAGAGAAGCTAGTCTGTGATGAAAACATTTTTTTGGATAAGGGCACCATTTATTTTATCAAATTACTCTCATGGATGACTTTTAATATTTTAAGACCACATATAACGGATTCCTTTTCTTAAAAAGGACGAACTTAAACCATAAATTTATTGACGTGCTACGCGCATCACTCCTATTAACTACACAAAACTTGACCTCTTCATGACGAGTTTTTCTTAGGAACATAGAGCCGTGGTCCTGATGTGTGATATGAGTGATCACTTGCCTATATATCGTCTGTTTCTTCACAGAAAGCCCTAAAATTGAGCTCTGCAAACTTGAAAAAGGTATACTCAAATCAAAGTACAAAGAAATTTGTACAATTATAATTTCTGGTGGAATGAAGTGACTTGAAACACTGATCCAAAGGTAGCTTACGAGACGTTTATGTATAACTTTTCGTCGTTATACGACGGATATTCCCACTTGTGAAATGCAAAAAAAAAAATAAAACACACAAAGAAGCAAGTAAGCCTTGGATATCGCGTGATCTCAGTTACAGAATTAAGTTATGTAACACACTTTTTCATACCTTTCTGAAAAGCAGATGTGAGGACCATGTTCTGGTAAATCAATCTGAACGAAGTAAGTTCAATCCTGATATCAAACGCTTCAAACAAGATTATTACATGAGCAAGTTTACGGCAGTCACGGGAAATTCAAGTGTCATGTGGACGGCGGTGAATGGCGTAATGAACAAAATGCCTATCGCAAGAATGGTTACATTTCAACATAACGGACTATCAAATGTTCAAATTGCGAACACATTCAATTGACATGTTATAGATGTTGCCTCGTCCTCACATCCGGATGTACCGGTCCCGTGCAAGCAATATATATCATATCGGTGTTCGTCTACTATGTTCTTGGTCGCCACTGATCAACGTGAAATACAGATCCCAATCTCATCGTAAAAGAAATCTGTGCAGTCGACGGAAATGACATAAAAGTGAAGCCACAGAAAGCAATCAGTGAATTTGTAAGTCCTCCCCTTGCACATATCTGTAACCTAAACCTTTCTGATGGCGTTTTCCCGGATAAAATGAAGCTGGCCCGAGTGATTCTTAAGGGTGGTCCAGTTAACTATATGAGTTATTGCAGCAAAGTTTCCATACTTTCTCTGTTTTCGCGAAAATTGCTAAATACATCATAAACAAAAGTTTAATGGGTTTTTAAAAGCGCAAAAAATGTTAGCACGGGAGCCATACGATTACTGCAAAAACATATCTCCAGAAACTGCCTTACTAAAAAATAAAAGAGCAAATCCTTGACAACACAGAAAAATGAATTTTAACTCTCGGCGTATTTCTTGGCTTTAAGAAGGGCTTCGGTTGCGTGCAACCGAAGTTCGCTCCGAAGTTTAGTCTGTTAAGTACGTGGTGCCGCAAGTCTCCGTCTTAGCACCTATTTTATTTTTATTGTACATTAATAATATTGTAAGTGTTCGTGGGTAAATGCTTTAACATTAGACTATAAGCCGATGACACAACATCCTTTTCTCAGGAACTGACATACAGAATATTTTTGTACAAGCTAACATTTGGTTACAGCAGTTAAGTTTGTGACTCAATTCTCCAGACGTCTGGTAGCTTTTCGAATTACATTTTCTTTTAAATTATCCGACTCCAGGAACTGAAGGTAAACGTTTAGCAGAAGTCTGTCTGGTTAAGATGTAACTCATAAGTAAATATAAACACCAACCAATATCCAAGCTGGGAAGATCCGACGTTTCGAAGCCAGCCCGGCCCCTTCCTCAGCAACTGGGGCCAGGTTCCAGCTGCGTTATGTAGTCTTTGGCACGGCGACCCCACTCAGAGCGATTCGCCATGTAGCGTAGGCCGTGCGTATACACCATGGGGAGAGTTCTCGAGGAATGGATGAGGTTTCCTGCCGTCCTCTGGATGTGCCACGATTCCAGCAACAGTCGTTTCCTCCACCGTGGCTCGCTTTCCAGGAATGTCGTTCCCTCGAAGTCAATTCTATGGTCAAATGCCTTGCAATGCTCGGCGACGCGCTTTGCTCCCTGTCTTGCTTCCGGATGTCGTTCTTGTGCTGCCTAATTCGTTCTCGTGAACAGCTTCACGAGAATGATATCTGCTTTCACTTCTCTTCAAGCGATGGAGCACTCGTGAGAAGGTTTTCTGCAAGATAAGGTTCTAAATTTGAAATAACTTAGTCCAATAAACCGAGAGATGAGCTGATGGGGAATGACCAATGTGACGAATAGGTTGTTTAATGGCGACCATAAGCGCCTCGCCAGTGTCGGCGCACATTCTCTAGGAAGCCCGCAGGGTCGAGTTCGAGTGTGAACAGAGCTGTGTGCTTACCTGCACTCCAGTCTTATCCCATTTGTCTCTCTCGATCCCTCTACACAAACTTTAGAAGTGCCTCTCGCATAAAGGTTCTAGTGCCTCTCCTTACGTTTTCATCAAATTTATCTGTTTTCCCGGGGGGCGCTGCTCTGTCCCTTGTAGCGACGGACACGACGTCGTCCAGAGGTCCACCCAACCTGACGTCTACTATGGCAGCTATCCCGGTAAATCAGCGCGCCTGGTCCAGAACCGATAGCAATCGTCACTATCTTGTAGATATGAACGCGGAGCCTTCCACGGCGCCGACAGGCCAGAAGTTGACTTTGCCAAGCTCCTCTAGAAAACGAAGCACCAGCTCCAGCAGCAGCGAGGATACCGACGTCGATTCGATCGCGGGTGACGAGTCGTCAATGATAGTTTTGAAACCCTGTGGGGCAAGAAGGCCAAACGAAGGATCATCAAGGCGTCATCGCCAGCGGGCACCTTAACTTCGAAGACTAAACAAGAACGCTGGCCGAAAACAACATGCCCGATGACACTGCTGTGAGCCTCCGAGCAGTAAACAGGCAAGTCCTCTCTGTATTTCTTAAGGGAATCGCAGCGAACTAAATAAGCATGTTCGAGTGAACACGCTAAAGAACGCACTTGCGTTCGTCGTGTCGACAGCAAGGATATATATCCTTGCTGTCGACAAGACGAACGCAAGTGCTTCAGAAAAGCTTCGAAGAATAAAAGATTTGGCTGGCATCAAGGTCCGACTAATCACTCTAATGGGTGGCGCCTTCAAGGCGGGCATCATTGGCGACGTTGATTTGGCCATCACAAACTCGGACCTGCCAATTCTCATCAAGCCGACGGACGAGGGTGTCGTCATCGCTAATGTGTTTCGTCTCGGAAACACACGCTTCATGAAGCTAGTGTTCAAAGGGGACTCGATCCCATCACATGTAAAGGTGGGGCATTTCCGGCATCATGTTCGGCTTTCGGGCCCAAACAAACCGCTTCGGTGTCACAAGTGCATGAAGATTTGCCATGTCAAGGGTGTATGCACAAAGGGCACTGTGCGCGCCCGGTGCGCTGAGCCGCACACTGCCAACGCTTGTCGTGCATAAAATCTGAAGTGCAATGACTGTGATGGCTCTCAAGGTGCTGACTCCGAAGACTGCCCACGGACCCGAAGGAAAATCGCCATTGGTCAGAGGCAGCTCAACAAACGAATAAGCTGATGAAAGGGTACGGCGACAGCGAAATCGTCGACGGAAGCGCGCTAGACAGGGTGCCGACTATGTGCTACCCGAGTTCAACACGTCACCTTCGAGCACAAGGATATAACCGCAAACACGAAGCGAAATGTGGCAAAAAACTCTGATGTTGCGGAAGGCTGGCCTGCACTTCCACACACACAGCCGGCGAAGGAGCCTGCCTAGCCTAGCGCTAGGCGGGAGCCCAGCGCCTACGTCTAAGCCTACCTCAGCTGACGATAAGTCAAAGGTGGATCGACATTATTCCGATGCTGCGATTCCTATAGTTGCGCTCATGACAGAGATACCCTGCTCCGAGGACACTTAGGTACTGCGGAGTACACTAAAATTACCAATACGTACGGCTCCGTTAAATACAACGCAGAAGTGCCCTCTTTCTCATTGTAAAGGTAGGCTTAATACGACCAGGATAGCGCCACAGCGAATGCCTTTTAAAACAGCTCAACATCGTCCGGAGCCGCGCGTACTGCATACAGGGTGTCCCACTTGAAGGTAACCAAGGTTTTAAAAATGACGGGACGTGCTAGCGAGCTGCGTCAAACCGAGTCGCGTTGAGAATCAGTTCAGTTCAGTTCAGTTTATTATTCTTTCAAAATGCAAAGTTCATAGTAGTAGTATGCAGACGAGGGTCCCAAAGTCTAGCGACTGCAGTGGGACCCTCGATTAACAATAACATAAAAAATTATTATAACACTAAGTAAAATTACGCAACGCAAGTGGAAATGAACAGTGAAAGTACAGAAAACAACAAGTAAACAAAAAAATCATCAATGCGACACAACAAGTACATAGTAATCAATTATATAAGTAGACATAAGCACATCATGGAACACAAACCAAAATTTACAAAAATTTTCAGATTACGTGCACACATTTGCATCAGAATTAATTCTTGTTGTCATAAATTGTTCAAGATAAAGTTTTTAAGTTCTTGCTTGAATGCATGCAAAGATGATGATGATTTTATTGTATAAGGCAAATTATTCCATAGTTTAATCACCGTGAAGGAGGATGTCCTTTTGCCATAGTTGATGTTACATTTAGGTAAAAGGAAGTTGTGATTGTGAGCGCACCTAGCGCTATTGTTGTTAGTGAGTAATCTAGCATTGATTAAATTAAACGCAAGCTGATTGTTAAGATGTTTAAATAGCATTATGATTAAGTGAAAATTAAACAAGGCAGACACAGTAAGAATGAATTTAGCCTGAAGGAGTGGGGTAGCATTAGAATAAAATGAACTGTTAGTAATAATGCGAATGGCCTGATTCTAAATGTGCTGTACAGACGAAAGATGAGTGTTATACGTATTTACCCATGATGTAATGACATAGGTGATGTGACTATGTATGAAAGCAAAGTATAAAGACAATAAGGCATCAAGTGAAAAAAAATGGACGAGATTTGATGAGTGATCTTATACCAAATGCTGTTTTTGTTTAACATGGAGAATATGATTAGTAAACTTCAAGTAAGGGACTAATTTTATGCCCAGAAAACACACACAATCAGATGCAGGAATGAGATGATGGTCAATGGACACTTGTGGTGTGAAAGTTAGCATATTTTTGTTAAAAGTTAGCATACTGACCAGAGTAGTTAATGATTTATGGGAGATGGAAATAGTGTATCACCAGCGTAAAGGATAACTTTAGAATCCTCAAGGTTGTCAGGCAAATCATTAATATAGATACAAAACAGTAAGGGCCCAAGAATAGAACCCTCTGGTACCCCTTGGTTAATTATTTTAACATTGGAGTCAACACCCCCTATGCACACTGATTGTTCGCGATCAAGTAGGCAATTTTTGATGAAAGTTAAGGATGGACCAGTGATACCCAAGGATCCTATTTTGCTAAATAAAATATTATGACTAATGGTATCAAAGGCATTTGTGAAATGAAGAAATGCAGAACCTGGGAAATTGCCGTTGTCGATGGAGGATTTTAAGAAATCGGTTGATGATAACAATGCTAAACTCGTAGAACCACGAGCATGGAAGCCGAATCGACAAGGGTTTAATAATTTAAATTTGTTTAGAGAGAGCGAGAGATGAGGAGAAAGGCAGGGAGGTTAACCAGATATTAGTTTCTGGTTTGCTACCCTGCACTGGGGAGAAGGGGGAGGGGTTAGAAAGATGGCAGTGAGAGAGGGTACAGGATTCTAGACAAGCACAACAACTAAAGCACGCACGCACACACACACACACACAAACACACACACACACAAAGAACGTTCCACTTAGAGACATTCACGAAGGCCGGTAGATGTCAAGGAGCGCAGTAGCGCTTGCACGGCCTTCTTCTGCGACTTGAGGTCTAGACGGTGACGTAGAATGCCTTCTTCCGACAGTGGTTGGTCGTCCAGCTTGTTCAGTGCATGCTCAAGGAATTGCCTCTCTGCACTGTACCGTGGGCAGTCGCATAAAATGCGCGCAATTGACTCTTTGTGACCGCACTGGCCACAGGCTGCGGTGTCGGCCATCCCTATGCGGAACGCATATGCCTTTGTGAAAGCGACGCCCAACCGTAGTCGGTATAAGAGCGTGGCTTCTCCTCGGCAAATCTTGGGTGGGACTCGAAGGCTTAACGTCGGATCGAGAGAATGTAGTCGGGAATGCTTGAAATGTGTGCCACCCCATTGCGATATAGTACACTTGCGAGCAAGCAGATGGAGCATCCGTGCCGCGTCCGTCCTTTACAATGGTATGGGTACTTGTTGGTCCATATCATGAGCAGAACGGGCGGCTTGATCGGCCCGTTCATTGCCTATAATTCCGCAGTGACTTGGAAGCCACTGAAAAGATATTTTGTGGCCTGCCTTCCCTGTATGCCGCAGCATCTCTGTAACCTGGAACACCAGCTGTTCAAGTGGTCCGCGGCGTAGAGGGGAAAATAGGGACTGCAATGCCGACTTGGAGTCGCAGAAAAGCGCCCATTTGTGTGGCGCTTCATCACTGATGAAATGAAGGGCAGTAAGGATCGATGCGAGCTCTGCTGCCGTCGATGTTGGCGGATGAGTCGTATTAAATTTTAAGGTTGTAACTTTCGCGGGTATCACGACTGCTACAGCGGAACTGTTTGGGAGCACTGATCCGTCCGTGTAGATATGAGTCCCGGTACTTCTCGTACAATAGAAGTAATGTGAGCTGTTTAAGCGCTGGTGATGATAAAGCGGCTTTTTTTCTTAATTCCAGGAATTGTCAGGTTGATTTCCGGCTGAGCGAGACACCATGGAGGAATTGAAGGTCTCGCAGCAGGGGTGAGAGAAGTTGGTAACGAGTCACCATGTGGGGTTATCGTTTGGCTGAAAGAGGTGCGTGGTCTGTCCACTGGCAAAGAAGAGAGGTGGTGCCGAGGGGTCCTGGCAAGATGCCTGGTATGTGTCCTCAGCGCTTCCATGTCAATTTGGGTTTTGGTAAGGTGGTCCCTAGCGATTGCTATTGTCGCCACTCTTGATGCACTCTATGGTAGGCCTATAGGCAGATCCGGAGCACCTGAGCCTGTACACTCTGTAGTGTATGTAGACTTGTTCTGCCCGTGTTCGTTATAGCTGGCAAGCTGTATCGCAGAAAGCCGAGAAAAACGCCTTGTATAGCTGCAGCATAGCACGTGTCGACATTCCCCATGCTTTTCCACAGAAGAACTTGAACAAGTGACAGATGCTCGTCAACCGCTTTTTCATGTACGATACATGAGGGCTCCATGACAAATCTCTGTCAATTATGACACCGAGAAATTTGTATGTTCGAACGTAGGGTATGATTTGGCCACTTATCATTACGGCGTAGTGAGTCATAGATTTGCGCGTAAAGGGCATCAGTGCACATTTCTCGGAGGAAATTTCTAGGCCTCGACTACGGAAGTAGATTGCAGCTTCATTAGTAGCTCTTTGAATTCTTCCTCGCAACTGTAACCGCGTCACTGCTGACGTCCATACGCAGATGTCATCAGCGTAGATTGACAGCCTGACCGTGCTTGGAACGTGCTGAAGCAAAGCAATTAATGTGATATTAAATAGCACAGGGCTAAGTAAACCGCCCTGGGGAACACCGCGGCAGCTATAATGTAGAGAAGTGCGGCCGTCTTCGGTGCTTACAAAAAAGGAACGCATAGAGAGATAGCTCCGTATCCAGCGAAACGTCCGACCACCCACTCCTACCTCTTCGAGAGCACAGAGGACTGCTTCATGGGTAACATTGTCATATGCCCCTTTAACGTCGAGGAATAAGGAAGCGCAGAGACGCTTATGGCTTTTCTCATGCTGAACGTATATGACCAGATCTACGACGTTATCTATCGACGATCGGCCTCAACGAAAATCCGCCATGGCATCTGGGTAGCAGTTGTTGTACTCCAAGTACCACTCCAGGCGTCCTAGGACCATCCTCTCCATGCCTTTACCCACGCAACTTGCCAAAGCGATCGGGCGATAGGATGAGAGTTCTAGTGGTGACTTGCCAGACTTCAGCAGTGGAACAAGGCGGGTTGTCTTCCAGCTGATGGGAAGAGTACCATCTCTCCAGGAGCTATTGTACAGGTCAAGGAGAGCAAGTCTCGCTCGCTCACCTAAATGACAGAGAGCTCGGTAGGAAATGCCGTCAGGTCCAGGCGCTGATGTACGTACGCACAAAGATAAGGCAGCCTGAAGTTCGTGCATTGAGAACGGTAGGTCCATACGGTGATCACCTGGTGGGGGACAGCTCCTCAAAGGCGGTATATTGCTGGGAGCTGGAGGTTGACCAGCTAATCTGGTACAAAACTATTCTGCCACGTCAGTATCTAGTCTCCTTTATGATAGGGCTAGGGCCTTGAATGGTAACCGCTGCACAGGTGGTGTCCGAAGATCTCGCACTGTCCTCCAGAGCTGTGACAAAGGTTTGCGAGGATCTAGCAACTCACAGAAGGCAGTCCAACGTTGCGATTCGAGCTTGTCTAACCGCCGCTGGATCTTCTTTTGCGTGCGTCTAGCGGTACGTAAATCCTCTATTGCTTTCGTACGTCGGTACCTTCTTTCAGCACGCCGCCGGATTGCTAGAAGTCTTTCCAATTCAAAATCAAACTGCGTCGGTTTTAAGCAGCATGCGAGAGTACGCACATTGTCGTGCATTGCGGTTCTTATTTCCTCCTCCAAGTCAAATGGTGTATTGGCTTCGCAGCGTTCTTCCATGATGGATTGAAATTTGGTCCAGTCCACTCTTAGAATTCTATCTCGTAGTTTAGTGGGAGCCAATCCTTTGATCGCGATATATGTCGGGATATGGTCACTTCCGTGCGTCTCTATGTCCGCAAACCACCTAACACGTCTGACAAGGCTTCGTGAGACAAATGCCAAGTCAAGACAGCTGCTGTACGTGGCGCCACGTAGGAACGTAGGACTTCCGTCGTTCAACAGCCATCCCATATGAAAAAATTTAATGTCATTCTGTAGAGAGTCTGATGAGTTTACGCATTAGGATCACAAAAGTCTCTAATGACTGTCTGATGAATTTCCTTATGTATTCCTGATGTTAGTCTAGTACGAATTGGCCACCGCTTTTCTATAGAGCTCCTGACGCAGAGTTTTTGATGCGCTTCTAATGAATGAGTTTCTGATGCGCTTCTGACGAATGAGTTTCTTACGTGCTCTTGATGAGCTATTCTGATGTATACCTGATGTCAGTCTAGTACATATTGGCCACCGCTTTTCTATAGAGCTCCTGACGCATGAGTTTCTAATGCGCTCCTGGCGCATGAGTTTCTGATGCACTCCTAACGCACAAGATTCCGGTGAGCTCCTGACGCACTGTTATGATGCACTCCTGATGACAGCTTATTACGTATTGACCACTGTTCTATAGAGCTCCTAATGCTCAAGATTCTGGTGAGCTCCATGCATTCCTGATGCCTGTGTTGTGGCTGTTACCTGATGTCATGGAAGTGAACGTCCGTACGATCGGTTCAACATGAAGACATTAATAACTTACATTCTTCACATTCATGCAAAGGCATGCTCACTGCACAGGTAGATGAATCCTTTTTCTTTTCGTTTTGTGGTTTACTGCAGTCCTAACGCATATGAAATGATGGAGGCATTTCGAAACAAGCACTGCAGTGACAACTAATCTATATTTAACAGGGCAATGAAAGGGGCTATCTCAGTGATTTCTACATTTATTTATTTATTTATTTATTTATTTATTTATTTATTTATTTATTTATTTATTTATTTATTTATTAATACTGTCAGCCCTTGGCGGGCTATTGCAGGAGTGGAATGAAATCAAATAAAACAGCAATGTGCGTGAGAAAAACAAAAAAAGGGAACTGCACCGCTGGAACTAATTTCACTGCTCGTATCAAAACATAAACAATAAGTCTATCAAAGCTGCAGGAAATACAGTTGAAGCAGGGCACTCTCTCCTACACTCACAAATAAAAATAAGACATGAAGAGAGGTTCACAGAAGAAAGCAATTTTCTATTTGATTTCTTGACACAGCAATGACGAAGGGCCAGTCTTGTTCCACCGATTGTATGGGTAAAGCAGCAGCTAGTGCACAACCTGCAAGAAAATGTGTGAAAATTAAGCACGGCATTGAAGCATAGCAGCACCAATACTAGTTTTCTATACTGCTTAGTGCAACAAGTGAGCAGGTGCTGAAGTGTAACACATGCGAAAAACATTTTACAGTTGATGCCATTTTACAATGTAATGATATATTTTTTATCAGCTGCACTAATAATCAATCTGCATTCAATATTCAACTACCTAATCTTATTTTTGTGCAGGACAAACAGCAGTAGTACTTTGCCTTCACAAGAAGTTTAAAAAACCAGCACAGTAGTGGAAACAGGCCAACACGTTCTGTATACTCATACAATATGTGCTGGCCTATTTCTGCAAGCATTTAGGATATTCACATCATGCAGCTTTTTTTCAAAATACAAGGCCTAAGTGATGCTGCTGCATGGAATCTGTCCGAACCAGTATGCTTGAATGCTGATAGTTTTCGTTTACAAACCACAGAAGAATCTAAACTTTGGTGTGAGATACTGCTACATCCTTGAAATCACGAAAGGGTACCACCCCCCCCCCCTTACACTGAAAGGGTACTCCATACAAGCACGTAAATTACAACAGAACAGTACTAAATTTGCAACTAGTTTAACGAGAAATCACACATTGTTTAAAGTTTCACATGTCATATATATAAAATTGCAAAAAGCCCCCAAAAAAAATCTGCAGACATATAGTTCCACATATACACTGGCTACTTCTGATTTGAGACAAAAAAAAAGGGAAAAAAGAACTTGCTTTCATGACCAATTATGCAAAATGTTACCAGTAAACTGATCTAGTGCATGAATTGCCTTTAAAATATGAAGCTATGTTTATACAAAGGGCAGCACAGATCAGACAGGCAATTGTTAAAATCCAAGTGATGCAACACCAGAAGAATTCAAAAGTGCATACACAAGTAGTTTAGCTGTGCAGTGGAAGAAACATATCTGCGAAGCCCTGTTACAGGGCTTCGCAGATACGTTTCTAAAATAAAGACAGCTTTATAATGAACAAGGACAGGAAAACTGTAGAGGCGTTTCATGTAAGCAGGTGACAAGCTTGCTTGTATGCCGTCAACTGCTGCCAAACAAAGTAAGCACAATTATCTCTCCCTCTCTTTTTTTTTCATAGTGGAATATATGCACTAACTCTTCTTCGTAACCCCCTGTTGGTAGTTAGCACTGTTCCTGTCTTCCATGAGCTTTCCTTCAACCAATTTGTGCATTGCTTCAGAGGAAGTAGATAATACTTACACGCTTCATTCTGCTAGCAGGTTCTCGCTACCACATGGTGGTTGTAAACACATTTGAAAATGGGGGAAACCCCTATGTGCGAGCATATGGGTTGCACAACTTTTCATTGAGGTTTTTAATACTTCACGAAACTTCCCAGATAAATATCAACAATAAAACTGCTAATTCTACATTGTATAGGTGCTCCAAAGTTATTGAAATACCTTACATACAATGCTAAAGCCCTGCTGAGGTAGATGATATAAAATCTCACTGTTTAAAATGCAGACCTAATCAGAATTACATGTGCTAACAAAAGGTTTAAGCACATCCTGTGATAAACGGGTAGCACAAGCTCAAAGGCGAAGTAGAACACCAATACTAAATGGACTGTCACATGTCTCCCCTGCCTAAGAATTTCTCAAGGGAACAATAGCTTTCTCAATAGGTGCGAAATGTAAGAACTATCAACTTGCACTGAATAAAACAAATGCCTACCACTTAAGAGGACTTGTACGGGCTTGCAAGAACATATCCATCGCCTACAGCATGCTCTCCTCTCCTTGAGCGCCTTAAGCAGCGCCATCGTCATCACTGCGTGCGTACATAACCAACAACACAAAAACGTTAATGAATTTTCAGAAAAGCAGAGTCCAGCAGGCACATGTAGCACACAACAAACACGGTGTGTTTTGGCAATAAAGGCCCTGAAATAATAAGCACACAGTGCTTTAAGAACAGATATTAATCGATTTAAGAAAGCTTGCTGATACGGATCCACACTGAAAAAACACCACTTATGAAACATGTACACAGAAAGCAAGAGCGACGGGCGAGCACAGTCTGTGCATGAGTTTAGTTAGCACTGTTCTTTGAAGTATTAGTGAAGTAACAGCTTCTTGAAGCTTATTGTAGAAATGCCACTGCAGACCAAATTTGCACACATGTGCTTCACAAATAAAAGGTCATAAATGTAAATTGCCAAACGGATTCCTCATGTGGAGATGATTACACTAGCACTTGTAGCAAAATTTTTTTTTAAAAAGATTGATTGGTAAGGATTATGTGTTCCATGTATATCTGACAGTTAAACTATGCAAAAAATAGTGTACTGCATAATGAATGTTAGCCTTTCAAGAAAGTAATCCTTGCTGCCCTAGAGCCAATCCACATGCACATATTGCACGCTCAAAGCATTGCTACTCTTTCATTCTTTTTTTTTCTGTATTGTGTTAACACTACACAAAAACACGAACCCTGTTCTCCAACCTTCAGCAAACACAGTTGACATAAAGATGTAAGCCCTTTTCCAACTGACAACCTCATAAAAATATTAAAGCTGTGTTTTTACCAACTTTACTGAACGCCACATCTTAGTTGCACATCGTGCAAATAAAAGCGCACTTTTGGTATCATGCTGTTTAAAAGAAGTGAATGAAAAAAATAAGAGAACCGTAAAGCACAAGTGAGCTTCTTTAACCCACGTAAATGTTGCAAGCCGTAACACCGTGCAGCGAGATTAAAACTCCTGTCAATTTCTGGAACAAACAGTTACACGCAGCGAGGTAGTCGGAGGCGCAACTAAGATGAGACGTAAGCCACAAACCAACACTGAATGCGCGATGACACCACAGTGTTTTTCTACCGTGCTCCACTCCACTGTAGTTTCTTTGCACGTTGGCTCATTTTACTGAACTTGCGGAACTTTTGTTTAATCCCCAGTGTGAAAAAGCTACGCGATGACCGAAGGGTACTAGTCGTCACGTGGAAGACCCCTTTTCATAGCGACAACGCATTGTATCAAGAAGCTTCGGGCGATCGTAATGTACCTAGTACAGCCAAGGAATAACAAAGCCATGACCTGAACGTTGCCGGAGCACAGGCACGCGTAACGCAACGATTCTTGATCACCATCTTCTGGCTGCAATCAGCGGACATGGTAACCGCGCCATATAATTTTTTAGGTACTCGGAAAGCAAAGCCCAGCACAAACATACCTGCCATGCTCAGCCCTTCATTCCTGCTTTACCACGCTTTCCGGGCTGTCTTAGTTGTTTCCTGCACAACAAAAGTCAAAACGCAATGAAAATGCTGGTTACATAATTCAGCGGCTGTCTTAGGCTTACCGAAGCTGGGCATCCGCTGTGCACTCTTCAGCTTTGAGGTCACATTCGGCGACAGTCTCGTCAAACGTCGGAGGCTCGGGCTAGTGTACTACCGCAGTCACTGCTGCGACGCGCATTGCGTGACGATGAACGCTCACCAACGAATCGCACAATCAACTTGAATAACACATACACCATTGTGGTAAAAACACAGCACTGAGCGCGGTGACAAAGATGTTGTTGTCCGGCCGTTGTGGCTGCCGTAGACGACGACGATGCAGCGTCCGCCGATGACTACATACCCTACAACGTTCCGGCACACGGCATATATGCTCTCGGCGGCTAACAACAATGATAAAAGCACAATAAGCGCGCATATTAGCGATAAACATCGTAAAAACACAAGCACCGAACGAGCACGTTGCTCCCACTCGCTGCGCCAACAGCACTGTTCCAACCGCTGCCTTACGTTGAAACGTAAAACTACATAGGTGGCGGTAGTGTAGTGTTATTATAAAGAAAAGTTTTGTTTTTAAACCAAGATGTATTCGCAATACTGCACGCAAGTTTGGGACATTTGCATTCTTTTCCCGCTGTTTGCATACAGTTCACAAGATATGCATTTTTCAGTTTGAGAAATAAGCGAGTGACAACAGAGTGCCAACTTGGGACATCTTGTACTATAGCTAAAACAACACGAACACTAAAAAAATTTCGTCGTGTCGTCTTTTTTTTCTGTGTGTGCGTTTAACTATGTTTTTATCTTCAGCACTTAGCGATTTCCAAACACTCCCCTAAGGCAGCACCTATCTCCGAGTCTTATGTCTGATACGTCATTGCCAATCTTGAAGGCAATGCGTTTTGTACTCCAAGCTTCAAATTCTTTCACAGCGCCATGGCGGATGAACGAAGGGTTTGATTACTTTCCCCGTGACTTGGTAGGTGGGTTGTATAGGTTCATAGAGGAATAAGACGTGTATTCTGCAACCCATCCGGCAGCACGGTTAAGCGTCTTGGGCAAATAAAGGGGGTGAAAGGCGTGTAATGCTGCGCCAGAGAAGAAGGGGGTGGGGCTGCAAGAGAGTTATGCTGTAGTGGAGAAGGGTGCGTCTCTGAGGGGGAACGGGTCGTACACGTGCTCGCTTGCCTCTCCCCTTAAAAGAGTGATGGTGAGGAAGGAGAAGGAAGGAGTGTGGGGCGGGGAGTGGGGGGAGAGAGAGAGGGTGTAGGTCACATGACTTTGGAACCCCTTTGAAGAGATCTGTTTCATTCTAGACATACGGAAGAAAGGATCACCGTGGGACTCAGCATCATGCTTTGTAACTAATGGCCAGCTGTTCTTGCATATCCGACTATTAAAACTCGCTATATGGGTGAGATATGGGAGTACTATAGACTGTCCTAAATTTGTACTTTGCCCTCAACATCGCCTTTCGTGTGATCGCGACTGCGACTTGCTTAGTGAATGTGCCCTGCCTCGAAATTTAATTAATTTCCAACACGATTTAGAAGCGCGTTGGAATTTTTTAACATTACGGCGGGATCTCTTTATGATTGGCCGGGACGTGTTTTGTCGTTAGGCGGTGGAGTTCAAATCCTTGAATACTTCTGTCAATTGAAGTCATTGTGTGCGCGGTCATTTGAGTGCCTAATGTATACGTGATGCTAAAACACATTAGTCATTGCTACTCATATTTCCTATGCTTAACATACATGTCAACTGCCTGTACATGCAAATTGTCATCAATTTTAGATTTCTTACTATAACACGATTCAAAAGTGTTATGGAATAGGTGCTCTTTAGCGTTTAGGACAACCGAAAGACAAAAGTTGAATGTTTAGACGTGTAATATAAACTAACACTGCGGCATATTATTAGAACTCTTCACATTTCATTTTTGCTTATGTGTTTTGACATTAGAAAGAACAGCTGAAACTCTGACTACTTCGGTCATTTGAGATTTACATGTGCATTGTCATTTGAGTGTCTAATGCATGCGTAATGCTAAAACGCATTAGTCCTTGCATTTTTAAATATTATTAGAACTCTTCACATTTCATTTTTGTTATGTGTTTTGACATTGGGAAGAGTAGTTGAAACTCTGACTGCTTCGGTCATTTGAGATTTACATGTCCACTGTCATTTGAGTGTCTAATGCGTGCCTAATGCTAAAACGCATTAGTCCTTGCATTTTTAAATATTATTACAACTCTTCACATTTCACTTTTGTTATGTGTCTTGACATTAGGAAGAGTAGTTGAAACTCTGACTACTTCGGTCATTTGAGATTTTCATGTGCATTGCCATTTGAGTGTCTAATGCATGCGTAATGCTAAAACTCATTAGTCCTTGCATTTCTAATGTCCGTCTAATGTCACATAAGGAATGCATTAGGTTAACATCAGAAAATCAATTTTCATTTTCATAAGGGATAGCTCCTTACTGGATGCGAATGATACCAGAGCTCTGCCTCTCGCGTTGATCTTCGAACTTCCCCAGAGTGTATGATGCGCGTTGAAATCTCCGATGACGACACACGGACCAGAGGATGAGGACAGAATATCACGTAGTCGTTTGTGGTCAAATCGACTTGACGGCGATAAGTAGGCGCCCACAACAGTGAATGTAAAATTCTTGTTCTTTACTGTTAAGCATATGTATTGATTTTCGTCGTTAGCTGGTACTGGGTGATGAATATAGGTGAGGTCACGGCTAATAAACACCAAAACCTTGCTGTTTTCGTCGACAGTCGACGAAGAGAATGATTCATATCCAGAGAGCCTTATCGAGTTCGTTAAGTTCGGTTCGCAAATGACTATAATGGGAAACATTGACATACACATAGCGACGGAAGTCTGAAATGCGCGATCTCAGACCGCGGGCATTGCACTGAAATATTGCTGCATTTCAGACCTCATTCCTGAAGAACAGTGGTTGATGAGCCATGATGGGTCTATTCAAGGGCTGCTAGCACCGGACTCAGAGCGTCCAGTACTTGAAGAGCACTTCTGGCAGACGGTGTGTGCATGTTGCTCCGCAACACGCGAATGGCACTAATTAAGGGTCTTAGAAGAGCTATAACTTGCTTATCTGTATTCTGCGACTTCTCAGGTGCCACGTTGTGTTGTACTGTTGGCGACCTCTGCGGTAGCTCTGCTGCAGGTCGTAGAGGCGCCAGCGGTGGCCATTCCGTTGTAGACAGAGGCCTACCAGCTAGATCTTCCGTTTCCAACATCGGTCTTTGAAGTGCTGGAAACGCGCGTCTGGCGTGCTTCTGATGACGGTTCTGTTTGACGGTTCTCTTGAAAAGATAATGATTTTCGTCGTGATGATCTTCGACGTCGACGTCTTCTTCGCCGGACTTTTTCAGCAGCTTCTCTGTGGGTCGAGCTGTCTCTGACCATTTGATTGAGGACTGCGATCTCTTTCTTGATGCGGGGGCAGTCTTTGGAGGAGGCACAGTGATCTCCCTGACAGTTGGGACACTTCATCGTAGTTGCACTACAGTTGTCTTCTGAGTGAGGCTGGGCGCATCGTGGGCACACCGCGGCATTTGTGCAAACACCTTTCACGTGTCCAATCTTCTGGCAGTTGAAGCACTGCACAGGCCTCGGAATAAAGGCTCGTACCCGATGGCGAAAGTGGCCAACCTTCACGTAGGAAGGAAGACAGTCACCTTTGAACGTTATCCTCACACAGCGTGTGTTACCGAGGCGGCCGACCCGCACAATGACGTTGTGTTCACTTGCTGGTTTGATGAGAAGCGGAAGGTCGGCGTTGGGTATTTTTTTTGTGTCAATGTCATAGACGACGCCTGTCCCCGTGGCGCCCCCCGCCTGCATGATAGATCGGACCTTGATGTTACCCAGCTGCGTCACACGCTGCAAGGTGTTCAGCGCGGACGGGTTCATCCCATCGATGGCCAAGATGTTCCTCCTTGTGTTTAGTCGGACGTCCTTGATCTCGTTGGGCACGGTGTTTTCAAGATATAAGGAAAGTGCTTGCGTGTTCAGGATGCGCAGATTGTCAGCAGCGTTCTCTGGCACGAACAGAATAGAGTGAGGCCATCGCTGAGGCCCAGTTTTCACAGTAGCCGAACTTGACGCCGAAGATGTGTTAACAGCTCTTCGTTTAGTCTTGCGGTGCAAGACAGGTTCAAAGCCGTCTTCCGAGGACTCGTCACCTGAGGCGGAGTACAGCTCCGTGTCCTCGCTATCGCTCGATGTGCTTCCGCGCTTCCTCGAAGTGATTCCCGCAGAAGAACCGGAACCGGATGGTGCCTCGGGAAGTTGTACGTCCATCACCGCGATGTAGGGGGCGGTGGACCCCTCAAGCGCAGCGAGAAGTCCAGAAAAACAGAGAGACGGGCCAAATGTGTTCTACAAGAGAAGCACTTCGTCGTCGTTTTTCCTAAATTTGTTGAGGTACTTGTTCAAAGTGACGTAGTGACGTAGTGCAATAAATTTTTGTTTTTCATGTGAGTCAATCAGCATAAGCTAATTATCTAACTTTTTTAATTATTCACTTTAACAAGAAATTGTCAATACGAAAACTGCAGGTAAAATTTAAAAATGACCGACTGAAATGTTTGCAACTAAGAACCATTGATTGACCTTTTGATACGTGCCGTCAAAGAAAGCTTGCGAAGTACAAAAATAACCACGTGACAACGCCACTACATCAACACCCCAGACCACTGAATAAAATACTGAATAAAATACTGAATACATGCGCTTGTATCTGCAGCGTTGTTGTACTCGGGTACAGATAGGGAGTGGCGGTGAAGGTGCGTCGCGCTTCAAAGTGACGTGGCATAAAGATATCATTCGCTTCGACTTGTCGTATGTAGCCCAAACACTCAAAGCATGTGCAAGCACGCAAGCGGACGTGCGCACGCAAGCACACACTTACACAACAAATAAGAAAAAAAAGCGATTGTTGCCGGCGCGTACTTTGCGACCACCACATACGAAAAGCGTGTATCTGACAGTGCTGCTGATACAGCTCGACATGCTTTCGTGATCGGTTGTTTGGGGGCGCTGAATTAGTGGTTCTGTCACGTGATTATTTTTTTTTTATTTCGCGGGCTCTCTTTGACAGCACATACCAAAAGATTCATCAGTTGTACTTAGTTGTAAATACTTCAGTCAGTTATTTTTAAATTTGACCTGCAACTTTTGTATTGGCAATTCCTTGCTGAAGCGAATGATTAGAAAGTGCTCTAATTAGTTGATGCCAATAATTGATTTTTCTAAAAGAAAAATTTGTCCCACTAGGGCACCTCACGCTCAACACGGCTCAGTTTGTTGCAACTCGCTAACACACTCTGTCATTTTTTAAAAAACCTGGTTATATTTAAGTCGGACACCCCGTACATATAACTGCACAGTTAATCGATCGCTGAAACGGGAAATCGTGCAACAATACAAAATCAAAGAGCTAACGCTCAGTATTCTTTCCAACAATTGACACTTAACCTCCAGACTAGATAAAATAAACACAAAGCGCCACCGAGTCAGTCCGGACACGATGCTGCAGGCGGTTAATGTGTTTGATTATGGCTTTTACCTGTACCTGCGCCACTGTTGCTACGCGGCACATTTCAGACAATTTTAGCATGAAATTCCCAAGCCTACCGCTCACGAACAGTCTACGCTTCAAAAATTTCACAACATACTGAGCTCACAGCGCTCGTCAAGCTCACTTCGGGGCTCAAAATTGCAAAAGAGCAAAGAGCGGATCTCTGTAAGGCGCCGCAGAGCGTTTACCGGGACGTCTGCTCTTCTCTCCGTCCAATAAAGTTATTGGTCTGGCTCTTAATATTTTACCTCACTTCCACCACATTTTTCGCAATGCATTGTGATACTTTTGTACAACTACTAGGTGCAACTAATGACTTCTAATGACTTCATATATATTCAATCAAATGTTTGCATAGTCTGTGAAAGCCATAGAGAAGTGTTTTGTACACAGTGGATATCTCAATTATTTGATTGATCGCATGAAGGTGATCTATCGTGGAAAGCCCTTTTAAAAAGCTAGCCTGCTCTCCATGTTGATGAAAGTGAACCTTTTCTCTTATCCTATACGAGATTCCATTTGTGAATGTTATCTATAATGTTGAAAGCATAGGCTAATTGGTCTGCAGTTCTTCAGGTCTCTTACACCTCCCTTCACGTGCACTAAAATAACAGCGTCTTTCGAAATCGATGGCATTTTTGAAGTTTTGAGACTTTGTACGTACCGAGTAGCAACCGTTAAATATAAAATCTCCGCTACCTTTAATCAAGTGCCTCTTGTGCCGTCGTTCTAGGGCGCCTTTCTATGGGACATGCTAGCTGCCTTGTAGATTCGTCGATTGTTACATAAGTCACAGCGGTGTTCTGTTCGGTGCTGATTTCGCTCACAGTAGGGTGACTCATGTTTGTCTTTGATTTGTAAAGTACAGAGCTGAAGTGCTGAGCCACCGCCATTTCTTCATTGAAATTAGAAATGATACTACGCCATCTAAGATTCCCGGCATGTATTACGCTCTTTCTCATACGAAATCTTCTACTTCCTTTGATGTCGCCCTCTATTTCACTCCCGTTTCTATCGCTATGGCGTTTCAGCATGTCACTTACATTACTTTTCTTAGTAACCTTGGACAGTTCATCTAATCCTATTCTGTTTCTTCACATCACTATTCTAATTTCTTATACTTTCTTCTTAAGTATTTACGTGTTTGAGAGATCTTGCGTATTTCTTGTCTCGGAGCGCTACCTCCAACTTCAGCTGCTGCGATTTATCTCGCGCTACTTCCGCTTGTAAAATTATTTCTGCCAGTTCTTGTCAAGTTGAAAGGACCCCTACTCATAAGTTTATGTACAATCTATGCAATTCATCAAGGACGCAAACATTCCATGCATTTGGTTTAGTATGTAGAATATTTTCGCAGGTGTGCCGCTCTCTTGGGAAAATGGCGCTGCCTATCATATCACCGTGATCGGGCGGCATGCTGTATATGAACAGATGTCTGCGACTGTGCGAAAAGGGCTGTCCGCAGCGTTGCTGAATTGTTCAGTTCGCAACAATGATTATCTTTTGTCCGACTATGGTGTGCGGTTGTTGCGTTGGGAAAAGTAATAATTGTTCTGAATACCGGTGAGTCGGGTGAGACCTATATCACAGACACCTTCGCTTACTGGGCGCATAAGCTCTGACATAGGTTAGCCAAGGTCAGTTCTGGTGCTGTTTTGCATATTACAAATTGCGGGCATCTTTGAGATGTTACACTGCCTTTGACTCAAGTTAGAAGAGAGAAATAGACGAAAGCTCAGATGACAGACGTAAGAGACCTGCACTCTTGACGAATCGGCCAACTTTCAGCACTATACAAAATATTCACAAAAATAATCATGAAGTAATTCACGAAGGCGAGGTAACCGTTGTTCATTCAGTGTAACGGGCTGGACTCCTAGAGAAGGCAAGCATGGCAAAAGCTGACAGAAATTTAGGCCGACAGAGGAGATCCAGAAGTTTGCGAGGATAACTCGACCGCAGTTAGCGCGGGACAAGGTTAAAGGGCCCCTAAACAACCCCGAGGTCCAAAATTTGTTTTAAAGATATAACTCCGCTCCTGTGCGATGTGAACATGCACCCGCAAGAATTTTGGGAATAGGTGCAATAATAACGGAGTTACACTTGTTTAAGTGGCCGCTTGCGTCGGTTTCGTTTTCTCGGTCGGCCTCCCCGCCCTTCTCTGCAGAGGAAAGGGTAGGTGCGGCGCGCCGTTGTGACTCCGCCCACTTTTGACACGTGACATGACGTGAGCAATTGACGTCATTGACGCTTTCGCTGCAGTTCCGGTTGCTCCGGCCAGCGCTGCTCCGGCGCTCACGCGGTGGGATGGCCACAGGATCTGACATAGACTTGGTTTCGACCAATCAACGAGCTGCAACTGCGCAAGGTTGTTCGCGGTAGAACGTGACGACATTAGGATGCGAGCGCGACTGGTCAATCGCAGGAAAGAGGCGCGGGAATTGTTTTTTGAAATACGGCGTCCGTGTGGCGCGCAGCGCTGTCATATCCGCAGAATGTGATCACGGCAACCTTCTCTATGATTGAGTTAGCTTGTTTGGGCGGCTTAAAAAAGTTGGAGCCTGTTTAGTGGCCCTTTAATAGAGAAGTACGGGAAAAGTCTTTGCCCTACACTGAGCGTAGACAGGCTGGTCATGACGATGGTAGTGACGAACCTCGAAGAGGCTAAGAGACATACTCGGCTTACGCCAACCGAAAGAGAAATCCGGATTCAGAAAAATCGTACTCTATATGTCGTCTTCATGTGGTCAGTGAAATTATTGAGAAATCTTCGAAATAAAACCTTTCTATATGATATTCAAGTATACGAAAAGACTTTCGATTCGGTAGCGATACTTCCAGTTGTCAAGGCATTACGCTCTCAAGGAATACTCCGTACACACGTAAATACTGTGGCCACCGTCTATAAAGTCCCACGGCCAACCTACGCCTCCCTAAAATGAAAAAAAAAAGTAGAAAAATATTCTTCGAGGGAAGTTCTAGGCAAGGATACACAGTGTCTCCGATGTTATCCACTACTTGTTTATATATATATATATATATATATATATATATATATATATATATATATATATATATATATATATATATGTATATATATATATATATATATATATATATATATATATATATATAAAGAATATAGATCTGAAGTATATAGAAATAAACACTAACTGATAATGCAACAGCAACTTACGCTTTGCGGACGACGTCGTGCTTTTCGACAATGTGGTGACTAACTCTAAACCGAGAAAGCGGCATATAAATTAGGCTTAAAATGGCGATGCAGAAAGGAAGGGTAATGCTAGGCAACCCGGCGAAAAAGTCGCAGCCCGTGAATGGCAGACATAGGCCCTTGAATCAGTGAAAAGGCATACGTAATACACCTATATATAGGCCACTTGCGGACAAAGAAGCCTAACCATATTAAAGAAATTCATCAGAGAATAAGGATGGCTGGGTGCGCATATGGTATGCACTTCTAGCTCACGACTGGCCACTTACCACTATCTTCAAAGCTGACATCGCTAACTTGCAGGGCGGAAACTTGGAGATAGCGTCCGCCGCGGTGGCATTGTGGTTGTGGCACTTGGCTACTGACCCGAAAGATGGGTGTCCGATCCCAACCGAGGCGGTCGCATTTTCAATGGAGCCGAAAATGCCAATGGCCCGTGGACTTTGCGTTCTCAATGCCGTAAAGAACACCAGGTGGCAGTCAGCGAGAAAATTTGGGTAATCGCGCAGCATTCAGCGAATTGTTACGACTAAGAAGACTTAGTGCAAAGTGCATGAATACGTGTGTGCTTAAGATGGGCTAACCAGGAAACTCGTCAGCACTGTGGCGACTGAATTGCAGCTCATGGTAGGACACAACGCTGGCACTGCCGTTAGTGCACAACACAGACCCCTGTTTCTCGAAGAGAAGTGGAAGCTACGGCGCTGTGATGCGCCTATCGTGAGCGTCGTTCGTTGGAGGAACGACGCTCACGAGTTGGAGGAAAAAGTGCCGAGTGCTGGTAGCACTTATTTATTGTTTATTGCCTTGCTAAGAAAGCGCCTACTACGGTGCAAAAAACGCATGTGGCGCGACGCAAGCACCATCATCACAATCAGTAACAGCTGCTGTTACATTAGGTTTGTTTACTATATCTACCGTGAGGGAGAATCCGCCATAGCGTAGTGGTAGCGTGCTTGCTTGACACCTGGGGGGGCCTGGGTTCGATACCCGCCTACCGCTTAGTAGCATGCCTTCGAAGATTACAGCGCATTCGTGTGTCCCTTTGCGTTTGTTGTATCTGCAATACAATCCCATATCCCCTTGTTGTTTGTAAGTGCGTTATATTGCTATGTTAAATGTCTGTTTTTCTCGGCCTGAGATTGACATGGACTGTAGAAAATCGGAACACCCGCTGCGCGTACCCGCATACCAGGGGCCGAGCACTATACGGGTACGAGCCACACATGATTGCAGTATCGTAAATCGTAACGTACATGATGAGTATATCATGTTAGAGGTGTAAAGGTCAATACTCATGTTCGTCATATATACCTACTGTAACATCGTAATTTTCTCCATATCGGGTGAACTAGACGACCACGGGAGCACCGAGACGTAGGCGGCTAGGTAGATACACAGATAGATACGGTCAAAGTTGCTCAAGTTCACTAAGAAATGCACACGCCCAGCCTCGGTTGCCTCCGTTTTGTCGATACAAGAAGGGTTCTAGTCTTTTACATTTATGTCCTTGGCGGTGACAGTTCTGCGCGGCTCCTTGCATCCCGGCCCCCACTTTGTGTCACAGGGGTTTAAGTTTTTACAGAACGCACAATCGCTGTTGAGCGACATCCGGCGTATTAATGTCCCTTAGACGTGAATGTTTCGACTTTTCGGAGGGTAAACGTTTGTTCGACGTTGTATTGTCAGTTTCGTATCTGATGAAGAGTAGGTTCTGCTCTCAAATCTCGCAGAACTAAGGATGTATCCGAGAACTGTGCGAAGAAGACGAGTAAACAATTTTTTTATATTTTGACTCATCGTTTACCGTTGTCTCTCTTCGTGCTCCCTCTCTTGTATGCTGCCGCACTCTGCAAAAAAAAAATCCTGATCTTTGTTTCTACGTTGCGTATAAAAGCCACGACATATGTATTGACATAGTCAAAGCCCGTTAACATATAGTAATCTGACATTATGGCAAGCGCCGTCGTCTGTATTCTGCCGCTCGACATCAGTACGCTACGTCGAAGATAACGACATTCTTCCTTGCTGCGAAGGCATCTGTGTGGTCATAAAACTATGATACAGACTGATACAAACTATGATACAGCGCTCGTGACATGGCGTCCCTTTCTCTGTGACGACGGGAATAATCATACCAACCGCGTCCGTGCCTCGATAATACTGCAAAGAGTCTAAGAGAATGCAACAATTGCCCAAATGTTAATGTGGGAATTGAGATTGGCTTATATCATCGATGTGCTACCATCATTACGCAGCACTCTTAACGAAGCTTTTCTCGATTTAGCAACACCACTTATTGTTCCCGTCATACGTCGGACGGACTACAATTAGCGACTTCTGAAAGCTGATAGAGATAAATAACTGACTTACCTTTTATAGAAACAAGTTAATGAGCAAACAGACAATGAAGCCTAGGAAAGCATAGGGGAAGTTACTTGTGGTATTTTAATTGTGGAGAAAGTAGAAAGGAATTAAAGTGGACGAAAAGACAAACCTGCCTTCGGTGGGACCCGAACCCACGACCTTCGGATGTCGCGTCCGATGCTCTACCAACTGAGCTACGAAGGCGGCCGTCCCCCCGTCCACTTTATTGTGTATTTATGTACATATTTATGTATTTATGTACATATTATATGTACATAAATACACAATAAAGTGGACGGGGGGACGGCCGCCTTCGTAGCTCAGTTGGTAGAGCATCGGACGCGACATCCGAAGGTCGTGGGTTCGGGTCCCACCGAAGGCAGGTTTGTCTTTTCGTCCACTTTAATTCCTTTCTACTTTCTCCACAATTAAAATACCACAAGTAACTTCCCCTATGCTTTCCTAGGCTTCATTGTCTGTTTGCTCATTAACTTGTTTCTAACAAATAAAGAACGAGCCCTTGACCCCTTCCCTTTCGTGACTTACCTTTTGTTATCTTTGCGATATGAACAACCTACTTAATTAGAAAATACAAGAAACGGCGCTTTCACAGTGCCATTCATTTTTACACCGAAGCTTTTGCCCTCTAGTTCGTCGAGATTTTTCGTGGCGGCGTCGTCACAGAAAAAAGTCGGCCTATCCCGCACGTAGCGTGATGGTGCGTGTCGTGAATCGTTAAAGGGACCCTGAAACGGTTTTGACGATTTTGTGCAAACATGGTGATCCGGTAGAGCGGGTCACTAGGACCATTACAGGACAGATTTTAGCGCTGTGCGTAAAGTGTGTAATTTACAATAAGGTTTTGAACACGCGTATCGCAAAAGGTCGCAGCGGCTCGCCAAAAAGCGTGTTCAAACGCCCCCGTCATCGAGCGATCGAATGGGAGGTCGCTGATTGGCCCCGACCCAAGTGACGTGCACGTAATTTTCAAAACCTAGCTGCGAACAACGTGCGAACAACGTACTCCTTCGTTTCAGCCAACGGTATCATCGCGGCATCTGGCGGCGTCACACGAGTCGCCGGCGCTCTATTACAGAGGCCACTGCCGAGGCGGGCGACCTCAGTGAGGATATCGGGGCGCTATGTCACTACGGGAGGCTCGGCAGAGCGGCTGACGCGGGAGGCGCTGTCGTCGCTAGCGCGCATTCCGCAGCAGATCGAGTTGAGGAGGAACAGGAGTGGTAAGGAGGAAGGCGACAGAAATAAGCCCTTAGCTGCCTTAGCGCATTGTGATTCGCTTTATTTATGGTGTGAATGATTTCGCAATTGTGTTGCCTAATCAGTGACGCAATGTCAAAAAAAAAACGTTTCAGGGACCCTTTAAAGTCGGCAAGTTTCTCTGCTATGAGTGCTTTGCCGTCTCCTGTTTTGGTTGGATCGCGAGATAAGGCGGCGCTCTTCTGTCACTCCGCCTGAGCAATGGAAAGTAACAGATGTAGTGCCATCTGACGCCTGCACTGAATACTTTGTTCACACCTAGACTGCGTTTGAAGATTTGTCTGCGTCGGAGTGGAAGTAACTGCCGAAGGTCACCGCATGCACATGATGAAATCAAGTCTCCAAAACGGCTTAATGTAATCGTAACGTGCATGTCTGCTGTACATCCGCATTCGAAGAGCCGGACTGGCGAGTTATTTGTTTCACTGAGAAACAGACCTATGGCGAAAAAAAAGTACCCCTGCTGAAACCAAAGTCCTGTCGACGAAAAGCCATGTCGACACATTGGTGCTGGGTGGGGGCTTCCGTTTTTGTGCACTGTTCATAATGTTAATCCTCCAGCGTCCTCGTTGCGTTGTTTTAAGCACTATCATAAGGAACCGCAAGAACTTATTCACGGGAAAAAAACGCAATATTGCGCAAGGTGCGTAAGATTGCGGAGAAAAGCACTGAACACAGGAAGAAAACTTTGGTTACGCTGAATAAATGCGTTGTCACCGCTACACGTCAAGGGAACTCAAAATGCAGTACCTAGCAATTCTACATTTCATTTCTTGCTGATGTCCTCCCGGTGGCGGCAGGGATTTCAAAGAACATAGTTTCAAGAAGAATATTGTTTCAAAGAACTGGACTTGGGGGGGTTTCTGCCGTGGGCGTGTAACCAACAGCGCAGGTTTTTTTTTTTTTTTTTTGGGGGGGGGGGGGGGAGGAACACCGTCCTCGGAAGGGCAGGTTGGTTAAGAACTGCAATAGGACTAGCAAGAAGCGGTGCTGTCGGGATCATATATGTGTACTTGCATGTGGGGCTCCATGTATCGTCCTTTACACTCGCCCCGTTTCTCCCTTTTTAGCACACTCTATATAGTACAGCAGTATTTTCTATAAAGGAGTCCTTTTACCCACGGCGCCCTGTTTCTCGCGAAGTCCTCCGGCACGAACAAAAGAAAACCGTCGGAGCAAGAGGGTCCTGAGAAAAAAAAAAGTCTTTCGGCCAATCACTAGCCCTCTCCTGTTGCGATGGGAGCACAGACGGCGGCCAAGAGCTCCGCTCCCGATTTTCGTGTTCTTTCTCCCGCATTCCCCAGCCAGATTGATAGCGACATCGCGATGGCTCTCCTTCCCGTCTCCCAGCGCATCTTTCGGACGCGTGTTTTATTCTTCGCGCCCTTTCTACGGCGCTTTCTCTTCCGGGTTTGTCTCTCACTCCGTTTACTCTTTCCCTGGGCGACGCTTCTTTCTTTCCCCGCGTAATGCTCGTGTGTTTTCTTCCTCTTGGCCTGTTTATACTGTTTCAGGGGTGTCATTGGTAGCCGCTGCTTTCCGGAGGCAGGAACTATACTAGCCAGCAGAGCGGAAGTGTCTTCTTAGCTGCGGCGTGCAGACAGCCGGCCCCAGCAGCTGCCTTGCACGAGCAAAAGATAGAAATAGCCTTTTTCTTTGGCAGCGGTGAGCACGGGGCAAAACAACCAGCGTCATCTGGTTTCCGCGGCCGAAAACGACCGCCTGCGAAGGACAGCCCGCGGTTTTTCGCTGCTGTTCGATACAACCGGGCAGTCCGTAGCGACAGTGCGAGCAGGAACAATGCTCCCGAGCATAATCGAGCAGCTTTTGCTGCACCGATAGACAAAAGAAAGAAAGAAAGAAAGAAAGAAAGAAAGAAAGAAAGAAAGAAAGAAAGAAAGAAAGAAAGAAAGAAAGAAAGAAAGAAACGAAAAGCTCCCCGATGAAGGAGATGTTAAAGCGCCTAGAACGCATTGAAAACCAGGTGACGCTTCCGCGCTGGTGAATGTACAAGTACCTCGATATCGAGGAGGACATCGAGATACCTTGGCGAATGCTTCAGGCTTGCGTCGCCTGCGACCAACGTAACCTACAGAATGAGGACTCCTAGTGACGTATCGTTGAAGGCCACTGTCGCGAAATGACGGACCGCACAAAAAAAGAAAAGGAATAGTTATCCGTACTCCCTTCACTCATCAAACCTCCATATGCAGACACAATTTAGCTGTGGATATTATTGAGAAGCGACGATAATGTCGGAACTTTGAACATAGCTTTCAGTCCAAATGCAACCGTCTTCCAGCCAAAAGTTTTGGCCGAAACACTCCCAGGCCTGCACTGAGCGCGCAGCTCGGACACAGTGTAAGGTGGACATTGCTGCGTGCTCTCTCGTCCTTTTTTTTTTCTTGGTCTTTCCTTCACCTTCTTCTTCTTCTTCCAATTGACTTGTGAAGCTCCTGTTTGCTAAAGAACCAGCGCAGAATTCGCCTCGACGCAGGCGCGTGGCTCACCGCAACCGTGCAGATGTGCATGAAAACGCAAGCGCAGACGTATACCCTAAACCCAGCAAGTAATCAGTGCGCCCTCCCCGCCTAGCGCGCTAGATGAGTTCTCACACTCTGCACCCTCCCCGAAGAGTGGGTAAAAGATGTTCTCGCGTCGGTTGGGTGCATGGTGAGGTGCATAACCAGTTTAGCGTAGATGGTGCCATGGAATACCCGTGCGTCATGGGACCTTCATCGCAGGAACCAACTTAATAATACGCCAGTTACACGGGCAACCTTAACCACAATTAGCATAACCGCTGTTAGCAATATCAACTGCGGTTAACGCCAACCGTAGTCCGCCGAAGCTACACGGGCTTTCCTGTTCGCGGTTGACAGAGGCTCCCCCCACATACAGCTCATCGGCATGCACACTCGCCAGACTTCGTATCCTCGTCATTATAGGTACAAAAGAAGCCGCCTTGGACAGTCCTGCATATTTCTATAGCAACATTGTCGATAAAACTACGCCTTCACGAGCGAAAAACACATCACCACAATCCGCCGTCACCACGGACTGGCCGTCGCTGACAACCTGACAACTCCGAGCGCTAGGCCTATAGCAAGGTGCACGGCAATGCCGTCGCCGTCTGCGATGAAGTGCGAGATCGTCACAGAGCGCTTGTTGTTGCCAGCACGATTAATATTAGTACTCATATGCCATGCCTCAACCAATGCCTCCTTTACTATTAAAGGAGGCGTTGCCTCAACACATGCAATTAGATGTCTCAGCGCCTCGATGTTGAAGAGGAAGGTCAGAAAGGAAGCAAGTCGGTTCGATGAGTGAAACGGCCGGCGCCGCTGTTTACCTCTCGCATCGCGGCATCTGACCTGTCGAACGGTGTGGAAGTGGGAGCTCCTTTGAAGAAATGTGCAACTTTAGAACTATCTTTGCTCAATTATGAATTGTTTTAAGTCATAAACAAGTCAGAGTAAACATTTGAAACGCTGTCGTGACTATAGTCTGTTTCATGAGTTCCGTGCAGCAGAGCCAAGGAAGGCTATGAGGCCATCGAGCGCAAAATTCTTCCGAAGCGAGACCAAATGTTATTGTTCGGACACGCACACCCCGCTTCATCTTCCTCCTTTCAGGGCGGCAGCTGTCATCACTGGTCTCACACTGGTCTCACAGTTTCAAACACGTCAAAATTCTGCAGCGCAAAGGAAATCTCAGGCCTATTTGAGGCAGAATAGTTGTAGTTGTAACTATCGGCCAAGAAAGTAAACGGACCACGGCTCCGGCGGCCGCAGCGGCTGCCTGGCCACAATGGGGAGCTGCTGTGTCGCTCCGCGCGCTTGGTTCGAGAATGCCCTGGGTGACGTTAAGCTTCTCCCTCACTCTCGTGCTGAGTCTTGTCACGCTTGATAAAATCTCTAGTGTGTCGTACGGTTGCTCTGCTGCTGGTAGTCGCGATACGAGGGAGCGTGCGTAGCCGGTATTTAACACATGGCGCTGTCGCGCAGCAGCCGACGGCCGCAGGGAATCATTTACCCACTTCCGGCGGGACAGCCACGGTCGGTTAGGTAGATTATATGTGTCAGCCAAATTAGTTCTCTTGTGCTGTGAATATGAAGTGAAACCTGTATCACATAGCGATCACTGTTTGGTAACTGCCACCTTTGCAAAAAGACGGAGCAAACGAACCTTTAACTCGGACCTCTGCAAAATTAATGCGCAGTTAATGGACGACGATGTGTTTGTAGACGCTGTCACGAAGGAATTAGACAACCTGATTTCAATCAAGGCAGAATGCATCGCCATTCAATGGGAAGAATTTAAACAAAAAGTTAAAACAAAGGGCCTTGAAAGAAGCAGCGTCATTCGGTACAACCTGAAAAAAGCAGAAACAAAGCTTCGCCAGCAACTACAACTTTTGATCACTATGGAAAGTGACGAGCCTTGTGTGTATGTTAATGAAACAAAGGAAGTGAAAAGTGAACTGGAACTGGAAATTGTGAGAAATACAAAGCGGCAATCGTTAGATCTATGTCGGAGAAGCGGTGGGCGGGTGAAATGCCGACAAAACGTGGCCTCCCAGACGAGGAGAAAAGGTAGGCGTGTCGGAAGGAAATCCGCCAACTAGCTATAAGCCATGACATTACATCCGATAAAAACGAAATAAAGCAAGGTATCGTCGATCACTTTAAGGCATTCTTGCCTCATCCCCGTGAACTTAAAGGTGGCTACCAAAAAGAATTTCTTTCATTGATACCAAAGCTCGATGAAGAAGTTAGAACACGGTTGGAACAGCCGATTACTGTGAGTGAGATAGAGAGATAATGGGCGGAAGGCAGGGAGGTTAACCGGAAAGGTAAATATCCAGTTTGCTACCCTGCACTGGGGAAGGGGTGAAGGGAGACAGAAAGGGATGGAAAAAGAATAAAGAAAGAAGGAGAGAGGTGTGAGTGAGATAGGGTGCGCAACAGACGAGTTGGCCACTCCTAAAGCACCTGGGCCTGATGATTTAGCGGCCAGTTTCTATAAAACTTTCAAGTCTGTCTTGGCTCATGTTCTTCACCTTGTTATCAGCGAAGCCTATGAACGCAAAAGACTTCATTTGTCTTTTACAACCTCCCACATCGTGCTAATCCCAAAGAGTGACGATGTAAAAAAGAAGGAACGCTTCTCGCCAGGGTCATATCGGCGGATAACTCTTGCAAACGTCGACTATAAAATATTCTCAAGAGTTTTAGCGAAAACACTGCAACGAGTTATTAAAGCACTGGTTGGGCCACACCAGACTTGCGGCATTAAAGGCCGCAGTATTGCAACAAATGTACACGTGGCTCGAAGTGTGCTTGAATGTTGTGAGGCAATCGGTGATCATTTCGCGATGGTGGAGATAGATTTGGCAAAGGCCTTCGACCTCGTCAGTCATAAGGCTTTGCTCTGCATACTTTAACACGCGAACGCTGGCAGTGTCATAACGGAGGGCGTCACGATGGCGTAGAAAGACTGCTCAACGCAAATAATTGTCAATGGGGAACTCACCGACAGCTTCCGAGTGCTCTCGTCGGTGCGGCAGGGATGCCCGTTGTCGCCCCTTTTGTTTGCTGCTTATCTCGGGCTTCTCTGCTTGGCCATTAAAAACAGTGAACGCATTGCAGGTGATTGCCTGTAAGCAGCACACGTTAAAATTCTGGCGTATGCAGATGACATCGCGATTTTCTGCAGAAACAAAGCGAGCTATAAAGAGGCTACTACTGTCGTCCAGAAGATTTGCGGCTAAATTGGAGCCCGGATAACTGGGATAAAAGTTACGGCTTCTGGCAGGGCTGCTATGAAGACACGCCGGAGACATCTTCACAATTCAATTGGCCGACGTTACCAGCACAGTACCTAGGAGTGCCTCTCGGAAGTTACCGTGAGCCTGAACAGTACTGGTCTGACCAAGTTTCGAGGGCAAGGGAAGAGGCTGACGGTTGGAGAGGAAAGCAACTCTCAGTGTTTTCTAGAGCCACTGTCTGTAACCTTTTTTTAGTTTCTAAGATTTGCTATGTCATGAACGTGTTGTGTACTGCGCGAGTAAGCGTACAGAAAATACACCGCGTTTTTGTTATTTTCAACTGGGCCTTTACCTGGGAGAGGATGAGTCGACCGAAATTATTTCGCCCTACCAAGAAAGGTGGGCTCGGTTTGGTTCACTTGTTTCTGCGACAAGTCGTGTCACACTTTGTGTTTTTATGGGACCAAAACGATTCCTTTTTCCGAACAGTTATACAAGCACGGCTGGGTAGACTTCTCCCGGGATTCCGTGTTTCGTCGTTTGGAAATATGCGAGGATCTGTGACGGGATACCTGCGTGAAGTGGTGCTATCTTACAGAATGTTGAATGTACGTTTTTCACTGCAGTATCTGTCTACACACTCTAAAAACTGCAGCCGGTTTCGCAGGAGTGAAACGACCGAGCTACTCTTTAGGGCATCGTTCTACTCTAGCAAAACATCGGATGGAGTGAAATGTCCATACCTCTGGCGGCATGAGAGAGTAAAATGCAATTTCACTCCTGCCACACCCATGTGATGCTCGCATTCGCAGCCGCAAACATGGCGGCTGGGGTGGGAGCGGACGATTGAAGAAGACAACAGCCGCTTTGTGAAGTGTTTTTTGATAGAACTATAGCAGCGGCCTTCCTACGACTTCCACGTACAAGCTTTCGCGTACAAACGCGTGCAGTGTACGTTTAATGAACGGTGCCTTCCTCGACTACGAGCCTCAACCGACGGGAGTCATAGCGAGCTGCCTCTCCTGTGTTTTTCCCCGATCGAACGGCCGTACCCGTGCTAGTGAAACCCGCCAGCCTACACGCCTCGGATTCTTCGCTTACGTGTGCGAAACGAAGAGGAATACACTTTCAGCGACACAGTAAGCCGTTGTGATCGTCGACGGCTGGTCTCCGAAGACTCACTGGATATAACTCATACATGTAAAGGAAAAGGCTTCGCCACGACTTCGGCATTGAGCCGTATGACGGTGAAAATACCGTGACTGCGATCCGTCCCGTTCGCAAGTCTGGTAAGCATAATACCCTAAACACTTCTGATGGCAGAGACTATATTTCATCTGTGTGCAGAATAACGAACAACGAGGAGTGCATATTTTGTGATCGCCAGCGGTTGTTTGCCGTACAGACGTGCTCGACGGACTCGTAAGGGAACGCCGTCGGAATGAAGCGGGTGGTAGCGGAGCACCCGGGTGCCGCTTTTCTTCGCTGGCGTTGATGAAATTCAGCTGCTATTATGTTCGTACTCGCTTCCTCAGGTGTATTTTACATCGCGAACCAGCACTTCGAACTCGCGTTTGCCCGTAAAACGGAATGCCAGCTCATGATAGGAATGCGTTAATCTAAAAGACATTGTATATGTTCCGCGCGTTTAGATTAACAGATCTGGGTGGCGAGTGGCTACCTATGAGCCAACGCTAAATATACACCTGTTCTGTGCATACTTTTTGTTTAATTACGCAGAACAGTACTTTACCACTGGCGCTACATAGCAGGTCAAGTATACGGGTTATATATACGGGACTTCAGTGTAAGACGGTTTATCGCGAGTAAGTTGTGAGCTTTGTGCTTTGCTGTGGTTGTGTTATTGGCGTGTATGTGCGTTCATGTCATGTCAGCCTCTATGTTCTATGTTCAGTGTGATGTAATTAAATGCCTGCTAATTGTAGCGTCGAAAAACGCAGTGGTTGCTTTTTTCTTTTTTTTTTGTCTCTGCTACTTCCTCTGGGAGTACTAACACCCCGCTTGGTGGGGTAGTAGAGCTCTCTTCAAAAGAGTGTTCGAATCCCCTTCGGAGGCGTCCTACTACTCTGTTTTGGCGAGAGTACCGGTACCCTGCAATGGGGTTGATCTACTCTGAAAAAAGGAGTTAAATTTGGAACACGAAAGTACTCCCCCAAAGTGAGTGCCCAGCACTCTCTTTGTTTTTAGAGTGCAGTTACAAAGAAGAACCTGTATAAAGACCTTGTGGACAAGATGCTCCCTATACCTTTGTAGTGTTCTCCACACCGCGGAGGCCCAGGACAGGATGTCCTTAAAGGGGCCCTCTAACACTTTTTTCGCACCCGTTTTCATGTGCGTATTGCGTAGACTAGAGGGTGGACAGACGAATGCTACAAGAATGACAGCGATAGGAGCAGGCAGTGCAAAGTTATTAAGGAGACAAAGTTCAAAATACAAGCAAAAAAATGCGGACCCTCAACTTGGATTTCGCGGGGTCAGGTGATCGCATTTCACTCTCCACAAACGTCACAGAGCTCGGCCAATGGAATTGGCTTTAGGCGCCTACGTGGCGGAAGTTCGTACGCCATCGTTGCCTGTTCGCTCCAGTGTAGTGATGACGCTGTTGCCATGTCAACAAACAACGCGGAGCGAGAGCGTGCCACACTGTCAGTTATGAGGTTTTCTGACCGCTCCCACTTGTAAGAGCGGACGCTCGTGCTTCGAACCGAGGCTTTACGCGTCGTTCCGTGTTAAGACACTTCAAGACAAGTGACGTCGTCTTTAAACTCGCCGTCATGACCACTGAGAAGGGCCGGCGAATACGACCATACTCGGCAACGTTTCTTCACGGGTTGTTCAGCTAAACGCGCAGACATGGAATCATAGAAGTGGGAATAGGGAATTTTAGCGTGTCAACATAACCCCGATGCGCAAAACATTGCGTAGAGCGGAATACCGGGTGTAAACATTGCATGCGCAAGCACGGCCACCTGGAGTGGTTGCCGTCCGCTTCGAATCTTTTGAGTGGTCGTCGCGCGCTATGTAGCCCTCGAGTTGCTGACGGTTTTAGTTGCTTTAGCTTTGTATGATGAAGCTTCGCCTGTAAAGCACCCGTGAAAATTCGACACCGTTTCTCAGCGCGACACAAATTGTCGAGGCTGTAGAGTAGCGAGTGGCTGCCGGTATCTCGGAGGACATAGATCACGCGGTTTTGCTTGTTCTGTTTACCACCCATAGCTGGCGCCACTTGACTGTGACAAACAACGCTATCCGGTATCCAGTACGTCTTTGCGTATACCGGTTTAGCGGACACGTTCAAGTTCCCTTATAGCTAGTAACGTTGCGCGCGACAGCACAATTTGACAGAACGGCAAATTCCACCCAGTGGTTCAGCGCTTTAGCGAGTCGCGAACGTACACAAGAGAGATGAAACAAAGGAATTCTTTTCGTATGGACATACGACTCGTGTAAGCAAAAGGCAAGAGGCGAAGCGGGGGCCAGCGCCTCTATCGCGTTTTATAACTGTGGGGATCTTTCTACTGCGACAGAGTCTATTGGCGTTCAATAAAAACCTACGCAGGTGAAAAGACAAAGCCGAATATTACTTGCTTACCGACGTAGTGCCGCTAGCACTTATAGTGCTACTTTCATCCAATCACCGGTTCGAGCCCTAAGTCGTCATTTCCGCACAAATGGTTCTGACGCGAGCCACTACGCGCTGATGCGGTCGGCAGCGATGTGATGATTTCATTGAACGATTAAAATATTAAATCAACTGATATGGGCGGTTTGACACCTGCCAAAAATATCCTCAGCCATCTGTCTACGCGACCGGCAAATGAAAAATGGGTGCGAGGAAAGTGTTAGAGGGCCCCTTTAAAGGAGTAAAGAAAATGCCACCACGGCCTTCAGCTAAATCTTTCTTTTTCAAATTACACACAAATGCACTTCCTGTTAAGAGCTGGATTCAAGGCAAGGGTATTTTTATCCCCTGGAACACTGACTGCTTTTTGTGCATAAAAACAAGAAAAAATAGAACATGTATTCTTAGATTGCTGGGACCCCATATCTCATTGGGATGTACTCCAGAGAACAATGTAGAAACAGTTGCCTCTGGACACATATGGTATACGCTTCTTGCTCGTGGATGCCTCAGATGATGTACCGTACGACCTCATTATGGCCTTGGGACTCCACGCTGCGTAGAAAAGTCCAATGCAATTTGAACATGCAGACAGTATTGTTCGGCTGGTTCGTGAGCACTTCATTGAGAGTGTAGCTGTGTCTCAGAAACGCGTACAGAGCCCTGTCTGATCCACCAGAGCGGATATCCGTACTGGATGAATTGGTGTCTTTGAAAAGATTTTAGTGCTGTGTTGGCCAAAGTGTGGCTGGCACATCTGACCATATGTAAGTCTTGATTTTGACCGTCGGAGTCAGCAATAAGGAAAAAAAAAGATAGGTACCCGGTTCAAATCCGGCTGCCCCCTCGTGCCTCTTGTTTTCCCCTTCATTATTTTTTATGTCAGTGTGAAGTAAGACACTTTCGCAGTGCAAACTGAATGTTGGCATAGCTCAGTGGGTGAGCATTCGATTGCACATTGAGAAGTCCCCGGTTCAAACCCGGGTGCCCCATCATATGACTCGTCTTTTCCTTGATCATTTCTATGCCACTTTGAAATAAGACATCTTCGCAGTGCAAACACAATGGGGGCATAGCTCAGTACATTCTGCTTCCGGCAACCAAGCTGACCGGTCGTTAGAATCATGTGCTCTGGTGGAGCGGCGTTTGCGGTATCGACTAGCCGCGAAAACAGGATGGACGACGACACCGAAGATATAGGCTATCGGATTATCTTGCCTACGCTGCCAAAAGGCCGTGTTGCACAAAACACCGTGTTCTTACACGGAGATGTGAAAGGCAGACCTTATGCAGTTGTATATTTCAGAGATGCGCTCTGCCCTACGGGGCTACTGTCGGAGGTGGTAGGCCTGGGTGCCTACCAGTTTAATCACGTCAGGGCTGTCACCACGTGCAATGAGAATTCCACAAAACGTATGCTGGAAATCAAGGAGCTCAAGGTTAAGGGGCGACGCTGCATCATCGTCGACCCGCAAGACCATCAGGTGTGTTGGCGCCTTGACTGGCTGCTTCATGGGATAGCCGATGAAGATGTAAGTACTGCGTTGGCGGTCTTTGGGAAGGTCGTCCAGGTGGCCCAAGAGTGGTGGCGAGTTCGAGTCAGCGACAAGCGGTCGAGGACGCGGTCCGTGGTGCTCAAGCTTAAAAGCGGCATAAGGGTTGAAGACCCGCATCAAATCAGGGTGGCGGGCAAATTAGCCCTCGTAGTCGCTCCGGGCTGGCCAATGCAATGTCTGCGTTGGCACGGCACGGGCCATGTCAGGAGGGAGTGCAAGGTGCCCCTGTTCTCACAGTGCCGCTGTTTTAGCCATAGTGAAGACAAGTATACGTCCGCACGTACTCGTCGGCAGCAGGCCCAGCGGAAGGTGAAGACACGGAGCGCGGTTAGTGATGGACGCGATCGAGGCCGAGGATGCTGCGAAAGGAGCTGGTGACCAGGCGATCCCTAATTTTTCAAGAGGGACGCCGGCAGCGGCTGGTGGGCACGGTGCAACGGCACACAATCGCAAAGAGCCAGTGGTCGTTGCTCCAGAACCAGCGGCCGAAACGGGCGAAGGAAACACAAGTATTCAGGAGGAGGTGCCTGAACCGATGGAGGCAACCGAACACCAATCAGCAATGGAAGGGAGCAGCAACGCTGGAGCACCGAGCGAAAGGCCCCACGAAAAGTCGGCCGAAGGAAGCGAAGCGACTCGGGGAAAGACTGAGGAGGGGCCTCCTGCAAAAACGCCTCCGTTTAGGCGCAGCAGCATCAGACCATGTCCCAACGTTTACACGGAAAAGTACAGGCCACAACTACCCTCCAGCAGTTCCGGCCCACCTGGAGGTTCCAAGAACGTCTAGCTGCGTGCTAGACGCTGAAGGTAAGCATCATGCACCGGGCTGACCCGCTCACTAAGTAAGCATGGTTCAAGCACCGGTACTTCGATTGGCCGCACTAAATGTGAGAGGACTGGCTGCCAAGCGGAAGCAGAGCCAAGTGCATAGGTTGTTGGTGGACCACGACCTTGATGTAGTAGCAGTACAAGAAACAAAAGTAGGTGGTGACGAGGAGACCCGAGGCATGGTGCTCAGGTTTGCGGAGAGGTATTACGCGATGATAAGCCACGCAGCAGGAACGTCGGAGGGTGGTATTTTGTTTATTAAGAAGTTACGAGGTCTTGCAGTGCACAGTGATTTCTTATGCCCGTCTGGTAGTTTAGCGCTCTGCGATTGTGATCTAAACGGATTTCACTGGCGCATTGGGTGTATTTATGTACCGAATTTAGAGGAAAGGGCGCTTTTATTTTCAAATTTGAAGGAGCACCTATGTTTCGAGAGGAAGCTCATACTTCTCGGTGATTTTAATTGCGTCCTGACTACTCGGGACAGGTCAAGCAGACGGGCAAAGTTAGGCAAAAGTACGAGTGTGTTGAACTACATAATCTCAGAGTACAATTTACAAGATGTAGGCGGTCGCATGGAGGGGGCACGTGAAGTGCGTTTCACGCACTTTAAAGGTAACAGTCACGCGCGCTTAGACCGCATATACGTGTTGGCTGATATAATCTCTTATCGTGCGAGTTACGTTGTCTCTCCTATTTCCTTTACTAGAAGAGAAGCTCAGGGGAAGATGGATGCTTGAATCGATGAACAAATCGCAAAATACTATTTAGAACAGGGAATTAATCTAACTGGTAAAGAAATAGAAGAACTAGCCGAATTTGTCGAAAGGAAAGAAACCAAGATAATAGCTATACAAAAGCGCAAAAGCACCCACGCAACGAAGTGCGTCCAAAATAATTTTATAAGCGCAATAGAAACAGTCTGTCCCTCGGTGCAGCGCCGAGAACACACTAACAAGATGGTAGATATATCACGGAGCCTAAATAAAGTTGAAATAGGTCTTCTAGAACGCGGTCTAACATTCTGCCCGACAAATAATGCGGTTAACGAATTCGAGCTACATAAAGACATAACAGAGTTTTCAAGGCGTCTGCGGATCAGAGAATTCTTTTTTGATAAAGTAGAGGCAGGAGACACAAATACTGACGCGCTCCGACCGCCAAGCACGTGGGCACCAGATTCTGAGCAATGCCAAGAGCTAGATCAGTACATAAAACTAGTCACAAGAGACATCTTGAATGCAACAAGACAGAGTCGCAAACCAAAGAACCTATCCCGCGAAGAACACGATTCCCTGAAACAACTCACGGACAGAAACGACATCATAATAAAACCAGCAGAAAAGGGTGGTAGTATAGTAATGGCCAATAGAAAAGTACAAGAACGAGGCAATCAAGCAGCTCACTAACAATGCACATTACCGAAACTTAGATTCCGGCCCAACTGTGGAATACAGCAACAGGATACGGCGTACGATAACAGATCTTGTAGCCCGCGAATTAATCACACAATCCGAGTACCGCTTCCTAATGCTTGATAATAAACAAGCAGGCCGTTTCTACCTCCTTCCTAAGATCCATAAGGTTAGCACAGATGAACTACTTACCGCTGAAATACCGGGCAGACCCATATATAGTGTCTAACAACAACACCCCGACGGAGTCATTATTGAAGTTTCTTAATCACCATCTATCTGACATACCGCCCAACCTTCCGTCCTTTATTCAGGATACACCCCACTTTCTGCGGATTATAGAGTCTATTAACGCAATAGAAACATTTTCGGATCAGGCAACACTGGTAACACTAGATGTCACCTCCCTATACACGAATATACCTATCACAGAAGGAATCGAAGCGCTCTCGAAGGCAATACAGAATAGCAAACGTGCACACGCCGCTGAAGTTTACATCGCGTTACTAAAATTAGTACCTATACTTAATTACTTCGAATTTGACTCGAGCAACTACCTACAAATTTTTGGCACCAGCATGGGAACTCCTTTTGCGCCGACCTACGCCAATTACTTCAGGGGGAACTAGAAGCACAGCTTTTGGAATTGTCGCCGCTAAAACCTCGCACCTACCTCCGTTACCTAGACGATATCTTTATTATTTGGGAACATGGTGTAAGTGCACTAAGCACACTTTTTGAGCATTTTAACAACTTTCATCCCAGCATTAAGTCTTCCATGCACCACTCTTCTAGTAAAATTGATTTTCTCGACACGACAGTATCCATCGAAAAAAGAAAACTGAAGACGACACTTTACAGAAAGCCAACGGACAGCCAGCAATATCTAGATTATAATAGTCATCACCCGCGAAACTGCAAAAGGGGATACTTATAGGACAAGCAAGGCGCATAAGAAGGATTTGTAGAAAAGACGCGGATTACGTTCACCACTTAAGCAATTTAAAGGCAACAGGTACCCCTTGTCAGTGCCTCCGACAAGGGGTACCTGGCGTATACGTGAAAATCATAAACAACATATACAAAGATTGCACAGCCACACTACTCCTACATGAGAAAAGCAGAGAAATCCCGATCGAGGGAGGTGTGAGACAGGGAGATACGATATCCCTGATGCTATTCACTGCATGTTTAGAGGAAATCTTTAAACGTCTAGACTGGGAAGACAAGGGAATTCGAATAGATGGAGAATATCTCAGCAATTTAAGATTTGCAGACGACATTGTACTCCTTAGCAATGATGGAGACGAACTGCAAAACGTGATTGATGACCTAAACAAGGAAAGTATTAAAATTGGGTTAAAAATGAATAGGCAAAAGACCAAAGTTATGCTCAATAGCCTAGCTAAGGAACAGGAATTTAAAATCGACAATGAACCCTTACAATGTGTAAACGAATATGTATACCTGGGACAGTTAATAACAGGAACTCCTAACCATGAAAAAGAAATTCTCCGTAGAATAAGGATGGGCTGGAGCGCATTCGGAAGGAATTACGAAATCATGACTGGAAACTTACCGCTCTCACTAAAGCGAAAAGTATTCAATCACTGCATTCTCCCAGTACTAACGTACGGTGCAGAAACGTGGAGGATAACGAAAAGACTGGAGATGAAACTAAGGAGCGCGCAACGTGCAATGGAAAGAAAAATGATAGGGGTAACGCTAAGATGATAAAAAACGAGCGGAATGGATCAGAGAACAGACAGGAGTAGCCGATATTATTATATCAATTAAAAGAAAGAAGTGGACCTGGGCAGGACATGTCATGAGGAGAAAAGATAACAGATGGACAGTAAGAGGGACGGAATGGATACCAAGAGAGGGAAAACGCAACAGAGGCAGGCAAAAGGTTAGATGGAGCGATGAAATTAAAAAGTTTGCGGGCATAAAGTGGAACCAACTCGCTCAGGATAGGGTGGAGTGGAAATCGATGGGAGAGGCCTTCGTCCTGCAGTGGACCTAAACAGGCTGCTGCTGCTGCTGCTGATAATGATTATGATGATGATGGTGATTAGCTGAACGAAATCACCCGCACGACGCTCTCAACAAGGCATACAATCACGCGCTTAAACTAGATAGGACACCAGCACTAGAAAAAAGTGCCCCTAAAGCGCAGTCCAACCAGCGGCTAGCATTCATAACGAAATACTCCAATGCGCTTCCAAACATAATATTCTTCGAAAATACTATCCAGTACTAACAAGCAACGATCACCTTAGAAAAGCGTTGCCGGAAATACCAAGAGTCACCTACCGCCGTGATGGAAACTTTAAGGACCTGTAATAGAAACCTTAAAGGGACCCTGAAACGGTTTTGACGAATACTGCTGGACGACGACGTTAAGCTGGGCGACGACGTTAAGCTGGAAGCTGGACGACGACGTTAAAGCACGTTTGGAAGAGCAGATTACTCTACGAGAAGTCGGGGACGCAATCGGCGACCTGACGCTGCGCAAAGTGCCAGGGCCCGATGGTCTAGGGGCCGCTTTTTATAAGACATTTAAAAGTAGGGGCACTCCGATGCTGCTTAGAGTTTTCGCTGAAGCTTATGACAGCAAGCGAGTTCCGCTGTCTTTCAGAATATCGCACGTTGTGCTGATACGAAAAAGTGATGACCCGGAAAAACGTCTGTCCGTGGCTTCTATCGTCCAACCAGCCTCACCAACGTTGACCATAATATATTTAAAGGGGTCGTGAAAAGAATTTGGAGATGCCGGTTTGTAATTTTCACTGCTTAAATACGCATTCGACAAGCCGATTCCGAAATATTTCGGCGAAATATTCAGTGCACATTTAACAACGCTCGTTTTAAATCTCAGCTTTCTTGCGCTCCCGAAACGACTATGCGACCCTACCGGCCGGCGTGGTACTATTTGGTGACGTTGAGTTAAGGTATTTTTAAGTTCAAAGGCACAGTGAACTCGCGTTTGCTCTAAAGGAATCGATTTACTTGAAAGCTAGAAAGGAAGAAAATACTTGGAAACCGTGCGGTGCCACCATTCAGAAGAAAAGCGGCAGCACGGTTTGTTTTCCCATGGCCTCCGAGGGCGCGCCAATCTCGGAGGTATGACGGCTACTAAGATGACGTCATCTGCAGAGTTGAGGGGAACGCGCGCAGTGAAACCGAAACCGCGCTTTTTATCGCTCTAAATCAACGCACAAGGTGCTACGGAACAATGCATATTGTTGATTGGAGGGTCAGGATCCCGAACACGCGCTTAGTACAAACTGTTCAGAAAACGTTTCACGACCCCTTTAAGAAAGTTTTAGCCAGAAGACTCCACGAGATTATTGCAAAGCCGGTAGGGCCACATCATAATTGCAATATTAAAGGGCACAGCTTAGCAACAAAAATACACGTCGCACGAAGCGTTCTTGCATGTTGTGACGTGTTAGGCGAACGCGTGGCAATGATGCAACTCGACCTGGAGAAAGCTGAAGTTTGACCTTGTCTC
Source organism: Hyalomma asiaticum (assembly GCA_013339685.2). Lineage (NCBI taxonomy): Eukaryota > Metazoa > Arthropoda > Arachnida > Ixodida > Ixodidae > Hyalomma > Hyalomma asiaticum. The sequence goes on from CM023481.1 coordinate 223,875,651, forward strand.
GCACGAGGTTTTATTCAGCATTCTAGAACACTCGAATGTTGGCCATGTAATACTAGAAGGCGTCAGAATGGCGTAAACGGATTGAACCATGTGTGTTATTCGCAACTACAGAAAAAGTGGTTCATCTGTCAACATTGCTCAGATAAACAAGGATGGCTTGTACATCCAGGGTCACGGCCGCGCTTGTGCTTGGCGCTGTGCTAAAGTTTCTTGATTGCGGAGTTGAATCACGATGCGTTGTCGAAGGCGAAAGTGTTCTTGCTGCCAACATATGATATTAATCGGCCTAAATGATATATGAGCGCAGAAACAGCGGAAATAATTGCGCTGTGCGCTCAAACTTCGCAATTGTTCGGAGACCCCCACCAGATTTTTTTTAAAAGGATAAAGAGCCTTTCCAGCGAGCCTGAAGTTTAGGGCAGGTGTTCAAGCGTAGCAGGCCTCTCCAAAAGATCCAAGCACTTGTGCGCGCCTTTGCTCATTTAAGTACAAAGGCGTCACTTATAAACGTGTTAAAAGAGTTCAGTTCTATGCGCAGTGCCGGAAAACAAACGTAGAGGTGCGGTGAATAGGTCGAGGGCTCGAGCACAGTAAATCCGAGTTGGAACGAGCACAGTAAATCCTGAATTGCCACCAGATGAACTCGAAATGCAAACCCGCTACGTTAAACGATCACGCATTACCTCCATAACCACCAAACAAGTTACGAGGCGCAGCTTCGCTTTATATCTACTTACTACAATGCATGTGGGCAAAAGTACGTTAGCAATAATATTACCGCGGTTCAAGTTGAGCACTGACACATTCAGAAAGCGTTACCAGACATACACGTATAAACATTAGAGAGATTTAATATTGCGCGAAATCTTTGCGTTAGCGTTTGCGAGTCACGCACGCTAAATTTTTGCGGAGTGCTATTTGATAGCATTCCATAGCTCTTTAATATAGCGCGAGACGACGACGCACCGCAAAGCGCAAACCTTCGCTGCGCCATCTAAATGCGAATAGTGAAAGCGTCAAAGCCGCTCTAACTCTGAGGTGTATCGGCAGTTGTTAGTGACTTAAGAACAACGCAAGTGTAAAAAGGATTGTTAAAAAGAACATCGTGCAATAATAATTGCATAAGTGTTGCCGTAGTCTGACGAGGCAGAGTTTCGCTTTTGTTGTGCATGTGTAATGTGGTCAAACTAGAATCCACAGCGAAAAGATCGTTGTCTTACCGTCGGTTGTCTATTAGCGAAGCAAGAATACTCGAAGCGAAAACCAGCAACCCGATTTATTGTGAATCAGCTTGTCCCACATTGCAGCAAGACGACACGATAGATGCGAAATGGGCAGCCGTCAGTTGTTGGGGGCAGCCATCGCGCTAAACAAACTTAGCGAGCGTTTTGCGTCTCCGCTAAACTCGAAAAATAGCGAGCGATCGCTAAACGCAAAGCTGGAATAGCGTGCTACGCATGCGCAGTCTGACCCCGCTAAATTTTAGCATTTAGTGGGGAGCAACTTAAGCTGCACTAAAACTCTCTAGTGTCGCTATTTTGTTCACGCGCTTGCCTGAATTAAACTACACTCTGGCTCTTCGAAAAGCGCGCATGATAATAAACGCGCGTACACACAAACATAGTCTGTGTACTCACCGGGGAGGAAGAAATCATCGCTAGTGAAGTGCCTGGAACAAACTACCATAGTTCCCGTCACCTTCTTTCATGTTGCCCTGCGCGAAGCGTCGTCTGCTTCTTTGGGGAACCGATGAAACGACGTGTTGTTGTCTTTGCATCGCGATGACACGCACTGAGGCACGCAACAAAAGTCTTTTGATGAGGATTCTTTCTTTTTCGGGCTGCTTCGAGGCGGCACGGCGTCGATTAAGGAACCATAGAGCTGTTTTACAGCGCGTGGTAATGCGATAACATGCCGCGTTTCGAGGTCGACCTTGGATCAGCTGGTTCCAGGAGCGTCCGCTAGGTGGCGAGCATTTAGATGGAATCGCGAATAATCAACGGGGACCTTACGGAGAGCGTGAATGTTCGCTCCTCGATCAGTAAGGCAAGGATGCCCTTTGTCACCTTTGCTGTTTGCACTTTATCTTGAACCGCTCTGTTTGGCCATTCACCACAGCAAAGCTATTACGGGCTTCAGTCTGTAGACCGCACATGTAAAGATTTTGGCTTACGCAGATGATGCTGCTGTATTCTGCTCAGACACTGAGAGCATCAAACAAGCCACTAATATTGTATGCGACTTTTGTGAGTGCACCGGTGCCGAGATTAACTGGGATAAGAGCTACGGATTTTGGCATGGCGACTCGGATGTCACGCTAGAGCATTTCTCTCGTTTACGTTGGTCCACATTTCCAACGCGTAACCTAGGCGTGCCACTTGAATCTTATCGTGATCCAGAAGCGTACTGGTCTGACCAGGCGCGAAGTGCCGAATAAAACTCTACTGCGTGGCAAGGCAGGCAGTTGTCTATTTTTTCACAGTCTGCAACACTTTCCTTATTTCCAAAATCTGGTATGTGATGAATGTGTTATGTGCATCACGAATTGGCATACAAAAACTTCACCGCGTTTTCGCTGTTTTTTTTTTTTTGGGTGTCCATTTGGGAGCGGACTTAGCACTGCACGGGCCGGCTTTTTCCGGCCCGGGCCCGGCCCGGCCCGAAAACGCCGAGCTCCGGCCCGCACGAGCACGGCCCGGTGTTTTTAAATACGGCCCGTACCCGGCCCGGGCCCGAAAGGTTTAGGCCCGGCACGACCCGGCCCGGCCCGGCCGAATTCAACCAATTATTCTTTGAGCATAAACAAGGCACTGTCCAATCTTCTCCTATAGTGAAGATAGCAGCCGCACTCAAGATAGTTTCCGGAGAGTGTTGTGAAAACATATGACAGTGTCACGATTTGCACTGGTACTGTGTTTACCTTCGGTTAATTACACCTGTAACACTTTAGCGAAAGATTTGCGGGGAGTTATATGAGGAGGCATAGCTGGCTGTCTCATGCACGCAGTGCTAACGGTGCAATGTTCTTATTTCTTTTCAAAGAACGACTACATCATACAACGCCAACAGAAAGTGGAAAAACGGCGGACATTTATAATTGGCTTTACTATAATTGTTGGGACTATAAGTGCCATAGATCTGTCAAAGCAAGCCACACACGTTAGCGAGCGACATACCGTCCTCGCTGTTCGCTTTAGATGCCTATCTCGTCGCCTTTGTTTGACCGTCCTCGGTCTTTGAAAGTGTTATACTTTAAATCAAGACCGGACTAAGGGCTTCCGAAATAACTGCTTATTAGAGCGCCCAAGTGAACTAGCCGCTGGCTTCTTAAGCGCTCCACGTCGAACGCGGCGGGTCTGGTGTCCGAAGCGTGATCCCACGCAATGACTGCAATCGGGAGAGTTGGTTGCCGCCGAGGGCCAGAGACCTCGGTGCGAACAGGGGAGCGAAGTCTGACTGTCTGTGGCTCGCAGTCGTGGTTGTAGTCTTGCAGCTGGCGGCTGTGATGGTGGAGGCGACGTGTGCCAGAAAGGAAAAAGCGGTGACTACGATGGGCAGGAAAAGGCGGAAAGTAAAGGAAAAGCAAACTTCTGAGAGGGGTAGCGCCCACGTGGAAGGAAATTTCACGCGGATCTTGCATGTTCTATTGCTTCAGTATAGGCTTCATTTCAGAAGGTGTCAACTGCTCCGTCAATAAAATAAGTTATGTGTTTCATCATATGAATGAACTTGGGCCCTTCTGCTTTTGTTTAACATGTAGGGTGTTAAGCATCTCAAGTGCGGCACAGAATACTTAGTCTATGCCTCTGTATATAGCTTCCGCAAAACCTGTATTACCCACTATAATCAACTTATGTTAGCGCACGCACCGAGCTACCCGCGCCACGATTTTGGATCGCGGTACACTTAACACGCGACGGTGATACCGCAGCCGATAAAAGTAAACAAAAAAGTAGCGCACATGTCGCACACCAACTTAGCGAATCTGCCTAACAAATTCTACTCGTGCCGGGGAAACCCTACTTGCTTGCCACAAACATTGAGGTCATTGACGCTTTGGTCCACGGAGCAGTGGGAACTCTACGAACGGGAATCGCTGGGTGCCCGTGCTACGCACGTCCTGAGGTTTCACAGCAGCGGAGCTGCCATACGTTTTTTTTTTTTTTTACTAGAGGATGGGTTCATGTCTCCCGTTTTGATGTGTGTTACTTAACCGCTAAAATCTAATAGCGGCAGAAGTTCCAAGGCAGATGGAAGCTTGAAGGGATGAAAAATTCGTCCACACGGGGTGTCTCTGGAGCCCATACATATTTGTGCGGTAAAGGGTGCCAATACACACGCCTGTTACAAAGTGTACTGCAGTAAATCATATTGATTATCACCTTCCTTAGGTGCTTGCTCACTTCTGTCTCGGGAGCGCGTCCACGTTTTTGAGCGCCATGAGAACACTTGTGCTCCGACGAATGAAGAAACTTATGAATTACTGACGAAGTGTGACGAAGACAAAGGTGGCCGTAAGAATCAGCAAATACACACTCGATGTGATGAGAATCCAAATTAAATGCTAGTTCTGACGCGCTAATTGCCAAATCATAAATATTTGCAACTACCTTGCTAGCACAAAAATCAGCAACATCTGCGTGGATCGGCGACCCTGTGACAAGAATCACTTCACTTCTTGCGCTTAAACTGCAGGAAAAACAGCTCCTCAAGTCTTAATGACTTACGAGTCGTGTTGACCAGTCTACAGAGTCACGAAGACGGAAGCAGGCGAGGCGGGCATGGGAGCTAGCTGCATACTCGAAATGTTTCCCATGATACCGATGAGTACATCTTATATGCACTGATCTGGGCAATGTACCGTTGCTTCGCACTTCTCGCAGTGCTGCCTGACTACTACTTCTTTGGATACATGGTACGTAATAATATATTTCACTTAATATAATGGCAGGAACTTATATGAGGCAGTTTCCCGATATTACATGTAACATACTGATGGAGACAAAATGCTAGACTTCTTGTATCGTGCGATTTCAGTGCACGCTAATGCACTTCAGGTGGTCTAAATTACCCGGAGGCTTCCACTACGGCGTCTCACATAGCCTGATTAGGTTCGGGACGTTAAATCCCAAGAAACAACAAAACCAAAAAGCATACACGCGCCATTACCGACACGTATGAGAACCGGGCCTGATTCGGGCCTGACCCAGGCTCGGGCCCGGCCCGGGCCCGAAGCTCATGGGCCCGAGCCCGGCCCGGCCCGATCCAACAGTTACTTACCCGACCCGGCCCGCGGGCCGGGTCGGGCCCGGGCTTTCGGGCCGGCCCGGGCCCGTGCAGTGCTCTAAGCGGACTACCCGAATGAATTTGTTCCGCCCTGTTAAGAAAGGAGGGCTTGGTCTTGTTCATTTGTTTTTGAGACAGGTTGTGTCACGATTTATGCATTTACGGGATCAAAATCACCAGTTCCTCCGCACTGTCGTGCAAATGAGGCTGCGGCGACTACTCCCTGGATTTATCGTCATGAATGGATCTGTAACCGATACTTGCGCGAGGTTGTTCTCTCGCACAGGCTGCTGAACGCACGATTTTCTAAAGAGTATTTATCTAGCGTTAGGAGAAAAAAAACTATATAAGGACCTAGTGGAAAACATGCTCAGAGCCCTCGTACAGTTTCCCACATACTGGTAGGCCAAAGAGAAGGCGTGCTTAAACGAGTAAAGAGAATGCCTATACAACCATCAGTTAAAACATTCTTCTTCCACTTACACACAAAGGCACTTGCTGTTAAAACCTGGCTTAAAGGGGTCCTGAAGCACCCCTCGCACTTGGTTTTGAAAACGGCTGGTGTGTATTGAAGGCTACTCAGAAATACACATCCGTAAGAATTTTCCGAAAATATGCGACAGGAGGAAAGATATTGCGACCGGAAAATCTCCCTTTCACACTGCGTCTCAGCTCGGCGGAGCCGACTGATTATGGCTGTGGTGGATGGCCCTAGAGGAGGTGTCCTGCCCACCGCCTTACGTCACCCGGATTCAATGTTGTGTTGTTCTCCTTCCGCCCTTCTTGGCGGGGCTGCCCAGTGGTGTTGGCAACTCACATTTCCGGTCGCCTGCTCGGTGCGCGCCCCGACCGCGCGCGATCTTTCTACATCCTATACTGCATTGTTTCTGAGCCCCGACCCGCTGTTTGTTTCCCTTCATCACACGGGCGCGAGCACGGAAACACGCGCGCTTGCGTCCTCCGTGCGCTACTTACTTTCGATCTTGCTCGTACGTCAGCACCGGGCAAAACATTGAGCGATGAATCCTGCGCTGCGAGCACGGATCGAACGTGTGACTGAAGCGATTGGCTTCGACCCTTACGGCGACACACCAAGAAAACGCAAAACTCGAGCACCGGACGAGCCAGAACCCCCAGGACCTTCACAACGTGGCGGCGATGATATGAATTGGTACGTGAAAGCTTACAGCACTGCACATTTCCTTTACCGTGCATCAATATTTGTTCACAGCTCCCATGTATGACTAATTTTTTCGCGTGAATTGCAGCATTTGTAATAATTGCCACGAACGTTCATTTACAATCATGTCCGCTTTTCTAGACCACACTCGGAAAGCCAGCACCTATTCCGATAGAGCCCGATCTTGACTGAAATCTGCGTTGTCCGACGATCCAGATTGGTTTGGGTGATTTCTTCCGCACCATGACCTGCCCAAAGGACCATTTCAATTTATCTGTTATGCTGTTAGAATTGCAAATATAAAGTTTTCATTTTTTAAAACTGCATTCTTCTGTGCGCAATAGGGATCCAAGCTTTTCTCTAATTGGCTGTAAACGTACGCCTGCAACTATGATAACAAGCCTCCGATCGCGACCAAGAGGCATGCCTTCTATGCGGGTCGAGCAAATCGCAACAAAAGGTTACTGTGTCGTAGACTCTATCTAGAGCGGGCTCGATCGCAACCTGCTTTCATGCATTTCGGCGAAAGTTCATCGTGTGCTAGCTGCAGGAAGACTCGTGTGAGATCGCTATACTTTAATTGTACGGCGCAGCAGCGCTGAACGGCAGTGTTGTGTGATTGTGATAACTTAAAATGAACCAAGCACCGTCGGAGCGTTATTCCAAAGTGATGAGCACAGCTGATCAGAGCAGCCATGTCATTCTAGCTTCCAAACTGTGTACTAGCCTGATTCGCGCGGCCACCTCGCTAAGCTAGTAGATAGCGGGGACCGTAACAGCATAAAAAAGCGAGCTTGCTAAATTGCTTGCCTTCAAGAAATATCTTCCTGCGTGATTACGCATGCAGGTTTACCTGTGGGCACTGCGTGGCAACCGAAAATGCGCTGGAGAACGTATCCTGCCGAGATATATATATCTCCAACGTGACTGCGTAACCCGCCACTCTCACTTTGCAAGTGTGTGTTTAAACCCGGCCGTCTTGGAAGCAGTATACTGGGAGGTGACACAAAGTGGCACTAAAATCGAGCGAGAAATACACAAGTACATGCACTTGCAAAGCATATGGTTAATGTGCCCTTCACACGCTTTCTTCTTGCTTACAGAACATATCGATTTGTGGCATGCAGGATGTTCACGAGGTGGATTTGGAAAAGGCTTCGCAGGTACAATAGAGTTGTACTGCCTGCTTGCATGGTTGCGAGGATTAGGAACGAGCTCCTGTCAGCCACTTATGTAGGCTTCCAGTACCCCATGCAAAAGTAAGTGCAGCTACCTTTACACAAGTCACAAGAAAGCATTTTAATAGTGTGCTCAACTCATAAAAGTAATTATAAATCTTCATAAAGTAATTACAGCTTGTGCATGTAGTTGGCTTTCAACACTCACTGTTGAAGTGCTTAGGATACTCTCCTTGAGTGTTTTTTTTTATGATGCTTTCCGATTTTGTGTAGCACTGTGATGGTGTGAAGAATGAGACTGTAACGACATGACCAAGTGCCAGTTCGGTTTATTTCACTCAATTCCATCAGGGCCTAAAAAGTGTTTCGAGACACAGGCGCAAGTAGTATAGAAATTGCACCGTGAAAGAATGTCAACAACTAGGTTACAATATCAATTTAAATGTTTCTTTATTTATTTAACGATAGTACACAGCAACATTCCTGGCCCTTGCATCAGGGGCTTCGAAACGCATGAAAGAACAATGCAACACAAGAAGTAGTAGTGAACAAATATTGAACGAATGAAACCAAAATGTACACAGACATAATTCACTCATGGGAATGTCATGCTAAAGGTTTCAGAAAGCTAGACGACTGGAAAGAGGCCTTAGGAAGAAAGTTACAGTCAGAAATGGTCCATGGGAAAGTTGTGTTTGAAAGTTGCAGCTCTTGCAAAAATTGGTTTAGACTTGATGGCTTCCAGTGTGCTGTGTCCATCTAATGGAAAGGCAGTACTTGGTTTGTTCAAGAATAGCAGACTAAATAATAGACTTTATAAAAGGCACTGAAGGCACTGTGTGGGGTGAATGTGCACACACATCACATCTTCCTGTCCCTATCATCAGTCTTTGCCCCCTCTTTTCCCCTTTTTATTTTCTACCTGTGCAGATTTTCTACCTGAGCAGGCCAGAGTGCACTAAGGCCAACCTCTGTGCCTTCCAATAAATTATCTCCTTCGCTCTGAGCAGACTGAAAAAATTATGAATATTGAGCTGCATTCAGCATGCAGTCTCAGAAACACATTGTGTTTTGTCCACCCCTAAACTTTTCACTGTATCAGTTTTGAGTATAAGGTTACATATGCCAGCTGTAGTGATTAGCATAATAGGAAAATATGATGATGAAGAATTAGGGGAAAATGAGTGAGTGCATCCATCATCAGAAATCAATGCAGATTTAAAGTGGATCATTAAATGCTTTGGTAACACTGAGATTATCTAAGCATGATTTATCAAAACAAAAAAAGAACAAATGAGGGAAGACAGCTCTGACTTGGTGGACTGACGGCTTTCCAGAACATTGATGGCTTGTATTTATGAATGATAGCAAATAATTATTGAATTAAGCATTGGGTTGTTCACGCAGGTGCCTGATATGACAAGTTGACAAATTACAAAAGTGTATAATCTGACGCATGTACCAAGGATTTTTGGGATGGCACTTTACACACTTGGTTCGAATGTCACAAGTATACAGTGATTAACAATTGCATAAAAATGGTTTAAAAACACGTCAACATTGTAATAGTTGGCACTGCTCGAAAACTCAAAGGTGGATACAAACATCTCGATTATGGAGCTATCAGATAAGCAAGCAGTGTGCTCAATGCTCAAGACATTTAAGGAAACTGCTGCGTAAGATGTAAAATTCTGCTCCTCGTGTTTCATTATATAGTTTCACGGCCTCACATTTCAATTTTCGATTTCCATGCCAAAGCGAAATAACTTGTCTGGAAAGCACTGGCTTCTGTGGTGCATTGAATAATGCTATGCAAATGACAATGATAGAAAGTCCTCACTTTGTGCCATGTTATTTGTTTGCAGGTGGCAAACTGGAGCCTAACATTACGCTGCAGTGTTGTTCACCGTGTTTGTGTCATTCACACTGCTGGGTGATGTTAATTATTGTACTATGGCCTGTGATTCACCTTGCAAAGCTCTCATCAAAGGAATGCTGGCTGCTTGTGTCTACCTCAGGAATGACAGATGGAAGCTCTGCAGCGTCTGCGTCTTCCTCTGCGTCTGGCACTGGTGTTGAACCGCATGCTGGCTGAAACCTCCACGTTGGTGATGGGGCACCCACTGCTTCACACTGACTTGATGCGTCCAGGTGTGCACATGCGTCAGTTTCCACACCTGCTTCTTTACATGCGTAGGCACTGAGGATGGCCTTTGAGGCTGCAAAATTTCCCACATAATGTTTTGAAAAACTACAGAGCATCCGTTTTTGCTATGTTGAACAAATAATTGGCCATCAGATTAACAACACACTTTCACATTGTTGGTTGTGTTTTGCTGTTTACACCAATGTTTTTCACTTATTTTGGTAACTGAAGTGTTTACACAGGTGTACAGGCCTTGTGGTAGGAGTGCACTGGCCTTTGTGCCACTCAAAACAGCTAAAGCTTGTACCTGTACGATTTAAAAACTACCAAATTTCAACTTTGCTGTGCTAAAGGTTGTCTCATCCAAAAGTTGTAGCTTGCTCAAGTGATGTTTTTGCATGGTGTCAGTGCCTCCTTATATGGGGTCTCTGTAGCAACTTTCTTGTTTATGATGGCTGTCTGAGTGCCAACATTGCACACAGCAGGAGGACAGCTGCATCTACAGATCCGAACCTGCAAAGTTAAGCACTTTGAACTAAGAGATGCATAGAGCTTTAAGTCATTTTTACCACAGGATCACAGAAAACTTGAGGGCATCTGGTGCTTACTTGACATGACACTTCCATGCCAGCTGCAGATGAATGCACTTTGCTGGACCCAGTGCCATGCTGAGACTGTGAATCAAGTGTTTTAGGTAGAAGGGCGTTATAGTTTTTGTGCACCTACTCACCCCCTGTGAACCTCCAGCCTGGTGCTGTTCTGGTGAACTAGCGATTATGTTCTTCATGCACTGGATCACTTGGATATGAAAATATGTATCACTATCATATTAGACCACTGATCGTGCTAATTGAATGTCACTTCACATTGCCATAAATGCCTAAATGTGAAATAGTGCTTGTGTGTTTAGGATGCCAATCTGCTGCACTCAGGTATTTGCCTCCAACGACTGATTGTTTAATTATTACATGACAATTTAGAGACAAAATGAACGTGTATGTGTAGACAGGGTTTTCAACTGCTCCCTGTTCCCCGAAATCTTGACACTCTGTATGTACACTACATGCGCACCTATAAGCACCCACATGCACACACCTGCAGCTGTGCTTACTGACCAACACGCCTGTATTGGACCACCCAGAGCATGTTTAGCATGATATGAAGCAGTACAACAGACTGTGAACTAGTCTAAGCATGTTTGACATTTTATAGCTCCCTGTGCTGAACTGAATGGCAACACTACGTGTGTTACATCATACAGGTTCTATGGCCTGCCATGTAATCCAGCTGGCTGATTAATGCAATAGTACAATTTTCAAATTAGTGAATCATTAAAAACATTACGCAACACGTAAAGAAAATGTTCATTCACTGAAACATAAAGCCTGCAGTAGTGTACATTGCAGTCAGTTTAATTGAAAACATGTCATTGGCCACAATAACGTGGTACAGTTTTACTTCTGTTTTCTTAGTGAAATAGTTTGACAAAAATAAAGCATTGAATGCCAATTTGCTTTTTTTTTCACTTTCTTTAAGAATGAATATTTGGTACTTGCTATCAATTCATGCTTGTTGTGCTTGCACGCACCAGCATTGACCTTTTCACAGAGCTGCAACATTTCCTAAGGTTTACTCGGCTAATATTGCTCATTAACAAATCAAACATCGGTACGTTTATGCGAATAGTATTGCGCCTTATATAAATAAAACTGAAGCAGAATTTGGCTTTCTGCCTCACTGAACGATTGGTAAGCTCTGAAAACGAATACCTAGAAGAGTGACTTCTACTGAGCTACTGTTACGTACGGTGTTGTGTTGTAAGCATAAATACATACATGCTACAGATTTGAATGCTGATTACACCATCCATGCAACAAAATTTGTATCCCCGACTACGTAAAATATTATATACAGTATTTTCTCCTGCGCTTAACTGGCGAGTGTTCCATCGCACTGCTACAAAAGTTAGCAACAAATAAAGAACGTTAAGTGTGCACTTTTCACTTGCCTGTATGCCAGGAAGAAACAACGTAGGCAGGGCATTTGGCTCCAGATGAAAACGTGTCCAACTGATTCCTTCACCCTGCGCCAGTTCGGGATCGTGAAGGGAGGCACCACGGCGAAGTGTCTGCCGCAAGTGTAGGTTGTTTCGCTTCTCCGTGGGTGGAAGGCCAATACGCTCGCTGCAGCCATGCACACCGCAAGGCGTCATCGCGAGGCAGCGTATATCAGGACTTCATGCCTTTCCTGTCGCTGACTTTGCAGCCGACGGCAGTGCGGGGCACCGTTTGTTCTTTACTCGTTACTCCCTGGGTTAGGTGTGCGCGCAGTGCGCGCTCGCTTGATGACGCCGACTGCGGTGCAGAGTTTCACATTCGCCAGATTGAGCCCATCCGCAAAAACCGACAGCCAGCTCCGGCATAGCTGTTTAAGCGCGGCCGAAACTGAAGAGTGGATCGCACAGAAGCAGCCGAAAAACCACTGCAGTGGCTGCGCGCCAACTCCGAGAGGATATATCCCGTCGGTGAAAGTCCACAGCACAGGTGCTGTGGATGCAAGCTTATCACGCAAGCTGAATATCCCAGCGGCAACCAAAGGTTAATTGGTTAGGACCGATAACACGTTTCCTTAAAAACGTTGAACGTCGCTTCCGCTGCATCTGATCGTGGGAAACGGGCTTTGTGTGCTGCCTTCGAGTGAAAGTTCGCGATAGTGCCGCGGCGTTACAAAGGGCGCGGCGTCAAAAGGAACTGCAACTTCAACAACCTAGGTGCATGAGCGCGTGCTTGTTGTACATACGCGTACGTTATTTTTCTTTATTGTTGACGAAACTTACGAGATTCAAACAAACGAAGCACCAACTCCACAGTGCCAAAGAGACGCGCGAGCGCGCCGAGTGGTGCAGACGACAGTTTTCTTCCACCGGAAATGCGTCATTCACATCAAAACTTTAAACGAAGTTGATAGATTTGTTGTTTATTTCATCTTGTTTATTTACTTGCAAAAGATATTGTACACAGTGACAGCTTAACCAAGTTCATTTGATTCAAACATGATTCAAACATCGCTCTCAATTTATGCCGGCTACCAGCCAATAGCAGCAATCTGCTCCATTTCGTCATAAAGCATATTAAAAAAGAGTGAGAACCGGCCTTTTTTTGAAGCGAAAGCTCCTGGGTAAGGGACAACTTTGTGCTTGCCCTGGTAACTCTACGGTTCGTGCACGACTGTAGAATTTGGGTGAGCTGTTTATTGCAGCCTACACTGTCGATAGAACGTGTTTTTTCGCGAAGTCCGAGAGGTGCTTCAGGACCCCTTTAAAGATAAAGGCAGCTTTGTGCTCTCAACGCTCCTTATGCGAGAAATCGGAAACGATTGAACACGTATTCATAGACTGTTGGGACCCGATCTTTCACTGGGATGAGCTTCAGCGCACAATAAAGAAACTACTACCCATCGACCCATATGGCATTCGTTTCTTGTCGGTAGACGTATCAGAGGACATTCCGTACGATTTAATCATTATCCTGGGACCCCACGCCTTGCGGAACACGAGAATGGAATATCAGCATGTTGATAAAAATTTACGCTCTGTTCACGACCATTTTATTGAAAGTGTTGTGCATCTCAGAGATGTGTATCGTGCTCTAGCCGATTCGCCAGACTGGATCTCTATACTTTATGTGTTGGTATGTATGGAAAAATTTTAATCCCGCGGTAGACAAAGTCTGGCTCCAACGTTTTCTGACTTGTAAGACGTGACTTCGGCAATAAAGAAAGAATACCTCAGGGGTAGAGCATCCGACAGCAAATCTAGAGGTCCCCGGTTAATACCCGGGTGCACCCTCATGTCTCATCTTTTCATTCATTATTTTTTATGCTACTGTGAGGTAAGATACTTTCGCAGTGCGGATTCTGCGAGGGCATAGTTCAGTGGTAGTTCATTCAACCGCACATCGAGAGGTCCTCGGTTCAAACCCGAGTGTCCCCTCATGTCCCATCTTTTACTTTTTATGTCACTGTGAAATAAGACAATATCCAAGTGCAGCCTCCATGGAGGCATAACTGAGTCGCTGTGCAAGTGGACGTAGTCGCTCTGAAAGAGACCAAGATTTTACCGAATGAACACATGGCTAAGTTAGTGACATCATATGTCAATATTTATGACGTGTCCATGAGTCACGCTGCTGGAGTGTTAGCAGGCTGCTTAGTGTTTTTGCGCAGCGGCCATGGCTACAATTTGTCGACGCTTCACCCTGAAGGGTTAGGCGATTCATCTGTTGTGACTTTCTGCTTGAAACATTAACTGTTCGTGTCACCTGTGTTTATGCGTCGAACAACATAAGGATAGAGACTACTTTTTTGTTGCACTTGCACCATTTTTGTCTTCAGAGCGTGCTGTCATCCTTGTCGGTGACTTCATTCGTGTCTACAGCTGTTGTGATCATGCAACGCATAGCAACCGATATGATCGTAGTCCAGCGACATTGCTTGGTCTGATCAGAGACGATGGACTTGTCGATGAGGGCGAACGCGAACACGGAGGAATTCTTTTTACACATTTCAATTGCTCGTCCCCGGCTCGCTTGAGAGAATTTGTGTGTCCGAATGCCTCGCAAAAGCAGTTACAGATTATGAAGTTAGCCCTGTGTTTTTCTCGGACCACTGCTTTGTATCGGCATCCTTTGGAACATCTCGACGCGGCTATCGTGAAGTGAAATTATTAGGTATGGTGGCATAAAACACACAAGGACACAAAGGGAAGAAGGAAGGAGCAAGCTAGCAACTGCCAACGAGTGGTGCACAACGCCCGCTTACTTTCAGGAGGAAGAGGGAATGGGTAGGAGAAGTGAAAGACGGGAGGAGAGAGGAAATAAGGTAGAAAAAATTCACAGAATATCCATGGAGTCAATGATGATGAGTGGGCGAAGCTCCGGAGGTTCATCGTAGATCGTGCCGGGTTCCGGATTAATTTAGTTAACGCGCACGCTACGAATTCTTATGGTTCAACTACGCGCAAGTGACATCTCCCACCGGCACTTCATTGCAAGTCAAGATCCAGTGCCTACATATAATATATATATATATATATATATATATATATATATATATATATATATGGGTGGCCGGTGAACGGTTCTCCAGCGCGAGCAGTCGGTAATTTTCAATCAAGAAACTCGCTAGAAGACGTTGCCTGCGTCGACGCTGTCTCTCGCGGGTGAGGGCGCGTTCTCCTTCTTTGCGAGCTGGTAGCGCGTTCATCGAAGAAAGAGCGTTTCCATAGTCAACGCGGGCCTTTCGCTCTCTCTGTCTCTCTCTCTCTCTCACAAGACAGCAGATGGAAGAGTGAGAGAGCTCGCGCGCCGGGAGGCATGCGCCGAGGGCGTGCCTCCCACACGCGCCCTCCTAGTAGCGCGTTCCTAGTAGGTAACCCGCTACTACAACGGACGGACAGACCCAAACCTTCAGGAGCTTCGCCCCTAAAAGAAAGAAAAGAGGGAGAAAAGACAAATGAAGAAAAATGAAGTAAACAGATAACATGACTATAGGCGGGGGCCCAACCAATAGCGTTCAAGAAAGTTA
Source organism: Hyalomma asiaticum (assembly GCA_013339685.2). NCBI lineage: Eukaryota > Metazoa > Arthropoda > Arachnida > Ixodida > Ixodidae > Hyalomma > Hyalomma asiaticum. The sequence continues at coordinate 223,891,024 of CM023481.1, forward strand.
ACAGGGCTCGATGCGCCTGATCACGTCGACCAGCACTTCCACTCGGAAAAATTGGCAGATCCCACGTGCAGTGGGAATCAAGGAAATGCGAAGCACACATCAGGAACGTAAAATGCATTTGCATTGTTGTCTCGCAATACAGAGTTTGGTACATATGAAGTTAACGAAACGGCCGCAAGAGCACTCTAAGGGTCGTCGGAATGAGACGGAGAATATGGTACGTCGAGGAGGTCAAGTAAGCGCCGACGCTGTAAGGGTCGTCGGAAAGAGACGGAGAATACGGTGCGTCGAGGAGGTCACGTAGGCGCCGACGCACAGCCACGTGGTGAACATGTGGGGGAGGAGGCGACCATTGTGGGTATGTATTGTACAGCTGGTTTGGCGCCCTCACCCCCCCCCCCCCCCGCGGCGTGGTGGGCAGTAAGCGTACCTACTGTATTGTTCACGAGTTGTCTTTTGTTAGTGAGGCGACTGACGTTCGGCGTTTGTGATTGGCTGTGAGGGTTTCAGGGGCGGAGCAACCGGTGTATATAAGGTGGCCCCTTTTCCTTGGCAGAGAGAGACTGGAAGCGGAGGTTGGAAAGGACGGAGGTAAGCAGAAGGTTGGCGAGGACGGAGTGGATAGTGCTAGAGAGGACATCTAGCACGAGTCTGGGTGGTGGTTACGGTCGCAGGAGCAGTGCTATGCACTGGGGTCGGCTCTGTCGAATGGAAGCGATCGTTCCACCAAGGTCCTCCCAACCGGGGATCGGGCGCGGATAGTACTAGAGGGGACATCTAGTACGAGTCCGGGCGGTGGTTGAGGTCGCAGGAGAGGTGCTATGCACTGGTCGGCTCTGCCGAATTGGAGCGACGGTCCCACCGCGATGCCCTACCAACCGATGGCTCCACCTAGGTCTTACCAACCGAAGCTACTGTCTGTCAATGTATATGTACTGTCTGTCTGGTATATAAAGTCACGTTGTATTTGTGTGAAAGGCTGGTCTCCATCCTTCAACTCGACAACGCGACGGGCGTCTCTCATAATCAGAACTGGTTTTGGGACGTTAAACCCCACATAACAACAACAACAACGCGACGGCGGACAGGTAGCAGGAAGGCTTAATTCCGTCCATCCTTCTTCGCAGCAGCAACGCTAGCTGGAGGAGCTCGGCTCCAAAAGGAAGAAGAGACGCAGGAAGGAGGAGAAGGTGGGAAGTGAGGACAAGTTCACCACAACCAGGTCACCTTCTACATTTCCTTGCCTGGCAATTTACAAGCACCATGACTGTGGTATGTAAACCATGCCACTCATACACGCATGTCATGATTCTAATGTTATGATCTCTCAATTGTGTTCGTCATGCAGTCATGTTGTTGCATAACAATTTTCGTATACATCCTATTAACAAAACGGCCAAGAGAGCACGAAGACTGTGGCATGTAAATCATGACGCTCATGACATGCATGGCATGATTTTCATGTTATGACCTGTCATTTACGTTCGTCATGCAGTCATGTTGTGCCATGCCAGTTTTCGTATGCATCCCGTTATCGAAACGCGTGGCATGTAAATCATGTCGCTCATGAGATGCATATGATGATTTTCTTGTTATGACCTGTCATTTATGTTCGTCATGCAGCCATATTGTGGCATACCAGTTTTCGTATACATCCCATTAACGAAACGGCCAGGAGAGCACCAAGACCGTCGCATGTAAATCATGTCGCTCATGACATGCATGTCATGCTTTTCATGTTATGATCTGTCATTTATGTTCGTCATGCTGTCGTGTTATGGCATACCAATTTTCGTATATATCCCATTAACGAAACGGCCAGGAGCTAGAGCACTAAGACCATGGAATGTAAATCATGCCGCTCATGACATACATATCACGATTTTCATGTTACGGCTTGCCATTTATGTTCGTCAGGCAGTCATGTTGTGCCATACCAATTTTTGCATACATCTCATGAGCGAAACGGCCAGGAGAGCACCAAGACCGTGGCATGTAAATCATGGCGCTCATGACATGCATGTCATGATTTTCATGTTATGACCTGTCATTTATGTTCATCATGCCGTTATGTTGTGGCATACCAATTTTCGTAAACATCCCATTAGCGAAACGTCCAGGAGAGCACAAAATCGTAGGCGGCTAGATAGAGAGATAGATAGATAGATAGATAGATAGATAGATAGATAGATAGATAGATAGATAGATAGATAGATAGATAGATAGATAGATAGATACGCTCAAAGTCGCCGAAGTTCTCTAAGAAATGCTTCGCATTTGAAATGGAAAAAGTGAAGTGACACCTGTGGAAATTCAGCAAGACTGACTCACGATAGCTTTGTGTATGGCGTTCACCTCGCTATACATTCTTCATTCGCTCGTGGAGACTACAGTATTTTTGATAAATGGGATGTGCTTGAGCAAGAGGTTAAGCTGCCTGAAGAAGACAGGCGAGTCTTCTTGTTCAGCTTTCGAACGAAAATGCAAGCAAAAGGAATGCTTAGACGAGCTTGTGAAACTGCATCACCTCGAGTCTGAACACCCTGGATTATACGCAGAAGCAATATGCTCAGTTAAAACTAACTTGCAAAGTTTCGAGACAGAACGTTATGAGGGGCACTTATCCGTACTCATGAGAAACGATTCTTGTATGAGAAACCTACGAAATGGTTTTTAAGGAAACTAATTATATTAAAAGACCAACAAAAGTAATTCATGACACGCCTTCAATTTTGGAAGCACTCGAGGAGCACTATATGCTTCGCTTTTTGGGACACCGATAGCTACTCTTCGAGGCGATGCCTTTTTCAAACTTATACAGCTATTACCTAGGTTAAATGAAGAAGAAATATTGTTGTCAGAAGCTAAGATCCCTATTGAATAAATTGCATTTGCGGTGGAAAATCTGCAAGACCGGTGCGTAGCGGTGCTTTAACGCCGTCTCTCATTGCTCTTACCTACTGTTGCTGTGTATTGAGTTATTGAAAATAGTTCATCATATAAGTTTCAAAAGAAAAATGTTGATGCGATAGCATTTCTTCAAACAAGATTTTTAATGAATTGTTTAGTTAGCTCAAGCCGGAAGGAGTTAGCGCGGGATGTTCTTGATCAGTGTTTCCCCATGCCCCTTTATCGAAGTATGTTTGGAAATTGCCGGTCGTCTGATGTTTTAACAGGCGTAAAAGAAATGTGTGTGTCTCCGGGAACAAAGACTTCCTTCTTTAAACTGCACACGGGTACTCTTCCTGTGAAGACATGAAAAAAAAAAATCACAGCATATTCACGGGGTGAATGGTGATGAGTGGGGCGAAACTCCGGAAGGAATCATCGGTAAACCGTGAAACTCTTCCGTGCAATTCGCCCCACAATTAAAAGTGAAACACTTGAGTAAATGTCATCAAACTATTATAACATCTCGCATCTTTCATCATCAACTACAAGTACCGCCATCTAGTTTTATAACATCTCGCGCATGCTACGAATCCTCACGGTTCAACTATGCACAATGCACAAGTGAAATCTCCCACCGGCACTTCATTGCAAGTCAAGATGCAGTGCCTATATATATATATATATATATATATATATATATATATATATATATATATATATATATATATATATATATATATATATATATGGGTTGCCGGTGAACGCTTCTCCAACGCGAGCAGTCGGTATTTCTCAATCAAGAGACGCTGACTGCGCCAACGTTGTCTCTCGCGGGCGAGCGCGTGCCGGGAGCCACGCGCTCGCCCTCGGCGCGTGCGTGCCTCCCGGCAGGCACGCGCCGGTGGCTACCTACTACTACTACATACATCGGGGACGCACGACCCACGCCTTAAGGAGCTTCGCCCCTAAAAAAGCTACAGAATGCTTTTTTCCCTGGGACACAAATTCCGCAAAATCCCGCAACTAATGATCATTGTTTCATATACTGTTGTGACGCGGTCTCCATTTGGGATGTTCTGCCCCGCACATTGACAAAGGACTTCAGCATTACACCTACAAACATCCGGCACCTTCGCGTGTCAAAAGACAAAACCTTACCGTTTGATCTAATCTTTCTCATTGGCATGCATAGTCTCTGGAGAGCAAGAATGATAGATCGGCATGCTGAACCACCGGGAAAAACAAGTAATATGTTCCAACAACAAATACTTTCTGGAACAGCTTTCTGGATTTGAGGCCTGTTTGACAACTTTAAAAACTTAGCATTTGCGAATTGTAATTGTGTTAATAAATGTGAAATGTGTCGGTAACACAGGGTAAAGACTTCCTAGGATTGTGTTTATCATGTTCTTTAGAACATGATAAACACAATCCTAGGAAGTCTTTACTGCTGCCTATTGATTTCTGGGAAAACCGAGTGTTTCTCTTTCCTCGACTTATTCGGAAAATAAGCTACGTCTATCTAAGTGCACAGAACACGGCGGAGGCATTTGTTTGACGAATACCTCAAGCGCGCATTCTTTTAAATTTTAAAGAGCGTTCACGCGCCATTTATTGCTCCCTCAGATAAATATGTCTTTAGTTCTCGTGTACGCGCGCGCTTTCTGTACCTTGCTCTTTAATGGCGATCTCATCCAGGGTGCTCACTTTATGAGAGCATCCTGATATTCCTATTGCCAGAATACGCCCTTTTGTTCGCAGAGCATGAACTCTTTTTTTTCCTCGTTCGTTTGCTAACGGAAAACTAGCGAACGCACCTTCCCGCGTCCATCACCAAATGGATGCGAACAGCGGGCAAGTGCCTTCCTCATTCATGAAGGCCCCAAATACGGATGACTGTTCTTAATTTCCATTGATCAGGCTTTTATATACAGTTGAAAAAATAATTAAAATTTTTGTAGCGAATCAAAGGTGCTCTTTTCTCTCGTAAATTTCCAAATATGATGCTGCATTGAAAGAAAACGATCATTGCACTTTACATCATTGCACATTTGTAAGCATATACATAAGAGTAAACACACCCCTTCACAATCACAACTATGTACATAATATGATAGACATTGAAACGGAAAGATCATTGGATATTACCTCAGCATAACGTAAGAGAGGTAAAATAACGTTTTCTGAATTGACGCTGTTTCTTATAAATTAACATTAAAACAAAGTAATTACTGCACATTATATATTAAGTATATATACATTATATAGCATTATATATACTTATATATACATAAGTATATATACATTACATAGCAGAAATATGGAGGGAACAGCATTAGGCTTTAGTTTCTTTCAGCCATTTCTCACATCAATGACTGGCTCGAACTGATCGTCCGTGAAATGTTTCTGAAGGATACAGACATCGTCCTTCGCACCGTTTGCGATTTGCCTAAAGAAATACGGCCTAAGTATGCTGCAAAACATTTTGACTCTTACGTAAACAAAAATGCAAAGGGCGAGGCAAACCCCATGGTGCCTTCCCACTGAGTAGGTTCCCGTCCATTTAAAATACAACCGATTGATTTGTGTGGTTTAACGTCCCAAAACTAGCTCCGATTATGAGAGACGCCGTAGTGGGGGGCTTCGGAAATTTCCACCACCTGGGACTCTTTAACGTCCACTGACATCGCATAGCACACGGGCATCAACATTTCGCCTCCGTCGAAGTGCTGCCACCGCGGCTGGAATTCGATCCCGCGACCTTTGGATCAGCACCCGAGTGCCATAACCACTAGACCACCGTGGCGGAGCACCCCCTTACAAATAAACATATAGCTCAAACGAACAATATAGAAGATTAAAGAACAAACACGCGGTTATAATGATTGTGCTCACGCGGAAAGCTTCGCAGCATATTGCGAAGTAAATTACTCTCATAAATTGGTGCTACGTAAGTGCCAGGTCTATTTTTTTATCGCACACACTGTCTTGTTACCACCCTCTATTTTACGTACTTTGGCAAAGTGATGCTCAAAAGAAAAAAAAGAGATATCCGGCTTTTTCGGGGTACGTTTTAAGCGACATGCAGCAATTGAATTTCGTGAAATCTGTGGGCCGCGCACTGGTTGAGGGAAAGCAGAGCTCTTTAAAAATTATTGTCCTGAAGCTTGCAGTAAATTTACACAAAATGAAAATTGTCAAGACTAAGAATTTCACTTTAATTATTTTCGACAGCTTCAGGTAGCAGCGTCCAATACGATCGAGTTAAAATAGTCTAACTTTCATAGGTACCAAACTGTGCGAGAAAACGTGGCCGGTAATGTCAAGCCGATCTTTTTTTTTTCTTTTTTTTTGTGTACCTTACGCGTCAGTATCGAGCCTTACCTTCATCTAAAAGAGTTCGAGGAGCAAAGATACGCAAAAGGTTGTAGTAGTGATTGACTTACCTCGCAAAGCATCTCTCGATCGCAATCAAAGTTCTTTCTCCCGATACAATGGAGGCATATCGCACGCCGTTTGAGGTTTTATTTTCCACGAGGAACAGAAAAAAGCCTGACACCCTTGGCAATGCTGTTTGAGCAGTCAACAGTGCAGCAAGTCAGCATCTTGATGAGGCCTATGACGTCTTGCGATATACAAAAAAAATCAGAGCATATCCACGAGGTGAATGATGGTGAGGTGGGCGAAGCTCCGGAAGTTATGGGTGTCGGATCGTCGGTGGGGCATGGACGAAGCGGAGCGGCGGGCGCGGAGGGCCGCGGTGGCTCGTGCTCGTCCCCAGGATCCCGCGGTGCGAGCCCGAGAAGCAGCGGCGAAGCGAGCGCGGCGCCTGGCGGATCCCGAGACGGTGCGCGCCAATGACGCCGCGGCGCAACGTGCACTCCGAGCAGCGGACCCCGAAAGGCGAGCCCGAGAAGCGGCGGCGAATCGAGCGCGGCGCCTGGCGGATCCCGAGACGGTGCGGGGTAGCTACGATGCCGCCGCAGCTGTAGCGCCAAATCGGTCTCCGTCGATGGGCCGGGCGGGCGTCGTCTTGGAACGGCGACGATCCAGGAGACTGAGAGAGGCACTCGTTGCCCGCGCACCCAGGCACAGCCCGCGCAGCAGCCAATCGGAGAGTAGCGGCACTTCCACAGCCATCTAGTGGCGATTCACACAAGCGCACTATTGCACACACTTCTATTGGACCAACACCATCTAGGAAATGAGACGAGAAATGGTGATGACGACACATATTGTGTACAGCGCCATCTAGAATATCATCACTCAACTGCAGTTTGTATGTACTTCTACGAGACAGCGCCATCTATTATACTGTTCGGGAGATACTGCCGGTTACGCGTGACGCGTGACAAGGTTAGACTAAGAGGAGCTTCGCCCCTAAAAAAACACCATTTTCCCAAAGGGAACCCTGATGGGATGCGAAGCAGCAGCGTTGCGCACGGGTGGCGTCGCGGGTTCAACGGCGCTAACGCGGGTGCTGCGGTGAGCGCTGGAAGATTCGTTTGAAGCGATGGCTAGCGTAGGTCTTGTAGTTTCTTCAGAGTGGGCACGGGCGCTGGACCGGAGCTGGCGCGCGTTTCGCCTTGAAGCGGCGAGCGCTCGGCAGGCGAGGGAGAGAGTGACGTCAGCGCGCACTGCGAGGGGAGCGTGACGTCAACGCGCAGCTGCGGCGTGACCTACTTGGCACCGCTCCAACACCTGCGGCGAGGGGAGCGCGTTGCGGCGCGTTCGTACGGACGGAGGGACAGCGTTACACAGGCTAGTCAAAGAGTTGCTTCGCATCTAAAAGATAGTGCTCACGTACAGCCCAACAGTGCCCTCGCGATTCTACGCCCACTAATGGCATCGTTTTCCGGTGGAAGCGAAAGCGATGAGGCAGACATGGAGGACTGCGGGTCACGTGTCGACCCTGGCCCAAGAGGGGAGCACAAAAGGGCGAAGAAACGAGGATGAGTAGAGAGCGGGAAGGACATTCTCCCTTTCCGTTTTGGACCATGATTTGAGCTACCTTTAAAACATGCAGGGACCTCAACAGAAAGCGCACTGCAAGGCTACATAGCTGGGGTGTCCCCTTAAAACGCGGTGACAGAACAGTTTTATGCATATCTGATGAAAAGCGGTTGTGCTGGGCAGAAGTTCCGAAGGAGGACCTCGAGATTGATGTTTGAGCGAGTTAGTAGCTAATGAGAATGATTAATCACGCTTGTGACACTGAATCAGGAAGCAGGTGCACTGCGTCCGGCTTTGTCATGGCTGAATGCTGTCAAGCAGCAGCAGATAATGAATGATGATGATGATGACTTCAGAAACTGGCAGATATCCATTTTCGCTCATCGGTCAAGAATCGAATGCTGTCCGAATCTGTGACACCCGTGAAATTCAGAAGTAAGATAAAAGAAAGAAATCTTATGGTACACAGGGCGAAAGAAATAGAAACAATAATAAAAGACGAGGTGTTAAAATACGATGAGACAGAAAGTAAGCATTATCGTACTGAGCAAGTAGGCGGGGAGCTTCAATAACAAATGTTTCCGTCATAGTTTGATAACAACCTCCTACTTCGACCAAAAACAGAAAGGCATTATGAAATGTTTGACGTTGATTTTTCTACGCATATTATATCTCGTCGCTACTGACGATCTCGCGCGAAACAACCGCGAGCCATGTGAGAGGACACAACTGGCATCATACGTTTTCTTTACAACAAAATTCGTTTTATGTACTTTCCATTTCCGACCTCTTCCGACTTTACGATTATCTTTGTCTCCCGGTGAAATTTGCACCCTTACACTTAGGAGAAAACAGCCAGCACATCATCATCGTCATGAGGCCCTCCTTATTTATGTCATAGAGGGCCATGCTGAAGAAGTAACGCCGTGCTCCTGAGGCAAGTCTGTTGCATTGAGCCGATGGGCTAGACGAGTAGCACAGTTCGGGTCAATCGCGGAACGCTGCGGTTCGTCTGAATCCGTCTGGAGTTACCACGAGGCGACAGAGCTGTCGGTCAAGCACAACGACCCACGGGAGTCGTTTACGCCTAGATGTCTTCACCCGCCGGAAACGTGTGCCTTAATACGTCCCACTGTACGTACTCCTATCACCGCCACTCTTTCTCGGGAAGAGAAAGTCTCTATGCGAACACTTCTGGTCCGGGAGATCCTCGCAAGAAACGAAGGGTCGAGTACGTTTCCCTCGCTGACGGTCAACACTCGGCTGGGCTTCTTTCCTGTAACGATACTTCTGCGTTCTGATGCAGGGTTGAATGCCTCTCCCGAACGCGGGCGGAGGCGTTGACGTTGAGGGCCACTTTGGTGCGTACAAGTTCACCGCATCGCTCGCCCGAGCTTGCCATTTGCTGTACCGCAGCGACACCTTTGGCGATGGATCCCGTGGCGCGCTGGGTCATTGAAACGGTGGATGTCAACGCCAAATTGCTCAACGACGTGCAGGCAATGATATGGCGGGTGCCGGAGGTACGCTTTGAAGAAAAGAAAGCTCACGACCTGCTGACGGAAGAGCTTTACAAGGCGGGATTCAAGGTAAGAGACTCGGGCCAATGTCTCACCTTTGTTAGGCTACATAGTCGTTATTTCCTTGTGTGCACGCTTCTTCACGTAACTTCAGGAGGAGTCAACGAAAAATCCCACCTATTTTCTTCTCTTCTCTTCTTCTTTTTTTGTTTTGCCCGCGCTCACATGTTTTAAGCACTAATCTTGTTATTCTGTGGAAGCATTTGCACAGGGTCCTGAAGGATCTCGGAAACCTTGCTGTAAAATTTCTAATACTCATGCAGACGCAACGTGGGAAGCTTGCTGTTTCCGGCTTAAAGGGCAACTCCAGTGATTGTTAATATGTGTTGTCATCGGTAATCTAATAATATATGGCAAGCCAGGCAGTCGCAAGTCCTTAAGTTTTCCTGAAAGTAATTTTAAAAATTGTCAGCGCATTCCCATGCGGGCCACCCTGCTTTTTGACGTCATCGCCTTCAACGCTGCTTACCCGAGTAGGCGGGCGGTCAAGACCAAAACGGTGATACTTCAGCGCTCTAATCGCTGCTGTCAAGTTCAGGAAAGCTAACATAATTCAATATCGGGGGTGAAATCATTGCTTCATTTTTCCGGCACCACCTCCGTATTTCAGTCGTTCTCCCATCCACTTTATTGGGCCATCCACTTTATTGGGCGTGTAGTCCTGGGAGTGTTAAAGGGTCCCTAAAGCACCCAGAGAGAGAGAGAGAGAGAAATAACATTTATTTACACATCCGGCGTGTGGGAAGCACCCAGAGGTCAAAATTTAGTTGTGGTGTTGCTTTTGTGCCGGTGTCCGCAACGAACACGTAGCCGTAAGAATTTTTCGAAACGGTGCCGAAATAGCGGAGTTCCACACGTTTGATTATTAAAACGCGGCGCTTGCTTGTTTCGCTCTCACTCCTGCGCCACGCACCGGCCGCTTGCAGTTGCCGGTGCCAATTCCTCGCCAAGCGCTCCTCCGAATGTCACGTGACAAACTGTCCACTTCCGATTGACGCACCTCCTCCTGCCTCCGCTCTCCGCTCCGCCGGCCTCTGCGCTCGCCCAGGTGTTTTGTTGGTTCTGTTCAAATGCTCCGTGCAAGCGCTCCCCGTCGTGTGCTCGCTAGTACAGTTGAGTGTCTAGTCCACACAAACTACACACGACGAGGAAGAACAGACAGGCAGGCAGCGCGCTAGCAGACTAACTGGAAGTCGAAATTCTCCTTCGACCAATCAGCGGAGCTCGGACTCTAATGACGTCACTGAAAATCACGTTGCTGTCCCTTGCCCTTGTCGCGGCTCGGGAATGCCTTGAAAGGCGCGCGGGATTGTTTTAGGGGCGAAGCTCCATAGGGTCGAGGTTTGTCCCGCGTCGCGCCGTAGTAGCCACGCTCGCCCTCGCTCTCGGCGCGTGCCTCCCGGCGCGCGATCTCTCTCTTCGACAGTGGCAGTCTTGAGTGCAGTCAGACTGTGTGTGTGCATGTGCGGGCCGATCCCGGAGGCGGTGCACCAAGACAGTGTCCTCTGCTGTCCTGAGAGAGAGCGAACGGCGCGCGTTGGCTATGGAAACGCTCTTTCTTCGATGAACGCTTTACCAGTTCGCAAAGAACGAGAACGCGCCCTCCCTCGCTCACGAGAGACAAGGCTGACGCAGGTAGGTTCTGCTAGCGAGTTTCTTGACTGAAAAAAATTACAGCATATCCACGGAGTGAATGATCACGAGTGGGCGAAGCTCGGGAGGTTCATCGCAGATCGTGCCGAGTTCCGGATTAAGTGAGTTAACGCGCACGCTACGAATCCTCATGGTTCAACTATACGCACAAGTGAAATCTCCCACCGGCACTTCGTTGCAAGTCAAGAACAGTGCCTAAATATATATATATATATATATATATATATATATATATATATATATATATATATATGGGTGGCCGGTCAACGGTTCTTCAACGCGAGCATTCGGTATTTCTCAATCAAGAAACTGGCTAGGAGACGCTACCTGCGCCAACGTTGCCTCTCGCGGGTGAGGGCGCGTTCTACTTCTTTGCGAGCTGGTAGAGCGTTCATCTAAGAAAGAGCGTTTCCATAGTCAACGCGCCCCTTTCGCTCTCTCTCTCTCTCTCTATCACAAGACAGCACGCGCCGAGGGCAGGAGGCATGCGCTGAGGGCGAGCGGGTGCCTGGCGTCTTTCGTTGGTTTATTTCATCAATCAACGGCGTTTTGAACAAAATTTTTATTGTCTAATCACGCACAGGAGAAATCTCACCAGGTACTACCTTGGAGGTAAACAATGGCTGCTAATGGGAATGAGAGACAGAAGAAGTCGGCTTTTAGCTAACACTTACACTTCTACTTCTACTAACGTTTCCTACTGGAACATGCCAATGGCTGCTAATGGGGAATGAGAGACAGAAGAATTCGGCTTTTAGTTAACGAGCACGCTGCGAATTTTTTATTGTTCAACAACGCACAGGAGAAATCTCCCACCGGCACCACCTTGAAGGTCAAGATGTGGTACTAGCGTTAAGACTGGTTACACACTACTACAACGAGGGACCAACGGGTGCCGCTATAAGGAGCTTCGCCCCTAAAACCGACTGCTCGCGAGCCACAACCATTCACCGGCCACCCCAGATATATATAGGCACTGGATCTTGCCCTGCAATGCAGTGCCGGTGGGAGATTTCTCTTGTGCGTAGTTGAACCATAAGGATTCGCAGCGTGCACGTTAACTAAATTAATCCGGAACTCGGCACGATCTACGACGCGGGAGCGCAGGAATCTCATAAAGACCAGGAGCATAAATGGCAACGCGTATGTAAATATACGCACGCGTTCGCACTCATTTACGTGCATGAGTGGGCAATTTCATGGCTGATTTACGGTAACACAACGATCCCCAGCTTCGCCTACTCGCCAGGGTTCACTTCGTGGAGATGCGTGGCTTTTTTTCGAGTTTGTGGCGCGGCCGCGGCGCGTAGCGCTGCCGCATTTGGCATCGTTCATCCTGACAGCATTCTCAACTTCTCTCATGCTAACTTGAAATGTTCAGAAAAATGGCGGGGGTGCTTTAGGGGCCCTTTAAGCAGCGCCACTCGTAGCCGTGGCGGCGAGTGTATTATATATATATATATATATATATATATATATATATATATATATATATATATATAGTTCATACGTGAGTAGCATTGTAGCTATTTCTGGGCTTCTACTGCTGGCAGCACGTGCGAAACAACCACAATTAAAATTTCCGCATCAGCTCCTACATAATCATTTCTAAACTCAAAATCGGCATTTCAAATTATCTTTGTTGTTTACAAACACGAGCTATGAGGCACAAACGTGAAAATGCTTTAGTTCACTACAAATTTAGCAGTGATGCGCTTAAGTATTCCTTTTTTTTTCCTGTTGCCATCCGTGAATGGAATATGCTAGCGCCACTCACGACTAATGCCGAGTCACTGACTGAATTTGAATCGAAAATTAAAATGACCACCCAGCATGTTGATTTTAACAATGTTATTCCATCATGCAAGCCTGCACGTGTTTGTACATTGTGTACGAGCCATGTGCGCAGTGTAATGTATACATAGTGTGCCCATTGTAAACTGCAAAGTTGATCTTACATTTTCTTTAATGTGATCAGCGTTCCTCTTTTTGTGCCCGCCTGCTATGGTCTCAGTAGCGACTGGCAGTATTTTACATAAAATATAAGAGTTTTCTGCATGAAAATCCCAGCGGTGGAGATTTTACACGAGAACCAAGGAGAGGGGGGCGGGCAGGCACGGCATTTTATTCTTTAAGCATTAGAAATTTTCATCATAACTCGAGTGGGCGATATATTAGAGAAGAGTGCCACGTTTTCAGGCTCCTTGTTATGTAACCTGGTGGCGATGGATGCGCGGTTCTCTATGGTTTCGCGCGCATATTTGCCATTTTGGGTTCCTAAGGCAAGCATTTCAGCTAGCGTTGAAAACTGGGCGAGTTGGCACTGGTTCTTCTTCTAGCGAACGGCGCTGCAGACGGGATACAAAGAACGCAGACAGACGAGCGTAGACTCACAAGTGGTTTCTTGAAAACCTTAATCGGCCTTAGTGTCCAGCAAGGACGACATGTCACTGTGTGTTGTGTTAATCTTTCTTGTTGTGTTGGTGCTAATGTTGCGCTGTACCCGTAGCACGATGAACCTAAACCAACTAGCCGAACTTGAAGTTTTGTGTCACTGTAAAAGTTTTACCATCGTAACGAAAACCTGAAGATTATGGATTCAGGCAACTGCACGTGGCAGGTCACAGAAATCAACAGTCGCACGTAGGGCGGAGATATGCGCACTCCTTGTCGGACAGATTTGCAGAGCGGTGGTCAATAAACCCATCTCTGTTTCTCCTGATATGAAAGGCCTCTATTATCCTGCGGCCTGTGTACCTGCAGCTTCTGGAAATAACCTTCGGATCATTAAAAACCGGCTCGCACAAGCATTTTGGGCAGTGTGCTGGCAAATCCAAACCCGGGCTCTGAGAGAGTTATCGCTCGTGTTCCCTTAATCTAATATTAAAGCACCTTCCGCTTTCACCGATCTCAGACCACCTGCATATTAAGGGCACCTGATAAACTTTTCCCATTGCGCATGGAACAGATATGATCTCATCCTTATGTTGAACATGATACTGCTTTCTTTGTGTCAGACTGGCAGATTTTTTTTTTTCGACTCACCATTTTGCAAACCTTCATCTTCGCTGGTGTTGAAAACGCTACTACGCCATATTTTGTTCCTACCCTTTTCAAACCGTGTGAAGGGCCGTGAACATAAGGAATGACGGTAACTGTCATTGGCCTTATCACTTCAGTCCTGCGTCTTCCTTTCTTATTCTTTAATGACGCGCAGTAGCTTATTACAAATGGTGGATGTCACGTAGTCAGGATACTCTGTGATGTCGTCTTTCCGCCTGCTTTTCGAAGCTATCATGCATTTTATGGGAACAGGGCTTTTTCGATGCTACTTTCAAAGCGGTGAACGCAATTCCCATCTTTACAATCTTCGATTGGCTAGAGGTATAATTCAGCAAAGGTTTCTTGCCCTAGGATGGCACGCACAACACGCATGATCTGCCTCAAAGCGTAAGTCCAAATCCAAAACTATAGCTTACATCGTGCCAATACTCTCAAGTGACCTTGAGACCTAAGCCATGCGTACTAAATAATTCGAAAATTAACACAGCTTTTTTTTATATTGTCGCCTACCTAAAAACGCCAAGTAATCATACACGTAGGGGAATATTAGAAATATAGAGGCAAAAGTTCCATACACAGCGCTCCTTCTGACAATCTCTGCCTCGCCATTAAAATATCGCTGCGAGCCGGTTTTAAATGCGGAGCATTTCTTAGTCGCACGATGTCGCGCTTCGGCGTCGGCGGCGCCGGCGCCTTCCACACCCCCACTGCGCATGCTCGGCTCGTCTCGTGCCGGCCCACCGGGCGTTCAGTAAGCCGAGCATGCGCAGTGGGGGTGCGGACCTCTCCCCCGTACTCCTCTCCCTCGAACGCGGGTGGTGTGTATATAAGCGGCAGAGCGCGCGTTCGGAATTCAATCCATGACTCGGGCAGCGCGACGCTTCTGCGAAACGGCAACGCCGAGCTGCGGATTCCGAACTTCGTGCACGAGAAGCAGCGGCGAAACGTGAGCAGCGAGCTTTAAGACCCCAGGTACGTGAGCGAGAAGCGGCGTGCAAACGTCATCATCGAGACGCGGCTCCGGACGCTGCTCGTGGACGCAAGCGCCCACCTTGGTGCTGTCCAATACAACGACGGCACCAAGCAATAAAGACACACTTTAATTTTACACTCCTTGCCTTCGCTTCTCCTTCATTCAATAAATAAGAATAATAAAGACGAAATAACAATTAAGCATTCCCAAACCATACCTAATTACGCAACATTCACGCGATACCCCTACCACTCTGCGACGCATTTACTCGAGTTCCCGCCGTGGGAAGATGCGGGCGGCATTTTTTTTTTATTCATGCGAACGTCATTTACAGAGAAAGCAGATTCAGGAGGTCTTTCACATCAGGAGGAAGGAAGAGGGGTGTATTAGCCACCCCTATAAGAATCTGTCTGACAAGAAGTATGCGTATCTCTGCTCTACGTGCTGTCAACGTGACCTCCCACGTGCACTTGTTTGGATCCATAAACTTGGTTTTTCGTTATGTTCAGAAACTTTCGCAGTGATACATCACGTCGTCCTTGTTTGACACTATTTACTGTCCAGTAGGCGTAGGCGCTTCTATAAACCAGTTCTCTCTCTCTCTCTCTCTCTCTCTATATATATATATATATATATATATATATATATATATATATATATATATATATATATATTGTAATGAAGAGAGACGCAGAGACACCGCCTTCGCTGCAGGCCGGCTGTTCTATTCTGACCTCTTCTTGCTCTGCTTCTCTAGCCCGCTTTCCCAAGCGCGAGCGTCCGAGCCCCAGTGCATATTTTCGCCATTACACTCGGCCACGACTGCGAGTGTCGGTAACGGCCGAAACCGCGTCTGGCGGGCGGCACTGGCTATGTCACTGTGGTCGATCTCGGCTACGCAACGATTTCTCTTGTCGAGGTGTCACTCAGTTGAGTCTCTGGTGGGCGAAATTGGCTACAGCGTTGCGGCCGCTGTTGCACGCGTTGCGAGCATGGTCTGCAAAATATGTCCGGCGGGCGGCACTGGCTGTGCCTCGCTGGTCGATCCTGCGTCCGCGGCGAATTCGGACGAAATTTCGCCGAACCAGGAAGCCGCAAATGGCTGTGTCGTGGTCGTAGCGGGCATCGCGGGCAGACGTTTCGTTGCAGCTTGTGGCCGGGAGGACTTGAGCCCTGTGCAACCATCTGTCGGACTATCCGGTTACACTGACCAGGATCATTTGCCTTGTTTGGAGTTTCTCTCGGTCGTCTCGGGATTGGGAGTCTGTCGGCGATCCTGACTGCACAGTCTTTGAACGTGTCCAGTGCAGTCATTGAACATGGTTCCGAATTCTCAGGGCAACTACCAGCACGTTGGGATCCTTTTCTAGGAAACCGCGCTGACTGGCGGTGTGTGTTCAACTTCGGCAGCGTTGCCTTTGTCAAGGCCAGCGAAGAGCCTGAAACAACGGACCTAGATGATAACCTTTTTGAAGGAGTGGCGTCCAAGTCCCGGGGTGTGTGTGCGACGTTCAAGCCAGGGGTATACTTTGGCTGTAGTGGCGGGTCTTTGATAAATGTGGCCTCATCGGTGGTATAGGCGGTATAGACAAGCCAGGGGTAGACTTTGGCTGCAGTGGCGGGTCTTTGATAAAAGTGGCCTCATCGGCGGTATAGACATTGCCACTTTCTGGAGGGGCACCGCAGGGCGAATTGGGAACTTCAGCACATTCGACCAGTGGCTGCCTTAACGGCCGGGGACGTGACTGCGAGTTGTTTTGGTGCGAGTTGTTTTGGTTTCCTGGATGGCATCATCTCTACATAGGTCAGAGGCAGGTTCCCTGGCAAACAACAACGCTTCGTGATGCGCACGTTGTTCAGGGGGCGCAATGGAAGTCGTTATAGATGGCTGGTCCTCGTCGTCTGACTCACATGTCGGCTGGGCAGGATCACTGGTGTAAATGTGGTCCGAGTGATGTGGTTGGAATTCGGTCTCTTCTGTTGAAATCTGCGTAGACAAACCCAGCTTGAGACCGATCAGCATGTCAGGGCAGGCCGTGATGCTCTCTGCCGATGAGCTGCAGTTGGAAGCTGCAGCCTCGAGGCAGCGCTCCTCCTGAGCTGCTTCCTCGGTAGTGCACCGGTCGGATTCGCTGGTGACAGGGTTGTGGAGGCGAATCCGTCCGAAAACGGTGACCAGACTGGCGCTCCATTCCTGCCAGGAGTGTTGGCTGACTCCTTCGTACCGGTGCCGTGCTGCGGCCGCATTATCAATGTTGTTGATGGCCACGAGCAGCTTGTAGTTGTCCGGCCAGGCATACCAGGCACCGAGAACGTTCACGGCTTCGATCCACTTATCAGCATCATCTTGGAATCCTCGGAACTTCGGTATTTTCCAAGCGGTCGGTGGAAGCAACGGAGCAGGAGAGGACGCCATGGAGTAGGGCGTTTCTAAGAGTACGCTGATCACACGCAAGAACTCCGCGGCACTCTCGGGGGAGCGCTAAGTGTTCCGGCGGAGAGCGCAGGGTCCGCGTTGATCAACGTGGTGAGCGTGTCGCGCAGTTGCGCGATGGCACTCACGTGCTCCGCTGCGTTGTTGGGTGAGCCGCCTAGAGCACCAGGCGTGGTGTCCGGAGACAATACGGTGGCCCCGGTGATCCCGCTGGCGGCATCCGCGGCGAAGCGAGGCCTCGCAGCAGATTCGTTGACGTGGTGGGCTGGTCTGATACCGGACCAGTGCAGGGCGGGAGCCATCGAGAAGGCATGGACGCCGTCCTCAGATGGTGCACCCGTCGCTTGGGACGGCGGTCTCCCGGCGGGTACCATCAGCAGTGAGGCTTGTCCGGCATATTCCTCAGCAGTAGTCCGAGACGGCGACACTGGAGGAAATGCCAAGCCGAGTTCACAGCTGTGTTCCGCTGATGATTTGCGACTGCGCCATTATAATGAAGAGAGACGCAGGGACAGTGTTGTTGTTGTTGTTGTTGTGGCTTCTATAGTTGGCACATACCCACGAGGGGGATTGGCCACACTACAAGAAATGATGTAAAGAGCAGGAAAATTAATAGTCTAAGGCCGAAATCTTAGAAAAAATGAAAAGGAAGGAAGAACTTATAATTAAAATTAATAATTAGAATTTACTAAATGAAACATTGGGAACGAAACCCTGTGGTCGACAGCACTAGCAGCGTAATCTTCCGGAGGCTTCGATAAATTTATGTAATGCTGACAAAACAGCGTGACGGCTTGTACCATCCTGAGAGGCACCAAAAGATAAAAGATTTGGTGTTGTTAAAGGTAAACGCAGTTTATGGAATAATGAATTTAGATACATTCGGCGGAGTGAAGAAAATCGCCGGTAACACAGAAGGAAGTGATCAATCGTTTCTGGCTCATTGCATACCATACAGAGGTTAGTTAAGGAGAAACCAGATTTATTAAGATAGAAATTTAGACTGGGAGCTCTACATCTGAGATTCGCTATAGTCACTTCGCACTGACGTGAAAGGCATTTGTCCGTATTCCATGCAAACTGAAGGTGGCGATAGTCGTCCAAATCTAGATGAGATGTCTTAGTACATGTCAGTAGAAGAAAGCGTTTAAACCTCTCGGCTGTAATAAACGAAACATTCGGCAGCACATTTAACACTGGGCCGTCTAAAGATGACGTTGCCAGAGAGTCAGCTGATTCATTTAGAAAAATGCCAGTGTGGCCAGGGACCCAGACCAAGCGGACCTCTGATATTTAAGACGGTACAAGTGTCGAGAAAATATTCAGTAAGGGTGACTGCTTTGGAGATGTTACATGCGAACAGACAGACAAAGCATCTGTAATAATGATTACTTTAGTCTGGCACGGGCTCAATTTTCTAATCGCCAATGCAATAGCCAGAAATTCTGCTAGGAATATAGGGGTAAAATCAGGCAGCCGGAGTGCAACGACCAATTCAACTGGGAGGAAAATATACCAACTCCAGCCTTCTCCACTCTTTGAGTCGCATCCGTAGTAATTACAAGATGCTCAGGAAACTGGGCGAGATGATCCAGAAGGCATCCTTCAAGAATACGTAAGGGAAGGAGCTTAGCATCTTTAGGGAAAATGTGGTCGAAATATAGATTATCCCTCAAGGACGAATGTGGCCTTAGGGGAGTAAGGTTCTGCATAGAAACTTGAATGTCAGATATCATATATTGGACAAAAACGACCTGAGGCCACTGATAGCATCGCCATCGGTTCCTAAAAAGGGAATCACGAGAAGTAATGAAGATTGACTGCGAACGGGAGAGTGGCGTGTCGTAGAGCTTTAGAAATGTTTGCGCAGTCAGTTGTTTAAACCTTCATTCCAGGGGTATCACACGAGCTTCTAAATATAGCACGTTATTGGCCGCACATTTTGGTAGACCGAGACAAAGACGTAGGGCTTGCCTTTCTAACAAAAGTAGAGGTCGTAGCTTATAGGCCGCACAGCCGGAAAACAGGACGCAACCGAATTCCAAAATGGGGCGTACGTACAGTTTGTATATGATCAGCAATGTTGACCTTCGCATCCCGGTGCTTTTGCTACTGAAACATCGCAACAGGCCCATGGCCCGCTCTCCTTTGCATCTGTTTGCTTCAATTTGCTGTTGCCAGCTTAGATTCTCTACATATATAATACCTAGGTATCTCAATGCCGAGACTTGTGCCTTTGCTGCAGGCCGGCTGTTCTATTCTGACCTCTTCTTCCTCTGCTTCTCTAGCCCGCTTTCCCAAAGCGCGAGCGTCAGAGCCCCAGTGCAGCTTTTCGCCATTACAATATATATATATATATATATATATATATATATATATATATATATATATATATATATATATATATATATATATATATATATATATATCGGCGTCTCTCATAATCACAGCTGGTTTTGGGACGTAAAAAACCCCATAAATCAATCAATCAATCTGCGCACTTTTTGCCAGGTTTTGTTGATAGTGGCAAGTGCGGTAAAATAGGTGGGAGTCGAACTTTGAACAGTAGTTGAGAGAATTAGACTCATTGACTTTTAAAACCATAACGCCCAGGTGCTGAAACCTCATCGACGAATGGCGGTTATTTATACAAATAATCCGTATCCGCCGTGAGATGTGCAAAAGGGCCCTGCTGCTAGTTTGTTACGTATCAATGAAATTCAGGTAGTTCCACGCTACAATCCGAAACTGAATTACCGCCCCGCCACGGTGGTCTACTGGTTATGGCACTCGGCTGCAGATCCGAAGGTCGCGGGATCAAATCCCGGCCGCGCCGGCTGCATTTCGATGGAGGCGAAATGTTGAGGCCCGTGTGCAGTGTGATGTCAGTGCACATTAAAGAACCCCAGGTGGTCGAAATTTCCGGAGACCTCCACTACGGCGTCTCTCATAATCAGAGTTGGTTTTGGGACGTTAAACCACACAAATCAATCAATCGAAAGTGAATTACCAAAGAGCACAGTAACCGCAACCTGTTGCGCCTAGGGGGACGCAGTTGTTCCCAACGCATTGTCGAGCGACGCTGAGAAAGCGTCGTTATCAAGCGGCCATAGTCATACAGCTTTGGGACAGTGCTACTACGCAACAGTGCATGGACGCTATCGAATGCCCCGACAACTGCACTCTTTGGTAATTCTGTTTCAGTTGCTTGCGTGAAATTATCCTGATTTCATCGACCCGCAGTAACTGACGGCAAGGCGCTTCTGCGAACCTTACAAAGGACGTGGATTCCCTGTGTAGGTAACTTACATTCTTCCAGTATGTTTGAGTGTCTCGATGTTCTAGTTTAAGAGATAATTAGTCTGATGTTCTTAATTAGTGTGTTCGCCTACAGGAAAATTAACCTAGAAACTTGTGTTAGCTCTCATTCTAGTTTCTAGGTGTAATCTAATTAAAATGAGCATTGACTTCACAGCCAAGCTGCGTATTCCAGGATCATGGTTCGCTGCCCTGTAGTTACGATTATATGGCGGCGAATAGCGCGACACAAGGTAAATACGCTGGGTGAAAGCGTTTACTTCTTGTTTCTCTATTCGCCACAAAGAAAATTGCATTTTGGCCTGGCGCTATCGCGGTCGTTCGGTCTACTTGAACAGCAGGCCGTGGCCGATAATTGCTGCCCTCTACAAGCGATGAAAATTCAGGTCAATAGCGCTCCCCACATGTGCACTGGAGGAGGAGACCGTGCTTGTACGCAGGTCACACCCAGCTACGTTCTGCCGACGGGATTTCGGGCCGAGTACTCGCGACCAGGCTTCAGTGGCCCGTGCGTCTGCTTCCTGGCTGAGTACGACGCACTGTCCGAGATGGGCCACGCTAGCGGACACAATTTGATCGCAGAAGCAGCCTTGGGCGCTTCTCTCGCCCTCAAGAAGGCGCTTGAAATGACACCAGATCTTCGAGGCCGTGTCATGTGCCTTGGGACGCCAGCCGGTGAGGGTGGCTGCGGCAAGGTGTGTGGCAAAATTATGCAACAGTAACATGATAAGCGGCCCCGAAACATACCTTTTAGGGGCGAAGCTCCTCTTAGTCTAACCTTGTCACGCGTCAGGCGTAACCCGCGTGCCTCCCGGCACGCGCTCGCCCTCGGCGCGTGCCTCTCTCTCTCTCTCTCTCCCGGAGCGTGCCTCTGCTGTCTTGTGAGAGAGAGAGAGAGACAGAGAGAGAGCGAAAGGCGCGCGTTGGCTATGGAAACGCTCTTTCTTAGAGGAACGCTGTACCAGCTCGCAAAGAAGGAGAACGCGCCCTCACCCGCGAGAGATAACGTTGGCGCAGGCAGCGTCTCCTAGCGAGTTTCTTGATTGAGAAATACCGACTGCTCGCGTTGGAGAAGCGTTCACCGGCAACCCATATATATATATTATATATATATATATATATATATATATATATATATATATATATATATATATATATAAGCACTGGATCTTGACTTGCAATGAAGGCCGGTGGGAGATTTCACTTGTGCATAGTTGAACCATGAGGATTCGTAGCGTGCGCGTTAACTAAATTAATCCGGAACTCCGCACGATCTACGATGAACCTCCCGAGCTTCGCCCACTCATCATCATTCACTCCGTGGATATGCTGTAATTTTTTATCCAATCTTTCCTGTTATTCGGTACATTCCACTGTTTTCGCTTTTGCGGCACTGCCGATGAAAGCCGCCCTCCAGGCGTGGCGGCATAAATACAATTTAAGAGAGATTTAAGAGAGAAAAAGAAAGAAAAGTGCATGCAGTAATGCGTGAGCGTTGCAGTACCGACCAGCGGAGCATTTTCATTGGTAAGTGTGTAGAGACAGACGCTCGGAGAAGAAAAAAAAGAGGGGGGGGGGGTGGGGGGGGGTGGTATGCTGCATTGACAAAATGTTTCTTGTATTAAACCGTAGCAATTTACATGCTATAACCGTCTCAGTAGGGGAGGGCATCCAAATAAGTGTCGATGACCTGAGAAATGACGCTGATCTGGGATTCGTTTACTTGCGTCCAAACCACGGCCCACGAGTACTTTGGTAAGGTCTTGCCGAAATGCAGCTGGTGATGTCGGTAATTGAACCGACGACCTCGTAGTAAAGAGTAGCCACATCCACTTCTCTATACCGCAGAAGATCATCAACAAATAGTGACACCAGCGCCGTGCTAGCATTTTGTATCTCTCGTGATCGAGTGTAGGCTCTAATCACGATAATACAGCCCGTGCTAAAATAGAGCGGTTCTCACTACAATGCGCTAGTCATAGTGCCACACGATTTTTGTAACAAGCTGAATCACTTGCCTTACAGTTGCTCATGACCAAGGGCGGCGCTCTAGCCGACGTGGACGCGGTGATCATGGCACACCCGAGCTCCGTGAACGATGTCGCGCCGCCCTACTTGGCCGTGGGCAAAGTGCGTGCGCGCTACACTGGCAAAACCCTGTACGTGGTGAGCGCTCCCTCCCACCCCGTGAATGCCCTTGACGCTGCTGTGGCTGCCTACACAGCGGTGACCGCCATGCGCCACCACATGAAGCCCAGTTGGAAGGTAGGTAACATCAGCTTCCCATTCGAGAAGGCCAAGTCGTCAAAAGCAACACGTGATCGCGTGAGGAGACAGATATGCGCATACCGATGTCCTGCTGACACACACTAGCATTATGGTGAAATACACGGGCCTTCTGTCACGGAGCTTGTCCCACCAGCGAGCAATAATTTATGACACCTCGCCACTCATCAGCTTTCCAGCGCGACATTGTGGGCGGCTTTATGAACACTTTTGTAGCAGCTACCAACCTTTTACTACTCAGTAATAAAATTGTCATCGGATTTTCACCTTGGTGGTTGGGTGTCGAAAGCAGAGCGCAGCATACACGGTTACTGGGGAGTAGTGTCTAATACAGGGACACTGCATAGGCAGGCTCACAAGGCGATCGCGGATTTCATATGGTACAGATCCGTTGTGTTGATGTACTTTCAAAAACCTGTGGCTTCTTAACGAGCGGTCATGTTGTGCCGGTCACGAGGGGTACAACAACCTCTTAAGTGGAGGCAGCCTGAAAGTACTCGTGACCCATCGCAGGTGCACGGAGTAATTACCAGAGCTGGTGTGGTGGCAAACGTGATTCCAGACGAGACAGAACTCTTCTACTACTACCAAGCGCCCAATGCGTTGGAGCTGGAACAACTACGGCGATTGCTTGAGAACTGCCTCCAAGGTGCGGCCGTGTCCACGGGTTGCTCTCTCGACATGGACTGGCAGGGCGGCTACGAGGCGCTACTCACCAACAGGCCACTGGCCGACGCGTTCCGCAAGAACGCCGCGGCGCTGGGCCTACAGCTGCAACCAAGGAGCCCGGCAAGGCTCGTTTTTTTGTCTTCCTCGGACATGGGTCACGTGTCCCAACTCGTGCCCACCATCCAGCCAACGTTCGCTGTCTGCTCGGCACCCATCCACAGTCGCGAGTTTGCCGCTGCCGTAAGCTACAAAGAGGCGCAGGTTCCGACGCTTCTCGTGGCAAAAGCCATGGCTCTCACGGGCCTCAAGCTCTTCCGCGACCCCGAGCTCTTAAAGGAGGTCCGAAAGAACTTTTCAGAAGGACTCGCGCTGTCCACCCGGATGCCATGACCACGCCGTGCATGCCTCGTTGCGAAGAAGGGTCTCATCGCAGCGAGGCAGTACGCCTTCACTTCAGCATAGTATCTTCTGTCGTAATTAGCGCTCTCTTGGCAACGAATGCCAGCTGACATGCGGCAGCTTCCACTGTATCATGTAAAGCAGGAAGGACCCATCGGAGGTGCTGCATAAATCGTGTAATGTGAGAGTGGAGCTGTTGTTCGAGTAACTGCGTAGAAAATGTCTCGAAATTCGTAAGGTGACTGTTCTCCTCGTCATGATATGTAAAAAGCAAAGCGTTTTCGCTGTAATAGTGTGCACAGTCTGTAGCAGAACGTCAGTATTTTTCAATGCTTTGCTCATCGCGGAGTAAACTTCAAGCATATGTAGCGGATTTATATCCTCGTATGTGATTCCTACTGTCTGACACAGCAGATGTTTGCTCTTCGTGCGGTGCAGTGATCTGTGCCAGACAATTTTCGAAGGAAGGAATGGTACGCCTGCAACAAGCATTCTTGTGTGCGATACCAACCACATCATTCAACCAAATTTTTTTCCCCTGCAGACAGTACTGTGCATTGTCACTGCGAAAATACGGGCCCGAGAAAAAAGCTGCAATTTCTCAGCTTGACTATAGCTATGATCACCTGCACAGCAGCAGTGACATGAAGAAGCATCTAAGCCAATTTAGAGACAACATATGCATTGCTATTACAAAAAGTAGTTGTCGGATCAATAGTGTTGTGATGAAAAAAATACGATGCCTTTTTAATGTACAATCACTTTAGAGAATTCAGTGACTGCACATATGCAAACAAGGATTCTTCCAGTACATTTGCATAGACAGTTCTGGTTAGGTCTTGTTTGTAATAGAACATCAACATTTCTGTCTACTTCATTTAGTGTGGCTGCGAGTACATGATCAAGTTTTTCTTTCCCGTAACGGGTGCACGAGAAGGGAACGTAGTATGGTGATCATACTTGAAAGCATAACAAATTGCATTTGTTCGAAGATTTGTTATTGCTTCAAAAAATTATGTGTTATGTTCTTCTGAATACGGCGTTTTCGTACGTTATCAATACTACGTTTGTATTTGTTTTGTATCTTCATAACTTTAAGTTTGTGAAATAACGATTCCGTGTATTCTAGACATAAGGAGTTTTCTATTGAACGAAGTACTTTTTCAGGGGCAATAAATATTTGCTGCAAGTCTGATGCTTTTCTATTTCTCCATACTAGTGTGAAATAATATGAGTGAGGGATGGAGAGGGCAAAAAATAACCTCCTTTTAATGCTATCAGAAAAAGTGTGACGGTTCCGGCTTAATGCACCGGTGGCGTTGCTTAATTTTGGCAATAATGTTTTCACGTCTTCATCCTAGGAGATATTTTAAAAGAGTTTCAAAGATTCTTCTACTTTCATTTGAAATGGTCCGAAAGTTATATAGCGATCGATTTCTCCAAAAATGCGTGGGGCACGGAAGAACACACATTTACTTTGCCACTCATTTAGAAATAGCCTACTTCACCTTATGACAGATCACATTATTCTTTTTTTGGTATATGTCCATATCAATTCCTTCAACAATTAAGCAACGAACAATCATTGGCATATATTTATACCAAGCCGATGAACCGCACGATAAGTATACGAGAGTGTGGACTATTAAATGCGAACCATCTCTTGGCAAAGTTAAAGGGGCCCTGAACCACCTCTTGCGCTTGGCTGTGAAAACAGCTGGGTATGTATTATTGTTGTTTTGTGGGGTTTTACGTCCCAAAACCAGCTCTGGTTATGAGAGACGCCGTAGTGGAAGCCTCCGGAAATTTCTACCACCTGGGGTTCTGTAACTTGCACTGACCTCGCACAGCACACGGGCCTCAACATTTCGCCTCCATCGAAATGCAGCCGCCACGGCCGGGATTCGATCCCGCGACCCTCGGATCAGCAGCCGAGTACCATAGCCACTAGACCACCGTGGAGGGGCAGCTGGGTATGTATTCAAAGCCTCTCAGAAATTCACAGTCGAAAGAATTTTTCAGAAAGATTGGTTGGGAGCGACAATCTTGCAACCAGAAAACCTCCTTTTCCAGTTCTGTCTCAACTCTGAGGAATAGAGCCCAGAGAAGTCTTGTGGGCGGCGTCGAAGGATATGTCCCGCCCACCGCGTTACGTCTACAGGCTTCAACGTCATGTGAGGGTGGCTGGTTGAAAGCGCAACTTGGCGCGACTGCCGGAAGCTGTTGGCAGCGCACACTTGTGGCCGCCTGCACGCTCCGCGCCTGGGCTCGGTCGCGTGCACTCGCGATCACTGCATTTTTTCGATCCTCCGAAGCTTTGTTCCCGTTCCATCACACACATTTAGGCTCGGATGTGTGCGTGCTTACATTGTCAGTGCACTGCTTGTCTTCGATGCTGTGCGCATACGAGCGCGTCAGAATAAACTGCGCAACTACCAACGCTAATCCACCTTGTTCTGCCCAACCCAAAGTTAGTCAATGGTTGATTGGCGATTATAGAAAGGTTAATCATCCTGTCGGGCTCGAACGCGCGGCTACCATGACTCTAAAGGAAGACCTTCAGGACTCGAACACATAGATATCGACGGATTAGTGTGGACTACAAGGCGTTCAGCTGCGGTAAGGCAGATGGATTAACTTAAAGTGTGAATGCACCCTAATATGCACTAGTTCTATTTTAACAGCGAAGTTATTTAAGCTAATGCTTTTACCTGGGAAATCCCCAGA
Organism: Hyalomma asiaticum; assembly: GCA_013339685.2. Taxonomy (NCBI): domain Eukaryota; kingdom Metazoa; phylum Arthropoda; class Arachnida; order Ixodida; family Ixodidae; genus Hyalomma; species Hyalomma asiaticum. Next base: position 223,917,971 of record CM023481.1, read on the forward strand.
AAACTCCGCTAGGCTATGTAATGCAAACGTAGCCATGCCAAGGTATAGTAAAAGCCATTTAATTTTTCTAAGCCTATTTAGGTAAGGCCTAATTAAGCTAAGTTTATCTCGGCCGAGCCTAATTATTACTAATTAGGTGAAGCCTAGTTCACCCATTACTAATTAAACCAAAGTTAATTGAAAGCTAATTAGGCTATAACGCAGTAAGTCAAACCTAAGCTGACTAATTATAAGCCGACACTAATTAGGATGAGACTAATGAAATCATGCCTAATAAAGCTTAGACTAATTAATTCAAGTCTGTTTATGTAATACTAAATAATGTCTATTTATTTAAGGTAAGACTAATTAATCGAAGCTAAATTAGGCTCGTATAAGTCCAGCATAGCTAAGCTTAGGCTGATTTGGCCGATTTTAAATGCGGTAAGAATAATAAATCTAAGCATAACTAGGTTATTATTAATTAAGTTAGGAGTAATTAAGCTAGGACTAATGAGCACGAGCATAATTATGCGGAGGCTAATAATTTAAAGTAAATTAGTCTAAGACTAAGTAAATGACGCTTAATTACGGTAAAGCTAATTAAATGAAGCATAATTAAGCTATTACAGTTAAGTCTACCGTAACTAGGCTTATACTTAATCCCAGCTATATATAGCACAAAGCGATACAATCCTGCTACAATACGGATTGGCCAGGACGAAGTCGACTTCTAGCAGGATATTAAGATACGTTCATCCTCTTGAATCGGTCCTATATCCCTGCTAACGTCCGGCGGAAATGCCATTCTAAGAAGTTCTACAATTCTTCTTTAAGCAGGTTCCAGAAATCCCTTCTTAAAATGGTATATTTAATGACCACCGCAAGCTTACAAAAGTACGTATGGAATCCTTCTACAATACTGTATTGGAATGCCCATTTTTTTCTTTATTTTTGTTCCTCTTCACCCCTTTAACTACCTTTTTTTCCTTTACCATGTTTTTAGCTTTCTTGTCCCCCGCCCCCGAATGGGCACGTTCTTTCCCCGATCCTGGCGGCTGCCGGCAAGTTATTCGCCCTTCAATTATATCAATGATGCGGGACGCACAAGTACAGCGACAATATTTTTATTATATAACGAGTGAAATTACGGGAACTGTCATATCGCATGCCTGGTGGGACGATTGTTCACAGCAGGCAATGGATCTGGGAACAGCATCGCTGCCTATTTATGCACGTGCATGGTAAGCAAAAGCGTAGAATATCGTATAAAGGTGATTGTCACCGATCTCGAGCTGTGAGACACGGGGCGCAATCGCCGAAAAATATCCCAAGGACTGACGTAACAATCCCCGGCAATGATCCCACGAAAGCTTGGACAATTACGTTTTGGTTCCCTTCGGCGCACTAGCAAAACGCCAGTAGTGGTTCAAAGACCGAGTCAGAGCCAAGGGTGAACAAGCAAAACAAATATATTCTCATCAACAGGCAGTTACACAAAGCGTGCACAAACAAGGCTCCTCACAATAGAAAGACAGATGGGCTATAACATTACACGAAACCAACAACAAACGTATAAGCTCATGTACTGCAACCAAGAATAAAACACATGAGTCCTATTCACCAAAGTCACTCGAGGTGTCTTCCGCACTTGACGATTGCAGGCAGGGCTCGTCGACTGCCTCGCGGAGCAGCGTTGACTCACGTCCTCTTGCTTCTTCTCGCTGAATCACATAAAATTACGACTGTTACGACTGCTGTTCACAGTCCGTGGTCGACTCTTTATATTGCCTTCCAAAGTCGTTCTCGAAGGTTCGGTGCGGCCCGCGTGATACAAGCACGCGCAATGTTTAGGAACCTTTTTACCCTTTCTCGGCCCTTCGCCCCATGGACGGCGTCTCCTCCCTCTCAAGGCGCGAGGAGCGTCGGTATGCATTCTCCGCCTCCTCTCTTCCCCCGACTATCTCGCTCGCTTGCTCACCGCGATAAGATGATTCACTGACGCTTACTGCAAAATTATCCCGTTTAATGCGAAAGTGCTTTATACCGGGGTCCATCAAGAAGTCAGTGGCGTACTTCCTGTTAAGGAAGTGAGTCTGAAAAAAATGAACTTTAATTCACACTGAAAAAGTCCCGCCCAGGCGAACTCGAACCCACCTTCTACCGGGATTTGACAAAAGGAGCCGGATGCTCTACCGATACACCACCGCAACATCGCTCATGTAGGGAACAGATGGGCTTTATATCTTCACTATAGCGCTTTAGAAGTTTCACTTAATTGTCGTCCGGTTAAAGCAAAGGTGTTTAGTGCAATGAACTACGGTGTTTAACAAGCAAAATTACTCTTACATTAACATCGCCTCCCTTATACTGCACTCTTGGTTCGCTTAGGTTCGCTGCGGTGGTACCGCCATCTAGGAGTGATACATAGAGCGAAGCAGATTGTCGGGCTGATTCGCGCCGGCAGTCAGCGCTTCGGCAGTGTTCGCGCCTCGACCGCCGAGGAAGTTGGGGCCTTGGCGGCATCGTGGCGGCGCGTTCCAAGGGCAAGGTACGAACGTGGCCGCTACGAATTTGTCATGCTTGGCCAGGTGTGTTGAGTTGCGACACGCACTGCTCCAGGAGCGCAAAGACGGCCGTAGGCAAGCAAATGATTTGCCTTTCGTTGCAGTTGACTGTGTTTTCACAAAACGATCCGCTGACAAACTGTTCGGTTTCTCTTTCAAGGCTTCACGTTCATCGTAATTTAGCGCAAAGGTAACACAGACAGTAATGAAGGACCACACTTCTTTACTGTCTGTGTTACCTTTGCGCTAAATTACGATGAACGTGAAGTCTGAACACCAACTAGCCCAACTTTAACTATTTTAAAGTATATCTCTTTCAAGGCGTCACCATTTGCGGATGATCCTCGTGTATGGCAGGCTTGCGCAGGGCTCTGGCGCGTGCAATTTAGTGTTTCCAGAGCAATGTGAGTCGGTCGAACACTTTCTCTCGTGTACAACTTTCGAAAATTTCTGTGCGGTGTCGAGGTGCCGCTGATGTCTAGATTCAACGCATTCACATGTTCACAGTACCCAAGCCATCTCCTGCCCCTTTATTCGCCCCACAATGTCGCGAAGACAGGTTTCACTTTCGTGTTATACAGATTCCTATGACAGAAGGATCAACCACTTTTTTTTTTTAGGCAGTTGCGGCGTGATCTTGGGCGCCTCTTCCGTACGCACCACTGTTCTTGTTTTTTTTTTTTCGGCTTTCCCTTCAGCTCGACGCCGGGTTTCTCGATGAAATGTGCACTATTTTGTGACAGTGGTACCACTGACTATGGACACCAAGGAATCACGAACATACATATTTAAGTTCAATGTCTACAAAAGCTTTTATTTATGATTGTGCTCAGATGTTTGTTCTCATAATTGAGCAAATGTGACCATCAGCACGAAATCAGTTGCACAAGCTCGGCTTGTAATATGCTTCCCAATTTGAGAGAACAGTATCACGCAACTATTTAATGAATCAAAATACATAAACATTTGTAGAGTAAGGCAGAGCATTTGTGTTGCAGATACTATTTCCTTTAGAATAAACTTTCAATGGCGGCAATGGTAACCTTTGTTTGAACCTTGAAAAAAAAAACTATTGCACAGGAAATGTTTAAACGCAGGCAGAAACTATAAAAATAGGATTCGAACGTTGGTTAGTTGGCCTGCCAGGCTACGTTCGAATAAGTACGGGAGATGTGCATTTGCCTAGAACCAAAACATTCATTCTGAATAAATGAGTGCATATTCAGCGTTGCTTTCTTTGCTAATAGTCCACAGTTGTTCCCGTTTCTTTCAGCCTTGAGGAACTTCAGCTGGCCCTTTAACCTTCGTCAAAGCTCAGCCGGTCCTCTTACTGTAAAGCGAGCAGGCATGTTAAAAACAAAACGTTAACTGAGGCACACAGCTCGACAACTTATGGTTTCACCAGCTTTCAGTGAGCATGATGCTACTTACTACTCAAAGGTAAGCACCAAATTTTGAGGCATTAAACATGAACAAGGTTGCAATCTCAATTGACAGGCTGTAAGTTATTTTTTTATATTCCCTTTAGGGCCAATTACGATGCAGCTAAACCATAGTCGGATACAACTCAAGTTTGTAGGGAAACCTCTCCCACGCCCTTATAACTGCCAGCCACTGTACCTCCACGAGGCTTCAAATAGTCCCTTGTTTGAAATTTCATGTTACCAAAATAAAGTGAGGGTTGCGACAACTATCGATAGATGCACAAAGTTTTATGTCTTCATTCGTTTGTTAGAGTGGAACACGGAAATGATAATTCCTTACTGAGCTCAAATCAAGCGCTTGCAATACAAAAACGCTGCGCGCCACAAGCGCCGCCACCCGAGTTTTCCAACTCAGTTCAGTGGAGTTTCACGCGTAAAACAGCCTCTGAAGCTATATGAGCTGCACCACGGCTTTTTGACGATGGAAACACTGAGACTGCACACTATTTTGCCATGCTTCTCGGGCGCATCATGGCTTATATACCGATCAAAGGACACCACATCAGACGCTCCGAAGGTGCCGAAGGTATAAACACGGCGCCATTTTGAACAGGTCATTTGACGATGATTTTGTTTGCTTCTGCGATTGCCTGGCGGAGTAACATCGACGCGCGCGTTCCGTCGGCTCTTATTGCCAGCTGCTATATTTCTTTCGAAGCTGCATCCTAATATAGCTACCAACCATGGAAACGTCCACACAGCAGCCTAAACAGTTGCCAAATAAGTAGACAATCCTTACAAACTTACTAGGACAAGTTCCACAATAGGACGAAAGTGCAGCCTCGTCCGAAATGCCGAAATATAGCATTTGTTCACTGGTGTAGACCTACACTGGCTAACAGCACGACGAAAAAGATGGCACTTGAGAAAATGTGCTCGGCATCCTGTGAAAATTAGCCGCCTGCCGTTAGAAATAAAGCCAGAAAGAGTTACTGGTCGTGCCGTCGCAGACTGTCTCGCCAACTGACATTTCAGCGAAACAGTTGTAAAAGTCACCTTATAGGAAATACACCTATTCACTGCGGTACTCGCGTTTCTTAGTGCGAAGTGCAGAAGTCCACGATGAGGCTACACTGCCCGAGTAATATACGTAATCCAAAAGTAAACGGAGATCTGGTCAACGTACACAAAAAAAAAAAATGGCGCCGCGCCACGTGTTCGTTCAAAATTCAAGCAAACAAAGGTGCCAACAGACCGCCGACAACTGAAAACCGGACGGAACGCGTCCCCCAAGCGCCGCTTCCGTCGCGGATCGCGAACGAGAAAAGAGCGGGCTGACAGAAGAAGACAGAGTAGTGGGGGCGAACAGTTACGTGCGAGCAAATCAAACTATTGGCTGCCACTTCCACGCTCTTTCCACGGTGCTAAGTAAAACAAAAAAACCGTTGCGATTCTTCTGTTACTTTCCCACCAAAATGAAAACAGCACAAAACAAGTAGAAGGTAACAAACATGCAAGGGGACTAGACGCAGGCGATTTTCAAGGTCTTCAATAATCCACCTTATAGCTGTATTTCCTGTTCTGATTACATCCTTGAAGTTGATTCTTCAATCCGTATTTGAAAACATATCCGTGAACAACACAAATTATAAAGAAGAAGGCGCGTGTAAAAGTCTCTAAAAATCCGTCTTATAGCAGAATTTTTTGTCCTGATTATATCCGTCCTGAAGTTGGTTTGTTCAATCTGGATTTCTGGCGGATAAGACGATACATCCCTAAATAAGGCGGATTGTATCCCTTTTGTGCTAGTTGGGATATGCCAAGTTTAATTAAACTGGGACTAATTAAACAAGCATAATTGCATTATGACTAATTAAGTCAAGCTTGAATAAGACATTGTTGAAGTAGTTTCAGTTATTTAGGCCAAACCTAGTTAAACCAAGATAATTAAGCCAGATATAATTAAGCTAAGACTTATCCGCCCTAATATCTCTTAATCTACTGTAATCCGCTCGAATATGTCACAGTCCACTTAATGCATTTTAATATGTCTTAATCCAGACTAATGCGTCTTAATCAGCTCTAATCCGCCCAGATCCATCCTTACACTCTTAGCACGGTAACCTTTAGTTTATCTTATAGGTACTCAAAAATGGGAAAATATGCTCCCTTACTAAATGTTAAAGTTCCTTAACCTTTAGTAAAGGAGCATATTTTCACATTTTTGTGAACCTTTAAAGTAAACTAAAGGTTACCGTGCTAAGAGTGTATGCGTCCTAGTCCCTTAATCCACCTTATCCAAGAAAGATTTTGGGCTCGAACCTAGTCATGCTCTTAAGTCGAGTCCTAGAAGGTGGCACATTGGAGTTCCATAGGGTATAAACCCATCTACCATCATTGATAAGTGACTAATTGGAACTAGGGAATCATTTATCATTTCTTACGTGATATATAGGCATGCATTCGTTGGCTCTTTGCGAAACGATATTTATGGCGAATTTCATCGCACCGTTTGTATCGACGCCGAAGTAGTTCCAGGACACGTTTCAATGGCATCTATGAGGCTTACGCAATAACAAATACATTTTTACATATTTCCAGCATTATTGTGCCTAGGCGCTCACAACACAAGGAAAAGCGAGCGCAGGGCACCCACGTGCTTTCGGTTAAAAACGCGCGCTGCAAAGGGGCCGCACACGGGTGCGGCGGGCGCAAGCTGGATGGGTTAATTTATGTCTGCTATCGGATAATAGCAGCGATGTACGCTCTATGACAAAACAGAGCATATACAAGGAGCGTGAGAAGAAGCCGCTTTTTGGATTGAGGGCTCCTGAGGAAGTGGAAATTTTGTGCTCCGCTGTTGAACGCTTCACGTTCCGAATGACTGCAGAATTTGGCTGAGGACAGCGTACGCTAGCCGTAGAATGTGCTTTTTCACCAACCCCGGGAGGGGGTTCAGGATCCCTTCAATTTCGCCATATCTGTCTAACTATCTACCGAGCCGCTTACGTCTCGGTGCTCTCCTGGTCGAGACATACAGCTGTTCTACATCAAAATTTGGATAGTAGGATATAAATTTATGGCGAACATGAATGATTTTACTTTACAATGCTAATATGATGTACTCGTCATGTACTTCGAGATTAACGATATTACAATTACGTGTCACTCATACCCGTAGTGCTCGGCCCGCCGTATACGGGTATGCGCCACAGGCGTTTGAATTTCACACAGCATATGCCAATCAAGAAGCAACTAAAATAGAACATAATTTTTGCCGTAGCTTGCAATTGAAATGTAGACATAACACACAGGTACACATGCAACTTGCCAAGTGGTAGGAGGGCATGAGTAAATAAAGCTATCGTAAATAAATGTATACTCACCAGCAGTTGTGACGATGATGATTGTGTAACATCAGCTACGCTTTTAGCGTGTGTTGAGCGCGCAGCAATGTAATATACAATATATGCTCTCCTATCACTCCTCATGCTTTTGTAAAGCTTTGCTTGATTCCTTAGGGATACTTCAACGAAAGACGCTTATGATGCGCACCATAGCAGGCACTTTTCTTCGGCAAAACAGACGTCTGCGCTATGCCGACGTTACGTCGTCCATGAGTTACTATTCAGTTGCCACGGCGCTGCCGACGTACCTAGCCGGCCCACGTTATGCATACACCCGCTCACGCACTTTTCACAGAGACCTTGATTGTATTCTCGCCACACTTGGCTGAATGCCAAGCAATTCGTCATAGTCAATGTCCTCGCTGAATGTTTTGCATGACACCGGCTGACACAATGCTTGGGACCTGCCGGAGTTCTTGTAACTCGCATATGACCTTAAGGCGGGTATGCTTGAGTAAACAGACAAAAAATTGATTTTCTTTAATATCATGGTTACAAAATAGTGCACACTGTGTGGGACAAAACAGTTCAGCGACGGGGGCACAGGTTCGCTCGAAGCCACTTAAAAATGACACTCGGAAACCTTGTATTTAAAAATTAAGGACAAGGCAGTTTGTTTACATGTTGTTATCCCGTAATTTTATCTGCTTGTAGCATTTTTCATAACAAATATGGTTCTATCAGGTAAATATCACTTTGTACAACCAGTTTGACCAGTTCGGATTACAAATTTCGCCACCATGCAGGTACGTCTTTACAGTAGGCTGAAGTGAGCGCGCTGATTTTTGTTCTGAGCACTCTGCCCGCAGTGACGCACCGACGGGGGAAGGGAATCAGGGTTTCTAACCCCCCGTCACATACCCTGTGTCATGAGAGTCCAACGTGTACTTTCAGGGGCGCTGTTTACGTTCAAAACGTTGCAATTCAGGAAGTGGCTTTCAGATTTATCGTTTGGCGAGAGACACAGGAAGCGTAATAAGATGTCCCGGTCTGACAATTTAGGACGTACTCAGGTGCAGAGTTTTATACTAACGGGTTCGTGCGACCGCGAGCCGGCCGGCATGTCGGCATCCTTATTTGTACATGGGGCGAAAAAATTGGCTAAAATAAGAGCGCCGAGAAACTTCGTTGAGAACTACATTACGTGTTAGTTTATTCAATTGTCGTTTAGTTGCTACGTGCGCAGATTTGCAGAACTGATTCCTGGCCCTGTCAAGCCCCATCAGGAACTTCGGGTAAAATGCTGAAGAAATAATAATAATAATAATAATAATAATAATAATACTTATAGCTATTATTATTATTATTATTTGACTTTTTTATTTGCTCTTGGATTCCTCCAGCTGAAGCAAGGAAATTGCATACTGTAAAATGTGCCTGTTCCTCTCTCCCTTCTTCCCCACAGCCTTGTAAGAATTTAACCAGTATCCCCCCCCCCCCCCACCACCACCACCACCACCATTGCCCGGGAAAGATCCTGCAGGCGCTACTGTGCCCCCGCGCCTCTCCAACATTATTTTTTGGCGTTTTAGGCCCCGGAAATCGGGGTGGCGCCGCCTTCCGGGAGAGCGCAGGTGGCGTCACGGCAAGCACTCGCACTTCGGCTCTATCTCTGCTCCCGCCGTGGAGCGCCTAGGAAACACTCGTTCGCACCGCCTCACTTGCATGGCATGGTGTTAGTGATCACTCTTCGTTTAGCAGAACATATACTTCAATAAGTTTGAGGGGTCCATGAAGGAAATTATAAGCGCAAGACGACTAGGACAAAAGCAAAAATGAACCGGACAGGACGAGCGTTCACTCCAAACTTGTTTCCCCCCCATACACATTCAAATTATTTGCAAAAATAGCAGCAGAAATGATTCGGTGTTAAAGGAGTGATATACTTGTGCGTACGGGCGTCACCCATGCCGGCGCTTTGTCGTGCATACTCGGAGCAGTAATCGATTGTGTTATTGTGGTGCGCTATTATGCTCGACAACTCGCGTAAGATATCCGCTCGCGGCACATTTTATTGTATAAGGGCGAAATGTAAGAATACCCTTGTTCTGCGACTGAAGCCCATGCAAGGAACTCCAGGCGGCAAAATTATTTCGGGATACCCCGTGCGCCACGGCGAGCCTCGTAATCGTGTGGTTTGCGTCCGTAAAACCCAGTAATTACACAGTTTTTTACGTTGCCCTAGGCTGAACCCTTTAGAACATTGTGATTTCGCTGCCGCAACTTTTCTTGCATCGGACGCATCCGCGTATCTCCAGACAGTATTTCTGCCAAGCCTGCCATCTGCGCCCAGTCGCAAAAGTCCCAGCTGTTGCGTTAGTTTACCTTGCGAAATTGTTAACTCGCCTTATTGTTCAGTTTTACGTTTCTTTTAGATTTCTTTACGTGCAATAATTCTGGCGTTTCTTTTTACTATAGAAGCCAGTAAACTAATTGCTGAACTTTCTCGCAGTCAACTTGCCTCTTCGTGCAGCAACGAAGCAGCGGTTCTGTCGGTGTCGCATGTAGCAGTTCAGGTAAGCTATATATCCCTAAAATATTTTGCTTGCTGTCGTGTTACGACTCTGAGCGGTATCGACCAGTATATTGCACTAGGCGTGCAAGAAGAGTGGTGTCTCAGTGATCACTGAGGCAGACGAGGTTTATTACGCGAGCCGCGTCTTTTAGGACGCTGTCAATTTTCCGGCATTTGTTTTGAAAATGACTGCTGTCAACAACGTTCCGCACGTAGTGAATGATTCCTGTTTGCGACGCCATGGTAGGTCAAGCAAGCTGTTCATGCAAAGCAGGGTACGAGCACATGTTCACTATCGACTATTCAGGGGGGAAAAAAATCATCCTTAATGTGCCAATGTATCTCTATTCTTGAAAACACTACGAGACTGACATTATTATATGCGTATTTTTTATACATTCTGATTGTTTATGACAGGCAAGTTGAGCTAATATCTCCCGCAACAAGTAGCGCGTTTCTCTCAAGCCTCCTAGCCAGCTTGCAGGGCACACATAAGTAGCACGACGCTCCACAATGATTGTAGTCTGTGTAAAAAAATTCTTAATAGTATGCTTCGGGACGCATATCTTAATTTTGCAGCCGAATCGATTTCTGTATCGACGTTTTAACGTTTTGGAAGACGTAATGTCCGGGCACCGACCTCTTGTAATACACGTTGAAAACTACGTATTTTCAATGTGTTGCGAACTCTCATGCTGCTCTGATTAAGCGATAATTTTTTTTAGCCTGATGCTTTTGTTTAGGCGTTAACTTGCCCATCCCAAATTTTATGATCCAACCGTTCGTCAAGTTGTTTTAACGTACATATTAAGGAAAACTTGCGCCTGCTACCCCACGTGATCGTCGATGCAGAACCGAGGTTTCATAACTACCGTGTCGCAGAGGAACCGGGTATAAATATTGTAATCAAGAAATGCAGATTGAAATTCAAATATAATAAATGATATTGTGATTCAGAAAGGTACGAAACAAACACTGTTTCCTGCTCGCATCGAAGGGCACAGCCTGAGAGCCACGCTGCCTCCTGTCGAACGAGAGGAGGCGACTGCCGCGGCGGCAGTACAGGCGAGCGTGGAGAGTCCTTACTATGACGTCACATCCGCGCGACTGCAGCGGCGCCCGTTTTCGTTGTCGAGACTAACTGTGGTTCATTATGTCAAGAATAGCTACACCGTTGACGAGGAAGAGAAATTTCCGCTGCAACAATCTACTTTCGTAAGTTATCCACTGACAAAGACGCCATAGCACTGACTGTGACCCAGGCTAGCGTCATAAAGGCGTGAATACAACCCTGCCTGTAGTGAACATAACCGTGAGGCATGTTGCCATAATAAGCAGCGCCAGCTACGCTTCTGGAAACAGTGAAGGCAGCTTTCCAGGCATCTTCGTGTGGTCAAAATGCTGGAGCCCTCCACTACGGCGTCTCTCATAATCGTATCATGGTTTTGGGACGTAAAACACCAGAAATCATCAGGCATTTTCACGGCTACACCGTCTAAGCATGTTTCTCCAGAGAAAAGCAATGAGTTACAGAAAAGCAATGAGTTATTGGATCATTTAATCTGGCGCCGCTGTCCGAAAAAAAAAAAGACTTGTTGGGAGGGACACGTTGAAACCTTCCACTTGAAATGCTGTGACGTACTATAATGACACCAATCCAATCAAGCATGAATTGCTGTTTTCGCAACACTTTGGCACCACGCGATGTATATTCTGTGCAGTCTGCCCCAACGGCCGGACAATAGGCACACTTAAAGGGCCGGCTTCCAAAGCTCCTCAGAAAGCAAGGAACGTCGCAAGAAAGGCAGTCATAAAGAAAGGCTTCGTGAATGATACCAAGAAAGCCAGAAAGCACGTATATTTTGCTGGTGTATTTTGAACTATTGTAGTGCGTGTACAAATGCAAATTTGTATTTTTTTTCAGGAGCACTTTCTTTTCACTTTCGTAACTTGGTGCACCTTTTTCTGGAAAAGTATATGACCGATTACAAAAATTTGTTTCATTATACTTACATTTCTTGCAAATAGTCCGAGCCTAAATGTTTTTGAAAATGCTCGAGTTATAGTCTCGAAAAAGAAAAATATATTTGCAAAGCTCAACTTACGGTACGTGACAAGTGAGCGCAATATTTTTTTCTCACGATGTCGAGGTAGGAACCCAAATTTTAAAGTGCCAGATTACCCCTAGTGTCAGGTGTATTTAGTGTGCAAATTTTTACTGTCTCGCTATTTTGCTGTTTCTGAGAAAAGGTGGGTTTAAAATTGCGCCTCAGCCCGAAACTTGGTTCTCAAATACAAAAAAAATGACTCCAGTAAAATTATGACACCAGATGACGTCTAAAGAAATTCTTACACAACACGAAAATTTCTCAATAAAATATAGAACCATTGTTGTGACACAAAACTCAAACCAGGGTGACCCGTTTGCCCTACCATTTCGAACGCAGATGAAAGCAGCAAAAGCGTAAGTAGTGGGAGTAGTAGTAGTGACAGAGAGGCACGGACATATGTAAATATATAACTTTCTTTATTGCGATGTAATGAAACTAATGCATTGGTTCTTCTGCAACTTAGTAGACAACACATTGGAGCGAAAAAATTCTTGCAGGTGCTGGGATTTGGACCCGGGCCCCCGCCCACTGAGAACAAATGTCTTAACCACGAGTCTGCACACCCCCGCTTTAGAGATAGAGGAGAGAGAGAAAATATTTATTTACAAACCCCTTGTCCGGGTCCGGGTCCGGGTGAGGCGTCAGGGACGTCCCCCGTTGTGGCGAGTGTGTGGTAAATGAGGGTTGTCCATGAGGAGGTTGTTTTGCCCAGGTTGGCAGCCCAGACCTCCCATGTAAGTATTTCAGGGGGAAGTGAATGGCGTTGAGGTGTATTAATTTTAGGGCAGTGCCAGTAGGCGTTGGGTAATGTCGGTATAGAGCCACGCACTTGGCAATGAGGGGTATTTGGAGTGCGATGTGTTTTGTGTAATGCAAGTTCATACGGTAAAGAGTAGGTGTGAGCATATTTGAACTCCAACTCCATGAATGGCTTGCATCCTCGATGGCTAGTCTACTACAAATTGTAAGCAGAGGAGGACTTACTGTTTTACCTAGCACAGGCTCTAGAAAAGCAATAGATCCTTATGCAAGCACAACTTTGAGGGACTCAAGAGGACTATATAGACGAGGTCGAAAGTAATCGTGCCTGTTTCTACGTTTTATTTTTGTGTCGCAACAGCGCTGTAGTATCAGAAAAAAAATGTTACAAGGGCAACCTTAATTATTTTTCAGACACGAACCATACCCCCGCTTTGGTAAACATTTTATTTGATTCATTTCTTTGTCACCAGAGCGTCAGAAATTACTTCGACATTGGTAAGATTGTATCTCCGACACCCTTTAGTAATGCCAGGTTGCTGTATACTATATATGCCTGAGGGAATAAATACTCTTTCTTGAAAGTTGGCTTGACAAGCATTTCGCCTCTTAATGTCTTAATGTCGCCTCTTAATGTGTGTTTCGTCTGCATGGTTCAGTGCACGTATTCCTGTCTAATCATAACGTCGCGCGCTTTTCTGGAAACAAAGCAGAATGTTTGAATGTAATGGAAAGCTTAACTGGAATGTAAAATATTTCGATGGAACCACGCGAAAGGACTCGCTGATTATTTAGAGGACGCACAATCCCCACATATTAGCGTTTGGGTTGCGGAGCAAGTGGTTTGGGTGGTACCTTTCGTTCTCCGGCACCTCCGCTGCGAAGAATTTCGCTAGGGCCTGGGTCGCTCAAGTTTGCGCAGTGTTGTACTATGGCAACGCTAGTCGCTCACCAAAGATGAAGTTTAGTCTTATTGCTGAGGTTGTATCAGCCACCTCGAGGCGGCCCCGTGTCCTTCGAGGTTCATATGTTAATAAAACTTCCTCTTGGGCTAGTTGGTTCAAATTGGTGCACATGCTTACAGGGCGCTTAATCAAGTCAGCACCTGTTTCGTATGCATTTGAAATAAGATAGGCAAACTTGCTTTGTTGCATGATTGCTCTGTGTTGCGCATGTGCTATAATAAATAGACACCCTTCTTCCGTCCTGAATAAATCAGGTGGTAGTGGCGCTCTGTGTGCCTGTGTGTCCCTCTCTTCTCTATGTTGATCTAGCGCCCTGTAAGCATGTGCACTAGTTCATATGTTAGTTGGCTCTGTAATTCTCCATTGAGAAGGCTTGTTTTCTGCCGTGGGTGGTCTTTGGACAATTTTCAATAACGACGTCATTAACTATGCAGGTTTAGGTTATCACAGCGGTGTACGCAGCAATACGACATCGAGGTAAATCCCAGACGGTCATCTTCCTCAATAATGAGTAACAACTTCCTCGGCATATCCATAATGGTTTATGTCGAGCCACTGGATACTAATTAAAACAATGCTATACCGTCATTTCTTGGCGTGATGATTAGACCGTCACAGTAATGTATCTCGTCGCCGTTGGATTGGCCCCGCTTCTGTAGCACTGCGTAAAGCTTAGAAACTAGCATGCGGTGTTAGTTTTACCTCGAGCTGTCTTACAGCCTTCTCTATCTTTCTGGTGGGGATAGAATAGAACAACAAAGATTGAGGTATACCCTTATTTTAGGGGCGTAAAATCCTTAGTTATAAACCAGCGCAAAATTCACCCTACGTTTTTGTCAGCACCAATTATTAACAATCCCTTATTATTGTGCTCATCCCCCGTTATTTGCTATAGTTCATAGCTTTCTGCTTACTAGCGCCCCTTATCTGAGTTCCAAGTTATATATAGTTGGTCTGCAAAGCTGACCTCAAAAGCCTTATTGTTTTTGTTGTTGTTTTTTCCCCAATGCGACTTCCAATCCCCTGGCTAAAGCTCTCGCCGTGGCTTTCTTTCCTTTCTACTACAGGCATTGCCTTTAACACAGCTTTGTACTCAAGACAGTAGAGAATTTTGAACTTGGCACCAACACGTTCAACTACATTAAATCATTTCTGGAATCTCGCAGGGCAAGATTGAGGGCAGGAGACATGAGCTCTGATGTTATTACACTCGGAGATCGAGGGACCCCACAGGGCTCGGTCATATCGCCAGTCCTTTTCATTCTCTGCATGATCGGACTATCAAGAAAGCTAAAGCAAGTTGAAGGGATTGACCACACTATATATGCCGACGATGTAACTATATGGTGCTCTAGCGGTAGGGAAGGACTAATCCAGGATTCACTAAACGGGGCAATTAAAACGGTCGAAGATTACCTCAAACTAACCGGCCTCAGTGCTCCCCCCATAAGTCAGAGTTGCTGTTATACAGGCGGGAGCGTGGAGGGAGACCCAAAGGTTGGCGGCCTTTAGAAGAGTGTGACATACAATTATTCACATCTACAGGAGCTAATATACCCAGAGTTAACACAATCAGAGTCTTGGGGTTCTTCATTGACACCAACGGAGCTAGCTAACAAGTTGGCGTTAGAGAGGATTTTGACTAAAACTAAGAATGCATACAGTATGATAAGAAGACTCTCCAATAAGCACCGAGGCATGAAGGAGGACATTCTTATTAGACTAATCCACTCCTTCGTTCTATGCCATATAACATACATGGCTGCCATGTACAACTGGACGCTTCAACAAACTAAGAGAATAGACAATATGATAAAGAGAGTTACTAAGAACGCACTTGGACTCAGTGTACGAACCAGCACTAATTTGCTTCTACAACTGGGAGTCCACAATACACTGATAGAGATTGTCGAGGCCCAAGAGACATCACAAAATTTTAGACTATCTACCACTAGAACAGGGCGATATATTCTTGATAAAATCAAAGTGAACCCCATTATAGAGCAAGACACATATGTTAAAGTACCATGCGACATTGCAAGCAATGTTATTGTACAACCACTACTGCGAAATATGTATCCTGTCCCCAACATCAACAGGAGATTGGCTCGAGCTAAGAATCTCATTAACACAATGGAGAAAGGAGGGGCGACTGCATGCTTCGTTGACTCTGCGCAGTTCGAACGAGGCGACGCTTTTACAGCAGTCGTAGTTGATCACAAGGGGCATACAGTCAGCGGAGCTGCTCCCTATACCCGTAAAGCTGAAGTTGCAGAACAAGTTGCCATAGCACTAGCAACTGCAGACGCCAGGTTCAATGAAATTTACAGCGATTCTAAAAGCGCAATTAAAGTTTTCAGTAGAGGAAGAATAGCCCCCCTATTGGAAAAAACAGTGGCACTGGGCCAGTGCCACCTGATTATCGGACCGGTGTGGCACTGCACACTTGGGACACTGTACACTGGGTACACTGCGCACTGCGTACACTGCACACTGCGTACACTGCGCTCTGGCACACTGGGTGACACTGCACACTGGGAGACACTGCGTACACTGCGCAATGGCCGCCGGGTGGCACCTGCCACACTGCGCACGGGCCCATTGGGCAACACTGTGTACAAGGGCCAACCAGATTCACAGAAACAGTGCAGCAACATATTGCACATATTGTGAACGTGCCTTGTAATAACCATGCAAAGCGAGGCATAAAAATATAGTTTATTTGAGAGAACTTAAAACTAGGAAGAAATCAATGATTGATGTTGAATTATGGGCAGATGGCCTGACTCTTTGGTCTAATCGGCCCACCTCGGCAAATATATCCTGCAGTGCTGGCCATGAGCGAGCCTTTTTGATGGCACCACAGTGCTTGGGCACTTCAACACCACCTTCTGGATGACATCTGCAAGGGGCAAGTTGAAGATCGGAACCAGATTAAATTAATTTGAGAATTGTCATACTCTATGCATTTAATCAATTTCAGTAATTCACATTCAATTCACTTTACTTCTTAGTTAATTTGATATCAAACATAATTAGACAACTGTATATTCTATACATTTAATCAACTCCAGTAACTCATGTTGAAGTCACTTTATTTTTTAGTTAATTTGATCTGGAACAAATTTCCTAGCCACCACACAATATGTTCAGAACAAACTTTGCCCATTGCTTTTCTCAAGGTAGCCGTTACCAGACATTTAAAGCTTTTAGTCATCTACCAAATGCCGAACCCCAAATTTGAATGCAGCAATAAGTAAAACAGTAGCAGCGTTCCAGTCCACTCGGGTTACATTAAATGAGGTTAACATACATCAGATCTCCCTTTCACATTGCATACTTTCACTGACCCTAAAATTCTGTCAAAGCATGATTCACAATGAATTATTACAGCATTTAGGCAGTAATAACACCAAAAATTTAGTTGGAGAAATTGTCGATTGATGCGATCCAACACGTGAAAGTCACCACAATATGGTAATCATGACCCGCTATGTCACCTTTTCAGCTAGCAGTAAGCAGTTATACTAAACGTTTCCACTGTCATCAAGAATTTCAAAATTTCACCCGCTAGCTGCGTGCTGCTGCAACAATACCACGAACTGTTCTGTGATGAAATAGCAAAACAAAAATTACAATGTTTCCACCCAGCTTAGTATCAAATTAGTGTTCATGTGAGCGCATCATGAATTATGGGATTGCATATATAGTAAAGCTTGCTACTATCGCTACATGTCACATTTTCAAGGTGCTGAAGATGTGGCTGCGCAAGTGAATTTATAAATTCTTTCATTGTAAGCCATTTCAACTATCAGTTACACATTGAAACTGAGTTTTTTAACTATTCCTAGAAATGTGCATAAAGCATACTCATTATGGCGTCTGCCTTCTCGGGAGTGGCCTGCTTTTTGGCCACACTATCCGCATGGCGCCGGGATGGCTGGCCAGTGAGGCTTCTGGCATGCATTTCAGCAGGAGTCCAGAAGTATCAGGCAATCTCCCTGGCCACTTTAGTGGTGTTGCTTGTTCACATTATGAAGTTGAGTTTCTCACGCATCATTAGTATGCCGGATCTGCATGGACCTGGAAAAAAAAATGCCAAAGTGCATTGAGTCACAGTGGCAAGTAAGCAAGCCCACAGCTGCGCTTTCAGTTATATTTGTTGCTACCCTCAAGTAGCTGCTCAACCCTTCTCACAATGAGACAGTCGCAATTTATTATTCAATTCCATGCATATCTTTGCTGCTGCCCATAAAATGTTGCCGCTATGCACTACATTCAACATAGTGACAAAAACAAAACAGAGGAGAGAGAGGTAATACACACAGCTGCACCAGATTTCAAATATATTATTGTGTGAAGCTGCCATGAAACGTCTTTTAATTCATTTAGAAGGTATAATCACGGTCGTGAAGGCAAAGTTTCTTATAGTCCCATTACAAATTCTGAAGCAGTCACCTCTTTTCTGGCTCATCATGGTATCAGCAATAGTGCCGATTAAGGCAGCACACTCATGTCTTCATGAATCAATTGGCATGAGTTAAAAGGCACACACACAATGGGCCATTATAAGCCAAGCAGCTAGTATACAATCCGCCTTTTATGACACGTTCTGGCTCTGCCGCGCGGTGGCCACGCGATGGTACACACCTCTCTAGCCTAACCATGGCGAGGACGGCCACTGCATTGTCTGCTTGCAGAGTCATGTTCCGACAGGCACTGTACTTGCCACAAGATAGGAATTACTTTTAAAAGGTAGTGTTGAAAAATATTTGCATTGTACAGTCGCCGGACAGATAATTCGGACATGCTTGGTAATTTGGACAGCCACGTGGTGCCAACAGTGTGCCCGTAGACTTAATGTGTTAGGACGACCGATATTTCGGACAGTTCCTAGCACTACATTCGGTAATTCGGACTCCGCTCATGGATGTCGAGCACACTGAATGGGCCACCATTATTTCCTCTGGCGCACCAACGAGGGAAAGTGCGGCCTTGGAGATGCCATACAAAACCATAATCTCTGACGCTTAGTTTTGGTCGCGACACACGAATTTTAGAGGCAAGTCACACCGTCATTGCGATCACCGCATCCTGTCTCGGCATCTCATGCGTGGTTTGCGATTATGTGTAAGGCTGGTCGTGCCAGGTCTGCGATCGCTTGATAGCGCTTTCACGTTGGGTCTTCAGTACTTGTTTATTTATTTTGCATTCCAAGACTTCTTTCTCATGGCGTGAAGCAACAGGTCACGTCTAGTGTGGTACGAACGATGGCCTCGCAGTCTGTGCCGACGAGCATGCCAACAAAAACGAAGCATGCTATTCGGCGCTGACAATGTCACATATATTTTGACTTTAACCTCTTCTTTTCAAGTTTGTGCATGGCAGACAGAAATGGGAGTCATTATACAACAAACAGGCATATATATTTATATTAACCGCCGGCTTCATGGCCAATCCCCTGTAGTGGGCAAGAGCCAAATAACAAGGAGAAAAGAAAAGAAATGTCGCATACCTGCCGACCCCTAGAAAACAGTGCAAGCAGATGTAATCAGCAACTGTTTCCATCGCACTGGATTTACTTTTGCTGATTGCAAATGAGGCCGACTTTGCAACATAAGAACCTGGGGCCGAATTCACAAAACTTCTCTTTCGTAAGTGCTTTTTGCCATTGGTCAGCGGGCTTCTGTAATGATATGTCCAGCATCAGGATTGGCTGAAATTTTCTCTTACCAGCATTTTTGTCGTAAGTTGTTTTTGTGAATACGGGCCCTGAACCGCCACCATTGACAAGCTTGTTGTTGACGGCATTGTTGATGACCTTGAGGCTGCGATGTGGCGATTCCTGCCACCATTACGTTTGAAGACATTGTCAACATCGTGGCGAGGTGTTGTCGTGCACTGAATGGGATGATTATGAAATAACTGCACAAGTTCTATAGGTGTCACAGAGTGACTCAGACTCAGAAATGTGCCTTGAGCTACGGAGCTGTGACGTGTGGATCTAACTAGTGTTTGCTGCCCTCGTATCATCGTAAACTGCCAGAAATACACGCGAACTTGGTCCCATGTAAGCACAAATGTGTGCAGCTACACATCAACCACTTCTTCCTAGCCCAGGGTCTTTAAAGCGCAAATAAAATTGTCTTTTCTTTATGCATTTGTTTTTTGGCCGTTCAGTAACATGCACGCTTTTATCATCACCATGGAGTCCAAATTATTGGTCATCAACTATATTTTGACTTTAACCTCTTCTTTTCAAGTTTGTGCATGGCAGACAGAAATGGGAGTCATTATACAACAAACAGGCAGGCAGAGAATATTTCAGAAGTGATCAACATGAAATCTGCGCAACAAGATGGCAGTCATGCGCAACATCAAATGAGAAATCCTGTACTACAAATCATCTATTTCTTTATCATTGTTCTTTTCTAACCAGGAAGAGAATGTTTGCGGCACAAAAGATACTCAACCAGAAGCTTCGTTCAACACAATTTAGCGCACTGAGTGCCAACCTGGTTTCTTCAGTGCTTTTTGGTTCCTTTGCTGCTTTTGCTTTTCTGGAGCGACCCAAAGACGTCTTCCCACTCTCCCATAGTACAGGGCATACTAGTACTCCATTCTAGTACATTACAAACGAACACAGTTGTTGCTTTGGGTTGTTTTGTTTTGCTGTGGCTCTTTGTGATTTCTCTTTTTAATGTTGTTACACAGAAGAGCCTTCCCTAGGCACACAGCGAGCACACATGCTTCAGTCAGTGAAACACAACAGAAAGAATGAAGGACAAGACAACTAGCTTGCAGGGAGACAAACATTGATACTTTCCCTCGAAAAAGCTAGAAAGATTCATCAATGTGTGTACAATGGCTCACATTAGGAGAAGAAAGCAGAGAATGGCTGTGTTTATGGGTGGTGCAGGTTGGAAGTCGATGAAGGAGTAAGCTCAGTGCAGAAGCCAGAGGCATAAAGCAACAAATAAAAGAAGAGTGTAAGGAACATGCCAACTTCCTCTTCCGCGCATCTTAAAAGCTCAGTTCTTGAGTGCAAGTAGCACCTCTATTCATTCAACACATGCCTGCGTTGTGCTGTATGTGCCACTTCTGCTCTTGTTTTTTATAAGTCCTTTTCTTACAACTGGGTGTCACCACAAATCACCAAAGACTGCCCACCGCTAGAGAGGCTAGAAGCAGTTCTGGCCTCTACACCACGGCTTCTTATGAAAGGGGTGAGCGCTGTTTTCATGGCAGTCAGCAGCCATGGCTAATGGCTCCACAAGGCAAGAAGTCAAAAACATGGAACATGGGGAACTAATGAACTAATGGTATCGGGGTGAAAGGTGAGAACAAGAAATATAAAACAGGAGGCAAACATGCTGCTAATAGCTGCCACAGACACCCTTGCGTATCTCGCCGCTTCAAATCAAGGCCGTAAGGCGCTGCATCTCAGCGAAGAAAATTGGAATAAAACTGCACTTTTTTCGCCCCGGTGAACACAGGACTGCCACACATGATGCTGACATGGCAATGTTCAAGATGTTCACCATGTGCAGCAGTGAGGCAAGCGTACTTGCCAAACCACTGGTGCACTAAGTAGTAAGAGCCAATGTCGTCTGCTAATGCCAGCAGGTGCGTCTTCCGAATGCTTTCGGTCCCGAGATGCCCTCACTTCATTATTATCATATATTGCATAACTTTCTGTTACCAAGCCTGATAAGCTTTAATAATCTTAACTTCGTGAGCATTCCAATAAAATTTTACTTTACGAGCTTTCCATGTGTTTGGAGGAAGGAGCTATGTGCCCCTAGAAAATACTTCACTGAAAGATCATGTGTTCATGCACCTAAACTGGAATATACAGCTCCTGCCTTCCCCTGATCAGAGCATGGCTGTGTGACACAACCTGTGCTGTGCGCTCAGCTGCACAAACCGTGAAGTGTCACGAAGGTGGGAGCAGAATTGAGATGTTGTAGCGGAATGAAAGGATGATGTGAGTGAGACCTCGACATGTTCCATAAGTCATCTGATAATGACCTAGAGTCACAGGTGCCATCAACAGCATCACAACCACCTTCATTAGCAAGACATCTGCACACACACATCAAGTACACATCCACTATGTACGTGGTATGAATTATCCCGAAACACTTTTCTGGTACTTACATTTTCCTCGACCTCCTGAAACAGCTGTAGGATGATGTTCCTCCCGACTGCTGCACAGCATCTAAAGATTTAAAAGGAATGCTTTTTATAATTCTTTTATAATTTTCATTCACAGTTCGAAAACAGAAAATGGTCCTTTTTAATGGCATGTGAGTAAGCGTGACATCGGGCTCAATAGAAAATCTACAAATAAGCTTACTAGTACTAATTCTGGCTAAAATGGCCACAAGCGGCCAGGGTAATCAAAGAAATCAAGGTACAAGAACAAAAGTATGTTTATTGGTTTTCAGCTCATCTGGGCAATATCGAAGGGTGCCCCATCAATCCAAATGAGTCGGCCAACAGCGCTGCCCGCGAACTCACTGACCGGGGTGCTTTTACAAATGGCATCGACTCTGCTGGATTTGACAATACACTCAGAGATACTCCCATGACACACAACGAAATTACAAAGAAATATTACATGAGTAGGAGGCTGTTCCCTCTTCCACACATCAAACTTAACAGGGCACAAGCAGTGACACTTAGACAACTACAAACACGTTCATATTTCTCACCTGTACAGTACAAGGAATGGTATAACATTCAAGACATGAATACTATATGTAAAGCCTGCACGAAGACCATTGTACATTAGAACATATGCTCTGGCAGTGTGGGTCACTTGGCCCTGGCATTACTCGTGACAGGTTTTCAACCATGATCAAGTCGCAAGACCACAAGCAACAAGTCCTAGCTGTCCAGTACGCCCACGATAGGGCCAGGAGGCTTGACCTCCCGGTTCCAACGTGGGAGTAGTTAGGCGGGCTCTTTAGCCATGTACAAGACATTAAATAAAGTTTATTCCTCCTGTCCAGCCATTGTTAGATTGTCGTATTCTTTTGGGGGCGAGATGCACTCTCTGAGGTCATCACCTAAATATAAGCGCTCTATTTTTTCTTCCCATAAAGTTGCAAGCCTTATATACTCATCAGGTATGTAGTGTACGCTCACGAGATTGTCCCGTTGCGTCCTATATTTATGTATATGTTTTATAATGGTGACAGCATTTATTTCGCTGTAGCCCAACCAACCTTGATCTTTCTGGCTGTCCGGCTGGCTGACTGGCTGTAACAAATTTTGAGCTAAAAAAAAACACGAGACAGAAGATGACATGACTACAGGACGAACACACGCTACCAGCCTGTATTTTTTCGAAAAAAAAAAGAACATTGAAATATAAATCTTAGTACACCCCTGGAGCGCCTGCAGAGACATCAACACGTGAGAGTCTTGGCGAAAATTCAGCTAAAGCTACGCTCTATAAATTGGTACTCACTCCCCCCGCACACACACTGACGTTTGAACACTATCTGTGCCTTTCTATTTTATGTGAAAGGCCTCCAAAAGCTCGCGTGTCGCGGTATCTCTGCTGCGGCCCAGTATCTTCAACCCGGAGAGCAAAGGCACACATTCGCACTCCAAGCAGTGCGCAGGAAGATGCACACGCCGATCATTTCGGATCAAGAGACAGCCAATTCTCACGTGCCCGGTCATTGATACACAGGCTCGTTTGTCCGATAAAGGACTTCCCGCAGCTCAGTGGGAACTCATGCACTACCGCCTCCGCACAGTTCCTGAAGGGCCAGGTGTGCTATTTTCCACAGGACGCGTTCTTTTTTGCCTCAGAGTTCTGCGCGCACACAGCTTCGACAGCTTGCGTGGCACTGATATGACGATAGGCACATTGTGCCTTGTCACCACTTTCTTGAGGTTGTGCGTCATGTTGTGTACGGTAGTCCCTCGGACCTTATGGCGCTCTTCTGTCTTTCCTTGCCCTTCCCCTTTCCGTTTATTTTCTGGAGCAGCGACTCCGCAGGAACCACCAGAAAAGTGGCTGGCGCTGCGTGTTCGCAAGACTTTCGGAGCGCAGGTTTTAGAACAAGCGAAGCAATTGCTCAATTTAGAGTCTTCGAATGAGCCGAATTAAGTGGCAGCAAAGGTTTGCGGTAGCGTGGGTTATAGGCCCAGCAGATATTGGAGTTCGAGAGGCTAAGCTTCTATGCTTCAAATCTAAAAATTCCAAAAATTTGTTTCAGGCTATGAACTAACTCGCCTAGCAAAGCATCTGGTTATGGCTGGCTATACCGGAATGATCCAATTCGCCTACAGGCTTTAAATGAAAAATTGGGATTGGATCCTAACGTTCCCCGTCAGGATTCATTCGAACCAGGGTCTGCCATAACGGTGAGTGAGTATCTTCCCTTGTAGCACAAGAACTCCAATCTTAGAAAAACGTGCTTATGAGCGTGTCTAAAGAAGCTAGGCGCAGCAATAGACTCACCAGACATACCTTCACTACATGGTCGTCGTGCGTCACTCGGAGATGGACCGATGTAGGCTGGCGTGATCATGACGTCAATCGACACGTGATTAAAACCGCGCAATTGACGCACCCGTAGAAGGCTTTGACGAATACATGACTTAGTCTGTTTCACTAGTGAACTCGTTCATTAGCGTGGACGTCAATGGCTTGAAACGCCCTCTCTGCCAGAATTGCTGTCTCCTTATTGCTTTCGAAAGCACCACACCAAATGCAATGGTATATTTGAAAAGAAGTAGAACTATAAAGAGTAAAAGCCTGAATTCAAGGGTGTATACCCGGATACGCTCACACTTACTTTTATTGTCATTGTGAGATTAATCTTATCGTAATTTCGTAGGCACGTATCTAGTCTGGTGCTCTGTCCGCTATGCCTTTTTTACGATCAAATCCTATGAATGACTAATTTTTTTACTGGCCGCTTTGTCTTTCTTGTCGTTGTTGATCTGGCCATAGTATCGACTCTTTTACCAGGAAAATGACTTCCCATTCGTCGTCCTGGCCTTTCCATGAGTATTTTCGGCCCTGCCTTCTTTCGGAACATCCATGCTGCGACATATCCACAGAAATGTACGCATCACCACGAATAGATTCATTTGCAACTGTCGCTGGCTAAATTGATGTCATTATTATTTGTCCATCCATTTCTTTCTCCACCTCCTTTCGGTATTACGTTTCCTTCAAACACGCTCACGTTACTTTAAATCTATGTGCATGCCGACTTCAATAGTGCATTTTTCATGCACCGCTCCAAACTTCACCAATCCACCGTAGTGGCTTTTAGCGTAGCGCGGAAACAGACAAGGACAAACGATGAAGAGCAAGACGAACACAAGCGCTAGTGTTAGCAGTTGTGTTCGTATAGTTCTTCGTCGTTTGTCCTTGTCTGTTTCCGTCCTACATAAGCCAATACACGTGAACCAACAAACCTAGATTGGTACCCACGGAAGTGGGCTTGCCCCACACTTCTTGGATTTCTTGAAATAATTTATTTTATTTATTTTATTTTATTTATTTAGAAAAACACTGCCAGTCTGAGTGCCAGACTTTGGGCAGGGGTGGGCGATACAATGTTATAAGATAGCCGATACATTGCTAAAAGATAGCCGATACAAGATACAAAGATAGCCGATACAATTCTAGAAAAAAGAAACATGAAATACGGTCCACAATCCCGTGACCGTGACATAGAAAATAGTACAAAAAAGCCATCAAAAAAAAAGAGAGAAAAGAGAAGAAGAAGCGCACACTGGGTCAAAAAGTGAAAAGAAGTGGCACCAAATATCAACTGTAGTCGAAATAAAATCAGCAACACTACAAAAGTACAGAAGCGAGACATTGAACTTCAAGCAATCAATCTGATCGTAAATAAATGATGGTGTAGCTATGATACATATGGAGCAGGTAACGCACGGAGAAACGAGTTGAGATCGGTGCTTTCAAGAATCTCTGATGGCAAGTTGTTCCACTCGCTGATTGTGCGGGGAAAGAAAGAGTACCTGTATGTGTTAGTATGGCAGAGGTGCTCAGCAACTCTTTTAGGGTGGGAGGCGCGTGTTTCGCGGCGCAAAATTGGTTCGATGTAATTACTCTTCTCTATTGCTAGCTTATTATTATATATGAGATAGAATAGCTTCATTCTCTCGCGATAACGTCTCCATTCAAGGGTTTCCAGCTTAGCGCTTTCCAGAAGAGCTGACGGAGATGTGTCACGTTGGTAGGCATTAAATATGAATCTTACAGCTTTTCGCTGTACTGATTCTAGTTTATCTATGTTTGCTTGCGTGTGCGGGTCCCAGACAGCCGATGCATACTCAATATTGGTATTACGTACGTTTTGTATGCGAGTAATTTAGTTTCGCGGGATGCCTTAGCGAGTGCCCGTCTTAGGTAACCTAGTTTTTTCAAAGCCTTTTTCTCAATATAAGACACATGTTCGTTCCACCTTAAGTCAGATGTGATAACAAGGCCAAGGTACGTATACTGCGAGACAAAGGACAAGGAGTGATTGCCTAGATTGTACTGGAACTTTAATGGGTCTTTTTTGCGGGTTATGGTCATTGCCACTGTTTTTTTCGCATTAATAGTCATTTGCCATTTTGCGCACCAATCTTGAATTTTATTTAAAGAGTTGTTTAAAAGAACCTGGTCTCTGGAAGCATTAACTACTTGATAAAGCACGCAGTCATCTGCGAAAAGCCTTATCTTTACTGGAATGTCACGGACGATGTCATTAATAAAAACCAAAAAGAAAAGAGGTCCGAGGACGGATCCCTGAGGTATGCCGGACTGAACCGGCGCGGACGACGAGTTGATACCACCGACGGTGACGCATTGGCGCCTGCAGCTCAAGTATGCTTCTATCCATGCTAATAAGGTGTCGTTTTTCAGAATTTATTTTAGTTTGATGAGTAGCTTTCGGTGTGAAACGCGATCAAACGCTTTTTCAAAATCTAAAAATAGTATGTCTATTTGGCTTTGTTTGTCTAAACCAGCTGCAATGTCATGCACCATTTCAAGCAGCTGCGTGACCGTTGACAAGCCGCGTCGGAAGCCATGCTGGCGACTGTCTATTATGTTGTTGCTTTCGATGAACACTGAAAGGTGCTTGAATATTATGTGTTCCAGAACTTTAACACATACACATAACAACGATATTGGTCTGTACGCGGAGGGTATGGACTGGCTTGATTTTTTTGGTATGGGGGTTATTTTGGCATAACGCCAGTCATGAGGAAGTTCTGCTCGAGAAAGAGATTTGCGGAATATTAGGCTCAGATACTTAGAACACCATTCTGCGTAGCGCACCAAGAAGGCATTGGGTATGTTGTCGATCCCACTGGATTTCTTATCATCTAGCTTGAGCAAGAGGGAAAGTACGCCCTCTTCCTTTATTTGTACATTGTCAATCGGTGGCAAATCACTAAACAAGAGAAACTCGGGTTCTGTGCCGTTATCCTTAGTGAAAACTGAGCAGAAGTATTGATTGAGTATGTGCGCTATTTCTGAGCTGTCAGTCACAGCATTGTTGTCTATTACCAGCGTAGGTGGCGATTTTTTATTTGGTGACAGATACCTCCAGAATTTCGCGGAGAGGGAGATGGGCGAATGAGAGGAAGATGGGCGAATTATAATAACCGTTTACAGCGCAGAAGAGTAGTGACAGACATGTTCCTCCTTTCTTCTTTCTCTGCTTTTTGCACTGTAAACTATTGTTATTTCACTCATCAGCATCATCAGCATCGTCACCACCACCACCATCGACATCACTATCATTTATGGCGGCGGCACGGCTACGGTGGCACGCCGCCGCCGAGCCATGGGGCTCACAAAATCCCGTTCGTGGCGCCTCCACGGCGACGAACTGATCGAGCTGGTGGAGTGCACGGGACTAAATCCAAGCATCCTACGACGATGGCACCGCGAGTTCCTCAAAGACTTTCCCAGGGGATTCTTCACGCGGGAAGAAATGAAGCAAGTATTCGGATCCATGTTTCCCGACGGCTACCCGAACGCCTTCATGGACATAATATTTAATGCCATGGACAAGCGACGCATAGGGTAAGCCGGTGCGACGGTCCGATTTGGACGGCCTCATTGTCCTGCTCAGCGGGAAGAATGTTGGCCTTCAACTGTGCGTGCGCTGGAGATGCTGGGCGTTCATGCATTTACAGCCTTGTTTTGAGATCCAGTGAGTGATACTCGCAAACAGCATGAAGCAATATTTAATTATCCTTGTATAGCGACAGATCACTGACGTAATGCGAACGTGGACGCCTCTACTACAACTCATTTCATGTTTTTTTTTATTAATCGCTAGACGAAGCAAGCACCGTATGCATATGATAATCTCTCTGCAGTTAGCACCTATAATGTTAGTCAAGTTGTATTTTGCTGGTATTTGCTTTACCCTAATCAGTAAGTGCCTCATTTTTGTTAGCTTAACAGAAAGATGCAGGTCTCTCGCTTGCGTGTTATAACACAAGAAGGAATTACTATGCTCATTAATTTTCTCGCTTTAGAGTATTATTTTGCTCTTGAAGTTTTACGACTTCCCCATTTCGTTAATTACGACCAATGTGTCTCGCGAGTTTTTCGCTAATGTATCCACGTGCATAACACTTCCGTTGAATTTGTATCGAAGCTGTTTTGTGGTTTATCGGTGGTGCCGCTGCTTCACAGGAACAATGAACATCCTTCCGTGGTATAAAAAACGTTCACAGCTACACGGATGTTGATTTGCCGTCAGTTCCTTCCAGTATTTTCTTATAGTTTCGTCGTAGCAAGTTGCGTCGAATCCGCAAAGCGTTACGCTTTCCACGCTGATATATTAGTACAAGCATACCAAAAGAACAAGCCAAACTAGAAAAGAACTACGGGGGTACATATCACTAGTATCACTAGAACGGCAACGTTTATTTTCGCACTTATATATCAGCCTAAACGGAGATTTCGTTAAACATTTGAGAGATTGCAATATTGCGCCGATAACCTCGTTTCTATACAAATATTTCTAGAGAATGTTTGAGCTAAATCAGCTGAAGTCATGTACTGCGCTGTCCATGCGCGTTTAAAGACAACATTTAGCTAGTACTCGGGCATCGATTACAGGTGACATACGGCACAAAGGCCGGTAAGCATCTCTTTTTATGCAAATATGTCCGTCCACTGTCTCCTCGCCTGCCTTACGGCTTTCTCGCTCGGTAAACTTGACGCTATCATATATCTTATTAACCGGCGCAGATGTTTCCTTTTAATAAATGTACCTTACTGCATATTTTCTATGTGATCATGTTAGGTGAGCGTCAAAATCGTGTATTAGCAAATTGTTGTGAAACGTGTTTGACAACCGTCTAAGAAATGACAGGGCATTCGGTACAAAGAAAACCAGCGCGTACGTATACTGACACGCGTACCTCCATCGTCGTCTGACTGCAAAATTCTCAGACGTTCCTCCTTAGTTATGAATTTGATGACCGTGACACATGGGCACTCTAAAGTCCTCTGAACTAGGGAGCATCTGTAGAAAAGGCGTCCAGAGGAGGCGCTCAGGCGCTACGGTGTAAAGTCTTTTCAGTAAGTGTCGCTTGCGAAATTTAACGTATCCTAGCTATCTTTAATGGTCGTGAGGGTATAGCCTCGTGCACAACCAACCATCAATAGGAAAATTGACTAAATACTTCGTATTCTTAAGGACACTTTTATTTCTCCTCAAAGCGTTTCATATCGTTCCTGAATGGCCAATTCATCTCACAGTGAAAGCTTATTGCAGTCATACTTTGAAACGTATACAGCTGAGACCGTCGCAGGCTTCACCACCGTCACGTCACCGTACTCGCCCCGGGCAGCTTCGTCTGCGTGCTTTTCGGCCGTACAGTTCTGCTGTCAGCGCAGCGTGCTCGCTCCATCAGGTTTGACCCTGGTAGCTTGCGACTACAAGCTTGGAGACTTTGTTTTCTTCTTTTTTTCTTCTTGCATGGACCTGACGTGCTAGCTTGTGCCGTTTTGTCAGGTTTGAGCTGAAGCGAGCAACGTGTTCTGCGGTGCTTGCTGAAAACACAGTAAAGGATATCGCGTCGTACTACATGCTACAGGCGAAACTCTATAAATTATCATTCTCAGCAAAATAAAGGGGTTTACATCGGATGAAGTTGGTTAATCTCTGTGTAGTGCATTCCATGAACGCTGTTCTTGTCTAAAAAAAAAAAGATCATAAAGGAGGAACACATGATAACCGTGGCTGAAGCGCATGCACGCCATTTCCATTTTTACCCCTCAGATACGTGACATTCCGCGACTTCGTGAAGACTATAGCGATTACGGTGAGCGGGACGGCGGATGACAAACTGAACTGGGCGTTCGACGTGTTCGACCAGAAGGGCGACGGCTTTGTCACGCTGGACGAAATGATCAACGTGGTCGAGGCCCTGTGGCAGCTCCATGGCGAGTCGCCCGAGATGGAGGACTACAAGCTGCACTACATCCGGCGCCGGACACGCCAGATATTTCGACGCCTGGACGTCAAGGGCGACGGACACATCAGCCGCGACCAGTTCCGCGAGGTGCTCAAGCAGGACCACTGGATCGTCAAGAACGTGCTGCACGTCTACTCGTCTGCCGTGGGCGCCTTCTCCAGGGTAGTCCAGTCCAACTGACGCATGCGCTGCTCTTGCTGCCTAAATGTGCACGCCACGAGCGTTTGCTTGCGCCTGCTTGCGCAGCCAACTGCGAGCTAGCGCCCGTCGGGACATGGGCCTATCATGACGCAGATTGTGCGCACGTCTCTATAGTTTGTTTGACACAAAAACCAAGCGTGTACGTAAGATTTAGAGGGAACACTTCCTTGCGATAAGCCCCCTTTATTATGAACGTTCACGTCCACCAGCGGAATTATTCGTAAATACAAAATTGTTTAAGCACGTAGCCGACACAAAATAACATGATGAAGTTGACTAAGTTCACTTAATTCACTCCTCGTTTTTATGACGAGACAATGGGACTGTGATAATACGTTCGTCCTTCCAAAAGGAGGTGCCTTCTTTAACGTGCAAAGGCTTATTGAGACAATATTATACATTCTTTACCTTGATAAGATTAAGTGTTCTCTGTACACCTTTTTACGAACGGTTAGCGCTTTGGTGTCTTTATGTGCAGAGTACCTTGCTGTCTAGACGGCGTAAGGCGCCCCCCCTCCCCACTTAAGTTGCCACGTTTTTCCTGCTGATCATGCAGTCCAAACAAGCTTAATATTTTTAAAGATTATTTGTATCGTTAAGCGTAATTTGATTGATTTGTGGGGTTGTAACTTGTACGTCCCAGAACCACGCGATATGATTATGAGAGACGCCTTAGTGGAGGGCTCCGGAAAGTTTAACTACCTGGGGTTCTTTAACGTACACTGACATCGCACAGCACACGGGCCTCAACATTTCGCCTTCATCGAAATGCAGCCGTCGCGGCCGGTGTTCCATCCCGCGGCCTTCAGGTGAAGCGTAATTTCTATTTATGGCCAGTATTGTTGCTTGACCCGCAGAGTCTCGGAAATGTGCCCGCAAATTTGTTAAGTATAAGGGACTCGTTTTCTTTTGTTCTTTTTTTTTTTGGCTAACGTTTGCCGGAAAGCTTGTGGCGACAATGCGCACGGGCATCAACATTTGTGATATTCTCCAATATATATTGTTACATTAGCAAATAAATTTTTCTACATTAATGTGATGACCCTAGAACGCATTACAGAACTGATGTCAGCCATCACACTATAATCATAACCTCTTGCCAGAAACTGTGCGCTTTGTAACATCTTCAAGAAATACGGGCTCTAAATATGCAGTGGAATCCTCGCTGCTATGGGTAAATATTTCCTACACAGAATTTTTTCACACTGTGGAAGCACGCTAACAGGAATGTTAAATCATTTCGCTCTAGTTCTTCAGCGGGAATACTTACTACAAAGCATTGGCGAAAGGAATAGGTTTTCCAAGAGACTTGTATAATGTTGGTAACTGGGCGTTGCAATTCCGTGACGCTTGTTTTCGGGGGACAGTCGTGAGCGGCAAACACAAATTCTGTCCGAATCCATTACGTGATGGCTATCCAGGATGTATTAGTGTTCGGACAATGTAACGACAGACCACACTGTAGCCGGCACATTTACTTGCAATTCCGAAGTTTTAATTGCCCCGTATTCGTAAGCGACTGCACGCATGCAGCGCTTAGTGAAAATTGCTGTAGAACGAAGCATCATTCGATGTTTACGCAAAAATTACGCGAGACCAAATCCTAACGAAGCAGATGCTGATACAGGATGTTGCATATGAAACGAGGATTAATGTACATTTTTTTTCTGTAGCCGACTTATTCAGGTTTGTTGCCTACTTCGCTTATCTGTAGGTCAGCGCTATTCGGTTAGTGTGAAGACCGAAGTGAACGGCCCCGGGAAAATACTGATGCACGTGGAAATCTTCTTACAGTGTCCTTGCGGAACGATGAATTTTTAATACAGTTGTCCGGCAAGGAAGCTTTGTGATAGCCACACTGTACATGCCGTTATATCATCTTAATTCAGGTTCTCCTTAGGATAGACTGAAGTGCTGATGTTTATTCAGTGGACTGAGGTCTCACATGAACTCGGTTGTCGAGTAAAGAAACCAAAGAATGATAACTCTTAAGAACTTCCCAAGCTCTCGCGATTTCCCACTATTGCGTCATTTCTGAAATGCTATACGGCGCCATTTCCTTGGCTTCATTACTTGCTGCTACATTAATGTACAACTACATGCTGCACTGTTCCGTCTTAAATGCGACTTTAATTACCTTGTAGCGGCGTTTTAATATCAGGCGCTAATCTACTACTGCGGGACATGCAAGCCTTTGACATCGCGGATATTTTCTCTACACTGTAACTAGTACAAGTTACGTTCCTGCTTTCATAAACGCGAACACTTTCCTAGAAGGCACATGGCAGATCGTAATATACCGTGGTGAAACAGCAACATGCGTGGTACATGCTGCAAAACGTTCTCCTTAACTTACATACGGCGATGGACTTGCATATCGCAGACCGTGCTCTTCAAGGACCTATGCACGAGACTTTTCAGGAACATAGCAAGGTACTTCCTATTCGTCGGCCACAGTCGCTGCTGCTATGTTCAACCCACCACTTGTTGCCTCTAAAATACAGTTCTCGACCATGAGCTTCTCGTTATGAATATGGATCCGGAATATGGAAGCCGGACTAGCAAAGCTCTTCGTCTGTTACAATTGTTTCTTATTGGTTAGCCGATACGTATATTATGCTATTTTCTGCATAATACTCCTCCGGAACCGATATAGCGCAGCACACTGGCTGCTTGCATATAAAACCCGTGGACCCGACTTGACATTTTTACGCCGAAAATGTCTCGATAAAGCAGCTATCAGTGGTTTTTAATGTTGGGCATATTAGCGAAGGTTCTCGGCCAATGAAAAAGATATGTGAGCAACGAAAAGATTTTTTTTTCAGTAGGATATCTAAAAATGGGTTTTTCGGAGTCTTCGTGTACTATATTTTCAACGGTGCCCACGATATGGATCAAGCGGTGCACCATTCAAATAAAACGCCCTAATGCCCAAGTGTCAACATTAGCAGACCACGTCGGCTTCTTGAAATTCCTTTATTGTTCCCCTATGATGATTGAGAAGTACTTGCAGTAGTAGAGGGTAACAACCAAGGGCATCACGAATATGAAGAGAACCACAATTATTCCGTTACCGATTTTTGGGAATCGTTCGGGGATGACGTTGTCGTATAGATAGAAAAGTGGCAGCTGAAAAATAAGGACAGAGAGACGTGAGTAAAACCTGGCAATCGCATACAATGAATGTAGCAACACATTTAGTGCTCACCAACGCGTCATGACAGAGAGAGACAATCTTATTTCAAGTAGTAACGCCCGCTCTTTAAGTATCTTTTGGTGGCGATTGTTTCGGAAGTGAAGTCCTCACATAGTCGTTCTTCTCACCGAGTTGACGCCACGTACATGAACAGTGAGGAATTTATTATTATTATTATTATTATTATTATTATTATTATTATTATTATTATTATTATTATTATTATTCCCTGCATTTTATTATCACATATGTCAAGCCAGTACAACACTTACTAATTGAACTAACCTGAATGGCCATGCCGGCAAATGCCACGCCGTAGACCTTCTTCAGGGGAAGGCTCATGATATACTGCAAAGAGAAGAGGCAAGGTGACTGCAGGGGCGTGACTTCGTAGTATATAGTTTGAGTATTTAGTGTGCATAAGTTGGGACGGGCTATCTTTAACATATGTTTTCTGAATAAATCAGTGTAAGAAGTTACCTCTTAGAAATTACCTGAATGCTACTGTTTTTCTTTACTTATTTGCTAAAATTACACAGGTAGATCGCTAAGGAAAATCATTGCGCGTATTCACAAAATATTGGTCGCGCAAATAAGGACTTGCTCATTGGCAAGATAGGGTTAAAGCGCTGGCCGTTCAAGATTGTGATGTGATTACGAGATAATCATCGATCGCCAATCGGCGATGACACTTATGAGAGAGAGAGAGAGAGAACACTTTATTGATGAACCGGAGATGTCAGCCTGGTTAATCGCCTGGCTTGCTACTCCAGGTACTTTGCGGTGATTATGATATTTACAGTGATCACATCTAACATAACACGTACATACGGTCACACTTACTCACACACTCATATATACATATATACACTATAACTCAGTTTACAGCGTTTCATTGAGGCATGTTGCCCGTAGAAACGCTATCAGCGCCAAGACACTTATGATGAAGCAGCTTTGGGAAGACGTGACCCCGTGCCAGCTTCACAATGGTTTTCTTTCGCAATAACGTTGCCATTGGAGGGAATCCTTCGCTACAGCACTATGTTCGTCGTCGAAGTTGCCTGGAGTACTTTCTTGTAATGCGAAAAAGCACGAGCCCTGTTTTGCCCCCATGCGCCTACAGCCTTATTACGCCGCACTACAGTGCGTCTATGAACTTTCTTTAGTATTAAACAATCCCTGAACCCATGCTCCATGCTGGTAACTATCCTAGCATTATTTGCGTGGTGCTAGCGCGTACAGAAATACTAATCTAAACACGAGATAACAAATGGGCACAGTTAATAGCAGCACGTTATCATTATCATTAACGGTGCACCTAAGTATAAAGTGCCCCAGGTTATGAAACGCAGCGCTAGGGTAAGAATTCGCAGAAAGCTTTTACGCAGGATAAGTGAACCGAACAAGTCTTAACGCACAGCTTGCGTTCTCGCGATCAATTGCGCTCAGGCCACGACGATGTGGAGAACATTGTGAGCCTGCCTGAAAGTTTTATTCATCATTCGTTGCGAAATCGTGTTAAAGTAACAACAATGTGCGAAATATTTGTTTATGAAACGCTCCTACGAAACAATCTACGTGCTTAATACGCACATAATTGTTTAACAGATGAGGCACAAGCTTAAGCCTGCTGGACAAATAAGAACACATGGATCTACGTTGAGAAGAAAAGGTTTAGTCAGAAATAATACTAAAGGAGGCAACGCAGATGACAGGACGTGCCACAATATTTCCTTCCTCTATTCCAATAACCACTGCGTCCAGAACGCTTTTACTGAATCTGCGTAGGGGGCTCGAAAAGGACAGAAAATCGGGAGAGCCAGTGTAGATTTGTGGCTGTAACAGCTCGACTCGACGCGGAGTAAGGAAGAAAAAATGCAAGAATACAAGATTCTGTGTGATGTTCCGTTTTTTTTTTTTCTTTGGTCCTCGTCAAATTACGCAGTTGCAGCCATGCTCCGAAAGGAGTCGATGGCTGCGTGCATTAGACAGACAGGCAACTTTACCATTGCGTCCCATCACTATGAAAATGACGTCAAATAAATGCTGCCTCACCTCGTGAAAAACGGCGGACACACCGAACACTGCCATTTGCGCTTGGGTCTTCGTAAACCCGACGCTCACAAGAGGATTGTAGATGTGGCGCCAGCACCATCGGTGCACGGGCAAGTTCCACCGATTCCAGAAGCCCCTCACGGAGTTGGCGTTCCTGCAGATCGAACACACCACCAAGAGTCAATTCGGACGATGCAGACATATAGCGATAAACAACCTGAAATGCCGTCGGTATGGCTTATATCGTATTTTCGACCCGGATGCTGCTAACATATATATGTGTTTTAATGCTCTTGACGACGCTGTTTAAAGTGGTCGTGAGTGGTCGATACATGAATTGATAGGCTAAGCTGTTCTGTGCTATCTCGCCAACATCAAGTTGTTAGACAAGCATTCGCCCAAAAAACACCCAAAATAACGTCAGCTAGCATTGCCGTTTGAAAAAAAAAACGCCTTGCTGATATGTCATATATGGGTCATTAATGAAGGGGATTTGGTGCACGTAGTCGAGAAGAATATCGATATCCAAAAACAGAGAAATAAAAATATGGAGGCATGAAACGAGGAAAGTCATGTGCGGGCCGGGCCACGTGTTTGAGACCTGTGCGCTAGGAGGAAGAAAAATGCAAGGACGGCCGCTTTTGCGAGAAACCTGGCCAGGAATTCCCACACACGTGAGGTCTACACCAGTCGTTATCAACAGTATTGCGACGATTGCTCTGACTGAATTTTTCTTTATCTGACCGTCTATAGCGAAAGGCACCACAAGTGTACGAATGAATAACAGCTGGATTTTTCGTGTTATAAAAATTTGATGGAAGAAACTTTCTAATTGTGCGGGAAAGAGCTCGCTTCCAGAAATCTTACGGCACAGCTTTCTCCCAACAATGAATTAGAGAATATTACGTGCCTCCTCGTGACATGCGCAGAACACGATGATTGTCAACTAATTTAAGAAAACGTGAACGTTGTTCATGAGAAAAAAAAAGAGATAAATAACGAACACACAGGTGCCAAAGGAGCACTCATTAGATTTTTGTTTCTCTGCCACGTCTTACCTTCCTCCTCTCTTCGCGATTTTATTTACTTTCTGCACACAGACACCTTACATTAAAGGTTTCGTTCATATATTCGATGCAGAGTGTGATACGACTCATTCATTTATTTCCCTGGCATCTTACCACCAATCTCTGTAGAAGTCTCTGTCCGCAAACCGCAGCACCTCCCCGAGCCAGTTGAGAGTCGAGTGGAACAGCCAGAAGGACATCATAATCCAAAAGACGGTGTTCCACACCTACAACACGTTTGATGCGCTATGTAAACACCAAAGCTAATGGGAATTATCAACACAGTTGAATTCTCTCTCTCTCTCTCTCTCTCTCTCTCTTGCAAGAGAGAACACTGTCGTGACGGGAAAAGGATTAGGACGACATTGTTCTGAGCTGTAATACACTCAAGTAAATAAAAGTAACCTAATGAAATGCACGATGAAACACTTTAACCTCACACGTACAGTTCGTTGTTCCGCTCTGCACCACGGCTTTTTGTGGTGTCACCATCTCAGCTATCAAACTGGCGCACACGCACTGCATGGTCGGTCATGAAGAGACCTTTCGTTACGGTATCATCGCGAGCAATCTCATGATCTGTAAATTTACGTGCTACAGGCAGTATTCATGGTAGGGAACATTAACGGTACTTGCTGAACTTTCTTACTCATTTTGCATGCACTGTTAGAGAGCCATCACTGGGTTGATTACGTGGGAAAATATAACACTTTCTTCTATTTTCAGAAGTATGCAAAGCGTCAACTACGAATAGGTGTGCTCCATAAACACGCAGTGGATAACATTCATTCAGAGAATTTCTGTTCAAGCACAGATCGAGACATTTAAAACTTCCGATAGTTTATCTGTGGAACCATAGTCGCCAGTGTGGTGGCTTTTCTAACCGACTCATTAATTCTCGCCACTCGGTCTAATTTCAATGTCGTAACTCTATACACTGGCCCTTGTTTTGTGAGGAAAGTTAAAATTCATAGGCACTCACCACAAGGTCTATGTATGCCTTCAAGAGTTCCCACATGTCCATTTCCTGTCAGAGTAACAGTAGAAAAATCGTGTATAATTATGACGTGTTTCGGAGGAAAGAAAGTAACTAAGCAGCCGTGACAACACGGAACGCAACCGATAATCTCAAGAGCAAAGCGAATCATACTTAGCTTACGCTGCCGTTACATTCCACTATATGCGCGTTTACACCTGAAAGGGCTCCTTCAGCCTGATTTCGCAGATAGCTGCTTCTTTGCACCCGCGTTGGCAATTACAGCGCGAAAGTAAAATTGAGGAAGTCGTGTTCTTTGATTAGCTACTTTTATTAGAGCTCTCCATCCTCGTAGAAAGCAGCATAAAAGCATTCAATAAGCAGTGCCAACTGTAGTCGCTTCTCCCACGGCGCCCTTTTATTCTTCATAATTAAGCCCGAATTATAACCCAAAGGGGAAATTCGGTGGTCTTTTCATTATATTCCGATATCGCTGTTTTTCAATGTTACGGACAGTCTTGTTGCGGGCAAGGGTCGTTCAATTTGCTTAGAAATTCGAATGAATAATATATTCAAGGCGAAACCGAAACGGGTAGCCGCTTCGTGCAGCGTATGCAATGACGTCACAGCCCCTCCGTGGTCATAAATATGGAGCTGGTGTAAGGAAAATGAAAGCGGCGATGTCTTCCGACGACGTATCGAGTTATGCAGGCTTTTCTAAACTTGACAGTGATGATTTGAGCGTTAAATGATCACCGCTTTGTCTTTGGCCACCTGACTGGTCGGGTAGGCAGCGGTGTAGGTAATGACGCCGAAAACACAGGGTGGCCCGTAATCAAAAGCATGAGAATCCGCACAATATTTAAAATCCCTTTTGAGGAACAAATTATGTTGGGCCGACGGCGTCTTCGCGATGGCGTGAATGACAACGCACTCTCTGCGCCAACGCATACATACGTTCTAGATACATTTCCATAAAGACGAGTTTGGAGGCAAAAGACCAGTAAATAGCAGTGCAGAGCGTGGTCCCCACGATGAGGCAGCACGCAGTTAATAGCGGATGGGGTCTCGGACGATATGTACTCGCAAAATCCAAACAATTCTCTTAATTAGAAAAAGAAATACCAGAATATTGCTAAGGCGTTTAATAGCAGGCGACGCGGGCGAACTGGCAACAGTCGGATGCTGGGGCTCCGGCCAATCTTCACTACAATATCTTCACTGTGCATCTTGCTACCTTTAATGCGACAGGATGTGGCTGTGCTGCGCCACCCGCAAATGACGCCAAAGATGGGAGAACCCGGACAGGGCTCTCCCATCTTTGGCGTACTTTGCGGGTGTAGCGATATGCGCTTGTCGGTGCATCTTCAATTACGGTAGTTGAGCGCTAGTGAAGACGAGCGCAGAAAAAAAGCGGGCACAACGGACACGCGGGCGTCAGAGGTCGCAGAATCAGGGTTGCCGTTGTTGGCTACCTTGCGCCAAATTGGCCCGACCCTGTCTGAAGATGAAGCTTTCAGGCTGGCCCCACTGCTGCTCTTTGGCTACATTGAACTTCTCTTTGGGCGCTTTTATTAACCGTTCGTCGCAATATCTTCTGTCAGTATAGCAAGCAATAGACTATTTACTGTTTCCGAGACTTTTCGTCGTGATGGGCGATGCGAGCGCATGTCCTCCCCTCGAGACCGGGTTAACGTGCGTCGAGGCAAACCCAAGCGCGGCACGAATGCAAATACGGAGTCAAAATAGGCGGCGTACAGTTGATGCTTACTGTGTACCCGTGCGAACTCGACAAGAAATGATGACAGCTCCACTAACGTGAAGGAGGTGCGAAGCATGCGGTGATGCGCCGGTGTTGCAGGAACACGTCAGTCGCTGATAATGGGCTTGCTTTACCGTGGTCACGACGACGACGACGTTAGACGCCGACAGCCCGAGCTCATTAAGAGAGATTCGTTAAAATCGCTTCGGACACGGCGACCCTACACGTACGCTGCCTGACTGCACTGCCTCCTGGAACGGCCAACACAATTTTCGCAACCGGATTTAACGAATTTCTTTTAACGCAATTAATCCTGATTATTCTTGCATTTTAATGTAGTTTAAATCATATTAGTTTATTGTGAGAGAATTTTGAACTATTATACACTTGCTTTTTATCATAATTTGACTTATTGCTTTACCGTGACGGACAACAGGGGACTCTGACAGCCCGAGCGAATAAGGTGCTTGGCTTCGTACCTCAGAGGCCGCCAGAATGAAGTTGGACTGTTCATTTCCAACTCAGGTTCACTACTTGGTGCTGGGCTGGAATTACGGCACTCTAGTAATCGGTTTCAGCCTACACCTTCAGGGAAAAGTTTCGTGAACGATCAGCCTTCCTACTAAGTTGTTGGCTAGAGCGTTTCAAAGTAACCTTGGCAATAACGCGCTTTACACTAGATAATCTAAGCGCAGGCACCCTAAATTTATAACAACTGGTTTATATATTTGTAACTTACCTTTGTAATGACGAGCAAGCAAGGGAAATAAGCGCCCTTTATTCCGTTTTAGTTTATTCAGGATAACGTTATCGATGGTTCACTAATGAATCTATTCGTACTATCGCTTTTGTTTTAGTTCGCTACAAATTTGGCCCCAATAATACATGATATGGCTATTTTCGCTACATTTAGTTTGAGTGCTGGCTCCTATTCGAATCTGCGCGACGGCAAGCCCTGCAGAATGCCCCTTATTAGCTTGCTGGAAATGTGGCGTAACTAGACACTCTTAAACAGGGGCCTAATCACTAAGAAACTTCTAAGCATATACTGTTTGGAAGTCCACATTTTTTATGGTTGTGGTTTTAGTTATTCCTTCTAAATCTTCATCGCTTTAGTCTAAGGCCTCGAATTTGATTATCGGAGCAATTTTTAATCCTTCGTTCTTTGCTTTGATCACGTCGAGGTTTGCGTTTTTTCTAGTAACTAGTTTAGCTCTTGTTTTCTTTTACAATCTTCCCCCCTACTTATCTTTGATCGCTACATTTTATTTTGCCTACTACTTATGTGCCTTAAATTATGCCGGGATGCTCGCAAATTATAAAATCAATTCTGTTTTTTCTTTCCCCATTAGCGTTTTTCCATTTCCTCTTCCTATTCTTATGCTTCTTGAAGAACGTATTCATAATTGGGAGTCGGTTTCTTTCTGCAAATTGCTCTAGCATATATCCACGGTTATTCCTATGGCTGACACCGTAGTTGCCAATCGCTTGTTCTCCACTTCGTTTTGTTCCTACTTTAGCGCTAAAATCCCCCGACTATTGTATTTTGTATCCGTATTTCTTTCAGTGCTAATTCGGCGTCATCGTAGAAATCTACTTGTTCGTCGTCATAACTCGTTGTTTGAGCATATCCCTGGATTAATTAAAGTTTTTATGTCTTATTTAGTTTTATCGCGGCGCGTCCTACCCCTTCATCAATGCTGTGAAAACAACAAAGCTAGATGCAAGTAAGTTATCTCAAACAACTAAAGACTTAATAAAGAAACGCCAACGGATAAAAGTGACTTTGTCAGAGCATAAAATAGAATTTGTAGAACTATCAAAGCTGATAAGTTAAGCACGTATCAGCATGAAATCTACCAAGAAGAAACTGCACTTAGGACAAAAGAAAAAGGATACGCTAGGAGGTAAACAAGATCACGTTATCTAAATAGTAAAGGTAGCTGAAGATTTCTACTCTGAACTGTACACCTCTCAGACAGACAATAAATGAAGCGTTTACTAGCTTCCAAAGTCTCCTGGCTAGTAAAATGCCACTAAGGAAGCAGTGAAGCACCCAGAAAATTAGTAAACGCAGGCATTTACTAGCTGTTTACTAACTGTATTTTAAGAGTGTACCTTTAAGTATCGCCACTGTGGTGTTCATACCACAGTATGACGTGATGACACACGAGTGTCATAAAAGGGCGATTTTGCACTCGTGTTATGTCCACATTATAATGCATATGTTACAACAAGTTCCACCTGAAAATTTTTTTCGCTTAAGTTTGATTGGTGCTTTCTCTTTTGGTCAAGGGTAGCTTTTTCAGGCGCACGTTATAGATATGATTTTCACAATGCAAACTTGCCTTGTATGCTTTCGCAGTCATGGCCAGGATAGGCATTGCCCATTGGTTCAGCAGCGTCACGCCGAGCACTGGTATAATTATCTGCAAGGAACAGAGTAAATCGCTAAAAGGGAAGGACTCCGTGCGCACACTTTGCTCGAAGTAGTTACTCCAGTTTCACGCTTGCTCGCTCTTTTTTTTAAAGACGATAGTCTTTCTTGGGATACTTCAACGCAGAAATTTTGGTCTGTCTGTCTGTCTGTCTGTCTGTCTGTGTGTGTGTGTGTGGGTTAGTGTGTCTGTCCTGCTGCGAAAGGTGAACCCCTTCCTCAACGACCACCCAGCATGAACTGGCGGCTACCTTCGTACTTGTGAACACAGTCGGCCAAAAAGCAAATATTGCGCATATCTGAGGCGCAACATCAATACGTATGTATTGGACGGTGTGTTCCTTTAGTAGAAAATACATAGATGCGTAATTATAAAGACCCTAGTGCTTGTTAGGATGCGCAAAAGCGGACGTTTCCTGTACTAGGCAAGCTTCTTGCGTT
Source organism: Hyalomma asiaticum (assembly GCA_013339685.2). Classification (NCBI taxonomy): domain Eukaryota; kingdom Metazoa; phylum Arthropoda; class Arachnida; order Ixodida; family Ixodidae; genus Hyalomma; species Hyalomma asiaticum. Next base: position 223,960,330 of record CM023481.1, read on the forward strand.
TCCCGTAACCATGGCCAGATGGCGCCCTTATCTCGCGCTCGTGGAAAAGCTAGGGAAACGACAGACCATATTTTGATTGAATGTACAGATGTCCACCCAGGTGTAGCTGTGGACACTACCCTACAGGAGGCCATGGGTTTCAGGAGTAACAGGGGAAAGCTGAACATGCCGGCGATAGATATAAGTAAAAGGCGCTTAGAGCATTGGTGGCGCAAAAGTATGGAGCAAACAAAAGCGCAAGGTAGTTCGGGTAAGATTGTTACATCATAGCAGAACGATAATAGATAAAATAAATAGACGAGGAAAAAAAATTAGTTGTGAAAATATGTGTGATTCGGGAAAAAAATGGTTGTAAACGAAAAATAAATAAAGCTAGAGCTTGGTGGCCCGGCCACCGCCCCGTTATAAAGTGGACGCTCCTAATGTCCATCCATCCATCCATCGTGCCGAACGGAAGGCAGGGAACGGCCGCCCGCCACTCCGGCCGGTCCCTTTCTCTCCTCGCGTCTCTTCGTTTTCCCTCTCGCTTGCGCAACTCCTCGGGGGGAATAGGAACACGCGAAACGGGACTCATGTAGTACGGCCGGTAGAAGGCTATCGTCTTTCGACGGCATTTGCAGCGAAGCACGGAGATACGCGGCCAATTTTTCTCTCTCTCTCTCTCTCTTTGCTTGGCCCAAATTTATAAAATGAGTGTTTCAAGGCGTGCACGCGTGCTACAGATGTAATGATATTGACTTGTAAATTATCCCCTATTGCGTCGAAATTTAGTTGCTCTGTAGATACGTTAAGGAGTGCCTTCATACAAAGAGAGTTAAAAAATACATTAACCATGCACTAACCAAACAACAAAAACACCTTTTTTGTTATCTGGTTTTCTTTGCCTTTTTCCGTGTCTGCACGCGTTACCTTCTTTGATTATGAATGCATAACGACTACCACATCTCTCTGTAGTTCTAAGAGGTAACGGCACTAAAAACCACGATTACTTCCAAAAGAACTAATGTTGGTATGTCAAAGCATTCACTCGTGTAACTGCACTCCATTACAGCACACTATAGAAGACACCAACACCTAGAATTGTTGCGCAGGTATTACGGCAGTGGAGCCGACTCATACCAGTGTAGTTGTGAATAAATCTTTTAGAAGGCTGCGGCTCCCACTCAATATGACACCTACATTAGCGAACGTCGATATCTTTGAAAAGTACCTCGCTCCTCCATGTGTAGCAATTGATCTGGGTGATGCCTTGATGTTACAAGGTGAATGCAGGAGAAGATATTACGAACTATCACCGTATTAGTCATGGGAAGAATGTTGCGGTCGGCTTAGTTTCATGAACAGTTTCAGCATCCGAATGATTTTGAGCTGCTTGGCTAAATATTAGTGCCAACAACGAAAGTAACTTGGCTACTCAGATCCCCTTATTCTTTACGTTCATTGTCTACTTCATGTAATGAAACAGCGCTGCGATTCCTTCGTACTGTGACATAAAGTAACATTTCTCACAGCGATAAGCAAAGTAGGTGATAAGCGATTAAATATATTTAGGACACACCACTTCCAAGGTTATCCAAAGCAGAAACCATTTCCGTATCTTCGGCCTCTGGGGGAAGTTGATCTCGTAGCATAACGTGGGAGCAAACATGAAGTACCATATATCTGAAAGAAGGAAAGAAACGAAGGGAATGAAGCGGAATACACAAGAGTTGACGGTATCCCTAAATTTCCTCCCTAATTGGCTTGCCTACTGTACCTCGCACAATACACTACAACAGCACATGACCTTTGAGTAAAGTTATTACAGGCATGCTGTGCACATCATACGCAGTTGATCGGAGTACATTCTTGACCTGCATGGTGCGTGTGCGATGTATGGCGCGTTTTAAATTCCCCATGGCGACCAGGGGTGGCACAAGTTATCTTTCTCAAACCCCGAGCTGTACATTAAATGCGAAGCATTTCTTGGCGAACTTGAGTAACCTTGACCTTATCTATCTATCTACCTAGCCGCCTACGTCTTGGTGCTCTTCTAGCCGTCTCGTTCACCCGATATGAACCAAGATTTCGATCGTGGTGCACGAATGCATGACGAACATGAGTGATTCATCTTTACATTACTAACATGATATACTCGTCGTATATGCCACGATTAACGATGCTGCAGTCAGGTGTAGCTCATACCCGTAACACTCGGCCCGTGGTATTCGGGTATGCGCCAAAGGTGTTTGAATTTCACACAGGCTATGTCAATTTGGGCCAACAAAGGCATTTAACTTATCATTAGAACACACTTCAAAATAACAAAGGCATACCGTTTGTCGTAGCACTAACAAGCACAGATACACTAGAACGTGCTGTAATATCCGAGCCCAACGTACCAAGCGAAGCGACAGGTGGGTATCGAACCCGGGCCCCCGCGGTACGAAGGAAGCACGCTACCGCTAGGCTACGGCAGATCCTCCCCCACGGTAAGTATAGTGATAAACATAATGCTCCAGCAGTTGTGAACATGGTTCTTGTGTAAGTCAAATGCTCTTGTAGTGTGTGCCAAGCGCTGGCAGAGCCATTTAGTAAACGATACATATGTTCTAGCAGCACTCAGCATGCTTTTGATCTTTACGCAATTTTGTAGGCATACTTCAACATGATACGCTCATGATACGCACATCAGCGTACTGTAGCCTGCATTTCTCTTCGACAGAACAGATGTCTGTGTTGTACACTAACGTGAGTGCCTATGTTACGTCGTAGCATGAACTACCGTTTAGTCCCCACGGTCCTGTCCAGCTTCCTGGTTGGCCCCCATTGAGTACACACATACTCATGCACTTTGCACAAAGACGTTCATCTTAGTCGTAACGCTTGGTTGAATGAAAAACAATTCGCCTTAGGCAATCTCCTCGCTGACTACTTCGCATGACACCGATTCCCACATTGCGTGGGATCTGCGGGATCTTTTTATTAACGTGCTTAAGGTGCTGGCATCAAATTTCAACATGGTGAAAACTGTCGTCTTATCTACAATGACTGGCCGGCAGTTGGTAGTCGAACATGACATGACAGCATATAATGGAAGACTTAAGCAGCAAACATAACAGCACCTCACAAGTAATAAATCATAGTAGTTACAAACTATACCCTACTGATCAGCTGTCCGATATGTTACCAACATGTCAGAAACAACAGTTAGCAAGAGTAGCTTGTAGCTTACAGTTACTGACTATAAAAAGCCATAACAGCAGCTAACGGTGTTGTCTTGTACGGGCTTTGTGTTTTGGAAATCGTTATCAGGACGTCTGAATTTTGCTTGACAGAAACGCGAGTACTTAAGTGAAATCTGAAATTTAGAATTTTTGCAGTTGAGGGATCACAATATGAGTGGCTTGAGATAGCTGAACCGAAAAAAAAAATAGCAAGAAAAGGAGAGGTGCAGCGGGATTAGACAAGTCAAGGCCACTGCAGAGCTATCGCACTTAGGTCGTTCCTTTCTCGGCAGAAACACAAGCAGGAGGAAACCTTTTCCGTTGCGGCCATAGGAGGTATAGGCACCTGGAAATGTAACCTGGCAACATTTCTCGCCGTCACTGTTTTTCGTTCTGCTCTTGGGCTTTTCGCTTTCTATACAGCCTGCGGCACAGGAAAACGTCATAGTCTTCCTCAGATGCCCGTAGGCAATCGAGTAGACGCCAAAGGTATTAATTTTTAGCGTCTGAAGGAGTGTGTGTGTGTGTGTGTGTGTGTGTGTGTGTGTGTGTGTGTGTGTGTGTGTGTGTGTGTGTGTGTGTGTGTGTGTGTGTGTGTGTGTGTGTGTGAGGGCGGGGGGGGGTGAAAGGGGATAAGGGGGCGGTATGCCTCATAGTGAACTTCTATCAGCGTAAGACCAAGGAAAACATTTATAACGCTAGAATGCTTTTTGGGCACTCTCAGGCTTTTACAGGCTCTACCCGCCGTGATAGCTTCGCGGCTAGGGTGTTGGCTTGCAAAGCTCGAGGTCGCGGGATCGAATCCCGGCCGCGGAAGCCGCATTTCGATAGGGACTAAACGTGAAAAGATTAATGAACGCCAGGCAGCCAAAATTACTCCGGATCCGGTCACTACGGGGCGTTCCTGATAATCACACCATGGTTTCGTCACGTAAAAACCCATCAATTATCATTTTACAGGTTCCTTGAGAAATCGCCATATATGCCGATTTTACGGTAAACTGCTGTCGCAACGAGTATTGCTCCCGCTATATGTTGCGATCAGAAGGCGAGTGCAAGTCTCACTATATATGTCTTAAATGCTCCCATTTTGACCAGTTCAAATAGCGTGCATACAAACGCTAGCGGAACTTGCCGCAACTTATAATAGTCAGCGTCTGTCCATCTAAATTTGATGATTTCACAGCACTGGATCCTTACCCGCAGCGTAAAGGTTGTCGGGATATACGACGAACTGCGCGACGTGGCCGTTGGCAGCAGCACCGTTGGTCTTCTGGCATGCTGTACCTGTTGGGAGATCGATGTCTGCGTTAATTACGCATTCACCTGCCCTATACCATCCGAATGTCAAGTAAATTACTGTATACAACGTGCGTGTTACAAACAATCGCACAGAAAATATAAAGAAGTGATCACTTCACAACATGTCATCTCAATATCAGGTGGAAAACACGCGGAGTCGTACCACCGAAAGTTTAAATTTCCGATATTAATCACAGCATTCTGCTCCTTCCTGCAAACTTTAGGGTACACTTCAAAGAAAAAAAGAGCGAGCGGCAAAGTAGCGGCTCACCATCTTTTTCTACCAGGGAGACGTTTCCGTTGCCGGTTTTCTGCTCAGACGGGTCTGCCCCACGAGAAGACCAGTTCACCATGTGGTAGGACACCAGTTTCAGCCAAACGGTTATCGTCAGCCAAATGCAGGCTATAGATGCCACTGGAAAATGCATGAAGATTAATGAACCGGTAGCCAATTAATGGTGTATTTCAATTTGTATATGCAACGCTCTCTGGTTGACGCTTATTAAGTGATTGCATGCTGCATAAGCTTAAATACTTCTGTTAGCACATTAGATCTTCTGCAAGCCACTTCCCACAGTTCTGTATGTGAATAACACATTCTATATTTCCCTGAGGCTCCATACTGGCGAGCGTTTAAGCAGAAATGAAGCTAATATTTGTAATTTTACACATTTTACACGTAATCAATTTTTTAAAGTTCCTTGAGTAAAGAATGAGATAGGGTTGCAAAGAGAACTGATGGAGAGGTTGGCTTAATGCGTCACTCTCTGGCCATTCATACTCGGCGTTCCATGTGAAAGGAAAGCCGTGTTGCGGGAACCATAATTGTTGCCAAACGATAATTTCAATCCAGTATTAATAGTTATCAATCTCAGTAAGAATTCTATCCTAATTTCCTTATGAAATGTAAAATATTGATTGATTTCCAGGTTTTACGTCCCTAAACCACGATTTGTTTATGAGAGACGCCGTAGTGGAGGGCTCCGGAAATTTCGACCACCTGGGGTTCTCTACTACGTGCACTGACATCGCACAGTGCACGGGCCTCAACATTTCGCCTCCATCGAAATGCAGCCGCCGCAGCCGGGATTCGATCCCGCGACCCTCGTCTCAGCAGCCGGGTACCATAGCCACTAGACCACCGAGGCGAGCAAAATAGAACTTAATGATCCTGGCTTCTTCTTCTGAGGGAAATATTTAACGGCGCTTTAGAGTTTGTTCGTATATAAAGATGAATACCTTCGCTATTTAAGAAGCAAATTGGGGACCTCTTATGCGTCAGACTCCTGGGAACAACGAAAATGTGACAGGTATGTGAGGAAGAGTCTCGTTAGAATAAAAATTTAACGCGATAGAGAACTCATGTTAACAGAACAGCACTTCGTCTCCATTGATTATCGAAGTCATTCATGAAATCATCAAGTCCCTTTGGTCGGGGCCAATAATGACAATCCTTTGTCCGCTCAGCTCGAAGCCCTTTCAATAGAAGCTCTGTCTTGCGGGTAAGCTAATACCACAGCTTAATACTCATTAAGACTCGTGAATACGCAGTTCACGGCTAATCCATGCGTACGGCGAGCCTTTTGCAGCAGCCCGTCACGGCATGTAAGGAGCACTTACCCAGATTGGTCCGCACTGGAAGCAAGAACAGCGGAGGAGCGATGATCAGCACTGCCAAGTTCGTCACTATCACGGCCATAAATGTCTTCGTCCCAATTTTTTTCTGAGCAGTTCGGGGGAAAACAATAAATGCATCATAAATGTTACCAAAACGCACATGTGACATATCGAATGAACACACAGCCATGTTATTTTTCCAGGCATCTGGACGTGATTTTTATACGGTCTTATTCGCGTTAACGTTCACATTGCCCTTGCCAGTTCAAATCTTGAAGCACATTTTGCAAATCGCATTCCTATCGTTAACAAAACAATGTCATCTGCAAGCTCCAGACTGTTCAAGTTCTCCATGGTCTCTTCTGGCTTAGACGTAGATACGGGCGTGCTGTTGGCATTTAGTCTACTGTGGACGAGAAAGCGTGACTTTTTTGTACCATGAGAAGTCCTCCTGACCATCGTGAGGCGAGAAAAACGCAGAGCCGTGAAAAATACAAGATCTTTTTGCCAGGGACGTCCGCTAAATGCTGCCCGCAACCATTACCCAAACGTTACTGGAAAAATCCGCAATAATCCCGTCATTACCCACGATATCGCAGCATTGGTCGGAGCTATGGTCAAGCTGTTTCTCAGCTTTTTTTTCCAGCGTCCCTCATCTTCGCGATGAAAAATAAGGAACGGAAACTATATATATATTATTATTATTATTAATATTATTTTATCAGAACGCTCGTGGTCTTCGCACTAAGACGCGTGAATTCTTTGCTAATGTTGTTTCGTCTTCTTTTGACCTTATTGTGATTTCTGAAATGTGGCTGTGCAGTGAATTCCTTCATGTGACTATCTTCCGTCGAACTACACAACCGGCCACGTGATCGGACTTCGGGGCAACTAATGCAAAGGTGGTGGTGTATTGATGCTATAGACAGTTCCTAAAGATTCTTTAACGCAAGGACATAGAAACAATTGCCTGAATCGATTTGGGTCCGAAATTAGTACGTGAGCGCTGTGAACAATTGTTGATGGTTGTTTCTATGTACCACCCCGTTTCACCGTCGCTTTTATCAGATCACTCTCTAGGAAAATGTGGTATTTCACAAGACCAAATTCGGTACTTTGCGATTTTAACCCACTCAGAATTGACGGACCACCATAAATTTCTCATTATCATAATTTTTTAGAGAACAATGCAGCGTATGTTGGATTCTTGCTCGCTTTTAATTCCCTCAGCAGCACAATAGTATCGCCAATTCCTGTGGTAACGTCTTAGATCTGTGTATTTCTAATAATCAACCTATCGAGGTATCACTCTCTCACATCTCTCTTGTTCGTCCTGACAAATTTCACCCACCACTCAAACTAACACTCTGTATTTCACCAGAAAAACCAAGCTTTCCTAGAAAAATCGACAAAACGCCCAGATTTGCCTTCAAGCGAGGTGACTACGTTGGCTTGTACCATGACTTGTCCTCCACAGATTGGTCACTGGTAACTGACAAACCCAATGTTGATGATCAAGTCGATCAGTTTACGGAGCTCATCTTGACCAGCATGCGCAAGTTCATTCCCCAGTATACACCTAATCGTTGTAAATATCCCTCTTGGTTCTCATCAGAACTTATAAGTGCACTAAAACATAAAGATCGCGCACACAGGAAGTATAAATGTTCTCAATCAACTCATTTGAAGGAAGAATTCTGTCGTTTTCGTACTCTTTGTAAACGCCTATACAAACGGGATCGCAGTCTATATATTTCATTTTTAGAAAAAAGCGCGCCTGACAGGCCGGCTGAGTTTTGGAAGTATGTACGGAAACGGTGGAGCAAGAGTGGCGAGTCCTTCAGGATACTGGACTCAAATGGAATAGAAGTTCAAGCCGTTACTGACCATTTTGCCACGCATTTCTCATCTGTTTATAAGTCCCCAGCCTGTGTAGCTAGTAACGGTCGACAGGTCAAAGCAGTTGGCACAGCTGATGCTGTGTCGCTAGATGAAGATTCCGTTTCAGAATGCATTAAGCGCTTGAAACCATCCTTTTCAACTGGCCCAGAACCATCCCCTCTGCCATACTAAAAGCCTATGGCAGTATACTTGTACCAGTATTGACTACGATATTTAATAAGTGTCTGCATGCTTCAACTTTTCCTAGGAAGTGGAAAACTTCTCGTGTTTTTCCAGTATTTAAGTCTGGCTGTAAAAGTGACGTCTCGAACTACCGCCCTATTTCCCTTCTTTGTGCCGCATCAAAAATCTTTGAGCTTGCTCTCCACAAAATATTGTCTTTTGATGTAAAAAATTTATTGACTGCAAATCAGCATGGGTTTCTCGCTGGCCGCTTAACTGTCACAAATCTTGCCAGTTTCATGATGCAAGTGTCCACGCCTATATCGCAGAGAGGACAGGATGACGCTATTTACTGTGACCTTAGCAAAGCTTTTGACGTTGTCAGCCATTCGCTGCTTGTAGATAAACTTGCTCACTACGATGTTGATTCTTCAATTGTGAATCTCCTGCATAGCTATCTTCTTGATAGATCATGTTATGTTGCCGTAAATGGCCAAACGTCTTCTTTCTACAAAGCTACTAGTGGGGTTCCTCAAGGGTCGGTATTGGGCCCACTCCTCTTTTTAATTTATGTTAATGATGTTTCTTCGGCCATTCGGAATTCTTCTTTCCTTTTGTATGCCGATGACATAAATATATTTAAGGAAATTCATTCAGTCGTCGATTGCCGCTTGCTGCAATCCGATTTGTTTTCTTTTTCTGAATGGTGCAGGAGCAATAACCTCTCCCTAACTATTTCAAAGACCAAGGTAATGAGTTTCACTAGAAAAACATCTAGTGTGCCATTTTTATATTCTATCAGTTCTGTGCCGTTGTCTAAGGTTTCTGAAATCAATGATCTAGGTGTTCTTTTTGATAGCACCTTACACTTTTCTGCTCACGCTAAGCGTGTTGCTTTGCGGGGTCTTCGCACCCTAGGCTGTGTTTGCAGAATGTCTAGAGAATTCCGTTCTCCTATGCCCTTCCGCAAATTGTACACCGCGATATGTCTTCCTCAACTTGAGTATGCATCTGCGATCTGGAATGGCATTTCTAATTCCAGCAGCAACGCCATTGAGCGAGTCCAGAAAAAGTTCCTGAACATCTATAACCATAGGTTCGCTAGAAATGGCCCTGATTCTTGCATTGGCACTGTTGGATCACTGTCACTGCCATCACTACACTGCCGGAGAAAACACGCTGATCTGTTATTTCTTTTCAAGCTTGCGCGTGGTATCATATCCTGCCCTGTACTGCTCAACTGTCTTAATTTCTGAATTCCACGTAAGCTGACCAGAGAGAAGAGACCTTTCCATGTAACTGCCTGCCTCTGTGAACATTCGACCGTTGACAGGATACAACGTCTTTACAACGCTTACTTTTTGTAGCTCGATGTTTTTAACAGCTCCCAGTCGCACTTCTGCTCCGAGCTTTGCACTGTACTAACATAGCGTCGTACACTGTTGATACTCTTCTAAATTATTTCTATTTTTTTTAATTTTTTATTTCTTTTTATTTTTTTCTTGTTTTGCCTGCGCATAGTTGTACATGTGCAATCTTATAGCATTCTGATCCCTGATATTTTATTATGAAAGTTGGCCTTTGTTGTTTTTTATTAGTATTTTTTTCTGTAGAGTCCTTATTGTATTGTTTTTGTTATTTATTCTTCCAGTACAAAGACCTTACGGTTGTTCCTGGGCCGTTAAATAAACTTTTGATTATTATTATTATTATTATTATTATTATTATTATTATTATTATTATTATTATTATTATTATTATTATTATTATTATTATTATTATTATAAATCAAGTGGCAGCGGGAGGAAAGGAGTTAATACTACAGTGCCCAAAGTGCCGAGAGGATCACTGCGCAAGCGCACTGAACACGGCCCGACCACTTAGCTTAGAGCAAAAGTGAACGCGCTATATTGCCCGCAGAATGTGCATTTTGTCTACATTTTGCTTTTTCCGTATGTTGTGCAACCGTAGAATAAAAGTACAACTGCTTATCTAACACTACAGAATGCCTAGCATGTGAGTACTTCCTTATATAACAGAGAAGCGGCGACAGATCCAATCGCTGGTGTTACGCGCATGCGCTCAGGTAACACTCGAGTACCAGCGGTGTCTGACAACGCTGTTGCTTCAGGGTACATGCCGTGCCAGTGTTTTCCGGGCGGTCAAAATAATGTGTCATGTTTAACACATGAACCGTTAAGATGTGTCATCCGCGACGAAGTCTTAAGGCGAAGGTTTCTATGCCTCATTGATTCGTCTGTGAGCGCCGAAAACGCGCTGCAGGAAAGCCAACTTACACAGTGAAATTATCTGCGCATCTGTGCATGCAGTAGAACGATGGCGCCTGACATACGTATCGTAGAACACTACAATTTACATTTGCAGTTGTGCCGCGCAGATCAGTCGGAACTTCAACGCCACGCTACCCACACGAACTGTATATCCTCGTGTGCAGTGATTTTGACATCAATGTGGCGAAAGAGCCTAGCAAGTGGTTCAACAGTGTCATGCCAAATCGCTACTCGTTGAAACTGAGGACGCTACACAGACCCGCGACGCAACGCCGTTCCTGCGTTGATTTCACATTTGCAGGCAGGCTGTGTCACGTTACGATGGCAGAACCGCTGACCGTCTGCCACAGCGGTCACAAGGGATAGTGTGCAAGTGCATAGAGTCGTCCGTGCAAATGTGAGTGTGTACGTGTAATCAACGGCCCCAAGATCTAAATAAAGGCTGTGCAACTCAACCAAATGTGCCTTCATTCAACTTCAACGTTCTAAAAATACATATCTGAACAAACAATCAAATCACAAATACATTGCATCTGGTCGCTCAGCATTTCTTAGGTTCGTTGCATGGTCGTTGGCTTTGGTCTTTGATTCACTTTGAACGGGAGAAAGGTTCACGTTCAGCCATCCTTAAAGAAAAAAAAAAAGGGGGGGGGGGGGCATTTTCTTTCACCTCTTCTTTGTACACTACGGGACTCGAGCATGCTACATAAAGTGGAGAGGGGATAAAACATAAGTCGTCCTCATGCAGCGTATTGTTATAGCAGGTGTAATATGTTATAGCGGATGACGTGGCGTACTGTCTAGTTGCGGTAGGGGCCTCACAGGTAACAAAGTCACTTGCACACTCATGTGGTCAAGATTGTCGCGAGCGACGCTTGTATTAGAGTGTGCTTCGTGTGCTTGCGCCAAGTATTGTCAATCTAGCCTTAATGAAGCGCTCGCACGCCATGAAATTTTGGATATCATAAAAAATGTGGAAAGCAAATACACAATTTGCAATATCCTCTGTGAAAGCATGCCGTCTTAGTGGACTTACGTGCGCGCAGAATCGTTGCAACGATTTCGGAAATTTCGGGCTTCCAAGACGACGGTGATTCACCAGCATAAGCATACCTCATAGGAAAACGGGAGACAAAGTTGTTGCGATAAGCAAAATCGGTGTCGCACGACCAATCCGACAGCGCACTTCCACACCTTGTCCCATAATCTGGAGAGGATAGGTCAGCGCGCGAACGTTAGAGTTGCTCTAATCGCGCTGAACCAGCTTTCACGATTATCCATTAAAATTAGCAAAGCAAATAAGCGTGGTTTTATGCACTAAGAATGACACGTTCAAATTTGCTCCATATGTCGCCGAATAGATCGTGCTCTATTCAGTTGGCAAGTGAAAGAGCTGTTTTAATGAAAGGCTTCGCTAACACCCGTATGTATAATGTTACAATAGTATAGTCGGCGGCTGTTTGGGCATTCGTATTGCGAAGTTTGAATGTCGGCCTAAATTTGACAGATGTCACGTGTTGACAAAAAGAGGCAATCATGTGACCCGGAAAGTAGTAGAAGCCAACAGACTAGCATTTTAAATGCGCAGCATTTCTTGGTTGACTCATTTGGACCGTATCTATCTATCTATCTATCTATCTATCTATCTATCTATCTATCTATCTATCTATCTATCTATCTATCTATCTATCTATCTATCTATCTATAGATCTATCTATCTATAGCTACGTCTCGCCAGTCTCCTGGTCGTCTCGTTCACCTGGTCGACACCAGAATTTGGATAGTAAGGTATTAATATATGACGAGCATGAATTATTCATTTTTTAATCATCAACATGGCATTGTCATGTACGTAATGAATAAAGATACTGCAATCACGTATGGCTCGTACCCGTTGTGTTTGGACCACAGTGTGAGAGTATGCGCCCCAGGTGTTTGAATTTTATGCTGGCTACGTCAATGAAGGGGCAACTAAAATACACATTTCACGTATTTTCACTATTCTGGAACACACTCAAACACAAGGAAGGCATAACTTCCTGTAAATCCGAAGGCAACATATTGGTTCCCCGAGGTCTAACCCTGTTCCCCGAGGTGCCAAGCAACCACGCTATACCACGAGACTAAGGCTCGTCTCCCATGGCAGATAAAGTAAATAAACCTGCTACACCAGCAATTGTAGTGATTGTGTTTCTGTAACGTAATTTGCGCTTCTAGTGTGTGTTCTTGCTGTCACAGCAATGTAATAAGCAATACATATGTTCTAATATCGCTCGACGTGTCTTTGTCAAAGTTTGCCCGCTTCCGTTAGGATATTCCAAAGAACGACGCATATGACGCGCACATCGCGCCCATCGTAGCTTGCACTTAGATAAAACAGACGCCGGTGCATTGAAATAAACGCCAACGTTACGTCGTACCATGTTCCACCCCTCAGTCGCCACGGTGTTCTAGACGTTCCTCGCTAGCCTACGTTAAGCATGCATACACCTGCCCATGCCCTTTGCACAGACGTCCATCTTATTCGTAACACTTGGCTGCACGCAGAACAATTCATCAAAGGCCGTTTTCTCGCTCCCACAATGCGTGGGATCTGCAGTCTTTTGTTTTTAGGAGTAATGTATTAGCGCGCCATCGGGCTTTTCTTATCGACAAAAGAAATCGCGCGGCATTGTGTAATGGTGACAATAGCGTTCATTTCCTTCTCATAATGTTTTTCATACTTGGCAGGTCTTTGACGACTCGCTGTGAGGTCTTCAAATACCCGAGCTATATTATGTGTGTTAGCATATCACTTATTAGGTGCGACATGTCATTTTGCTCGTGCCTTCTTCCGTGCTCTCTTTAAAAGCACTGTAAAATGCATTGAAGATGAACAGCTGGCTACCCGTCAACTCCTTCACAGGAAATCACAAACTCGCGCGGCTGCATAAACGTTACGATCTCTATTCATCGGTAATGACCAACTGTTAGTTGGGTGCCGCATTAAGTACTTGGACACTATGCGCCGAGGATAAAATGCAACTTGTTTAGTTTCTAACATGAAGTTGTTTACTCCTGTTTATGAGTTGGTATAACGCTGGACTCGCGTGGCAATCAGCTATAGTTTGAAGGTTTTCTCTTCCAGTATATTTACATTGCAGTCCCTCAGCCAGGATTTTTTCCGAGGGGAGGGGTGGGTTGGTGGGGCAGCTGGTGAAGGTGTCAAAGTCAAAATTGAGAAAAGTGGGGAGGTGGGCTAAGGCCATCTTTCTGGCTACGGGCCTGATACACTGTGTTATAGTGTGCATATACACTGGCATATGGCGTTGCCATTAGGCTCTCATGTCATGTTTGATCAGTCATTTTAGCGGCGGGCATCACTGCAAGCTTTGCAGGGTGACGCTTGAGGACTTTCTACTTGCGAGCGTTATAAGCAGCGCAGGCTCTTCGAGAGCCCTTCAATGGATAGGTAGACAACTATTCTGACGGCACAAGAAACGGCGCGTTAAATCACACTTTAAATAAATGCCGCTCTGGGACGTCGATCACCGCTGACTTCTTTGAAAGCGCGACACATATTGAACTCCCCCAGAAATCAACGGCGCCGGAAAAGGAGAAAAGTGGTGACAGGAAAGCAGCGGGAGCCGCTCCTCTAAAATTCTGTGGATGAAGCCGGCAGGGCACGGCTGACCGCTTGCAAGTCAGCGCCTCCGTCTAAGTGCACGCACACAAAAAGGGTTTCACTTGACACGCGCAGACGCGCGTACCCACGCACACCAATACAGAATAAGGAAAGCGAAATGCTCAAGCGGTGTTTTAAGACGTTCGCATCGTTGGACCCAGTCCTTGGTCGCCTGCCGCTAGCGTAAGTGAAAAAAGATACAAATGCATGGAAAGGGGCCGTGTATGCGCCTCTCGCGTGCTTACCCTGGCCAGTAGCTTTTCCGCTTGAAGTGCGACGCACACCGCCACTGGGAGACCTGCGAGGCCAGCCGGGAGGGAACGCACGTGCGAACGCTTTATGCTTCGCAAATGGCATCGCAAGGACGCTCAATGAAATATGAAGAGACGCTACATTCGCAAGCAGGCGTTGAGACATTCTCCATATAGCGGCAAGAGCGGAGAAAGCAGGGCAGACTGGAGCTCGAACTGCAAACCATTAGTGCTGTCACACAAGCACTTTCAGTGCTCACTGTTCACATACGAACGCTGAAACAATGCGCATCACTTGGCCCTTAAAGCACGTCTACATAAGGACAAATTGACTAGAACAATCTTTATTATTTTCAGGAAGCCGGAAAGGTGCACCATCCTCATATAAACAATACATTGTCTTGCACAGCACAAAACCCGTGTAGTCTGACATACCTTTTGCTATAGTATAGCTTTAATTGGGTTAGCCTATTTACCCACGACTCTTGCTTTAGCATGTAGTTATATTAGCGTTCGTTGTGTCAGTGCTTGTTAAGGCCGACAATGTCTTTCGCTGATGCTGTCGCTTTTTGTTGATCGCCCATTTTCAGTATGCTAACGTGCTCACCATCACGATTTGAGCTAGCGCGTCTTAGTTCGTACATATATAGGCCACTCTATGCAGTGCAGGAACTATATTGCGAACATAGGGCTACAGTAAGTATTTATAAAGTGTGAGCCCAAGATGC
The DNA here is from genome assembly GCA_013339685.2 of Hyalomma asiaticum. Lineage (NCBI taxonomy): Eukaryota > Metazoa > Arthropoda > Arachnida > Ixodida > Ixodidae > Hyalomma > Hyalomma asiaticum. The sequence goes on from CM023481.1 coordinate 223,975,453, forward strand.
TCAAGAATTATTCATAAATACAGGAGTCAGCCAATCACGAGCAAATAGATTATTTATGTGTAATGGAAGACCACAGCCGTGCTTAGGCCTTGTATACTTACAGGCTGCAGCCAAAAGAGGCGGGATGCTTGCGGTATCAGCCAAGACGTAAAGTAACCATGTCGTTAGTTGGCAGTAAGCGAACGCCCTGGAAGGAAAAAAAAAGAAACAAGTATGAAATGAGAAGTGGCACCTTGGTTCTCATATTTTTTCTGCTTCATAATAATAATCATCATCACCATTCTGTATAGACACGCTGCAGGGCAAAAGCCCCTTCCATCGCCCTCTATAGCGGTCGGCTTATTCCCGCAAACTTCTTGATCTCATCTGCCCAGATAGATAGATAGATAGATAGATAGATAGATAGATATAGATAGATAGATAGATAGATAGATAGATAGATAGATAGATAGATAGATAGATAGATAGATAGATAGATAGATAGATAGATAGATCCTCACCTCGATATGTTGTAGATAGCCAACTTCAGATTGAACAGTACCTGAAACGACAGAAATAACACTTGATTTGGTGCAAGGGAAGCAGTAATAATATAACACTTGCTGGGATTTTACGTGCCAAATCCGCGATACGATAATGGGGCACACCGTAGTGGAGGGCTCCAAATATTTTGACAAACTGGGGCTTTTTTAACGTGTGCTGATAACGCACAGTACACGGGCCTCAAACGTTTTCGACTTTGCCAGACCGAAAATGCGACATCCACCCGCGGGACCGTACGGTTGGCACATCGTATGTATAAGTGGCAGTCTGTGACGCTCAACAATATTGAAGTCGAGCAGATACATTGCGCGACGATAGGTTCCAATGGAGTCTGTTCATTTCGCTGTTCACCGCACCTAGGATAGCATATCCTGGAGACGGTTCAAGCTTACGTCAATTTAGCTAGTGATGTTTACGAATAACCGGTTATAAGAATAGGCGTGGTTTATTCGGGTCCTAAAGCAAGATTATGGCCTAAAAAAAAAAAGAAAGAAAAGTCGCCTTCAGGTCCGGCTTCTTGAGGTCCGACTTTTTTTTTTTATGTTCGTGTTGAGTGTTACGTTTTTATCAACACTCACAGAAGGGAATAACGGCTATAGGCTATATTATGCGCCTACTGACAACAAAATTACGGAATACGAACTTTGCTACAACTGGTGTGTTCCAGTGGTGGCGAAATAGCAAAATAATAAGAAAGTGCTCTCTATAATGTTGGGTGCATGTCAAACAACCAAAGTTGGCTGAAGTGAATCCGCGCCCTCTACACTGTCCACTTGTATAGTCATAGCCCATCACGCGCCTTTGAAACGTACATAGCGCACGAATCATCAAATTTTCCAGAATACTTATTCTGGTATAGATTATTAAAAGGGCCTCCCCACTTCAATGTATTTATTGAACTAAGCTTTAACCGGACAGGCATATCTTCGGACAATATCGTCTATGAAAAACTTATTAGCCACGTGATCGTTCAGGAAATGCAATCACGTGCACATATGGGTGCATACACTAGCCTATATCGCTCGTCCATACTTGTCCAATGTAGTGAGTGCCACGTCACACAAAAGGTGCTGTCGCATATCTCAAATGACGCAACATTTAAGTACTGTATTCAATACGGCAGAATGTGATAGATACGGAAACAGTTTAATTTCACTTTCAGTTTCTCTGCTGTTCATCATCATCATCATCATCATCAGCCTATCTTATGTCCACTGCAGGACGAAGGCCTCTCCCAATCCTCTCCATTCTTGCCTGTCCTGCGCGAGCTGATTCCACTTGACGCCTGCGAATTTCTTGATTTCGCCCCCCCATCTTACTCTCTGTCGCCCCCGGCTACGTTTGCCCTCTCTTGGTATCCATTCCGTCGTTCTAACTGTCCATCGGTTTTCTATCCTTCTCATCACGTGGCCTGCCCATGTCCATTTTTTCTTCTTAACGTCAGTTATTATGTCGGCGACTCCCGTCTGTTCTCTGACCCACTCGGCTTTCTTTCTATCTCTTAATGTAACGCCTATCATTTTTCGTTCCATCGCCCGCTGCGCCGTTCTTAACTTCCTCTCGAGATTCTTCGTAATTCTCCAAGTTTCTGCCCCGTATGTCAGTAATGATCACGCATATATTTTTCACAACTGACTTGTGGTGCTATTTTCAATGCTTCCTTTTTCTTTATGAAGGAGAGGAGGAAGGGGCGATAAAGAATAGGCACGGCTAATCGCTGCGTGCTTCTCCTCTCAGAATAACGAAAATGCCCAACGCTTCCACTTACACACCTTCGCGCTTTAGGTAGAAGCTGATAAAGTAAAACAAAGAAAAATTCAAATTAAACGTGCACTTGCGAGCAAGGATGCAGTTTAGAAATCTGCCAGACTCACGCAGAGCACGCAGCAAAACGACAGCGTAAGCTGGACCGCGCTGCGTACTCTCTTATTCTCCTTTAATGGTTAAGCAAACGAAACTATTTTCGGAAGCCCTTTTTAGGGAGAACGGCTCAGCGTCCATGGACGAAGTAAATGAAAGAGTGGAAAGGAAAGGAATGCCGTAGTCAATGGCTCCATAAATTTTGTCCGCCTGAGGTTCTTTAACATGCACTGGCATCGCACACCACCTAGCATTTCTCCTCGGTAGAAATGCAACCACCACGTCCGGGTTTTACACCTCGTCTCTCGGGTTCGCAGTCACCCAACATAACCACTAGACCACCGATCTCGGTTTCGCAGTCACTCACCATAACCACTAGACCACCGTGGAGGCTCTCTCTTCTCTTTTGGTCTTCTTGCGCCGCCACGGTGGTCTAGTGGCTATGGTACTCGGCTGTTGATCCGAGGGTCGCGGGATCGAATCCCGGCCGCGGCGGCTGCATTTCGATGGAGGCGAAATGTTGAGGTCCGTGTGCTGTGCGATGTCAGTGCACGTTAAAGAACCCCAGGTGGTCGAAATTTCCGGAGGCCTCCACTACGGCGTCTCTCATAATCAGAGCTGGTTTTGGGACGTTAAACCCCACAAATCAAGTCAATTTTGGTCTTCTTCCTTTGCTTCTGCTCTAACTCCTCCTCTTGCTTTTCCTTCTTCCTCTCCTTCGGTGTTGTTTTCTTCTTCTTCTTCTTCTCCTCCTTTCTAAACCTTCGATGGGTATCATCGAAGGGGATTTGCCAAGACAAGATTTAGTTTATTCTTCATAAGTGTATTTACTGAGCATAAAGGTGGACCTCATAAAAATAACATGGTATTCTTTTTGTTTCTGCAAGAAATTTCATAACTGCCAAGCAGGCATCCCTGTGGCTGTACCGCAAATAAGTCCCTCCAAATGAAAGAATGGTCGTTTCGGTAAACTCTTTTGGAGAATTCCTTTATGCTAAATTTTGCAGCGGCGACAAGATATAAAATTGTAGGGAATCGTTTCCTCCTCATTACAGAAGGGGCATAGTGGGCAAGCAACCAAATCGGACCCAAAAAGCGCGGGTTCGATCCCGGCCACGGCGGTCGCATTTTCGGTAGAGTCGAAAATGCTAGAGGCCCGTGTACTGTGCGTTGTCAGTGCACGTTAAAGAACCCCAGGTGGTCTAACTTTCCGGAGCCCTCCACTACGGCCTTTCTCTCCTCCCTATCTCTTTGACTCCCTTTACCCCACCCCCTACGCACGCTTAGCCGTGCTCCCTACATGGGCTGCAGAAATTAGCGTCCTTTCCTTAACCGAACCACAATCATCATCATCATCAAATAAAAATTCAGGCAGGGAATTTGGCAACGTAATTTCGTGATGACAACCTTCATCATCCTTGTGCTGCATGATCCACGCCAGGTGATAAAAGATGTTTGTAGTCTGGAGAAGCCTTCAACACTGGCTCTGTACTGTTGTGGGCATAAACGTGCGAAATCTAGCAGCCGTAAAATATGCTGCTGGTGGTAGGACCCGAATTATAGGTGCATGAGGCGATGCCTTTGCTAACGAATCGGCAGTTTCGTTTAAAAGCAGACCTTTGTGACCAGGTACCCAAAGTAAGTGAACACATTTTAAGTGAGTAGGGGCTAACAAGCTGAAGAGCTTTAGCACGGGCGAATACCCAAATGCAGACAAAGAGCAGCACACCGATATGATTGTAGGACGAAGGTACGTCTTCTTCGTCGTCGCCGCCATCGTCTTCTTCGTCATTTCGTTCTCTGTCATCGACTTCTTACTCTTCGTCGCCATCCTCTCCCGATTCTGCTTATTATTGCAATAGCTCAACGTTTTCTGCCGTCGCCGATGCCGTTGCCGTCATGTACCGTGAAAAATCCAAACTGACAACCCCCCACGCATCGTACGTTCTACCTGCGGGTAAAAGCACGCGAGGGGGGACCGCCGAACGCGGCTGAAGCCGAACGAGCCCCGGCCCATCATTGTCACTCGGAGGGCGCGTGCGATAAATCATCCCGCTTGGGAAGCCTGCGTCGAAGCGGTGAGGAAACGCCCCGCCCGTCTTTAACGAGCTTCAAAAAGCGCAAAAAGATGAAAGGGGGGGGGGGGGGGCGGGTTCCGCTTGGGCAGCCACTGTGGTCTTTGCGGTGTCGACATCGCTGGCACGCGCGCTATCTCGGCAGCCGTCAGACGTGCTGCGTAATGCGCAGCAGCCATATAGAGTTTCCTCCTAAAATAGTATGCGAAATCTGGCGCTGTAATCGTGAAGCTGCCATGGGAATGATGAGTATGACATGGATTTTCCTAGTCTTCATGCCTGCGGCTTCAAACGTTCTGATTTCTGGGGTTTTACGTCCCAAAACCAGTTCTGATTATGAGAGACGCCGTAGTGGAGGGCTCCGGAAATTTGGACCACCTGGGGTTCTTTAACGTGCACTGACATCGCACAGTACACGGGCCTGAACATTTCGCCTCCATCGATATGCAGCCGCCGCGGCCGGGACTCGATCCCGCGACCCTCGGGTCTGCAGCCGAGTACCGTAGCCACTAGACCACCGTGGCGGGGCTTCAAACGTTCTGGTAGATTTGTATATTCCTGTTATTTTAGCTTCAGGGACGCGAGTGTGATTACTACACTTTTTTCATTACGCGACAAAGGCAGCAGCTTTAGTGTACGCTTCACTGCTAGAGATCATCAGACTGTCGCATGTACTAAAGTCGTTTGCAGTGATAAGGTGTCATGCAGTCTGTTTCGTTGTCGTGTTTGTTGAAGGATGGCTACACATATTATTGGCTGTGGTATTTTACCCAACCTTTAAATATATATGCGCTGCCTCTCGCGAACCTTATCGATGCGGTTTTGCAGTTTTTTTTTTTTCTTTTGTATCAGATGCGACAAAATCTGTAAGCGTGGGGCCGCTTTAACGGCTGACATACATCCCTAGTGGCAAGGCTGTCCGTATATCTTGTACTACAGCATTTCAATTCCGCTATCTGGTTAATTCAATGCCGACCGAACGCGCCAAGCAGGCGCACAGTTACCGTGCGCAGTAGACGCCGAGTGGGCGATATCGAGATGCGCCTGCAGACAACCCTCAAAAAGTCAGCTCAGATCAAGGCTCAGGCGCAGTTTCCGACGGAGTTTGACGGCGCGGCTGTTCATTTAACATCACGTTTCTTGCACGAAACCAAGTGCCAAACGATGGACGATATTGCGCTTCTATTACGGCTTCGCGCAGCGACTTGATCCATATAGTTTGTAAAAATTCAGTGGAGCACTTACCCTGCGCTTAAAGAAGTGAGCGAAAGCCAGTTTGTTGTATTTAGAAGACACACCTACCTTTTACATCACTGATTGATTTGTGGGGTTTAACGTCCCAAAACCAGCTCTGATTACGAGAGACGCCGTAGTGGAGGTCTCCGGAAATTTCGACCATCTGGGGTTCTTTACCGTGCACTGACGTCGCACAGCACACGGGCCTCAACATTTCGCCTCCATCGAAATGCAGCCGCCGCGGCCGGGATTCGATCCCGCGGCCCTCGAATCAGCAGCCGAGTACTATAGCCACTAGACCACCGTGGCGGGCCTTTTACATAACTGAAAACGTTAGCACGTCACTTACAAGAGCAAAAATTTGTAAGTTCGAACAAAACTATCTGGAACTTAAACCTTCATAGGCGCTGCTGAACCAGGGCACAAGTAGAGGAGGCCAACATTGCCATATCGCATAATATTGCTAAATTTTGAGCTTTCGGTATTTTTCTAACCGCGAAAAAGCAACAAGTGCCGGCGCACGCCCATAGTTATCCAATATCTTCCGTTTTAGTGCAATATTTTGTCGTAAGTGACCCATTTTTAGAAGGTGCAAAGCCACATGAAGCCAGAAGAACGAAGACTAGGCAAATCCATGTCATACCCATCATTCCCATGCTGGCTGAACCGCCTTGTTTGAAACTCCACAGACACTAGCTCCACATTTTCCTCTAGTATTTTAGTAGGAAACTCTACGGTAGCAGCGCCTGGGTCATGTGCTCCGTTCCAGGCGCATAGCATATATATCGTCGCAACGCCGGCAATGTGCTCGCCACATAGCGCTCACGTTAATGCGTCTACGAATGATGGAAGGAATGCGCTCGCTTGCTACCGCTGTGCTGGGCCAAGTTTCTCGATGGTACAAAACGCATACTGCATCGCATGTTTGCGCGGTGTGAAGCGTGTGCCAGAAAGCATCAAAACAACATGACTGAGCTCGTAGCTCTTCTGGGCCGTTGTCTCTGCCGCTCGACCCTCACATGGTACTTTACGCAACTGCATGCTTACTTAAACCCACGTTCACTGCAATTCAGAATGTCCCTAAAGCTGCTAGTCTTACTTCGTATATATTATCATGCACTGCTACCCCATTCATTGCTTCGCCCTTCTGGCGAAACTGTGATTTTTTTTTTGTACTTCTTGTACTTCATCGTCGTCGTCACCTTCTTATTCCAGTCATCGTCTTCTTACTCCTCTTTGGATGAAGACGAAGAGAATAGGCAGAATACGAAGAAGACAAAGGAAAATGAAAGGAAGAAGTCGATGACTAAGCAGAAGTGGAAAAACACAATGGAAAGAAGAGGACCAAGAAGAAGAGGAGGAAGGAGACAACGAAGAAAGAGAAGAGATAGCGTAGGACGATGAACAAAACAAAAGACGACGACGACGAGGACGACGACGACGAATAGGAAGAAGAATGCGAGAAAGAGGGAAAAGAAGATGAACGGATGTACGCAGCAATGTCCCGCTTATGCTATCACTGCGCTGCGTGCTTCGCTCTGCACAGGCCTGGGATGTTTTGCAACTTTTTTTGGCCATTAAATAGTGTTGCATGTGATGATGACCTACCTGCACCGAGGGTTGCGCGACAGAGTCCGCGAGATTTCAACTTACAGCTTGGTTACCAAATATTCCTGTTTCGGCGCCCAGATGATCTCGCTTGAGAGCTCGGAAGATATCGTTTGGAAAACCGGATAACGGCTCTAGCTTTTGGCATCAAGGTCAGTTGAAGGATAAAACTATTTCGTGTCTAATGCACGCTGTGGCAACGACGCAATAAGCAGACCGAACGAAGGAGGCAATCGCTAACGTTCAACTGAAAGTTATTATAAAAATGTGTAATACAGAAACAGAAAACGATATGAGGACAGGCGTAACCCACGATGCGAAAAATGGCATAACAAAGGATGAATAAATGCTAAACATCTTTTCAACCACGATAACGTCCAGTCGTCATATGGCAGATAGCTCTTTTCAGAAAGGTTGAGGATTTGCTGACGCAGATACCTTTTGCGATCGCGGCAGCTTCCATGATAACTGTTGTTTCGTCATCAATACGCGTGACCATAAGGCACTGCTTTTTTTTTCTTATTGGGGGAAATAATGAGGGGGAAGGGCGAGGTGTGCAATTGTTTCCTGACCCATCGGCCGAAACTACGCGTCCAGCATTCTTTTCCCGTGATGACCTATGTTATTAGTTCTGTCAGTCTCGCTTTATTTCACAATGCGTTTAACCCTTCCTACAAAAGCTCGTCTTTTCAAATTACCCTCTATGCAATTCAGGCGCTCTAAAGTCACCGTCTTTTCCGACGACCATGTAACCTTTTCCGCCCTCGCCTACAAGCCCGCGCGTTGGCACGTTGCCTCCTAATTAAGCCATTCGTCGTTCCCTTTATAAATATTCTGCAATGATTCGCAGAGCCTGAGCGTTTAGTTCGTGCGTATGTTTACTTTTGGCGAAACGAGAATATCAGTGGCAGGCAAGCGCTATCGTTGTATTGACAACACAATCATACACGTCATCCGATGAGTTCAATCAATGTCGGCACACCCACGGTTAAGTTGCTTCGCTTTACGCGTAATTAGCTTTACGACGACACCTGCACTTAACCTGCGTGTCCAGCCATCCTTGCACGGCAAAACCTATTACTTCTGGGCTCACAGTCACGTCATGTTGATGAAGTACGCACGTATATAGGCAAAAGCATTTCCCGGCAGGGACTAATGATACCTTGTGAAGCAGTGATGATCTTATGATATCTGTACGTGTCCTTAACACGTGGGGAGTACTTCAAGACCTTGTCTTAACGAGAAAATGGGCGACAACAAATGTTAGGCACGTTCCAGTCCTGTCGACGTGTCCTTGAGAGAAACGTATATCATGTGGCGTCCAGTAACGGCTGGCCATTTTCTCCATGCAGTTTCGAGATGTGCCGCATCTCAAAACTGCGTGGAGCCGCATCTTTTCCTCGGCGCTAATCCCCGAATTCCTAGTATTCTCTACCTGAGCTGCATCGGCGGTGTCGCGCACAAAAAGAAACAAAAAGCAGAAATAAGCACTTGCTCCTTCGGTATAGCCGCTGTCATTCATACAAGTACCAGACGAGGAAAATATATAGATTTTTTTTTCTTTGTAGAGAATGCGAAACCGCGATACATACGTATATTTCCTGATAGCAGTGTACCTGCTGCGGGTACACCCGTCGTCTCGCTTCCGTGGGTTGGGATCTTGTAATGCGTGTACTGTTGCAGAACGTGGGGGGGAGGGGGGGGGGATGGGGGGGGGGGGGAGTTTCACTATTGGTGTGGTATGGACGGGTCGCTCCTGAAATTTCGGATTGCACGTATTTTCGTTATAACTAGCCCACAGAAACTATTCAATTGTGCCTAACCGAATATGAAATTGGATTGTGCAAAAACAGCGTTAGTGCACTCGCATATAGCGATACTATTAGCGCCGTAACCCTGGTAAACATAGCTTTTTTACTGCCGTAGCATCCGGTATACTAGCTATATTGACTAATGATAATGCTCAGTAAGTACACGTCACACAAAGAGTGACCTGAACTAACTCAAGCTCGCTGTTGCCATAGGCGTTTCAGAAACGTCTTGAGGAACTGACAGAAGCACATAGGCATGTGTACGTCAGCATCCGCCATTTTAAGAGTTATTTTCTCTCGGTCAATTTTATCAAAGAAAAAAATTATTTTCTAATCGGATACACTCTTCAACTGGGCAGCTAAATTTAAAAAAAATGGCAGATCCCACGTGCAGTGGGAATCAAGGAAATGCGAAGCACGCATCAGGAACGTAAAATAGGTCTGTATTGTTGTCTCGCTATACCGATTTCGGTACATACGAAGTAAACGACACCGCTGCAAGAGCACCGAGACTGTGGCATGTAAACCATGCCGCTCATGACACGCATGTCATGATTCTAATGTTATGACCTGTCATTTACGTTCGTCATGCAGTTCTATTGTGCCATAGCAATTTTGGTATACATCCCGTGAACGAAACGCGCGGCACGTAAATCATGCCTCTCATGACATGCATGTCACGATTTTCATGTTGATAGAACGTGGCATCCATGGTCGTCAGACATTGTTGTCTCGCCATACCAGTTTTCGTATGTATCAGGTTAACAAAACGGCCGCAAAAGCACCAAGACCGTGGCACGTAAATCATGCCGCTCATAAACTGCATATCATGATTTTTATGTTACGACCTGACATTTATGTTCGTCATGCAGTCATGTTGTGCCATAACAATTTTCGAATACATCCCATTAATGAAACGACCATGAGAGCACCAAGACCGTGGCATGTAAATCATGTCGCTCATGACATGCATATCATGACCTTCTTGTTATGACCTGTCATTTATGTTTGTCATGTAGTTATGTTGTGCCATACCAATTTTCGTATATATCCCATTAACGAAACGGCCAGGAGATCACAAAGTCGTAGGCGGCTAGATAGATAGATAGATAGATAGATAGATAGATAGATAGATAGATAGATAGATAGATAGATAGATAGATAGATAGATAGATAGATAGATAGATAGATAGATAGATAGATTCAATGTCGCCGAAGTTCGCTAAGAAATGCTTCGCATTTAAAACTTTAGTAAAACTGCTCTCGAATGGGACCCACATTTCGCGCTTTTGCCTAAATGTACGCAACCTTAACTGCGCCTTATGGTGCTGCAAATTTCTACTATTGTCTCGTCTTCCATCTTATTTTTAAGTAGTTCTTCGAATTTCGAGTTCTGTTTAGTAGCACTTAACTGGAAAGTGGTCGCTTGAATGTTCGCTTCCGGCTTTAAGCGTTCTTTAGTAACATTGTAGTGTTACTGAAAGAACTTTCACCTAAATGATTCTGTTCCTTTGAACGCATTTGTTGTTGTTGTTGTTGTTGTTGTTGTCGTCGTCGTCGTTGTTGTTGTTGTTGTTGTTGTTGTTGTTGTTGTTGTTGTTGTTGTTGTTGTTGTTGTTGTAAGACTAGCTGGCATAAAAGAGGGAACGCATCCCCTTCGTTGTGAAGCAGAACGCCACGGCCAGTCGTCTGACGGCGCCCACAAAGCCAGAAAAACGAAAGAATTGCATTACTTATGGTAAATTTTATGCCGCAACCCAAAGATTCAAAAGACATATCTTCATATTTCTCATTACCTACGCCAAGGGCCAGGCATTAAAATTGTCTCCACTGCTGTTGTCGAAGCACTTCGCGGGCTTGTACCACAGATTCTTATGGCTATTGCAGGACTGGAGGAATACAATCAACGCCATGTACCAGACAGGAAAAAAAAAGTAAAAGAACAATCAACAACCACATGGTAAAAGGGAGCATTCAGTTGCAATCGCAAATTGTTTCTTTGTCAGGCAACGGATTGTACAGGGAAAATTAGCGTTCCAGAATTCAGTAGTCGTGGGGAAAAAAACTGCTCATAAATGTGTCAGTGCGAGCGAAACAGATAGCTAAGTTTAGCTGACTACTCCTGCCTGTGACTATAGGGGCTTTGCACTCGAGAGGTATATACGTTAGGGAATAAGTAATGTGGTAAGTGAAATAGCGAGTGCAAGAGTTTCAGAGATTCAATGTGACGTCGGTAAGAAAGAGCAGTTAAACCAAGTATATCTAAATAGGATTAGGGTAAAAACATTCTATCACAGCGGTGATATATAAACGAACAGTCTTCTTGTGAACGAATTCAGTTCTGCTAATGTCACAAAACAAGGTTTCCATACAGTATCCGCATATTCAAGAGTAGGGCTTATAAGTGTTTTATATGCAACAAGTTTAGTTTCCTTCGGGGCAACACACAGAGTTCGGCTATAAGCAGTCTATAAGCAGTCTATAAGTATGCTATAAGTATGCTATAAGCAGTCTTTCTAATGCTTCGCAGCAGGTTACAGTAGTATGTTCTGACCAGGATAGTCTTTAAGTGAAAACAAGTGCTCAGAGATGCGCAATACAATGATAGATTTACAAGAATAAATGAAGTGTCAGCAGTTGGTATGTTTGTGGAAAGAGATGACTATTTATTTAGGTTAATGCTCCTTATTTTGAGAGTGTTATGGTCGTTAGGAGTGGGAATCACTTTGTAGAGACCACAGTCGTCAGTATAAAGGCGCATTTTTACCGAAACAGTGTGTGGGATATTGTTAATACAAATCAGAATAAGAAAGGCCCTAAAATGGAACGCTGGTCTACTCCTGAAGAAATCGTTGCGTATGGGAACTTGCGCGAATTGAAACAAACGTACTATGAACGACTGCAAAGACAACTACAGATCGAATCAACAAGGACAGGTTCATTAAAAGTAACGATTAGTTTATACAGGGTGCTTCAGTGAACGTGCACCATGGTTTTAAGAAATCTACGTGCGCGTTACGAGGATGCTGCCAAGTTAGTACATTTAGCTGTCGTCTTGACTACCTCGTACTATTAACAGCGGAGCTTTTTAGGCGACCGCCATGTCTGTCCCCGGCGTCCGTTGTCACGCAAGAGGGAAAAACCCGACCCACTCCTGGCCTCTACGCCCCGCTCACTCTTGGCCATAGCTCACTGCTACATTGTAGTGGGTATGTGGACTCGTGGAGGTAAAGAAAGAAAGAAAGAAAGAAAGAAAGAAAGAAAGAAAGAAAGAAAGAAGAAAGAAAGAAAGAAAGAAAGGAAGAAAGAAAGAAAGAAAGAAATTCTCGTCGCCCGTCTCCTTTCTCGATCTCGGGTTCCTCAGAAGGGAAAAGCCGACCCGCTTTTGCCCTCGACCTACAACCCACAGCCCACTGCTATATGTCAGTGATAGCTATAATGATAGCGATAGTGACAGTGATGAGTGATAGCGATAATGAACTTGACACCCCCGCTAGTTACGTCACGAATAACGATAAAAGCGCAGCTTCGCTGTTCCCACGGTTTTCACAGCGTGGAACTGGCTTGAATTTTTTCTTTAACATAGCCTCAAGTAATTAATTATTACCAAATAATTAGCCAGCCTTTAAACTCTTCCTTTAAATGCAACACATTGAAAGGAGAAGTTTTAAAATTGGTTTATTAGTGTCCACATAACACATTTCCATCCTCATAGGTGCAATTGTTTTAATTTTTTTCGGGGTTTTATGAAAGTGCGCCCGATTTGAAAAAGTACCACGTGACCATACGCTTGCGCACAGCCACAATAATGTGCTCAAACATGCTACGAATGAAGATGGATGATGATACACGCAGACCGCGGGCATAAACTCGCAGAGAGGACGAATGGTGTGGCCACATTTTATGGAGTTTTGTTGTGGTGTATCCTTCACCCTCTGTCTGCGTGCATCGCCGATCATTGTGTCGTATGCTATCTGAGGGCGCTAATATTGCTGTGTGCAAGCGCCTAGACACGTGGTAATTTTTCAGATCTCGGCTACTTTCTATGAAGCCTTAAAAAATGGAAACCCCTGCACCTGTTAGCGTGACCAATGCGTTGTGTGCGCACTAAATAAAACTTCTCCATCGAACATTTTGCGCTTAAAGCAACAGTATAAAGGTCGCCTGATTAGTACTTAATAACTAATTACGTGAGGTTACATTTAAATGTAGTCTAAGATGGTCAAGGCGGCAGCAAGCAATACTAAGTTGGTTGCCCCCTTGTAACTCGCAAGTGGATATTTTTTAAGCCATAGCGCAAGGCACCTGAAACACCCTGTAAGATAGCTTTGAATGGGTAACTTCACCGAATGCTTTCGAAAAATCAGTTAAGAGTGCATCTACTGGATGTCCCAAGAGCTAAATTGGTTTCGTGTACGAATTTGATTAATCTAGTGATGGTGCTAAATCCACGGTGAAAGCAACGCTTTGCGCTGCACAAAATGTTATCAGACTCGAGGGAATCTTCAGAGCTGGGTATTATGCAGCGCGAAAGAAACACGGATAATAAGGAACACACGACAGACATGCTATAGGCACCCGTATATGTCTCCTGTGTGTTCCTTCTTTCGTGCTGCACAATACCTAGCTCAGAAAATCATTTACCAACTAGCCTGTGGAAAAGTATTCAATATAATTGATGGTGTGTTTATAAATTATGTGTCCTAGGAGTTTACATGAATAAGATTTTAGTGAAATATATCTGTAGTTCAGAAACCATTGCTTCTGTCCATATTTTAATAATGGAATGGTTCTTGCCCGTTTCCATGAACGAGGCACTGTACAAAGCAAGCAGACACTGGTTTTTGAAAAATTGAAAGCTATTGACACGTCCAAAGAGCATGACGATAAAGCAGTGCGTTGTGGATGTTGCGTGGTCTATAACCTTTTATTTAGTGCCAGTAAAAAATAACTAAACCATTAAAGGTGACGAAGCGTGCTAGTGGGTTCCAACTAAATCAATGGTATTTTGAAATTGAAATTGAAATTGAAATTTATTCCGCAACAGGACATGTTACGAGGAGGGCAGGTAAAAGCTGTGAGAACAGCTTGAGGATCCCTGACCCCCAGGTACACAGGGTAGCACAGAGGACGTGCGGCTAAGTACAACCAAATAAAAAGAGTATGTTTCACAATGTGCATTAAAAAGCAAAATGAAAGATTACAATGCTGTCGTTTTGCAATAATAATAATAATAATAATAATAATAATAATAATAATAATCAGCCTATTTTAAGTCCGCTACGGGACGAAGACCTCTGCTGCGTTTTCCTTCTGGTTGGTATCGATTCTCCTGGTATTTATTTTCCCGGACTAACGTACGGTGCGAAAACTCGGAGGATAACGAAAAAATTCGAGTTGAAAGGAAGGAGCACACTGCGTGCCACGGAAAGAAAAATTACAGGTGCAACGCTAAGAGTGCAAGCAGAATGGATCAGGGAACAGACAGGAGTAGCTGATATTTTCATGTCGATTAAAAGAAAGAAGTGGACCTGGCAGGACATGTCATGCGCAGGACAGATAACAGGTGGACAGTCAGAACAACTGAATGGATACCAATTAATTAGCGATAACTAAACACATGCCTTTTCGATTATGCACTTCAGCAAGAAACTGCTAATGCGAAAATTGTAGATCATATTTAAAGATAACTGGCTGAAGTGTTTGCAACTAAGCGCCACTAACGGAGCTTCATGTGCATTCCCCCAAGGAAAGCCCGCGAAATACGTAAGCGACTGCCAGTTTAGAGCTGGTTTCCGGAGACCTCCACTACGGCGTCTCTCATGATCACAGCTGGTTTTGGGACCTTAAACCCCACAAATCAATCAATTTGGAGCAGGTGCATATCTTGTGGTGGCAGCGAGATACACACCAGCAACAATCACTAGTAATTAAGATGCGCTCGCGAACGAAAAAAAAATTACAGCATATCCACGGAGTGAATGATGATGAGTGGGCGAAGCTCGGGAGGATCATCGTAGATCGTGCCGAGTTCACGCTACGAATCCTTATGGTTGAACTATGCACAAGTGAAATCTCCCACCGGCACTTCATTGCAAGTCAAGATCCAGTGCCTATATATATATATATATATATATATATATATATATATATATATATATATATATATATATATATATATATGGGTGGCCGGTGAATGGTTCTCCAACGCGAGCAGTCGATATTTCTCAATCAAGAAACTTGCTAGGAGACGCTGCCTGCGCAAACGTTGTCTCTCGCGGGTGAGGGCGCGTTCTCCTTCTTTGCGAGCTGGTAGAGCGTTCATCTAAGAAAGAGCGTTTCCATCAACGCGCGCCTTTCGCTCTCTCTCTCTCTCTGTGTGTGTGTCTCTCTCTCTCTCTTTCACAAGACAGCAGATGGAAGAGTGAGAGAGAGAGAGGCACGCGCCGAGGGCGAGCGCGTGCCTCCCGGGTGATACTGCCGGTTACGCCTGACGCCTGACGCCTGACGAGGGACAAGGTTAGACTAAGAGGAGCTTCGCCCCTAAAAAAGGACGTAAGGATCACGATTTTCATCCGGAATAGTGTGTGTGTGGGGGGGGGGGGGGAGGGGGGTATGACCTTGTAGTTTTTTGTGGGATATCGAGTGACCTATGCGAATATGCTTCAATAGGAAAGCAGCGGCTCACCCGGGTAAGACAAGCGCTCTTGGCGCAATTTCGACCTCCTGTGCCCCCTCTTCTTCCGCCGCTGGTGTTCACTGTCAAGATGTTTCTCTTCTACTAGCTGCCTGTCACATTCCTCGTTTTTTCCGCTGGGGCGAAAGGTTCTTCGTAGTCCAGTGTAGTCACCGCGAGGCAGCGCTCGCAACCGACGCCGTGAGACGCCTCCGGGACGCCAGTACACTCTTAGCACGGTACCCTTAGTTTATTTTATAGGTGCACAAAAATGTGAAAATATGCTCCTTTACTAATGTTGAATTCCAATGGCGGAGTCGGAGCAGCCGACTGACTCCGCGAGCGAGCACTCGACTCTGGCGTAGAGCAAATCCTCCAAATCCGCGATTGGAACGGAACCCGCGCCGCTGGAGCAAGGCGGAAGCTGCCGAGTTGCCCACGATACCTTGCGCGTGGTCTCAAATTTCCTCTCAAATTCCCGCTCGTAAGCGTAAGTTTCAGCGTCACTGTCAGTGTCCGAGGAATCACTTGTGCGGGAACTTGAGCTTTCCGACTCGGAGCTGTCGCTATCGAGTAGCAGAAGCAATGCCGCACGCTTTGCCGAGGCACCCGAGCAGCCCATGCCGTCCGCCATTACCACAACTCGCGATTCGCGACCGGCGGCGCCGCTGGCGCCGCCGCGCCCCTAAGCAGGCAAGCGTGTTAAAAGAACGAGTTCCGGTCCACTCCGCCGATTTCGGCAGAGCAGCTTTTCGTGCTCCACGGAGCAACTCCCGCTCTGAATTCCCTCCGGCTCTCTCATTGGAACTCTCGACTCCCGTCCTCACTCTGTCATTGGAACACACTTGTTCCGAAAGGAGCAGAAAAACTTGCTCCGACTCCGCCATTGGAATTCAACATAAAGGTCAAAGCGCTTTAACCTTTATAAAGGAGCATATTTTCACATTTTTGTGTACCTATAAAATAAACTAAAGGTTACAGTGCTAAGAGTGTAACCTTGTTCTTAATTTCGCAGGCAAGGTGAAGGGATTAAAGCTTGCAGCGGTCACCGCAACGAACGCTCGCAACCGGCACCATCACTTGAACGCGGAGGAGAACAGGAGACAGTCGGGCACCAGCTTTTCGGCTCATGTCACAGGAATCTTGTAAAGGAGACTTTCTAACATGTTTGTCTATTATGTGGAGATATCTTGTGTGAGCAACTACTTCGATGCGATCGCAACAACATTGTAAAGCTAAAGGAACACTGCTGACCCGAAGCAAATGTAAGCACCAAGCCGTTTACAAACACACGTGCGAAAAAGTAGAAAAAATCAAACCGCATAAACTATAAGCACATAGAAGGCGATGTGTACTGTAAGTGAATGAAGCCCAGTATACTAGCCAGCAAGCCCCTTCTGCGAACCTTCCTCACAAGGAGATATTTCACAAGCAAAGGTATTCTCCGCGCTTTGCTGTTTGCGCAATTTAGGAGGAAGATTTAGCTCGGAAGCTCCTATAAAGAATTTTTGTAGGATAGATGGAACGTAGAATCTTTCCTCGGTAGCCACAGCACTAAGTTGAAATACGTTAGTTACATTTACAAGGAAATATCTAGTTATTGTCTACAGCTTATTTCCTGGTCACACTCCATGTAGGAGCCATAACTGAAATGGTCGCACTTGTTCATTTAAACGATGCTTATTGATTTACGCACTGGTTTCATTGTTTGCTGAATGCCGTATATGCCGTCCGTTATGCGTGTACGTTATTGCGGAAAAGAACTATCTTATGAAGAAAAGGAAAGACGACACTTCGCGGTGTGAATACAGCACTTGAATGACAGCTGGGCGCTTAGTGGAAAGAGTGCATATAGTGCGGACGTGGGAAAACAATAGGGAAATTGTGGAGGAAGCTTTCGTCGAAAGTGACGAACATTTCATGACTCCGCTATGAGGAAAAAGAAGAGCGGAAAACAACGACGTGACGCATGGAAGGTGGGAGGATGCGTCGACACTCTAGCTCCTTGACTAAAACTGTGCAGCCCGGCAAAACGTGCTATACGGACACCAACGAATCGCGCGACTGTGCGATACAATTAGGATTCTACTCCAACGACACCTTTATAATGACCTGAGCGACAACCTACTTATGACTATTTCGTCACCGTTCTGATGGAATCGGTGTTAAATGCGAGTGAAATTAAATTGAAAACAACGGATGACATTTTACCGATATCGTGTGGAAATCGTGAGTCTGGGCCACAGTGCGACAATTACTTTCGTCTATTCAACCTCTCTGACCGTTCAAGTTTGGTCATCACATGGGTTATGAAAAAGAGCAGGGTTAAGTTATGGGACAGAGGCACTATTCCTTGCAGCCTTCTTCGCATACCTGCTGCTGATAAGGTGGAGCACATGAGGTGGCCAGTTGTCACTCTGGAGGAAGCTATGGAGGCCGCATACATTGCAGGCCAGCTGCTGGTTTACTGTATTGTTGCCCGTTGTGATTGGTTAGAAAGCGTCCACGCGACAAATAATCAGCGCTCTTACATCGCGCGGAAATGTCGGCGATATCGACGCACAGTTCGCGGACGCTCAAAGCAACACCAACCACACTGCACGGTTTTACGACAGTGACAGGTTAGACGGTATAACCTATATCAAACGACAGTTTGGATCGCCACGCAAGTGTGATACGCGTGCATGCGTCAGCCCACGTGTCCCTAAGGCTCAGCTGACGTAGGTGGAAAAGATGAATTCGGAACATGGTGCGGCTTTCGCTTTAAGCGTGCCGCGTTAAGCGTCGACGTCGGCAGTCGTCGTAGGCCGCATGTATATAGAAGTGGTCGCATAATGCCCATGAGAGGTTTGCCAAGAGCGTACGTAGTACGTCTTCCGTTGAAATGACGTCGATTTGGAAAGATTACTCGCATGCATATGCAAAGTCTGCATTTGCCTTGCTGCCAGTTGTATGCGGCAGGGTATTGCATCGCAGCGACAGACGCATCCAGCCGGTCTTAAGAGAAGCGACGCGTGGCGAGACGGATAACATGGCACACTCTTGTTCCAGGATGAGCCGTACGAAAATTGGTATGGCTCAACATGACTGCACGACGAACATAAATGACAGGTCGTAACTAGAACATCGTGACATGCATGTCATGAGCGGCATGATTTAGATGCCACGGTCGCGGTGCTCTCCTGTCCGGTTCCTTAATGGGATGCATATGAAAATTGTTATTCCTCAACATGACTGCATGATGAACATAAATGAGAGGTCATAGCATGAAAATCATGACATGCGTGTCATCAGCGGCATGATTTACATGCCATGGTCTTGGTGCTCTTCTGGCCGTTTCGTTAAGGGGATATATACGAAAATTGGTATGGCTCAACATGACTGCACGACGAACATAAATGACAGGTCATAACATGAACATCACGACATGCATGTCATGAACGGCATGATTTACATGCCATCATCTTAGTGCTCTCCTATCCGTTTCGTTAATTGGATGTATACGAAAATTGGTATGCCACAACGTGACTGCATGACGAACATAAATGAGAGGTCATAGCATGAAAATCATGACATGCATGTCATGAGCGACATGATTTACATGCCACGCGTTTCGTTAATGGGATTTATACCAAAATTGCTATGGCCCAACACGACTGCATGGCGAACGTAAATGACAGCTCATAACATACAATCATGACATGCGTGTCATGAGCGGCATGGTTTACATGCCACAGTCTTCCTGTTCTTGCGGCCGTTTCGTTAACTTCATAATGTGTGCCAAAATCGGTATAGCGAGACAACAATGCAGATCCATTTTACGTTCCTGATGCGTGCTTCGCATTTCCTTGATTCCCACTGCACGTGAGATCTGCCATTTTTTTAACTGAATGAGCCCCCTCTGCGAATTGAAAATCGACATAATTATTCAAAAACCATCTCCGCGCATAAAAATTAGGAGACAGACACTTATTCACACACTCAGAATTATCACCGGGAGCACTTGAGCACTGACAATCATGTACTAGTTGTTGAAGGAGCTCTTTGAAGCCGCGGCCCATATGCTGCTAGCAATTATAACATGCCGCTTCAAATGTGCGACTAAATAGCGCTGTATAGCTACTTTTCGCCCACGAATGGGTACAGTCTATAAGAGAAAGTATACATCTTCATCGTTACCCACAGCGCGCAAACATGCGGCACGGATAGTACACTCCGTGCTTCACGCTGTCACAAGCAATATGGCTTTTCCGATATACAAGGTGCGCGTACATTGCTTAGACAAGTGAAAGGGAAATCTCAGCTGTGTATTTACCGACCAGGTTGTAGAACGGCCCGTGGACAGCGCTTGCAGTGAGTGGGAGGAGACCCGCTTTACGGCTCCAAAAAATTTGACAATTCGTGCTTTACTGAAACCCACCACCTCTTTCTTGCGTCAAACTATACCTCAGCGGGGCTATCTAACGCGCGAACTGTACACAAAGAAGCAATGTAACACTAAAACGGCTTTGAACCTGAAAATACAATGATGCAAAACTTGAGCACTTTTGCCCAAAGGCGAATCATTAAAGCTGATAGCAAGATTTGGAATTCCAGTTGTGCTTAAGCTGTATTCATAAAAAACTGTCGTACACTACACAAATCCAAACAAGATAAGTCCAAGGGAAAATGGAGGCTTCAGGCGATAAAATAAGTTGGTTCAACAGGGAAAGTCACTATATAGCCAACGCTTGTAAGAGCGGACTAAAATACTAAAGTTCATCAGAACTGCGACCCCATTTATCACGCTAACATCTGTCACCTTTCCTTCATTTCTACCATTTGCACCGGTACTTTTTGCCCTCCTCCTCCATCTCTAAGGTGGGTGGATCGACAAAAGCACATATGAACACGCTGCGAACGAATTCGTTGCCGAGACGGAGACAAGGCCACTTGCCGAAAGTTTGTTCCAGAGACGTTCCCCATTCAATGACTTTTTCACCACTTACAACTTTCAGCCAATCCTGTACTGGGCATGTCATTAGTGAAGCCGCCTATCAAACCCAAAAAGCACTTACGAACAAAAACCTTTATGAGTCATCGACCGAATGTTTTTTGAAGTACACGCAGGCGCTACATGTCGCGATACACTAGGCAAAGTAGCTGCTGCTGCGCAGTAGAAATAGCGTCCTCGTAGCTGTTAAGTGTCTCACAATGCTGACGTGATGAGGAAGGCCGAAACTGCAATTGCAAGTGTCGCATCTCAATAGTGCACAAGGTTACACGTTTTTACTCCGTTCCAGTGCACTGTATCGCATCGTATTGATTCACTGGGCCGTTGTATGCGTCACGGTGTAGTATGCACTGAGGCGCGCTGCAGGAACTCCATAGTGCTTGTGCGTATGATGCTCGTTCCTTAGCAGTGGGAAGCGAAACGCTGCACTTCATGCTTCTGCTGGACAACCATTTGAGTGAATCATGAAGGGACGTCCACTTGCATTAATTGTTTTTGCAGTCAAGCGCACCGAGCGTTCCTAGCTCTTCTGGGGGTCTTGTAAAACTACCACGCAGCGAACGCGTGTGATCGACGCCACCGTAAGAGCACATGTGCCAACGGCGGCGCCAGTGGTGCCTGTATCGCAATGAAACCTTTTTTTTTCTTTTGTTTTGTGTACAGTTGTATAATGTGTTGCTCCAAAGAGTCCGCCATGATTGTTTGCGCAGCATCCGAAGTACGCTTCTAGTAGGCGGTGTTAGCTTGGCAGACCTGGCCGGCAACTACTCCGCCCGAGCGACTGTGTCCATGTCGTATTCGTCACCATGTGTCAGTCAAGCCTGTCTCTTGCAGAAACGTTAAAAGAAGGGCAAACACCTCCTTGCGAACCATCCTTCACCTTCTGGATATGCATTCTGTTCGGTGCATGCGTGGAGGAACCCTAATTTTATTTTTATTTTTCATGTTGTCCATGACTGTGCTCCTTGCAGGGCAAACATGCTTGCAGGACCGGATGTAGTTGCCAATTTCTCCCACTTCATTGCACTCCGCGCACAACGGCGATGCAGCGCCCGTTACTTTGAAAGACCATGCGAGAGTGCATGCCGACCCGTTCTAACTGCACAGCAGCGTTGACTCACCGCGGCTAAGTCCTCTTGTCACACAAGGCTGGCGCGGCGGCTCCCTGAAGAGCGAAATGGCCTTGAATTGTTTCTTTTGGTAATCGCTGATTAGCTGGAGCTCTTATCGTCGGTAGTCTTGAAAGCGCTTCGTTGGCTAGGGCATCTACTATTTCGCTGCCGCTCACACCAACATGCGAAGGTATCAATTGGAAAGTTATCCTAATTCCTTGTTGGGAATATTTTTTCAGTGATGCCGATGACTGGCGGCAAAACTTGTTTGGGAGAGTTCTCCGAGAGAGCAGTTAAATTGCCAACTTAGGATCCAAAAGAACGACGGCTTGTTTTGTGGGTCCGTTCTCCAGCTTGCGAAATGCAGCAGCAATAGCTGCACTGTCTACAACCGTCGAAGAGACTACGTCGTCCAAACGGCCAGACCATGCGAAACCAACACATCGAATCCAGTGTGCTGCAGCGCAGCTATTTGTGTCCGTTCTAACGGATCCGTCCGTGTACACGTGCAGATGGTTGTATGCAGCCTATAAATGCTCAAGCATCATGTAGCACGCTTCAGAAGCAGGTGTTGATCGCTTTAATTGCACCCCAGGAATGCTAAGTCCTTCAGAATATTGAAGGAACTGTGCAAATAGACGACCACATAGACCATACAAAGACAATGCGCGCGTGTCTGCGTCTCGTATATGTAGTCGTCTATTTGCGCAGTTCCTACCCTTTTGTTAAGATGCACCAACTCGACCAACAACAGGTTCTTATAAATGCTAAGTTCATAGGAGACGTCTTCGAGCGTCCAAGGCGTTGCCTTTCTTAGGGACTCTTAGCACCAATCACCTCTAAAGTGTTGAGAGCGGCGTAGAGGTGAGACCTATGACTATTCTTCAGCCTTCTTACTAGGGCTTTTTCAGGCAAGAGCTCCCTCAGTCGTAGTAAGTGGGTCAGTAAGCCAGAAGACGTAATGCAGAGATTGGGCCTCGAATAAGACGGTTGTTTGAGGTCGCCTGTGGAACTCCTAAAGACAAGAGAATACATTTCCGGTGTACAATCTCTAATCGTTCATACTAGGTCTCTGATGGACACATCATCGGCAGCTGGTAAAATATTCGGCTAGTCACCAGGGCAGAGAGCAGAGCGAACATGGACCTTGAGTGGATGCCCCAGTGCATGACGGCGACTCACGTGAGGGCAGTAAATCGCCGTTGAGGGCTGTACTGAGGTTTGAGAGACAAAGAGGTGACCGGCTGTTGTAAGCGAGCAGGCAGACATCACTGTGCTAAATACGCGAGCACGAAAGTTGGACGACCTACTAGGTTGCGTTCATCCGCAATGTTTTCCTCTGGCTAACCTCCCTGCCTTTCTTTCATTTCTCTCTCTTTCTCTGTCTCTCTCTCTCTCTCAACAATGTGTTTCTTGAAATAAAGCCGTGTACGGATCTCTCACCAAGGAGCCTCAAAAGCAATTTCGATGACTTATATTCTGACTGAAGTAAGAGCGAAAATTGAAAAATAATAAAATTTCGGCCGTCCCCAGAAATGTGCCGGTACTGTGACTTCTTAAGGGTTGTTCCGTACAAGTCATTCTACCTGCGGCTGTTCATCTATATACGTACATATAGTATTAAATGCCCCAACTTCGTCCGAACGGACTCGACGCAATTACTTAACTGTGCGCTGTTGGAAGGGAATATTTCGAGCAACAGAATTGTTTCTAATTTGCTTCTGCGACCCACATTTCATGCACGGGGCAACTCTTATGCCTGATAACGCAAAAAAAAAAAAGATGACTCAAATGTTTTATCCCCTGCGATTCTAGTCCATGGTGTGTACAGGGCCCGCTAACATGCCGTGTTTACTTATCTATTGCGGGGCGTCCATGGAAGATCCTACGATTATTGTTAGTATATGAAAATTCTTGCACCCTATCAGGAACGCTTACAAACGCTTTCTTAGTTGAGAGGAGTGTGTGTAAAACGAGTAAACAAACACTGATCAGCTTCACTCAAGGAGATGGAGGAATACCTCATTTCTAAAAACTATAGCCAGCGCTGAAAGCACGCTGCTCTATCACTACTCTAAAATGCAACACGTGAAACGATGACAATCTACTCTGTGCAAGACAAAGTTGCTGTAGTGAGTACCTATCGGTTAGCCATATGTTGCAAATGCATTTCGCACTTTTAGATAGCCTATCGGAGGGCATCAGCATCAGGAAAGGTCCTGTCATCGTCATCTGATGGTTGATTAATTTATGGGGTTTTACGTACCAAAACTACGATATGATTGTGAGAGACGCCGAAGTGGAGGGCGCCGGAAATTTCGACCACCAGGGGTTCTTTAACATGCACTGTAAATGAAAACATACCCAGCTGGGAGGTCCTGCAAGTATACCTCCCCACAAACTCCCATGACCGCAACATATACCCCCACCCATCGCGGTCGATGGGGGCACGTGGGGCCAATGCCATCATCAACCTCCCTAGGGAATATAACGGCGCACTTCCCTGACGATACCCCCATGGATGTTGATGAAAAACCCCCATCTCATGCCGCAAAACCTCCCCTGCATCGCGGAACTGGTTTTGGTTGCCGGAGGAGTCACGTCGCAGCCCGACCGACGGGGGGGGGGGGGGGGGGGGGCCTCAGGAGCCAGATATAACATGGCGGCCGGACAGACCAGCACGTCGAAGGGACGCAAGTCCTTTGCCAAGCTGGCAAAGGCTTGTGCGACGTTACGAAAAGGAAAATCGTTTCGTCTATCTTGTGAATATTACAAGCACCGAGGAGCGTCAACGAATGTTATGATCTACAGTGTCAAGCGTCGAGGGAACTCAAATTGTGTGCCGGTGTTGTGCAGTGAACGAATACAACCACGGATAATGGGCGCAGCGGCCGCGTTGGTGAGTGAGCTCTGTATGCTATTTCAACTATTTTTCTCATTTTGAAATAAAAGGAGTGAAGTTCGGTACCATTCTATAGGTAACTATTCCTGATTCCTGGTATAAACTAGTCTCGAAAGGAGTAGTTATAGTACTGAATATATAGCTGAAAAGGTCTGCCGAATTCCGGAAAATCCATTGTTTGGACCACATGTTCGGAGAGCGAAATAAATGCAACTAACTTCCACAAATTTATATAAACCTCTGCTAATTGGCATACTTAGCGACTGCCTAGATATCTATATCATCAGTGAAAAACGTAATTGTATCTATATCACTTACAGAGTTATAACGAGCTTAATTTAAGACGCTATTTTGTTGTATTTTCTATAGACGTAAGTTAAATTTTCGTGCGCTAACAAGCGCTAGGTAAATATCTGTCACCAGGTGCAATTTATTTTCAGCTAGCTTGTAAACTGATCAAATAAAAACATAAAAACTGAAATCAGCAATACACTTTTTTATAAAATTAGCCAATTGCGCTAAGGATTCCTTTTTGGTATCGTCTTTAAGAACACATCGATGCGCTCATCTTGGTGAAAAAAGAAATGCCTTCATGGTATCACAAAACCAGAGATATCACCTTAGAAATTTTATCAAAGAATTTCTGTCGTTCCCGCTTTCTTTTTGTTCGCGATACGGTGGTGTTTTTCTTATTCTTTCTTTTCTTTTCTCTTTTTTTTTTGCCATGCTTCTGCATGTCGAGCAAGCAGGACCAGACCGGACGCGTTCTGCGAAGGACTAAAGAGGGACATTCCACAAGCGAGTCAGCAAGCGCCTTTTGTGTCGACACCGTTACTGCACTCTTCCGATCTGCAGGCCTTGGCGCCAACTTCGGCAGCTTCTGCAGTTCCCCCTCCAATTTTCAACGCTCCAGGGATGCGTAGTGGACGCTGGCTTTGCCGCAGCTGCCCCCCGAGCCGACGGTATACGAGCGAGGACGAGCGAGTGCGCCGCATGTATCTTTTTTATTGCCTTTCGAAAGATGCTGAATTGTTAGCAGATAGTGTCTCCCCTTCGTGCGGGTGCATATGCTCGCTCTCGTAAGACCCCCACCACTGTCAGGCGAACGCGGCGGCAGAGGACTATTTTTACGGAATGCATCCTTCGCAATCTGTGGAACCCAGCCCTTAGAGGTACTATCCTTTGTAAGCGAGAGATGATATCTGTACATGACGGTCTTGATTATTTCAGTTGTCCGTTTCGCCTTCTTTTATTCTCGCTTTTGTTTTCGTGTTGTTTTTTTTTTCAATATCAATATCATGATGTTAGGACAGCTGGCTGTAATGTTTCCTCCTTCCCACATTTTCGTATTTAAATAAGAAAAAAAAAACTGGAGGAATGTTTCAGCTGGGAGCAGGCAAATGAGAGGACGATACCGAACACTCAAGGTACTTCAGACGATAACGACGCGTTAATACCGAAAGGGGAAGATTTGTCAAAGCATATTTTCACTTGTGCAATCATCACTAATTTTAACGAAATTCTCACTTTCGTTTGCAAGGCTAGTGACTTCGAATTTTGTCTTCCTGTGATAACGAGCGGGGGGGTTCATATTCACCACCAGGGCAACGTAGCACAGGAAAACATGTCGCATTTTACTAGCCTGGTTGCAATACTCCCGCGTCCATCCATTTATGCAGACCTGATGAAACGTATGTCGCAGGAGAACGGGATTTCACAGACGACATAGATTTGCCATAATAAAACTTTTTCTTGCGCTGCTTTCAGGGGATCTTCACGGGATAACTTTATTATTATTATTATTATTATTATTATTATTATTATTATTATTATTATTATTATTATTATTATTATTATTATTATTATTATTATTATTATTATTACGAAGACTGTGCTGATAGAAATAGTGCGTTGTCTCAAGGGGATGTTTTATTTAGATCGTGAGAAACCTAGTGAATGTATAGCATGTGTGCTGGTCTCGAGGCTCGCATTTGACTGATCAAAGCGTCCGCTATCCAGCTAGATAACGGTCGAAAACTCATGAGCATTTAAACAAAACTAACCTTAATTAACAGGGAATATAGTTACATTTCGTTCAAACATCCACAAGCACTAGGTCCCCGCAAAAAAGCGGTGCTGTTGCTCGGGCTGGTGGGGTCAGTCTGCCACAACCTTGCATTCCTTCCTTCGACCAGAGTTCTTGCTCCCTCCACGTGGGTCGTCAAAAGTGCTTCCGTCCGGTTCCTGAAGGTTGCATGTGTCGCCCATTTGAAGTGGGGAACAAAGGTTCAGGGGTTTCAAGATCAGGAAAGACCCCCCGTTGGGCCAAGCACGAAGGAACCGGCTCTCGAAAGACGCACATGGCGCTTGGCCACTGTCTTCCAGAGGGTACAGAACAGCATGACAGCTTCATTTTTATTATGCATCTCACAGGCTGAAGTAAAATAGTAGCTGTGGATGCGGCAGGAACAGTTCTAGTAGCCAGTGTTTCCGTATGTGCGTGATGAATTTGCACTGATCATAGGCGAATCTCCCCTTTCGTTCTGATTGTCGAAATACTTCCATATGAAACTATTAACTCCTGAACATTCAGTGTGCGATGACTTATCACCTCACATGTTGGTGTTGTTCAGCCAGGGCTAATGATGCACTTATCACTTTTCGTTTCAGCCCTTCCATAATTGTAAAACGCGATCTTGCTAAGACAGGTGTTTATTAATAGAGGGCATTTAAGTCCGGTCACACTTATTGCAAGCTTGCTTCGGTGAGCAAGCTTCACGGTTTTTAAAAGCCGGTGTATGGTGTATCCAACTCTAACGCCAATCCTATGTATACTTTTAAGAAACGTATTGTAGTGGTGTTATTGCCTACAGCTATCATGTTTCCCTTAATGCGAGGGAATTAGCCGCTTGACAAAAG
Source organism: Hyalomma asiaticum (assembly GCA_013339685.2). Taxonomy (NCBI): domain Eukaryota; kingdom Metazoa; phylum Arthropoda; class Arachnida; order Ixodida; family Ixodidae; genus Hyalomma; species Hyalomma asiaticum. The sequence goes on from CM023481.1 coordinate 224,003,188, forward strand.
GTGCATATTATATTGGCAGCACTATAGCAAGCAGGGGGATCTGTGAAAAAAAAAAGGAAGAAGAAGCACTGATCCCACAAAAAACGCAAAGCGTGGTTGTCAAAAGAAGCAGAAGGGAAAAAATCTGAGTGCCATTCCGGTGTCATAACTCGGATCCCGTTCTCCTGCGCACGTTACATCGGGAAAACAGGACGGTGCGAAAATGAGCGGCTATTCGAGAGCGTTGCAACATGTCCGTTAAAATGCCATAAGATGGCTTCCTCGCGATACATAGCCAGGAATGCAGACATGAATCTATTCGGTAAAGCAGTTATCTTTAGAAAAACAAACGTGAAGTGACCTCCCGTTATGATTAGAGGGAGCAGATTTTTTGTGTCAGTATTGTTTCTATCAGCGAAACCTTATCGTTGTCTGACAAGGTATAGAATTTTCCGCGCATGCAGTAACGCACGATATGAAGTCTTGGTGTTCTATATACCGGGTGTTTTAGAGAACGATTTCAAGTTTCCAAAGATAGGCTTTCTGAGAAAAAAGAAAAGTGTTTATTTTCTAAGGAACGACCTCTAAGGTTGGGCGCACGTGAGTAGTCGTAAGATACTTGCAGTGTGCACGGTAAATAACTAAGATCGTGCAATCCATTTCTAATCAGCAGCCTTTTCAGGTTCCTGCCATTGAGGAATTCGCAGCCGAAAGACGACGATGCTTATCTGCTTTTAGTCTGAAACAAAGAAAAAAATTATTCGCCGACACCCAGCGACCTAGCATTTTTTCCCTCATGGAACTCGCTGCAAAAGGAGCTCCGGGATCCGCGTGTGAACACAGCATCCGCTGGTGACGTGTTCCAGTGCATGCGCCAGTCAATTCAATATGCATGGGCTTTCCAAAGTCGTGGCTACACACTAAACAAAAATAGCCAGGAACGGGAGTAAACAGCTTGTCCTCTAGGGCACTACCTTTTCTGGGTTTTTTTTACTACGTAACAGTCAAGGTAAAAATTTACTCGCACGCTAACCGAGTTTTTGAACGTAGAAACGGTAGTAATTATTTACCCCTTTGGAGGTTTTCAGCGAGTATACGCGGAGTAAATTTTTACTGCCTAAACAATGTTTTCTCGGCTTCTTTTTAGAGTTATTTTTAAAGCTCATTCGAGGTTTACTGTGGCTGGGTAAACACTAGGCTTACGCAAAATGCAGACATCACTCAATTTATTGAGCAGTAAACGAGGACTCACCCTTCGAACTTATAACATTGGAAGCACGTTTTCACTCGTTGAGAGCGCAACACAGGCACAAGCGCGGGAGCAGAGATACTCGAAAGTGCGTTTTCACTTGGCCGCCGTCCACCAAGACCGGCGCTATGACAGCCAGCATCGCTCGAACTCAGCACAAAACCACGCCGCACTGGTAACACTCGGGGTAGTTCGCCGTGTCGTTGTCGTACTGGTTGACGATGAGGTCAGTCAGGAACGTTTGCGACCGTAGTTTCCGTGCTTTCCCAGAACTCGGCGGTGCCTTCGAAACGACGGTCACTAGGCATAGCTGCCGGAGATGTCGCGGTAACACGTTGTGGTTGACGGACGCCGGCGTACGCGTATCGGCGCGTGCGCCGATACGCGTACGCGCTGATCACACTCACGCCGTACACACTCACGCCCCGAGGCGTCGCGTCCTCTCTTCCTCGACCGACGCTTTTGACGAACAGTTGCTTGCAAACGCGTACCATGTGGCTAGGCCTAAGTAGTCATTCGAGGGCTATCACGGCCTCCACCCCTGCGCCACGGCAGTTTGGAGTTTTTTACCACGTGACGTGGTACGTAGTTTTTGATCACGTGGCTTTAAACTCTAGACTGGGGTTTCTTTATCACGTGGCACAAAACCCCCTACGTAGTAAAATAGGGCAATAACGTACTTTTACTACCTTTCTAACAGGTGGTATTAAAACTATGTCATATGCTCATTTTACCTCAACGAGACGTAGTAATTTTGAAAACAAGGGAGTTTTTAAGGCTCATGAGCCGCAAAAACCCAAATATCGGGCAACTTTTGCTTACAGTGTACGTAGTCTGTTATGATAGCGTCATGCAGTGAGCGAATAAGCAAAAGATAACGGAGGCCTCTGCATATGCAGAGCATCGAGGACATCGTACATTTCGAATTGGCCGGCGCAATCTTTGCTGCATGTCAGCAGCAGTGGTTGCATTGGCACGTGACTTCTGGCGTTCTTCATGCGCGCTTTCGTGCCGCAAAAAGCCAAGGTTTTCTAGGGCTGCAGAGCATTATACAATTCGTTTTTCTTTGTTTTAAAGGCTCATATGGCATCGTCATCAGCGGGGCTAAAACTCGTCCTTTGCAGCAATCAGAAAAAGTTTAATTAATGTTGTAATTTGTAAATATTACTTTGTTACCCAATTAATAAGTGCTTTTTTGAGCCTTCGTGACGTTTGCCTCAGCGAACAGTTTCTTTATGAGGAGGTCTTCCTTTTTTTTTTTTCTCTCGAACAGCCTATTTATAAGAAATTTTGTAAGTTTTCACTGAAACACCCTGTATATCCTTACATTGTACTTGTGTTGTGGGGCGATTAATGCGATCAGCGAGGCTATTTTTCTGAGAACCAGTTTCTTCGGCTCGCTGAAGGAATTAAGCGCCAATATTTTAGCGGCGCGGATGTTGCTGGTGTTCCTTCTTGCATGTGCTAGTCAAACTTCTGTATCATTGAAACAGTCCGTATGTGATTGCTTGTTTTTTTTTTTACCACATATGCCTTTCTTTTTTTGACATAGTTTCTAACCTAGTCCTAATGACTGTGCCCTGGAACTATTCCCACTGTGCGCAGGAAATTTACCGCCCAATCAACGTATATAAAGACGATTAGAGAGTCAACAAAAAGGTCATCGTTTTATGCAAATACAGTTACACACGAATGCAAGTGAAGTTGCCAGTAAACATATATAAATGTCCGCATAATTTTATCTTGTGGTTTCTCTACATGCGAATAAGCAGTCATATAAGGCAACGGCAACTTACATTGTGCTATGAGCTGCGAGTCGAGTTACCTTTGCCCTGTGTTCATCGTATCTCTGTGATTATATGAGACATCTTGAGAAAATATGTGCTAAGATTTTACATACACAGAACACCGGATATTTGCGTGGTTCTTGCGGAATTCCTTCTTTCACGGCAGCGCGCACTGTAATATGGTAGGAGTGAAATCGAAAAGTATGACAAGATTGACTAACTTCATAACCTAAAAACCGCGCGTTCAAGCCTAATTGAAAATGGAGTTTACTTATACTGAAAGTTCACGCCCAAGATAACTGCTAAAGCGCGATGCTGCTAATTTCTACATATCGATAAAAATCTGACTAATTCCACTCAGGAAACACAAACTGAACGGTGTAAGAGCGCAGTTGCAGCTGCAATTGGAAGTGCCCAGTGTGACGTACACTAGTTTTTCTCCCATTGCCGGCGAGCGAGGATAGGCAAGTGTTATCAAGCGGCAATTTTTATTGTTTCTTTGCTACGACTGATCACGCATCCTAAAATAGCCGCTTTACAACGACACTTCTTCACTGTTGCGCGGCATAGTAAGGGCAACAACTATGTCGCACGGAGGACACGGAAAGTACCGACAACAGCACTTTTTGACCATTTAATTTCGGTTTCCTGAGAGAAATAAGCCGGATTTTATCGCGCTGCAGCAATTCTAAAAAGGCTCCATTTTACAAATACTACAACGGATATCGAATTCCCGTTAGGATGCACTTATTCTAGTTTACTTTTAAGTTGGATTAGTAGTGAAATTATTCACGCGAATTGATGTTGTTCTGGAAGCCTTCGTTTGCATTTAGCATTTTGCAGAACGTGTGTTGTCCTGTGTTTGACTATTACTGCGTCTCTTGCAGCTCATCTCTGTCGTGTGTTCTGCTTTCTTTCGCCCACTGCACCTAAAACTTGAATGCACTTGTTTTCACGTTTCCCGCGATCTGCCTCCTTGTGTTCTGTTTATCGGTCGCTTTCTGTGTCCTTGTTTACTCCCTGTATTTTTTGAACATCTGCTTGATCTGCAACCGCAGACTGGTGTGTGTTGTGAATAAATCAAATAACAACTCAATTACCCTTTGAATACCTTGTGCTCTTTGAAGAAACCACTGGAACACAGAAGGGAAGTACTATCATGAATATTCCATTATGTAAAGATAGTGCTGATGCCTAACACAATATACGATGAGGACGCAGTAAAAAGTTGCTACAGCAGCGAAAACATACAAAGTATAGTCCCGGCGTACCATTGCAAAAACTGTCAGGCACGGAGTAAAAAAATTGATATATATACTCCCAATGTGACTCTTGAAAACTCCGCCAAACACGGAGTAAGCAAAAAAAATACTCCCGAAGAACCACGCAGGAACTCCGACCACAAGGAACTCCGACGATATAGAACATACTTCCAATGTTCCGCCGAAAAACTCCGTCAGGCACGGAGTAAAAAATAAAAATATACACTCCCAAGGCAGCAGCAGGAACTCCGTTAGGCACGGAGTAAAAAATAAAAATATTTACTCCCAAGGCACCACGCAGGAACTCCGTCAGGCACGAAGTAAAAAATAAAAATATATACTCCCAAGGCACCACGCAGGAACTCCGGCCGATGCGGAGTGAAAGTTTACTGCGACCCTACGGAGTAAAATTAACTCCCAATGGGGGGGGGGTCGCTAGAGGACACGTCATTTACTCCCACGTGGGAGTAAATTTTTTTTACAGTGACTGACATCGCACAGCACACGGGCCTCAACATTTCGCCTCCATCGACATACAGCCGCCGAGGTTGAGATTCGACCCCGCGATCTTCGGATCAGCAGCCGAATGCCTTAGCCACTTGACCACCGGTATGCGGGCGTCATCTGATGGTCAGGTGCTCTCAGCCAATCACCGGTGATATGCAGCGCCGTTCCATCGCACTGCGTTCTGCTAAACTCTTACCACAAAATTTTGTGTATTCTGTGAACTCTCTACGATTCGGCCCCAGTGTTTTTACAGAATGAGGAAGCAGTGTTCACACATTTATCGGCTAAGTTCCGAACGTTTCCTGCTTCGACTAACTCACGCGTGAGCCGCCATAGATAGCTATCCGCCTTCCTTGGCGGTCCCTTCATTGAGAGAACGCTGCTTCCTTTGGACGCCCATCTCTGTTTGTGCTGAACAGAACAAATCCCGGCGATTAGGCGGCTCAATTAGAGGCACATAAGGTCGAAGCCTTAGGCCACAGACAGGTGCGGTTTCCTTCCGCCGCTGACAAACAATCAGGGTCGCCGAGAAAGGAGGAAAAAAATCTCGCCGTCTCTGACCAAAACACACACGTTTCTCAACCCGAAAGCAAACTGCAGTCCACAGGAAAACGGGGAGTGATGGCGTGTTTGAGGAAAAAGAAACGGTGGATAATCGCTAGTGCCTGGCGAATAATGAACACGCTCCGGCCCTGCGCCTGAGGCGGTCGCCGCATAGGCGAGCCGGACAAAAGACATGATAGGTGCCGCGTACAGGAAGAGGCTCCCCCCCTCCCAGTCCGCCTCCTTACCAACCATATTTCACGTCGGCGAACCCGATCGCGTGTTACATAACGACACCGGCGTACGCCCCTTTGTTTTCCGTACAACTACTTGTGCTAAACTGTGTCACGGGTTTACGACGCACTTTTGTAGCTGATTTCTAGGGTCTGTGGAACGCGGAAGTTTCCGTTTCATCTTGTAGAGCAAACGCACGTTATTTATCAGAGTGAGTAAGCAGGAGTAAACACGGACACCATTGATACGCTAGCCAAAAACAACATGGTTGCTCGAGAAAGGCTGCAGAAAAACGAAACACACACGCACACACACACGCGCATGCATATACAGGGTGTCCCACGTAACTTGAGCCAAGAATTTGAAAATGAAAGGCACTTCAGAGGAGAACTGAACCAAACGTATACTATTCGTACTGGTCTATAGATACTCAGGTTATTTTTTATTTCCCCCTAAAGTAATTAGTTAATTATTTTTAATTAGCTAACTCCTTAATTACGGGCTGAAAACCCAAAATATGAACACTGAGCTGTAGAGCACCTTCATAAACCACCGAATGAATTGTTTCCTGTACGATATGTCTTACGGTGTTAATTTTTCCGCATTCTAAAGAAAGCCCGCGAAATTTTAAAATGAGCCACGTGACGGACCGCGAGCGCACTGCTATAGTGCTGGTCTCAAGCGTGCAACCGGTGAACAAGGTCGCCTGCGGCTGCCACGGGGAAGCGACATGATGCTTTGAAGGTGGTCGATGTTTGGGCGTCCGTCTTTGGTTCAATGACGGTGCACATTCAAGCTGCTGGCCGAGCGCTGCCGAGATAAGCGTCCAAGACGGATAAATAAAACAAGAAAATAGCTTTATTTTCTTGATCTTCTTGATCTTCTGTTTTCTTGATCTTCGTGAATCAGAATCAAACTGCTGTTTGTTTTTTTTCCTCGCAGTATTGAGCCCTTTACCACCGCGGCAGCGCTCGGCCAGCAGTGTGAATTTGCACCGTCATTGAACCAAACACGGACGCCCAAACATCGACCACCTTCAAAGCATCATGTCGCTTCCCCGTGGCAGCCGCAGGCGACCTTGTTCACCGGTTGCACGCTTGAGACCAGCACTATAGCAGTGCGCTCGCGGTCCGTCACGTGGCTCATTTTCAAATTTCGCGGGCTTTCTTTAGAATGCGGAAAAATTAACACCGTAAGACATATCGTACAGGAAACAATTCATTCGGTGGTTTATGAAGGTGCTCTACAGCTCAGTGTTCATATTTTGGGTTTTCAGCCCATAATTAAGGAGTTAGCTAATTAAAAATAATTAACTAATTACCTTAGGGGGAAATAAAAATAACCTGAGTATCTCTAGACCAGTACGAATAGTATACGTTTGGTTCAGTTCTCCTCTGAAGTGCCTTTCATTTTCAAATTCTTGGCTCAAGTTACGTGGGACACCCTGTATATATATATATATATATATATATATATATATATATATATATATATATATATATATATGAAAAATTTGTTTTCTTCATGTATTTGTCGGCCTTGTCACGATTTTACATTGCTATTCACGCGATATGCTTCATGAAAACGCCGGCTCTGTCAGATGTGATTACGCGCTTCTGCAATGACCTGTTCGCACCGTGCATGATTGGCCCTACTGCATTGATTACTGTGTGATAGTGATAGAGCACGTGTTAGCGGCCTCTTATACCATTGTGTACTTAAGAAGAGCGCATTTACAAATTCTGTTTTCCCTGATGAAGGCCCGTCCCCAGCTGAAACATTGGAAAAATAAATGTTTTCGTTTCGCATGGCCTCCGCTTCGAAATGTTTTGAATCTGCTTCTCCCTATATATATATATATATATATATATATATATATATATATATATATATATATATATATATATATATATATATATTGTAATGTATAATAACCAACAGCTCGCCGTGCCTAGGGCGCTCGCGCTAGGTGCGCAGGACGAAGAGAAAGACGAAGGGCAGAATAGAACAGCCGGCCTGCAGCTAAGGCGCTGTGTCTACGTCTCTTCCTTTATTACAATGGCGCAGCCGACAAAAGACAGACGCTGAGGGCGTCCTCGCGGGTCATCGGCGCAGCAGGTGCTCCAGTCCAGGGACGCCGCCCACCATTACGCGACCATGGACCCCGCAACCCTTCTGCTGCCGGAAGCACCTATGGGACCCACGCCCACGCAGGGCCTCCTGTTACCACGGAATGGCGCTCACGGTTCCTGTGGTAACACCCCCTCGCCTAGACCTACGTCGGCACATGAGCCGCACAGGGACGCTGTCCAAGCGTCCTCGGACATGGACACCGCCGTCGGGAGGACAGAGCCCGCCGTATTTTCCGCGGCCGCCGACCCTTCTTACCCGAATGCCTCGGTCGGTCAACTCACCGACGTCATGCGGGCTATGTCGTTGCTCTTCGAGCAACTTAATGTCTCCGGCATGGTAACTCCCGGTGCGGCATCACCATCGCCGAGTGCATGTATGATCCCGGAGTTCCATGCTTTTGAGGACGACGCGATCCTCTGGATCGATAACCTCAACCATCTCGGGACTCGCTATGCCTGGTCGGACCAGTAGAAATTGCAGGTGGCCTTAAACCACCTTGGAGAACGTGCCGTGGCCTGGCATCGCTACCAAGGCGTGTGGCAGAAGTCCTGGCAGGAATGGTGTGCCAAGTTCATCGCGGCTTTTGGCCCGCTTCCCTATGTCCATGCCAACAGTCCCTTGAACCTGGATGAGGCTCTCGAGACACGACACGAAGACTCTGCCGGTGCACCCAGCAGCCCATCGACAGAGAGTATCGCGAACTGCCCCAGTGCAGACACCAGCCGCCAATACTATACTCCTGTGGACGCCTCAGTCTCTGGGTCGGTAACTGCCGATGGAACAATGCTCTCAGTGGTGGGCAGAACTTTTCCTCCACAGCAAATACCGACAGGGTCCTCATGCGTGTCAGCGCTCGAGCATGTGGATGCGCCAGCTCCTGTAGTGCTAGATGCTCCACAGTTCCGTGAACCAACCTTGTCCGCCGACACCACTGAAGAGATGTGTACCCGGCAACTCCACGAACCGGACGTGTCTGTTTATGCAAGAAAGGTTCCCCCTGCGGACTTGGAGCCAAATTTGCGACTCTCGTCCAATGACTGCACAGGCATTACGCCTTTGCAAAAAAATGCCTCGCTCGAGGACACTCAGCGCCTCGATGTCCCAGTCTCCAAACACAAGCTAGAACAACCCAAGCATTCTGTCATTCCAGTGGTTAGACAGGAAGGGTCTGCTGCACGTGGCCCCTCAAGATACGCAGGTTTGTACCGCAAAGGGGACACACCAGCAACAAAGCTGTTGAAGTCCGAACCGCGCCGCCGACCAGCACTGGGGCTCATCCATCCTTACCGGACAATAAGACAACCACAGTGCCCCGTGGCTCTTAGTTTGTCTATGTATCATCGGCCATTGAAGAACATGCGGGCAAAACTGAGACTGAGGCGACGAACTCAATGCCGTCTGTCACGAACATTTCTGACAGCTCACCATATCAAGTCGCAGCGTGGCCGAGACAGTCAACCACTGTGGCAGAACCACAACCACCCATTGGAAATGTCTTCGGCAGCTTTGCAAGCCAAGGAGCAGAGGAGTGGTTTCCTACGAAGACCACCGCAGCAAAGCCAGTGCCGTCCACCCGAGGCGTCTACGTCATGTTCGCTCGTTACCACGCACCGGGGCCGAGCCCTGCGACGGCCACCTCGGCACAGTCAATGTCGGCCTCGGGAAGCTCCCTTCGCATGTCTCCCAGCCAAATCGCAGCGACGCCCTGAACGCCCAGAGCGACACAGCCAGTGTCGACCACCAGAAGATTTGTGCGCGGTTCTACAACCCCGACCGTTGAGAAGTCCAGACCGCCCAGCGCGGCACAGCCAGTGCCGCCCTCCGGAGAAAGTTTCGGCCGTTACAGACACTCGCAGTCGTGGCCGAGTGTAATGTATAATAACCAACAGCTCGCCGTGCCTAGGGCGCTCGCGCTAGGAGCGCAGGACGAAGAGAAAGACGAAGGGCAGAATAGAACAGCCGGCCTGCAGCTAAGGCGCTGTGTCTACGTCTCTTCCTTTATTACAATATATATATATATATATATATATATATATATATATATATATATATATATATATATATATATATATATATAGTTTAGAAACGAATTGCGCACTTGCGAAAATCGCACGTTTATTGTTCAACGTTTTGAAGCTGGTCACAGTTTCGAGTGAATTCACTGTCGTCCGAACAAATCCTTTTAAAACGAATAGCTTGGCTATACGGGATGCTTGTCTTGCAATGTTTTACGTGATTGCTCTTAAAATGCAGGTACCGTTGTCGGTCAGTTGATTTCCTATAAAGATTGGTCGTCAGTTTGCCATTGCACAGAGATACCGTGACGTCAAGGAAGTTTATGCTGACTGGTGAATAAGAATGAGCGAATGAAATTGACGATGCGGCATTGTTGAAGTCCGCAATGAAGGGAATCAATGCTGCTTCACCGTGGTGCCAAATTAAGAAAATGTCATCGATGAAGCGTTTGTAATAAAATGGTTTAGGGTCACGATTAGCGAGGAAGTTCCTTTCTAGTATTCCCATATATATGTTCGCATAATTGGGTCCTACTTTTTGTTCCCATTGATGTCCCACTAACTTGAACATAATGTTCGCCGTCAAATTCGAAGTTGTTCAGTTCGAGGATTAGTGCTAAAATAACACCAAGGGTGGAATCGTCGATGCGTTTGTCGTCGACAGAGTCGTTATACGCCTGTAGTACAGATTGTATACCATCTGCATGAGGAATATTTGTATACAACGACGCGACGTCTAGAGTGACCAGGAGAGCATCGCTCGGAACGTGCAGATCAGCGATGTCGGACAGGAAATGATTGGTATCTTTGACGTACGAGGGAAACTATGACCAGCTTCGTAAAGCACTAATTGACCAGAAGTACCCTTCGGAGATAATTGACGACGCAATTAAACGGGCTGATTCGCTTGACAGGAAAGACCTCATCAGTACGGACAAACGAGTAGCGGCATTATCACGTACTAACCTTGTCCTAGCACATTCCGCATCTGTTCCTAACGTGTCCCACATCCTCAGAAATCATTACAACATATTGACACAGAGCGATCGGCTTCGAGGGATTTTCACTGAATCGCCAAGGGTTGTATATCGTCGCTCCAGAAACCTGCGTGACATGCTAACCCGTTCGAAGACAAAAGCTGTTGTTCATCTTGGTTGCCAGCCTTGTGAAAAACCCCGCTGAAAAATCTGTATGCATATGACGTCATCAAATACTACCCAAAGCACTGCATCTGATTTTTCTCTAAAAATCAATGGCAATTTTACTTGCGATAGCGCTAATGTCATCTATCTACTGGAATGTTCATTGTGTCATATGCAGTATATCGGTCAGACCGAAACTTCATTTCGCACGCGATTTTAACAACCACAGAGCGCATGTTAACGGCTTACCGCATCTACCACTATCTCGGCATGTAAGGCTGCCGGGACATACGTTTGATAAAATCAAGGCAACGATATTACAATCAGGTTTCAAAACGCACCATGACCGGGAAGTACGAGAATCATTCCTCATCCATAAATTTAACACTGTGTCATGCGGTATCAACGAGAGCGTTGGTAAAGTGTCGTGCCTATCAGTCATGCCTTGATATCATTACGTTCTCTTTTGTATAATCATCGTCACATTGCAGCTAATGCGCTGTGTAGATATGTTCTGAAAACATGTTTTTTACTATTTTTTCTTTCCTTTGTCGCGCATATATATGTGTTCTATAAACATGGTTCTTTACTGTTTCTTATTTTTTTTTCCTTGTCGTGGAATACGTGGCGGTGACATGTGCATCTGCATCGGTCTTGTGATGCACATATTCTTGTCTTGTTAGCCTTGTCATATTTGCACGATTGCACGTGCACGCACATGACCTTGCCCAAATGTGTATGCCCATAAAAGAGGCTACGAGACTGTAATTGCTTCATTCTGACGAAGGCCGTGCCACGGCCGAAACGTTGAACAATAAACGTGCGATTTTCGCAAGTGCGCAATTCGTTTCTAAACTACTTTTGAACCGGACCCACAGAACTTCTTCCCCGAATTATATATATATATATATATATATATATATATATCCCTGACAAAGGCCGGACCCCGGCCGAGACGTTGGAACTACTAAAAGTTTTCGTACATTTGTCCGCTCACTCCAATTTTTATTAATCACTGGATCCAGAGAAGACACTTGCCTATCTATATATATATATATATTATATATATAATATATATATATATATATATATATATATATATATATACAGGCAGATGCTGTAAACACTGTAGACGGATGCTGTAGAAGGATGTTAAAACATTGCGGACGGATGCCGAGAAGAGGAGCCTAACGACGATATAATCACGTTGTGCGTAGTGCGCGGCGCGTGGCTGTTCCACACCGGGACAGGCCTAGACGTGCTTGTACTGGCTGGCTGGGATTTCGACTGCGGGCCGACACGCGGCCAGCTCCCACACTGGCGCCCGTAACGTGGGACCCCGACTACGTTCCAGGAAGGACCGTGTTCGCGGGAGGAAGCTGCATCGCTCGTTCGGCAGCCCATGTATGATCGCCGTCCATACCAGCGTGATCTCCAAGCGTGCGCCACGACGAGCGATCGGCACCGATAAGCGAGGAGGCTGCCGCAGACCACTGTCATCGCCATCGGAGAGGGAGCACTCAAAACAGTGTATTTTCTTCTAGCTGATTAACAACACGAAGCAATTTCGTTACACGATCTCCATTTAACAAACTTTACGTCTATTTCGAGCTTGAAGTCATTGTAGCTGGTAAATTCAAAGAAGATTAACCGAAGCAAAAGTCGCCTGTAAGTGCCCCCTAGGGTTAAATATTGCAGCACCAAGAACACCCGCCATTGTGTGATATTACCCCAATTGCGGCTTGATTCATTCTACTTGGTTCAGAATATCTGCAGGAAAAGCAAGCTTCAAATTTTAATCAAAACAATCACCGAAAAACACGCAAGAGTTATTGCTGACATTCTTTCGCGATAAGCATCGGCAATCGTTTGGGGGCCTATACCTTACCACGTAATACGGAGGACCATTCTTTGTTGGTCCTTGCTGATTGGTAAATTTCTCCTGCTAAGGCAGAACTCACAAATCAGAAATTCAGGATTGGTCAGAAATTGGTCAATTCTGCCTGTCAATGCGGAATTTGCCAATCGGGGAGGACTAGCACGGAATAGTATTCCGCTTTCCGTGATAAGATATGGACCCTCTGCTCTGTAGTGTGTGTGATGTAGACACATTGTAGCGTGTATTTGGGGTCACAATACAGATACTTCGCATTATCGTTCACTGCCACCTCTTTGTGTAGCAGTGCCTCAGGTACACGCCACCTGCAGAAACGAAAGAGCACATTTGCGCCAACGTTGCGCCCGCGTGCAAGTCGGCAGGTGATACGCATTTGATGTAATTGTTAAATGACCACTAGCGTATGCAACGGAATCTTGCACAGCTTCAATATTTTGCCTTCGAATGTTCAGGTCCAGCTATCAAGGTATAGGCTAGAAGCCAAGCTGTCGTTGTTGTCGAACAGCTAGATTATGGTTAATCACGTGAGCGGAGGACAAACGTTTTAGAAGCGAACAAAGGCCGAAAATTTACCGGATTCCTTCCTGCAGAGCCTATCAGCACTAATAACGAAATAAGGGAAAGCGTGCAAAGACGGACACAAGAGAAGAGAAGTAGACAACATGTACGCCGGCTGTCAAAGGAAAGGGAGCACTGTGACGAATATGAAAGACACGAAAGTTATCTGCGCTTGCTCAGGAATGGTAGCGCCACCTGTCAATCCGGTACACGGGCTTACATATATGGAAGAGGACGAAAGCTTCAAGTTATCTCTCGCGTGGACTCGCATGTGTAACCGGTGTAGTGGGCGTTCTTGTTGTTTACTGCTCCTGTGTCCTATTTGCAGGCCTTGCCTTGTTTCATTATGAAAACACACGAACAAGCTCAGATTTCGGTCGTTTTATCATAGCACTGTAGTATCGCGGGTCTTTTGTTGTGGTTCAGGTGCTTTCTACAGCCTTGTGCGGTTTACAGGAACATGAATTTCCGTGTTCGGCGACTTTAAGCGTATCTATCTATCTATCTATCTATCTATCTATCTATCTATCTATCTATCTATCTATATAGCCCCCTACGATTTTGTGCTCTCCTGGCCGTTTCGTTTATGGGATGTATACGAAAATTGGTATGCCATAACATGACTACATAACGAACATAAATGACAGGTCATAACATGAAAAGCATGATATGCATGTCATGAGCGGCGTGACTTACATGCCATACGTTTCGTTAATGGGATGTATACCGAAATTGCTATGGCACAACAGGACTGCATGAATATCATAAATGACACATCATAACATGAAAATCATGACATGACTGTCATGAGCGGCATGATTTACATGCCGCGGTCTTGGCGCTCTCCTGCCGTTTCGTTAATGGGATGCATACGAAAATTGGTGTGGCACAACATCACTGCATTACGATCATTAATGACAGGTCATAACATGAAAATCGTGACATGCATGTCATGAGCGGCATGATCTGCATGCTACGCGTTTCGTTAATGTCGTGTTGCAGTCGTGTCGTGTTGTGTCGTGTTGTGTCATAGCAATTTTGGTATGTACCAAAATTGCTATGACACAACACGACTACATGTCGAACGTAAATGACAGGTCATAACATTAGAATCATGATATGCGTGTATGAGCGCCATGGTTTACATACCACAGTCTTGGTGCTATTGCGGCCGTTTCTTTAACTTCACATGTGCCAAAATCGGTATAGCGAGGCCACAGTTCAAATCCATTTTACGTTCCTGATGCATGATTCGCATTTCCTTGATTCCCACTGCGCGTGGGATCTGCCATTTTTTCGCGACACACGTAGTTGAAACCGAAGTCGGCGGGGATTAGGGAAGTTACATGTCCAATTAACTGTTCAAACTGGGCCTAGACAGAGCAGCTGACGATGAACGGAACCAAGACATCTCCTATATCACGCCCAACGGGTAGGTCGGAATTGCTAAAGGCCGTTATGCGGCGCTGTTGTACACTACTGGCCACTGATTGGAATGGGCAAGAAACGTTTAGAATATTGGAGGGGAAATGGAGGGATGACACTGATAGCACACGAATTTTTGCAGGCGTAGATAACACTACATGTATAAAAACAGAAGCTTGTATGGGAAAAAGATGGCCGCATATCTGCTTTCTTCGCTGCAAGTGACGTCGAAAGACGAAAGTCTTCTGTTGCCCTTGATGCGTAACACCCTCGCTTCTCCCCCTCCCACCCCTCATGCTCTCCCCCTCCTCTCACTCCCTGTATGATCGATGCAATGGAGGTTCTTCTGAATTCAATACAAATTTCCCGCGTTCGCCTTGCTCTCGCGCCACGTGTTGGGATATTTATTACTTTGGCATCTCTGCCCCACCACGGTGGTCTAGTGGCTATGGTATTCGGCTGCTGATCCGAGGGTCGCGGGATTGCCGCGGCGCCTGCATTTCGGTAGAGGCGAAATGTTGAGACCCGTGTACTGTGCGATGTCAGTGCATGTTAAAGAACCCCAGGTGGTCGAAATTTCTGGAGCCCTCCGCTACGGCGTCTTTCATAATCCCAGCTGGTTTTGGGACGTAAAACCCCAGAAAGCAATCAATACTTTGGCCTCTCTTCAACAGCATTTATAACGCGTTCATTTTTCATTTACTAGTGTAAAATCAGCCCAATCTGTATTCTTAGTTCAATGAGCGGTGCGGATCACGGTTATGTACATATATTTTGCCTGAAATAGCCCTGAGGTTTCTTTGCGCTGTGTAAAGTTGACGTGTATGACCCCGTGCCACCAGCGCTGGTAGCTCAGTTGGTTTTGACCACCCGGTTGAATCGTTTTTGGCCAGGCGGTTGAATCAAGTGACAGACAGAAATGCAGGCAGCCTGACTTGAGTTTTTAGAGTTTAAGTAGCCCAAGAAACGCTATCGTCTTTAAAAGAAAGATGAGTGTCAGTGCCGGAGCATGGCTGTTCCGTCTTCTGTGTGTATGTGTGTGTTCATTTTTGCGCAAACACCGTTCGTCTGGCCCGCGCGGTGGTCTGGCCTGTGTTTATGTTACCGGGGCGCCTCGCCGCCGAAATGCGATATACGTTTCTGTGCGCGCCGCTTTGGTGGTGCTATCCTTCTGGGGTCAAAGTTCGTCCCCACTGAGGAGCCTGGGAGAAGACGTCCGACGAGACAGTGAGCTTCGAGGCACGGACTGGCACGGATCGTGGAAGCAGACGAATCTCATGTAGCAGTTTGATTTAATACAGTTATTCATTCCAACCTTTAAAGCGTTCTCCTTTTCTTCTTTACCCTGACATGGCGCAGCCGACTTCTTGAACCAGTTAAATCAACGCTAAGCTGCAAATAGATTATTCGCCGCTGCAACGGCCATGGCCGAAGCCACCGACCACGCCCAAGCTTACTCAACGAGCACTACGGAGGACCTTCTCCGACGACAGATGCTCTTCTCCGACGACAGACGAGCCCTCAGCCTACTTAAGAAAACGTAACTTGCCGATGAGCTTAAGCTACGCCAAATCTCTCACACGGGGAGAAAAGACGAGCTTATAACAACGATCATCGAATACAACGAACGGCGACGAGCAAGCGACATGCAGGAGATACTACGGACGCAACGAAACACCGGCAACGAACAGCTGGAAAGCGCACAGAACCTCGCTGCTGCCAACGAAAAACTGCAAGCCGAAATTGAAGGACTCAGAACCCAGGTCGGACTTCTACAACGGGCAACGAACAACCAGGACAAGCAGGCACCCAGCGCCACAATATCGTCAAATCGACGCCGAAACGAGTGAGTCACGATTGAACTTATCGGGGCATGCTAGAAGTAATCCAGATAGTAGCAGTCAACAATTAGAATCAAGTGACATCACTCGACTGCTGTCAATAATGGCAGAGAATCAATCCAAATTGACAGAGTGCATCGCTCGAACACGAGAACCCATACAAGTTCATTCAACGAGTGACACTTCAGCTGCAATTCCACTGTATAACGGTTCATTTGAATCGGACGTTCAGAACTGGATAACAGAGACCGAACGCATCTCATCACTCGCTAACTGGTCACCGTCGCTGACACTTGTTAACGCTATCACCCGCCTACGAGGTCCTGCACGCGACTGGCATGCGAGCTACGGAAGGCAACTTGCTACGTGGGAATTGTGGAAACAAGCCATTTCCGATCGTTTCAAACGAAAAATGACAATGCAGGAATTCCTGGACTTCCAGGCAAAACGCACGCTTCAGCCGGAGGAATCCATAACCGAGTACATTTACTCAAAGAATGCGATTCTTGAGAAAGCCCCATACTACATGGGAATCGAAGAACGAATGTCTCTCATATTGGCTGGAATCAAAGACGACAAATGGGCCATTCCGCTAGCCGCGCACTGTTGTAAATCCGTCCTAGAGCTCATCGACAGAGCAACAATGCTCGACTGCCGACGATCGAAGGCTATAGAAGATGAAGCGCAATCACAAATGTTTCTCCGAGAAAGCAAACCAGAACGCAAAACCTCAGGGTCCGCCACGTTGTCTCCATTTAGGAAACCACCTGCACCGCGATGTTTTAACTGCAGCGAAACCTGACATATTTCGCGAGAGTGCATGAAACCTAAAACAAGAGGAACGTTACTAGCTGAGGAGAAACGCCAGATTCGTGCAACAAGTGACAACACACACGAAACTTCCGTCAAGCAGGTGAACTGCTTCCTGAAATCTACTGGAGGAAGTTTACCGGTTGTCAACGGCCTTCTGAACGCTAGATCTCCGATCAATGTTTGCATTGATACTGGTGCCAACGTCTCACTCATCTCCCCGCAAGCTCTACCCCCGAAAGCTACGCTTACTGTTTGGACAGCCGGAAACAACATTGAAATTTTGGACAGAACGATACAGCCGCAAATGTCAGCAGAAGTTGATATAATGGTTGGGACAACACGGACGACACTACCAAATGTTGTAGTAAGCCCCCTACCAAAGCCAATTGACATGATTCTCGGATCTGATTGGCGTCGAAAAGTCAATGTCCAGGTGATCTTTCATCCGACAAACGACATCACCTTGGTGAACGTAACTAAAGAGGACGCGCAACCCCCGACTCTCACCATACGTGATCGTTCTAGCTCAAGTAACGACACTATGCCGCAGGAATTCTCATCGCCTCGTTCTGCCGAAATCAAGAAAACGACGCAAATGAGTTCATACGCATTGAACCCACGGAATCGGAACCCGATGAAATACTGTGCCGAGAAACTGAAGACGCTGTTTCCTCCAGACTCAACGGAGTCGCAGACGCTCTCTCACGATTGGAAGAGCGGAGAACGTCAGGAGACGTCCTCAAGATAGAGGATGCGGAGAGACATGTGCTTTTGCAAACAATGGTTGTTCGCAATCACGAAACTTTGAAGCACTTTCAAGCCACGGACACTGAATGTATCAGGCTGATGAACGAGGAGGCAAAAGGCAACAGCTTCTACTCTATAGATGACGGCATCCTAATGAGACAGACGACAGAAAAGGGCCGCACCGTCAAGAAAATTGTTGTCCCGGGAGCGCTACGCGACACTGTGATGAAGATATTCCATGACAGCAACGGGCACCTCTGCGCGACCAAAACGAAGGACCTGATCGCACGCAGGTATTGGTGGCCATTGAGTTCGGGAGACGTGAAGTCATACGTACAGTCGTGTCACAGTTGTCAAGCGATCAATGCTCGAACGAAACGAAGCGAAGGATGTTTGAATCCACGAGATGTGCCGAACGAGCCCAACACCGTCATATCGTTGGACCACATTGGCCCGCTCAACGAAACGGAAGACAAAGGCTACGTATTAGTCTGCATCGACCACGCCACGCGGTACATGGATGCTATCATCATTCCGAGCACGGCATCGACACACTACATCGACTACCTTCTGAACTGATGGGTACCACGATTTGGTGTACCAGAAGTCATCATTACGGATCAGGCGAGAGGTTTCGTAAACAGAAAGACGGCCTCCGTCCACCGGAAACTTGGAATACAACACGTGAAAACGCCGCCGTATTGGCATCAAGCGAACGGCCTCGTGGAAAGAATGGTCGCTACATTGAAGCAAGTTCTCAGAAAACTGCTCAGTCAAGCACAGAACTGGGAACGTATACTTGCTGACGCCGTCTTCGCCATCAATGTAGCAAAGTCGGAGCAAACTGGATACAGCGCATTCTGGCTAATGCACGGCTACCAGCCCAAGCTACCGGGTGAACTTAACATGGAGCAATCCAGAGCGACATCAAAGAGTCCGAACGTTTGCGTAGCCTGGCTGTGGCGCGAAGCGAGGCTAAGGAAAAGCTGAAGGCGAGCCAGGAGTACTCGACAAAACGCTACAACGCAAAGCGTGACCCTCCGAGTTTCAAAGTTGGCGACAAGGTGTTATGCGCCATCGGTGCTCGCCGCTGGACTTTGGACCCCCGCTTCGAAGGACAGTACGAAATTGTTCGTTTCCTGGGAGAGAGCTTCGCCCTCATCCGACGAACTACGGCATCGGGGAGCGACGACTATAAAGCCGTCAACATCGAACAGTTGCGTTTGTGCCACGAGCGAGGGGACGACGCCGCTGAACTTGCTGACGCCAGCATCGGTCTTCAGTTGGGGCGTGGAGCTGAGGACAGCTCCATCTAAAACGGAGATCGTGTCAGTGCCGGAGCATGGCTGTTCCGTCTTGTGTGTGTGTGTGTGTGTGTGTGTGTGTGTGTGTGTGTGTGTGTGTGTGTGTGTGTGTGTGTGTGTGTGTGTGTGTGTGTGTGTGTGTGTGTGTGTGTGTGTGTGTGTGTGTGTGTGTGTTCATTTTTGCGCAAACACCGTTCGTCTGGCCCGCGCGGTGGTCTGGCCTGTGTTTATGTTACCGGGGCGCCTCGCCGCCGAAATGCGATATACGTTTCTGTGCGCGCCGCTTTGGTGGTGCTATCCTTCTGGGGTCAAAGGTTCGTCCCCACTGAGGAGCCTGGGAGAAGACGCCCGACGAGACAGTGAGCTCCGAGGCACGGACTGGCACGGATCGTGGAAGCAGACGAATCTCATGTAGCAGTTTGATTTAATACAGTTATTCATTCCAACCTTTAAAGCGTTCTCCTTTTCTTCTTTACCCTGACAAAGGCATAGTCAAGATGCTAGACTGCAACAGATTAACATATTAATGTAACGAACAGGCTAGGTGACTACTGGTCGCCACCCCGTTAAAAGGGAGATGCTATTAAAGACCACCATCGTCATTAGCAAATCAGAAACTACATGGAAATTTGTGAAGGAGCATCATCATCATCACCATCGTCATCATTAATTTGCGGCTGGAAGGACTGTGTGGCATGTGCACGCTTCGCCGTATGCTTGCGATTACTTTTTTTTTTTTCAGTGCATCATTAGGCGCCGTTATGGTACGCGTTTGCAAAGGGTTATGCCTGGCGTTGTTCATAGGTTCGGTTCCCGGACCGGGACGAATTAATTTTTCGTCAACTACGACGTGTTTCTTTCTGATAAATTGCAGCTTTGGGCTACAAACTCGCAGGTGCCAACTTTCCCTTTCGTAACCCTCATTCCATCTTCCGAGATTCTGCAGAACTATTTGCCATTTACAAATGGCGTAATCACGCCTAGCGTGACGTTTTGGTCGTGTTCCAATGATGTAGTGATGCTGACAGGGCAATACGAGGACAGAGATGTGTGTGCCATGTCCCTCGTCGTTCCTTGCGCTATACGTCTCATTATGCAGTGGTAAGGGGGCTGATCCAGCCGAAACGTGTATTGGGATTTTACGGTGCCTAGACCACGATGCGATTAAGCGAGACGCCCAGTGCTGAACATTTCTTATTGTTGCACAATACCAAGAAAAAACAGAGACAGAAAGTCAGAGGACACAAAGAAGGCGCTGCGGGCTCGTCTGTCCTCAGAGTCTGTGTCTTCTTTTCTTGGTTTTGCGCTACAATAAGAAATATTTAGCAAAGACCAATTCGCCCAAGAAGCAGTCCTAGAGACGTCCAGTGTTAGGCACGCCATAGCGAGGGGCTCCGGACTAGTTTCGATCTCGTTTGATTTTTTTTTTTATTTTTTCACATGCACCTGAATTCGAGAATTACACGAGAATTACAGGAGAATTCGAGAAGTAGGCGAGAATTCTTGCATTTCACCCTTATCCAAACGCGGCCGAATGGAATAGCCCTTCCCTGAAAAGATTTACGTCCCTAAATTACTACAAAGGTAAATTCGTGAATTCTGGATGTTCTGGCTGAACGTCCGTGAGCTTCCAGCGCATGGTACACAACAACGAGGGCTTCATTTCACCTCTTGAACTCAGAAGCTCTATATCTTCGCCATGAAACGAACAGCGATGTGGATCACCAGAGAACTTGTAGCTATGTAAGCTATAAATGAAACACTACTGCTGTCGGAATCGAGACAGAAAACTCCCTTGTGTGTTCGCGCCAAAGTTCATCTACAGAAACAAACAAACAAACAAACAAACAAAAATTCGGTCATCCTTCACTGTCACCGTTCGTTCCCCGTGTACCGCTTTATGTTGGCACTTTCGTTATGGATGTTGCGTCCAATCTTGTAAATCGTCATGCAACGAATGCCTCCAGATAGCAGACTTGGCAGTAATGAAATTACGGTAATTAAGTTACTTTCTTCTGTATTGGGTAATGTAATGAATTACTTCTGTCGGCAAGTAATTTAGTCATGTAACGAATTACTTCGAGTAAGACAAGCTGCGTAGCATCCGAACTCGAAGCCTTGAAAAACGCAGTTTGAAGACCACGACCATCAAAACTGCAGGTAAAAGGCCTGGTCGACGGTGGCTCCACGTGTTGCTCACTGTCGGGAAGCTCAGCAACAAGATGCAGAGGTTCCGAACACGTAATCCTGTCGCATCGAGAGAGACGGCTTCATATCAGTAGAAATTTCGATATGTTCTATATGATACCAGGTGCCCCGCCACTATTCTATCATTGAGGAAGGTCAAGCAGGGTTCAAGACGGGCTAGAGAGAGGGGTTAAACAAGGACAAGTTGTCGCCGCGACAGTATAGCTGCTAATTTAAGTGTAAGTGTGCCGTAGGTAAAGTGTGCACAAGTTAGTGCATCGATGATGAACTTCTCTTACGGTAAATTCAAAGTAATTACATTACTTTTCAAGAGTAACAGTAAGGTAATGTCATTACTTTCAGCCAGCTATAATTGTTAATGCAATCTCATTACATTTCATAAAGCTCTAGGGAAGTAGTTAGTGATGTACTTTAATTTCATTTTGGAAGTAATTTTGTCACCTCTGCTATATATCTCAAAAATTCGTTCACTGAAATAAATTTATTTCAGTGAACATATTTGTGAAGTAATTTCTAAAGAAGTACTTCCTCACAAATCACTATTTCGTGCGAAAGAGCTGGATAATAATAATAATAATAATAATAATAATAATAATAACTATTATCAGCGCTATCACTGTGGTGCTCATTCCTCAGTGTAATCTGTAGTTTTCTAGTCGACCACTGCTCAACTTTCCTACGCATTGCGTCACCCCCCTCCCTCTCCTCGGTATTTATTTTTTAATGTCAACTAGAATGTCGGCGCTACTCCTGTATGTTCTCTGACCGAGTCTACGCTTTTCCGATCTCTTAACTGTACGATTACCATTTTTCTTTCCATCGCGCGTTGCCTGGTTCTCAACTTCGCTTGCAACTCCTTTTGTCCCAATGCTCAGTGATACGGAGGATCCGTGATATTCTTGCTCCGTGCCCCATACATAAGCACTGTATATAGATTTTACACTTGTTGTGCATCACCCTTCTTGTGTATTAGTGTAATGTTGGCTCTTTTCCAGCTACATGGGACATTAGAGGTCTTAAATCATCGCCTATAGAGTGTCGCAAATTTCTTGAACATAAAATCTCCTTCATCTTTCATCAAGTCGACTGTTATACCGTCATCTTCCGCAGATTTGTCGTGCAGCATGTCTCTTAAGGCCTTTTGAAGTCTCATCGGCAGTTGCGTATGGGACTTTCGTCGCCTTTTCCAGTTTAGTTTCCCTCAAGGATGAATTACTTGTCAAGGCGAAAGCCTTACACTGTATGTCTCATGCGAAGGTGGTCTTGAGAAACGGCGACTAGTTCACTCGGTATATGTGAAAATTGGCATGGAGGGGTACGACTGTATGGCTAACATGACTGATAGGTGACTGCATCAATAACTTGACATCTTTACCACTTACGGCGCAATTAAGGCTAATAAAATTAGTTGTGGGTCGTACCCGCACTGGATATGTAGGTATGAGCCAGGGAAATATGGGTATAAGCCACACGTGCTAAGGACATTTACATTTAAAGCCTGTGCCTAGTTTCATTCACGTGATGTTCGAGTGCCAAATGTTCCGGGTGTGAACCCCTAGGTCGCGCATCCGACTACAAAAAGTCCTGGCATTCGCCTTTGCGTCTATTGCGTGATAGCTAAGGACTCCTATGAAATTTCTTGAAAAGCACAGTTCCGAGTAGAAATCTCTGCTCCACTTTCACTGTATAGTTTAAATTTCTAATAATATTGACCTGTTTACCTTTTATTGCTCGCATTACGGGGCTTTCGGTACATAGTTTACTTATTGCTTTCTTGATGTGGTGGTGCCACTTTTCCTTATTGCTGCCTCTTCTCTTTGACGTTATAGTTCCATATGTTACATTTCTTATATATTCGTTAGCGCAGCCAATGCTGCTTTATCCCTTGAGCTGCACGTGTCGTTTCTTTACCAAATTATTCGGGGTGTGAGAGAGCTTGCTTAGTTTTTGCCTTGTTGCTTAACGTGCAATTTCAATTGCTGCTTCACAAATAAGCCTCGTTAAGGTTCCGTTCATTTTCTCTAGGTCGGCTTTTTTTTTTTATTTTGTTCTGAAGCTTCCTATTTGTTCTCCATAGTAATTCTAAATTCCCATCTTCCCCTGACTACCTCTAGGTTGGTCCTCGTTTAACTAATTTTGTTCTTGTTCTTGTTCTCCTTAGGTTTAGGACTATTTTGCTCACACCAGCCTGTGATCACCACATTTTATCCTGTCAACTACTTCTGTGTCCTGCACCGTTCCTGGGTCCCTGCACGCTTATAAAATTCATTTCGTTTTATTTCTTCGCTAGGGCTGCTACGTATCCATTTCCTAAGGGTAAGACAAGTCGTAGGTGTTGCGGTTCAGTCTTTTTTTCTGAAAACAAAACAGGTTTCGGCTTATGTAACTTCAGCTTCCGGAAAGCTGTTTTATTGGCCACCATGCGGTAGAGTGACGTCATCATAAAATCTGCAACCTAGGCTGCGCTGAAAACAAAGATGACCTCAGCCGCCTCGCGAGCTCTTTTACATCTGCCAACAGATGCGCAGGTGTATGAATGTAGATAAAGATTACTGTCGCACATTTCATCAGTGTGTATTCAAGCATCTTCTGCCACAGTTGTGAGCCACTTAGTGCGAGTGTAGTGAACATGATCATGAAACAGTACCCCAGAATATACGGCAAATCACTGAATATCTTAAAAAAGTACCTCGAATACGAACACCGGCGCTTGTCATCGTGTATTTTTTGTCTCTTTTTATCTTCGTATTTATTCTGTAGGGCCGTTTCCCAATGATGAATCCTTACCAACTAGCCCAATTATCAGTGCAACGCAATGTAGTGAACATTTGACGTCACACTTTGTCCCACTGCCCCAATGGTCCGAGATTGCCTAGTTTCTTGTGAACTCTCATGCTAAGCAGGCGAATCGTGCTGATGGCAACAAGAGCGTGATGTAAAGTCCACCTCTGGCGTCTGTGAAAGGGCTCCGCCCGAACAGCGTCTCAGTGAGGCGGCAGGTGCGCGATAGCAGCCATTGAGATGCTAGATGACGGATGGTGGACGGCTTCTCGCGGAGCCTTGTTGCATTCTGCGGCACAAGAGTTGCCCTGAAGCCCTTCCAATGCTGCGGTTAGCAATCGGGTTGATAGCAAAGACAACGTCAAAAGCACGCTGTTCACCACTGACGCAAAGCAAAACTTCTACATCAAAGAAGGACGGCTTCCCTTAGCGCAGCAGTCATTCTTCGAATTCCATTGCAACGAGGTTCGACAAAGGAACGATGGTACCTACAAAATGTCGCCGTTATGTCTATCTTCAATAGGCATTTATTTTCCTGTTCATTGACATCGTTATGATATGGGTCAGCTAAATGTAAACATTTCTGAAAATTCAAAGCCAGTGAGTTAAAAAAAAGGAAAAGAGTGGTCTCGTTTTTTATTGAAACGCATGATACCTCTACATCTGTATGCAACGTCACGACAGTAGCTGCGCTTGCATTCGGTGATCTAAGACGTATTGCTCAATCCTGCACAGAGTAAATTACATCCTCGCACCCCGCATTACTTCCCGACTACACTGCTAATTTTTAAGATTGGAAAGTTGCTGCTATTAGGACGACAAACACGTTTTTCTGTAAGTTGGTTCTTGCGACGTTGCCTGCACTACCATTTTTTCGTTGTTACAAGCCTCTATCTTCCTTTGAAGTTCTGGCTGTCAAGCGATACAAGAGATTCACTAGGAAATAATTGTAAAAATGGCCTGTCGTATGAAATCTGGTATCCTGAATAAAATATGAAATCTGATATTTGAAAAGAAACAAGGCAGGAACATCACGCTAATATGCAAATAATTTTAATATGCGATTTCCGTACATATCAATACATATACCACGTAGTACGTGCACCTTGTCTTCTTTCGCATGAACTCCAGTTGACGCACCATGCCGAATGCAAGCTAACCTTAAACATTACTGTTATCATGAAACGCATGGCAACAAATATAGAGGCGCACAGAGGGATGGTTGTGCTTCTCAGAAGGTCGCAACGCAGGCCTGTGGACATGCACGTGTGAATGCAGAAAAAATTGATATTTTAATCTCATAATCACAACTATTATGATGCAGCAACGCGTTATTATAGAGACATCAAGGAAGTTTTGAAGGCGGCCCTTTCTGGGGTAGCTTTTCAAACTGAAAAGTTCGTTCACAAAATTTTTGTTTGGGGGAATGTGTGAAATATTGTTCGATGTGCTGGTAAACTATACATGTCTTGGTTAATTAAGTACTAAGCGGAAATGACTCAACCATTGTTTTTTAACTGTTTCAAAGCGTTATTTAAAACCACCTGCAAAGATTTTCTGCTCGTATACACGGCGGTCACTTCTTATCCCGATAAAATGGAGGCCATTCTATCTGCAATGTGTATTGAGACATGTGTAGGTTATTTATGTCGCTACGAACATAATGACTGAATGTTCGCTTTCTTGCGAAAGTGTCGCCTTGTACGAGGCCATGCAGTTTGTTTTCTCGGTCTCTTCAGTGAAGATTGGCGTATATATTTCGCTGAACTAGGAAGCATATACGAAAAACGCTTGATCATATTAAGTTCAAGTTTTCAAGAGATCCCTTACAAAAATGCCCTATATGGCGATATCAGTAATTGGGCATATCTGGCTATATGTGACTCGTGTCCGTATGTGGCCGTATTTGCCCAAATCTTGATAGAGGCAAATGTGGCAATAAGATACCTACACGAAGAATGCCATGAATGACTGCGCCATGTATCGAGAAAATACGGCCGCATATGGACACGTGCCATATATAGCCAGATATGCGTATATGGCCAGATATGCATGCCTGGCTATATGTGGCACGTTTTTACATGTGGCCGTATTTTACGGATACATGGCGCAGTCATTCATGGCATTCTTCGTGTAGGTATCTTATTGCCACATTTGCCTCTATCAAGATTTGGGCAAATGCGGCCACATACGGACACGAGCCACATATAGCAAGACATGCCCAATTACTGATATCGCCATATAAGGGATATTCAGGCCTTTCGCCATGCTAATAATATCGTCATGCTTCCGTTATATGAAATGTTTACAGAATACTGAAAAGATTTTACTTGACGCCGTAAATGCCTGCAGTTGCTAAACCTTCTTTTTATTTTATTTTATTGTTTTTTTAATAGCGTTGTACGATCGAGGTTCGCATTTCGTTTTCCTGGTGTCTTCTGTAAGCTAAACGAGACACTCTGCATACTTACTGCAAAATAAAGGTACGTTATGGGCGACATGCAGGTAAGGTTATGAAGTGGTGCGTTGACTGCGGTGTTTGCAATAAATTACGTGCAAGCGCTCGGGAGCGCTGTGATAGTTTCTCTACGGATGATGCAGTACTTCGCTCCATTGCCCGAGCGGAACTACACATATCACCGAGATAAAGCTTGCCGAAATGGCTTTCAAACAAACGCTACACAGTAAATCTGCTTGTGAAGTCAAATACATGTGCATTAAACACAACCTTTAACAAATAATCAAATGCAGCCGTGAGTGTACACATGCCTTTCCTAAAGTTTTAAATAACTATACATTTTTGACACTAATAGGGAGCACCTTAAAATGTGCAGCGGAAGTTTAAGAGAACTTTCTTAATTAGTCGCATACAAATAATTTTGCGGGATGCAATTAATGTATGTGATTGAATTGAAGGCGGCTTAGATGCTTCATATACTCGAAAGAAGTAGTCTCGCTGGAAACCTTGTGATTTTGTAAGGCGGCACCAGTCGGCCGCCTTTTTTTCATGAAGGCCACACTTCGCACTGCTTTCGCAGGAGCGGGTGCGAGGGTGCCGGTGGAACCCTTCTAGTCGCGTAATAATGTCTCGGCAATTATTCGTCTGTGAGCCGAAAGGGTCCTTGCAGATGATAGATTCGTTGCATAAGGATAGATCAGAGCATAAGGTTAGCACAGAAAAAGAGTCGTCTAATGGTCAGGATAATTAAGGAAAATTTATAGAATCGAAGAATAAGGGGACAACGCATTGGATACGTGGAAATGTGCCAGGGATATCCGCGTGTATGAGCCGCGAGTAAGAAAAAGGAAATTTTTAGCCAGTTCCATGCCGTATAATGGCTCCTGGATTTTTTAATCGTGACGTAATTGGCAAGGGTTAAAGTTATTCATGTTGTGACCCATCAGTCATAGTAATATACCCGTACTCCGCCAAAACGTAATGCCTTTTATGATATGGCGGTGTCTCTATATGCCACCCTTCATTATTATCTACTGACCGTACCTGATCGTTCACCATGCGTTCGGCACTTTTTGCTTTCTCCTTCTTTTTTCCTTCCTTTCTTTCTTTCTTTCTTTCTTTCTTTCTTTCTTTAGATTTCGCCCTATGTAAATGCAGCCGCGGCTGAGGGATTGAACCCGCAACTTCAAGCTAAACCTATTCTACACCTTGTCGAGCATTGGGCTTCGCATAATCACCATGTTGTATATCAGCGAGTTGAGGGCAAAACAATGTCGAGCGCTAGACACTAAAACAGTGTGCGCGGAAATAGTGCACATTGGGCTTCGCACAGCCCCCGCCACGTAGTGGTAAGCAGAGGACAAGAGTGGTCGCCTTACGGGCTTCACGTTCGCCTTAGCGTCTTCACCTTAACAGCCACCTTAACGGCTTTTCCCCCCTTAAGTGACAGCAATCCCATCCGACAACGACGCCGACATAGGATCGATGCAGAACAGCTTGGCTGTGATCACGTGTGGCTCTTACCCGCGTTGGATATGTGGGAATAAGCGAGTCCACCTATAGTTAACCTAAAGTCTACCCCAGTCTGCAAAATGCTAGGAGCTGGTTCAATTTTTTTATTTATGGCCTCACCGTGTGGTACCGGGAGGCATATTTCAAAGGTGACCATGCGCGCTATGTTCCTCACAATGCATGTGCGCCAGCCTATAGGCCAATACGGAGCTAAGCAAGTTCAGCGGCGGATAGTTTGAATAGTTCAGAAAATTCCTGTTTGGCACTTCGGCACTGTTACACTCAAAACGCCTTGCCGCAGTTCACTATTTAACAAATGTGACGCCAATTACATGCCTTGAAATATGTCGGAAAGCAAAGCTGTTGACCACATATCATTAAAATATTTCATTTGCTTCCTAAATTTCAAGCGTGGGTCTGTAGTGTGGTTGAGACACTTGGATACGGAGGGCGGGGCCCTCGTGTGTATCCCAGCACAGGCAACAAATTTCGTTTCTTTGTTTCCTTTCTTTCGTTGTCTTTCTTCCTTTCCATCCTCCTCTGACAGAATATTTGGTAGGGAATAGTGACGTCATGAGAGCCAAGCCTCTCCTTATTGGTCTAGAGGTTGGTCAAGTGACTTACCGGCTCAGCCAATGGGAATCATGCGGACTACTACTACGCCGACAACGACATAAGGTCCACAAGGACAGCTTTCCTGTAAACGTGCGACGCTTCTACACAGAAAGCCCCCCCCCCCCCTCCCGCGTCTGGCTAATCTTTCATCACAATTCAACGCTTGCTCAAAAGGCCGATTCGGTGAGATATTTTTCGTGTTACAAGCAATGTACGGAAGTAGGTAGTGGGAGACGAATTGAAAAAGTGAAGGAGCTCCATCCCCGGAAAATAAAATGTGCACGTTAATTTTCCATCGACCTAATGAAGGAGGTGCTAAATGCCAGGGCAGTACTGGCCAAGTACTATCCTGGTGGGAAGCGAGGAGTCTCCCAACGTTCTCCTTGAAGCGTGCCTCAAATGTTTCCTTGAAGCATGCTTCATTGAAATTGCACTTTATATTGCTCTTCGGGCTTATTGAATGAATCAGCTTGAAACACCGGCAGGCCATCACAATAAGTCTGCTGAAAAGGGAAAGTTGTGTAAACACACACAGAAAGAAACTATAAGAATGCATATACCTGTAAATATGATTATTGAAGGCACCTGGCTGTAGTGAGCTGGTAACTCTACAGCGTTTACACTGTTTGGTTGCCAAGTTGCGAGGTCAGCAGCGAACGTGTCTGCACCGCTAATAGTGCGGTTACCTCGCTTCAGACAACCTTAAGGATAGCACCACAATTTCACACGAAACGATAGAAAGCAGTCCGTCTGTACTACTCACCAGCAACACCACACTGAAGTTTGCGAATCCTCTGAGGGTGATAAAACCTCCCGGTTGGCTGAGCAATGAGTCCCGAGGCTTGTGAAATTGCCTGCAGAGAAACTGGAAGGAAGGCGAAGACTTTGACAAGCTCCGGGTTATGGTCGCCTTTGTGAAGCACGTCGTGACCTCTTCTGTTGGAGCTGCTTTGCGCACCGTTGCTCGATTACGGGTGGTTGCCATGGCTGCAAATGCGATGAACGGATGCCGCTTGCACCCAGGATCTCCGAGCAGTCCCTGGAAGCCCGCAAGCACGAACGCAGTAGACCTTCACAAACCGAGGTGTCTGTCCAGACACCACAGTCAACGCAGTATATGTAGCTTCGTACAAGGTTGTCTCTGCCCCGGCCAACACGTATTTTGACGGTGCGGAAGTCACCGGGAGTACTCGATGTCAGGAAATGTTGACGGCAGAACGTGGAGCTTCTCTCGCGGTCACTGTGCCTGTGCTGTTTTTCATCTGATTCCCATGTTCGTGCAGAATGGCACCGATGCCCGTTCGAACGACGTGAAAGTGGATTGCAAACCTCACTGACAAGCTCGCAAAGATGTGCGCGTGGTGAAAGCTGTTTACGGATAAATAGCGGGTCCTGGCCCGTTGTGGATGTCAGCGAGATGCGCGAGCCTCTTCGGTCCGCGTGTTGACGTCGACTGTCCGCTTGCAAGTACGGCGCCCTCGCTAGGTTCATCTGCTGCGACGGGAAACAATGACGGGTCGTTTTTGTTGTTTATGCAAGCCTAATTGCGTCAGGACAGACGACGTTTTCCTTTCCTTTTGGCCGAACGATCGGTTCGATGCGGCAGCCTTGACTTTGAATTGCGCTAAGAACTTCCTTGGCGCGCCGTATGGGTCGGCGCGATGTTGGCCTCTCCGGGGGAGAGCATAGAGAGGCCGCGTGTGCACTGGCCATGCGCCGTTGCTGCCAACGCCGTATTTCCTCGTTAGCGGCGCTAGTCTTCATGAAAGTCCGATGCGCTCCTCTCGCATCGCGCGCGCTGTCACCCGTCGGTCTGCGCGAGAGAGGGCGTCAAGAAAAAATTGTCCCGTGCCCGAGAGCTGGCGACGCGTACAAGTTACGGAAACGCGACCATGAAGCGCTTCAATGGTCGCCTCAATGCGCGTTTCTATCTACTTCATGTTTCGTCAGAGCGACTTTCGCGCGAGAAGTATCTCCAGTCAAGCGCACAGACTGCTGAAGCAATCTGCAGACTCCACTGGCTCGTGTTTGGTCGTTCTGCGGCTGCGCGAGATATGGGCCCGACTAATGCAGACTGTCAAAGAGCTTCAGCCACCATTAACGTCAAAAGCAACTCGCAAACGTGTACAAGAGGCGAAACATTATGTTTCACTTTTCATGTTTCGAAAATTACATTTCTTTTTTTTTTTCAGATATAAAAATTAATCATGCTAGTAGTACCATTCTGCAAACGTCACAGTTATGTCTGATAATTGTTTACAGCGTTCTTAGTCATACTCACCAATCAGGGACTGAATTCACAAAACTTCTTTTTCATAAGTCATTTTGCCATTGGTCGGTCGGCTTCTGTAATCATATGTCCAGCATCTGTATCGGCTGATATTTTCTGTTAGAAGCTTTTTTCTCATAAGTTGTTTTTGTAAATACGGGCCCTGGTGCTGAGAGCGAAGTTGGATTTCTGGCCTCGGCCGCCTCATTATGGTGGCGCAGGGTGGAAGAAGACTAAAAAGAAACACTCGTGGACACAGCATCGCAGGTACATCTAGTAGGTCAGATTTATTATTCTTTGCATATAATGAATGTTATCCAAATAATATAGAGACAAGGGTCCCAGCGATAAGGACTATAACGGAAACTGAGGTGGCGTACGAGGAGCAGCTAGCTAGGCAAAACAAGCAAACCAAGCAACACCAAAAAGCAGGCAAAATATAACAAAAATATAAATTAAATCAGGTACAAGTCTCAAGAAACAATCATGCTGCACATAAAGAAAAACTGCGAATGCCAAGAAATGGTCAAACAGCAAATAAATCAAAGAAAAGAATTGAAATGCAGTTTCCAAGATGCGAATAGATAATACATGAAAAAATAGCATAGTATAGTTAACGAAATAGACTTAGTTATTGTAGAGTTTCATGGTCGTGAATGTGGATGTCATTTCACCGTAGTCAGAATGAACACTTGGCCGTAGATTAGCTTGGTGAAAACATGGCGTTATTCTTATCAACAATATATCCATAATCAATGAATTCGTATGCGTGTTGTTTAGTAAATAATTTATAAAGCATAATTGTGAGATAATAGCTAAATACACACGTTAATAGCAGGATGTTCTTCTTCACGAAGTACCGGTGTAGCATTCGTGAAATAACCGCAGTTAGTGATAATGTGTATTGCTTGGCCTTATAGGTGCTCAACAAACGCTATATGACATATGTCTTCCCCGAGAGGCAGTCCAGACATTGACGCGACTGCTAATGAAAGCAAATTATAATGCCAATAACGCGTGTTTGGAAAAACACGCACCTGAGTTTTTGAATCTTGTAATATCCACGGTACACATTTGTTTAATGAAACCAATGTCTTGAGAAAAAATTTTTTTGGATTTAACCTAATGCCCGAAAATGATACGTAACTTGTGGATGATATTTACTTTCGTCAAATGGCAATGTAAGTTGTCGAAAAATAATTTTGTGTGCTCTGAAATATTTATATCAAAATGTATTTTGTTGAATTCTCATCAGTTTGGTATTTGCACCGGATATGCGACTTAATTATTCCTAACCGACTACATTCGTTAGTGGCTCGATAATAGTGGACATTGTTGGTTCAGCATTTTTGGACTTCACTAAAGCGTTTGGTAAGATTAATTATAGCGTTCTACTTATAAATTAGAATCTATGGGAATTATACTCGCCCTGCACTGAAACTTGTAAAGGGCTACATGCTTGAAGAAATTGTTTTTCAGACAGGTAAATAATTATTTTGGTGCTACAGTCATCATTCAAGGTGCGCCATTAATCTTAAAGGCTCACCCATACATCCAAATTCTGCACGACTGAGACGACACTATCGCAATCGCCGGATGATATATACCTTAATGTAGTGGAATCTCGAATGGAAGCTTAAGCATTGAAAACTATCCCGAACCTCTCACAACGTCTCTAATAAACCGAAGTTGCATGATTATTATTCTGATGATGATTGCTTAGGGGACGTCAGTGAAAGGCCGTGGCAGTAAGCTTACGATGGATGCGCGCGTGAAGCTCATTACGCGAGAGAGACACGCGGCAACCACAGCACCGTGAGCCCACACAAAAATGGCCGAGGCTCGGGAGACCCATGTCGCACAAATGCGTACGATGACATCATGCCCGCCAGAAGCAGCAGAACATTCAGCAGCAGAGCTTCGAGGCCAACGCAGGCGCGTGGCTTTCGAGACTTGTGAAGAGCACAACGAGCGTTGGCAGGGCGGCCCATTATAAGTCATGAGGGGCGAAATATATGTGGTCAACAGAGTGTCGAAACCGCAACAGGCAAGGTCGACCTAATTGCGCGTGAAATGCGTCACGATGAAGAATCGAAGTAGGTGAATAATGCTTACGAAAAACAGGCAGAAACGCAGAATAAAAACATATAATCAGCATACAATCATGCATTCATGTGAACAGCCACGTATGTCATCCTTGTCTCCTTTAACGGTGACACTAGGCTGAACCTTTCTCTCTTTGCTTATGACATAGGTCAGTGACCCGCTGCAATTATGATGATTTTACCTGGCCAGACAGTATACCGTAGAGCTCGCGATCACGCCAAGAAGCCGACCGCACGCACATTGTGGCCCTTGGATATGCCTCCTTATACACGTACAGCGATGTGCTCTGCTTATAACCACGAAGCGCGCATTCGAGCATAACTCGGAACAAAAGTAAATCGAGCGTCCCACTTATTGTCGCCGTTACAACGCACACTGTTTGCCGGAAACCATCCGTGTCCGCAGCCTTACCGCTACGAGGTGCACGACGCACTATTCCGTTCGTTGGTTTTGTGCTTTCTCTTCTCGATCAGACCATTCTCTTTTCTTGGGCTGTGTTCCATTTCTTAACAGCATAGTAGACAGCCTACACTGACAGCTTCGAAGACAGCTTTGAGCCCTTAACGCACCCGGATGAAGTTTGTGCGATCAGATGCCACTTCGCGTTGACAAAAAGAAAGGAAAACACACAATTGTCGTTCAACTTGCTTATTCCGTGTTCCAATGTACGAACAACTCAATGTAGCTCACATTAAGCGCGCAAGAAAGCGTCTACTGGCGGGCAGACGACCTTTCCGGCGGTCCATGTACAAGCAATCCGCTCATTTGTCAGCTTCTTTCGAAAGCAAAGTAGCCTGCATCGTTTTTGAGTTCGAGTACCGTCCTCGTGCGAAATGGAATGGTTCTGAAAACAAGGAGGTTCTATTAAACTTCCGGAGCGGAAGTTCCTGCAGCCGCCTACGGGGGAATGTGAAGCCACCGGAGGGAGGAAACAAAAGGAGAGGCCACCATAGGCTGCAATGCATTAAGCGCGCGCTCGACTTGTTTTGCAATCTCACGATGAAAAAATTGAGTCAGAAACAAACTTCACACTTATGCCGCTTACCGACGATGTTTTCTAGTTGATGAAAAAAATTACCCGCGTCCGTATTCAGCTCCAGGCGTCGAGGAAAGAAGAAATAAGCTTGGCCATCGCGCTTATCCGTGTTAATTATTGATGATACCTTATCTTACAAAAATGACATCAAGATATCCCGTGTGGAAGTAGCAGATCACTTTGCGATCTCCCGTAGTCCACTCTGGCCATCTCTGCCAGGGAAACGGTACCTTTTCACTGGCATTTCTCGACTATTCTTTTTTTCTAAACAGCTGTGACAGCGCGCAAAGCATCTGTGTTGTGTGCCTGCTTTCCGTACTGAAAAAAAAAAAAAGAAACAGCTCCACTAACGTGAATGCTGGGAAGGTGCGAAGCATCCGGTGATGCGCCGGTGTTTCCCACAGCAAACGCCAATCGCTGCTAATGAGCTTGCTTTACGTTAGCAAGACGACGACGTTAGACGCCGCCTGCGCGGGCTCATTAGCAGAAACTCGTTAGAATCTCTCTCATTAACCCTACACAAAGACTGTCTGGGTGCACTGCCTCCAGGATCGGCCCACAGATGCACACACACTATATCTAACTGCACTGCCTCCAGGATGGGCAGGATGGGAAAACGAACGAACGAACGAACGAACGACCGACCGACCGGACGGACGACCCACAAATGCACACACACTATCTAGCTGCACTGCCTCCAGATGGGCCTGCCGCGACGACAGCAGTAGTACACGCCGACAAGCCCAGCCCCTAAGTACTAACGAACGAACGAACGAACGAACGAACGACGGACGGACGGACAGACGGACGGACGACCCACAAATGCACACACACTATCTGGCTGCACTGCCTCCAGATGGGCCCACCGCGACAACAGCAGCAGTACACGCCGACAAGCCCAGCCCCTAAGAAGTACGAACGAACGAACGAACGACCCACAAATGCACACACACTATCTTGCTGTACTGCCTCCAGATGGGCCCACCGCGACGACAGCAGCAGTACACGCTGACAAGCCCAGCCCCTAAGTACGAACGAACGAACGAACGAACGAACGAACGAAAGAACGAACGAACGGACGGAGAGACGGACGGACGACCCACAAATGCACACACACTATCTGGCTGCACTGCCTCCAGATGGGCCCACCGCGACAACAGCAGCAGTACACGCCGACAAGCCCAGCCCCTAAGAAGTACGAACGAACGAACGAACAAGCGAACGGACGGACAACCCACAAATGCACACACACTATCTGGCGGCACTGCCTCCAGATGGGCCCACCGCGACAACAGCAGCAGTACACGCCGACAAGCCCAGCCCCTAAGTACGAACGAACGAACGAACGAACGAACGAACGAACGAACGGACGGACAGACGGACGGACGACCCATAAATGCACACACACTATTGTAGCGAAACGTCGGGGCCGTTCATGTTAGACGCATCGGAAGGTCAGGAAGACGAAGAGGCGTGGGAGCCACTCCGCGCAGGCAAGGGATGAGGAGTCGACACGGTGAATTGGGAGAGCACTCATTGGGGGGTTTATTTAGCTAAGACATCTTGAAGTTGTAAAACACACAGGGCAAAAATTATACAACAGAGAAAATGGTATCATACCCCGTCGGCCTGCCGGACTGGCCCCCGGTGGTGACGAGCGTCATGGTCCCCGGGTCCGCTCTCTCAAAAAGGCCAGTGTCGCCGCTTAAAGGAGTACTGACACGAATTTTTAACATTCTCGTATTATTGCTGTAAGTGAAAGCACTGGCGTGGAGAACCCCAAAAAGAGTATCAGGATGCCTCGCAACGCAATGAATATATTTTTATACCGCTTCCTTAAAAGCCCACTTTCGGTTGCGAGGGGGCGGTTTCCTAGTGACGTGTCAACGGAGTCGGACGTACGTCTAAGTCACGTAGGGACAGCAATTCGTAACAGCGTCGCCTCAACTCTGTCGTCTGTGGTTAGTTACACGTGGGGAACGCAAATCAACGACAATTTCACGGTCGTCCAGCGACTCTGACCGCGATTTCAGCGATTTTTGAGAGACTGTGCTCATACGTCATCGCAGTGTCCATTGCACTGGGGCTGGCTTGCAGTGCTGTTCGACGAAAACTTTAAAACCAAACTAAAATATTTTGTACGTGTTTCCTGGCTTCCGCGTGCGGAGGGCGTTAACAATCCATGACTAGAAAACGAAAAATGTATACTTTGCGCCGCTGTAAAATCGTGTCAGTACTCCTTTAAATAACGCTTTTTCAGCACCCACGGCAACAGGGACGTCTCCGAGCACCACTGCCTTCCACCAATAGGAAACCGGCTTACACGGACAAGTCAGGCAGGTCGATGGTAACGATGTTATACGAGCTTTTACGATGGCATGCATCCGGCCTCGCCACAAAACCAATACAAACAACGCTTTCCAGAAACTGGCCGCGGCGCGCACACATGCTCTTCATTTTCGGTGTCCCGTCTCCCGGAAGGCTCCCTGCGGTGTGCGGGCTCGTTTACTAGAGCACCCTTGTACAAAAGCAGTCGGAAAAGAAGAAAATAACAAGAAAACATTCTACGCGACGCGGTCCTCGCGACACCTCCCCCCTACGAAAAAGAGTGACCCACTCGTTTTACTTGCAACCCAGGAAAAAAGAAGTACAAAAAAAACAATTTTACATTCAACAGTTATGTGAGGTACTCGTTTCAGAAAACGTATACATCTAAAAGGTGGAAAACTTAAAACAACAAATGGAAAATCGCGAGACTCAAAAATCACTAAAGTTCACTCGCTGGCACTGTAATACAAGTCAGTATCAGTATCATAAGCGTCGACATTTCGTTGTCCGTTGTTGCCGTTTGACAATGTCTTCCAATCGCTGTAAAGTTCAGTTTCAGAGTCAGAGCTCTCGCGCTGCCGCACTGCATCACTGGCCCCTGACTCGCGCACACCATGACGCAAACGAAGTTCTTGGTCCACTCGCGAACCGCACTCACGCACATCACCATTGACGTCGCACTCGCGCACAACACTGGGGTGTAATTCGTGGACATCACTCCCGGCACTGCACTCGCGCACTTCACTTTGATGGAATTCGCGGTCATCACTGCACTCGCGCACATCACCACTTGGATCTCGCACCTCGTGATCGGCACCGGACTCATCGTCCGCGTCGTCGGCATCGTAGCTGCGCTTGTTCTTTTCTTGCTGGCGCCTTTCCCGTTCATTGACTAATTTTCGAGCCTGCCGCAGCCGGCGAGCCACTTTCATCGCATCCAGGGTGTAGTCGCATCCACGTTGTGCGCCCGACTCGACATTTACCGGTAGCGACTGCTGAAACGGTCGACCTACAGCCGGGATTGGTTGGAGGGAACCGGCCGGCTTCCCCGGCGGTTGCTTTTGCGTCTGGCAGTCAGGGCAGGAGAGAACATACTTGCTGACGTATGCGAACACCTTCGGCCAGAAATATCGGTAACGCAACTTCTCCCATGTACGCTTGACACCCAAGTGGCCTGCCGTACAGTCGTCATGGCAGTGCCTTAATATCTCAGACCTCAAGCACTTGGGGACAACGAGAGCCGCGCGATCTTTCTCAAAGCCCTTCGCCCTCCGATACAGTACACCGTCGACTAACCGAAAACTCCGTGCCGTTCTTTTGGTATTCCTGACAACGGGCGCACTCGGTTCTTCGAGGTGCTGTACAACGGCTCTAATCCATGGGTCTGCCCTCTGCTTCTTTCCAACATCCGCCTGACCCAAAACCAGCAACGGTAAAAGGTTTCTTCGCTTACTGGTACGGGGTCGTGAGGAAGGCGGGAAAGCGTGTCGGCATTTCCATTCTTAAGGTCAGGGCGGTGTCGCAACGTTATTCTACCATTGGCTCGTGTGGGGACTGCGTGAAGCTGGCTTTCCGACAATGTGCCGATGGGACGGCCGGGCTGGCCCCTTAGGCCCGGCCGTTCTCGTTTCCCGAAGGGTTACGCTGACTATCGTGATTGCCAAGCGACTCCGCATGATCATTTCTGTCGTCCCGGAAGCGCTGCCAGCACTGTCGTGCTTCGTGGCCGATGCGGCTGCAAATCTGGCATCGGGGACGCCCGTCGTTGGCACGGGATGTTCTCGGTGGCCAAGGCACTGGGGGGCGACGCATCTCGTCTTCAATGTTTCTTAGCCGGTCCGATAACAAGGCGATGGAGTCTGCAATCGCCTTTAAGTCTCCCTCGCGGTCGGCAGCCTGCCGCGGGCAACGCAGTTCTGCTGTGGCGCAGGTGGTGACACACGTAGGAGTAGGCTGTACTGCCGCGGCGGCGGATGCCATCCCTACCGGAGGCGCGATGTTTTTCATCCACGACTGCAATCCATTAGGATAGTGGGTGTCGATCGGCCGTGACCAAGAAGCAGGGCTCATCAAAGCTGCGTAATTTATGCGCTGTAAAATTTGGAGGAATGCGGCGCAGGTTTCCGGGTTTGCGATGATCATTTTTTCCTGCACATCCGGACGCAAACCGCGCATAAGGTGCCGCAACCGATCATCTTCTGCCATAGACGGGTTGACCCTTGCGCAAAGCTGCACGACGTCATAGTAGTACTGCTCCGGGCTTTCGGACGGCAGCTGAGTTCCGTTTTGTAGTCGCAAATGGGCGATCTCGACTGAGTGACGACTCGTAAATGACGTTTTCAATAAGGTCGCCCATTGTTCCCATGAATTAGGGGCACCCGTAAGAATCTGAGTAGTGTGCCACTTCTTTGCATCGCCGTCTAAAGCCAAATATAAAAATTTAACTTTCGTGGCTTGGTCCCAGTTGTTCAGCGACGCGACATGTTCGTAGCAAAGTAGCCACTCGGAAACAGATTCCTCTGGCGCGCCTCTAAAGACTGGCGGTCCGACGAAAGGTATTGCTTGGGGGTTAGCCATAGCAGAGAGAAAGGAAGGGGGTTCCGTCATAGTGGAGCAGTCCGAAGTAGTTTTCTGATGCTTGTTGATTCGGGGCATAGCTTTAGAGCGGGAATATCGCTACCGAGCACCTCCACCACTTTGTAGCGAAACGTCGGGGCCGTTCATGTTAGACGCATCGGAAGGTCAGGAAGACGAAGAGGCGTGGGAGCCACTCCGCGCAGGCAAGGGATGAGGAGTCGACACGGTGAATTGGGAGAGCACTCATTGGGGCGTTTATTTAGCTAAGACATCTTGAAGTTGTAAAACACACAGGGCAAAAATTATACAACAGAGAAAATGGTATCATACCCCGTCGGCCTGCCGGACTGGCCCCCGGTGGTGACGAGCGTCATGGTCCCCGAGTCCGCTCTCTCAGAAAGGCCAGTCTCGCCACTTAAATAACGCTTTTTCAGCACCCACGGCAACAGCGACGTCTCCGAGCACCACTGCCTTCCACCAATAGGAAACCGGCTTACACGGACAAGTCAGGCAGGTCGACGGTAACGATGTTATACGAGCTTTTACGATGGCGTGCATCCGGCCTCGCCACAAAACCAATACAAACAACGCTTTCCAGAAACTGGCCACGGCGCGCACACATGCTCTTCATTTTCGGTGTCCCGTCTCCTGGAAGGCTCCCTGCGGTGTGCGGGCTCGTTTACTAGAGCACCCTTGTACAAAAGCAGTCGGAAAAGAAGAAAATAACAAGAAAACATTCTACGCGACGCGGTCCTCGCGACACTATCTAGCTGTACTGCCTCCAGATGGGCGCACCGCGACGACAGCAGCAGTACACGCCGACAAGCCCAGCCCCTAAGTACGAACGAACGAACGAACGAACGAACGGACGGACAGACGGACGGACGACCCATAAATGCACACACATTATCCAGCTGCACTGCCTCCAGATGGGCCCACCGCGACAAAAGCAGCAGTACACGCCGACAAGCCCAACCCCCAAGAAGTACGAACGAACGAACGAACGAACGTACAAGCGAACGGACGGACGACCCACAAATGCACGCACACTATCTGGCGGCACTGCCTCCAGATGGGCCCACCGCGACGACAGCAGCAGTTCACGCCGACAAGCCCAGCCCCTAAGAAGTACGAACGAACGGACGGACGGACGGACGGACGGATGGACGGACGACACACAAATGCACACACACTATCTGGCTGCGCTGCATCCAGATGGGCCTGCCGCGACAACAGCAGTAGTGCACGCCGACAAGCCCAGCCCCTAAGAAGTACGAACGAACGCACGAACGAACGAACGAACGAACGAGGACGGACGGACGGACGGACGGACAGACGACCCACAAATGCACACACACTATCTGGCTGCAGTGCATCCAGAATTCCAGATGGGCCTGCCGCGACGCAGCAGTAGTACACGCCGACAAGCCCAGCCCCCAAGTACGAACGAACGAACGGACGGACGCACGACCCACAAATGCACACACATTATCTGGCTGCACTGCCTCCAGATGGGCCCACCGCGACAACAGCAGCAGTACACGCCGACAAGCTCAGCCCCTAAGAAGTACGAACGAACTAACGAACGAACGAACGACCCACAAATGCACACACACTATCTGGCTGTACTGCCTCCAGATGGGCCCACCGCGACGACAGCAGAAGTACACGGCGACAAGCCCAGCCCCTAAGAAGTACGAAGGTACGGACGGACGACCCATAAATGCACACACACTATCCGGCTGCACTGCCTCCAGATGGGCCGACCGCGACAAAAGCAGCAGTACACGCCGACAAGCCCAACCCCTAAGAAGAAGTACAAACGAACGAACGAACGAACGAACGAACAAGCGAACGGACGGATGACCCACAAATGCAAACACACTATCTGGCGGCACTGCCTCCAGATGGGCCCACCGCGACGACAGCAGCAGTTCACGCAAAGCCCACCCCTAAGAAGTACGAACGAACGGACGGACGGACGGACGGACGGACGGACGACCCACAAATGCACACACACTCTCTGGCTGCACTGCCTCCAGATGGGCCTACTGTGACAACAGCAGCAGTACACGTCGACAAGCCAACCCCTAAGAAGGAGTACGAACGAACCAACGAACGACCCACAAATGCACACACACTATCTGGCTGTACTACCTCCAGATGGGCCCACCGCTACGACAGCAGCAGTACACGCCGACAAGACAACCCCTAAGAAGAAGTACGAAGGAACGGACGGACGACCCATAAATGCACACACACTATCCGGCTGCACTGCCTCCAGATAGGCCCACCGCGACAAAAGCAGCAGTACACGCCGACAAGCCCAACCCGTAAGAAGAAGTACGAACGAACGAACGAACGAACGAACGAACGAACGAACAAGCGAACGAACGAACGAACGAACGAACGAACAAGCGAACGGACGACCCACAAATGCACACACACTATCTGGCGGCACTGCCTCCAGATGGGCCAACCGCGACGACAGCAGCAGTACACGCCGACAAGCCCAGCCCCTAAGAAGTACGAAGGTACGGACGGACGACCCATAAATGCACACCCATTATCCGGCTGCACTGCCTCCAGATGGGCCCACCGCGACAAAAGCAGCAGTACACGCCGACAAGCCCAACCCCTAAGAAGAAGTACAAACGAACGAACGAACGAACAAGCGAACGGACGGATGACCCACAAATGCAAACACACTATCTGGCGGCACTGCCTCCAGATGGGCCCACCGCGACGACAGCAGCAGTTCACGCAAAGCCCACCCCTAAGAAGTACGAACGAACGGACGGACGGACGGACGGACGGCCGGACGACCCACAAATGCACACACACTCTCTGGCTGCACTGCCTCCAGATGGGCCTACTGTGACAACAGCAGCAGTACACGCCGACAAGCCAACCCCTAAGAAGGAGTACGAACGAACCAACGAACGACCCACAAATGCACACACACTATCTGGCTGTACTACCTCCAGATGGGCCCACCGCTACGACAGCAGCAGTACACGCCGACAAGACAACCCCTAAGAAGAAGTACGAAGGAACGGACGGACGACCCATAAATGCACACACACTATCCGGCTGCACTGCCTCCAGATAGGCCCACCGCGACAAAAGCAGCAGTACACGCCGACAAGCCCAACCCGTAAGAAGAAGTACGAACGAACGAACGAACGAACGAACGAACGAACGAACGAACGAACAAGCGAACGAACGAACGAACGAACGAACGAACAAGCGAACGGACGACCCACAAATGCACACACACTATCTGGCGGCACTGCCTCCAGATGGGCCAACCGCGACGACACGACAGCAGCAGTACACGCCGACAAGCCCAGCCCCTGAGAAGTACGAAGGTACGGACGGACGACCCATAAATGCACACCCACTATCCGGCTGCACTGCCTCCAGATGGGCCCACCGCGACAAAAGCAGCAGTACACGCCGACAAGTCCAACCCCCAAGAAGAAGTACGAACGAACGAACGAACAAGCGAACGGACGGACGACCCACAAATGCACACACACTATCTGGCGGCACTGCCTCCAGATGGGCCTGCCGCGACGACAGCAGTAGTACACGCCGCAAGCCCAGCCCCTAAGAAGTACGAATGAACGAACGAACGAACGAATGGACGGACGGACGGACGGACGGACGGACTACCCACAAATGCGCACAGAATATCTGGCTGCACTGCCTCCAGACGGGCCTACCGCGACAACAGCAGCAGTACACGCCGACAAGCCCAGCCCCTAAGAAGACGTACGAACGAACCAACGAACGACCCACAAATGCACACACACTATCTGGCTGTACTGCCTCCAGATGGGCCCACCGCGACGACAGCAGCAGTACACGCCGACAAGCCCAGCCCCTAAGAATTACGAAGGCACGGAAGGACGACCCATAAATGCACACACACTATCCGGCAGCACTGCCTCCAGATGGGCCCACCGCGACAAAAGCAGCAGTACACGCCGACAAGCCCAACCCGTAAGAAGAAGTACGAACGAACGAACGAACGAACAAGCGAACGGACGACCCACAAATGCACACACACTATCTGGCGGCACTGCCTCCAGATGGGCCCACCGCGACGACAGCAGCAGTTCACGCCGACAAGCCCAGCCCCTAAGAAGTACGAACGAACGAACGAACGAACGAACGAACAAGCGAACGGACGGACGACCCACAAATGCACACACACTATCTGGCGGCACTGCCTCCAGGTGCGCCCACTGCGACGACAGCAGCAGTACACGCCTACAAGCCCAGCCCCTAAGAAGAAGTACGAGCGAACGAACCAACGAACGAACGAGCGAGGTAGCGAGCGAACGAACGACCCCACAAATGCACACACACTGACTGCACTGCCTCCAGGATGGGCCCACTGTGATTACAGCAGCACACGCCGACAATTGTTGTTGTGTGGGGTTTAACGTCCCAAAACCAGCTCTGATTATGAGAGACGCCGTAGTGGAGGGCTCCGGAAATTTTGACCACCTGGGGTTCTTTAACGTGCACTCACATCGCACAGCACACGGGCCTCAACATTTCGCCTCCATCGAAACGCAGCCGCCGCGGCTGGGATTCGATCCCGCGACCCTCGGATCAGCAGCCGAGTACCATAGCCACTAGACCACCGTGGCGGGGCCACACACGCCGACAAGGCGAACCCCTAAGGTGCTCCGTACCTAAAAGAACACAGCTGACTGAGAGGTTCTACGCAAGTCGTACTTGCTCCTCTACTTTGTTTTTTAGTAGAGACTAGCTTTTTGTGATGCGATGTAGCGCAAATATGAACCACGCTGTGCGACTGCCAGCTGACGTAAAATACATTTGTGCACATTAACATACACCCCACCCATAGCACGTGTGCATATTAAATGCGAAGCATTTCTTGGCGAACTTGAGCAACTTTGACCGTATCTCTCTAGCCGCCTACGTCTCGGAGCACTCCTGGTCGTCTTGTTTACCTGGTATACAGCAAAATTTGGATGGTGAGGTGTCGATATGTGACCAACATTAACGATTGACCTTTACATCTCTAGCGTGATGTATTCGTCATACACGTCATGATTACTGCAGTCAAGTGTGGCTCATACCCGTAGTGCTCGGCCCATGGTATTCAGGTATACACCACAGGTGTTTAAATTTTATACAGCCCATGCCAATCTCAAACCAAGTAAACTAGATTTTTAACGTATGAGAACGTACGTAAAAACAACAAAGGTATAACGAGTGTCGTAGCATGGAAATGTAATATAGACATAACAAACACAGAAATGCACACGAATGCGCTGTATTCTCCGCCTGCCGAGTGGTAGGCGGGTACCGAACCTGGGCCACCGAAGTGCCAAGCAAGCACGCTACCACTGGGCTACGGCGCCTCCTCCGGCAAGGTAAGTATAGTAAACAAACCTA
Organism: Hyalomma asiaticum; assembly: GCA_013339685.2. Classification (NCBI taxonomy): domain Eukaryota; kingdom Metazoa; phylum Arthropoda; class Arachnida; order Ixodida; family Ixodidae; genus Hyalomma; species Hyalomma asiaticum. The sequence continues at coordinate 224,047,953 of CM023481.1, forward strand.
ATGCATCTGCAGTTGTAATGAAGATGCTTGCGTAACGTCACTTGCGCTTCTTAGCAACGTAATAAAGGACGGATGTGTTCTACTAGCACTCATACCTTCGCCCAACTTTGCTATAGTCTCACGAACGATGCTCCTAATACGCATATCACCGCGCTGTAGCGTGCACTTCTCTTCGAGAAAGCAGACGAAGCAGACGCCTGTGGTGTGCACTGACGTCAGTGCCAACGTTACGTCGTACTACGAGCTACAGTTCAGTCGCCACGGTGCTCTTGTCTTAGCCCATGGAAGTTAAGCATACACTTACTCGTACACTTTGCCCAGAGACGTTCATCCTATTCGTAGCACTTCGCTAAATGCCAAACGATCCCCCATGGGCAATTTTCTCGTTGACTGCTTCGCATGACACGGAGTCCCACAATGCGTGGGATCTGCAGGATTTTTTAGTACAGTGCCTGCTTTCTGCATATGTTGCTTTAATTACCTGCATGCTCTTTCTTTAGTATTCCGCGTACGTTCTTTCAAATTGCTTCGTTTCTTTTACCGTTCGTGAAGTCATCGTAGATCCGGGGCTATCAAGATCCGTTGGACGAAACTTTGCAATACTATACTATTAATCGCTTTATGTCATTTAGTTTTGACTGCAAAACCGCATAGGGCGTCACTTACACGGGAAATGCGCCGAAAAGCAGGCACTTAGCATTCCGATCAAAATATCGTCAAATGCAGAAGACAAAGGTCTGGTTGTTCGCCGTCAATAGAGCAGAGGTGTGTGACTTGTATCTAGTTTTGCATCCATCCCTCTGAACAGCATATGTTCTTAATCAGAAGGTTGTACACTTATTTTTCTCTCTATTTCTTTTTTTTTCTAAATGCGAAGCATTTCTTAGCGAACTTCGGCGACTTTGAGCGTATCTATCTATCTATCTATCTATCTATCTATCTATCTATCTATCTATCTATCTATCTATCTATCTATCTATCTAGCCGCCTACGACTTTGTGCTCTCCTGGCTGTTTCGCTAGTGGCATGTTTACGAAAATTGGTATGCCACAACATGACTGCATGAACAACATAAATGAAAGGTCGTAACATGAAAATCATGACATGCATGTCATGAGCGGCATGATTTACATGCCACGGTCTTGGTGCTCTCCTGGCCGTTTCGCTAATGGGATGTATGCGAAAATTGGTATGGCACAACATGACTGCCTGACGAACATAAATGGCAGGTCGTAACGTGAAAATCATGAAATGCATGTCATGAGGGGCGTGATTTACATGCCACGCGTTTCGTTAATGGGATATATACCAAAGTTGCTATGGTACAACACGACTGCATGACTATCATAAATGACAGGTCATAACATGAAAATCATTACATGCATGTCATGAGCGGCATGATTTACTTGACACGGTCCTGGCGCTATACTGCCGTTTCGCTAATGGGATGCATACGAAAATTGGTGTGGCACAACAAGACAGCATGACAATCATAAATGACAGGTCATAACGTGAAAATCGTGACATGCATATCATGAGCGGCGTGATTTACATGTCACGCGTTTCGTTAATGGGATGAGTTAATTTTCCCTTGGTTGGTGAAGGGAAGATGTTGAAGAAAAGGTCCGTTGTCGGCGCCCCTCGATGACCCGAGTGCACGGTGGCAGAGCGAAAGGAGAGTTGTAGACCGGTGAAGGGAACGTTTTATTCCACTGCTCCAAAAGCGCCTGTCCAGGCTTAAGCCCGAACCTCCGCTCTCAACCTCCACTGCCATGGAAGAGGGGCCACCTTATATACACCGGTTGCTCCGCCCCTGAATCCCTCACAGCCAATCACAATCTTTCACACAAACAGAACCCCACATGTCAAACCCCGCATGTCTAACACCGCATGCCTAACACGTCATGTCAAAAACATTGCCAAACCCTTAGCAACATACGGGCATCAAACAAACAAACAGAACCCCGCATAGCAACGAGCACACCGAAAGGAACATGGAAACACACCAGGCACGACCATCCACACTGACAACAAAAGACAACACGTGAGCAATAAACTTGGCCTCCACTCCTTGCTCACATGTGCTTTTAACAAAGACGCTCCGCGGGGTGCGAGGGCGCCAAACCCCAGCCTAACCAGCTGGTGACTACAGACATTCCTCGGCATGCTGCCTGAACTACTCGTTTCCCCTGGGCTGCCAAACCGTTTCCCCGTTACCAGCTAGCCTGTTCCCAGCTTCACAACGAACTCCAACAATGGTCTCCTCCTGCTCCGCATGTCCACCACGTGGCTGTGCGCCTTCCAACGAACCCGAACCACATTCTCTTGTTTGAGGCCGGCACACGGCGACAGCGATACCTCGCGCTTTTCAGGTCCCGTATATGCCAGGCCACAAGCAGCAACGCAATGCTCGCACCCTTCAGACTGACTGGATGTATACCAAGATTGCTATGGCACAACACGACTGCATTACGAACGTAAATGACAGGCCATAACATCAGAATCATGACATGCGTGTATGAGCGGCATGGTTTACATGCCACAGTCTTGATGCTCATGCGGCCGTTCTGTTAACTTCATATGCACCAAACTCGGTATAGCGAGACAACAATACAAAATCCATTTTACGTGCCTGATGCGTGCTTCGCATTAGCTTGATTCCCACTGCACGTGGGATCTGCCAATTTTATTGAAACCAGTACCACGGAGAAACACGCCATAGATGTTTGCTGCATTTGAGCATTCGTCAACACATACGCATGAAAAATTGTGTGTCTATGCACTGGAATGTTACCTTGCGCGTTAGCAAGCTCGGAATTCAAAACGCGTTCACGGCTCCTTACAAGATTGTTCCAATGCCGGGTGTCGAAGTGCCGTTCCTCTAAGGTTCGGTTACAAACAGAGACGTTCCAATACGTGCACCAGATATTGCGTGTGAGTTAGCATGTCTCGAGACCATAGCAACTCATGCACGCATAAAAAAAACGAAGCCCTAACGAGCACTTAAATCTTACTGTTAACTTTGATACAGGTGTACAGATGTAATATATGGATGTGTACCTTTCTAACTGTCCTTCACTTGACACAATGCATGGAAAACAAGCAGTTATCCGCAGAGAAGGTGAGAATGACTTACACGTGAATTGATATTCTGTGTCTCTTCATAATCCAATTTCCACAGATAAAACAGCCCACGAAGTCGCCACCATCTACTCAGATACTGCGCTGCTTTTATAAAACCTGCCACAGCGTTTAAACATCACTAAACAGCGCCACTTCCGCACTCCGCCGCCTGCGGAGTCGTCTGCTACTTTTTCCTTGAGCAATATCACAGCGACAGGCTTCACTTTCGACGGTCCGCTTGCACCTCAGAAGTATTAAATACAACCTCCTTGGACTTAAAATGGCCGCTGTCAACGTAGCTGTCTATTTGCCGTCTACCCTGAGTACTGGAGCACGCCCGTTGTTTTTTGTGTGCTTTACAACTTTCTCACCCGCTATATAACGAGGTTCTTTTTTTTTTTTCGATAGCCAGTGCTACATGTTTTATTTGTTTATTTCCTGTTTCTCGGTGAACGGGCGCACTGGAAGCTAAACAGAAACGGTGCTTCCACATGAACCCCTCAAACAATGTCTTGACCATAGAGCTCAGACCGAATGGCCGAGATCGGAGCTGCAAACGTCTCTAACAATGGGGCCGTATAGTGACCGGAGCATGCTCTCACTCCGGTGAATAAAGACAGAGAACAAGACGGACGTAAACTTCATTTTCAAATTGAGAAGATTTGAGTCCGGCCCTTTAGGTGCGAAGCAGCTTATGGCAGGGGCTTTTTCCGTCCCTCCATAGTCAGAAGAAGAGGCGTGCAAGACACGACACAAGGGGAAGAAGTGAACAACACGTACGCCGGCTATCAACTGAAGCAGCGCACAGAGGCGAAAAAGAAGGTTGTTTTGTTATCATGCCGAATAGCACATTTTTAGAAAAAGCGTCAGCAGCTATTGAAAAGAATTTTAGACCTGTCAAAATGAAACCTTCTGTAATAAAACAACGAGCTGTCGATCTCCTGTTGAAACATAATCTTGATAGTGTCAAAAAGGCAAAATTGCTCACTTTAGAATTATTTTTCTCGGCGAAAACCCATAAGCCAGAAATTCCGTTTCGCTCGATTGTTTCAGAGTCAGGGACTTGGAAAGTTTGTGTAGCTAGCTACCTGCAGAAGTGCTTAACATCTCTAAGTTCTTCTCACCCCTTCCGCGTACGTAATTCTCGGGCTCTAGTTCAGTTAACAGAGGAAAATTCTGGCGACTGCACAGCGTTTATCATGGATGTAGAAGATCTGTATTACTCATTGCCGCATGAAGGTTTGTTAAATTGCGTGAAAGAATGTATTGAAGAACAAGGGCAAGAGTCTGGTTTTATAGATAGGTGCGGAGTTTCCACAGGTGCATTTCTAGAAATTCTTTCCACTTACTTAACGTCAACGTTGGTTGGATGTAGGGAAGGCATGTTTGTGCAGAAATCGGGGATTGGTATAGGTTCAAAGGTCGCCTCTATTCTAAATGATCTGCATTTGAGCAAGTCTGACAGCGGCTTAAAAGAGGCCTTAGGTGACCACATCATCAGAGTATTTCGGTATGCTGACGATTACTTGATTTTTTGTAGTAAGCATTATTTTGAATCCGTCGTCACCTATGTAAGCGATCAATTTAAACTTAATGGAGATGGTCTAACATTTACGAAGTAACTGCCTGAGAGAAACGTAATGCAATTTCTAGATATCTCCTTGTCATTTGAGCAGAATCACGTGTGTTGGCAGTATTCCCCTAGAGCAGCTAAGCCATTGTTAAACTTTCACTCCAAGCATTCAAAAGTAGTAAAAAACGGAATAGCCTTGTCTTGTTTAAAGTCAGCCCTATCGAAGTCGTGCGTGCACCGTTTCACCATTACCTTTAATACGCAGCCCGAGCGCCTTTTAGAAGCAGGTTACCCTAGACTAGCCATAGCCACAGTAGCTGAGCGTCTGAAGAAGTCGATTTCGACCGGAAAGAATGCTGTAGCAGTGAGTAACATTAACAAGAAAAGAGACGTGAGTATTCCGTATATCCACGCAGTTTTGCACAGGCTTAAGAAAGTGGGACGTAGACATGGTGTTAATGTTGTGTTTACGGTTCCCAATAAGTTAGGTAGGGTTTGTGCTGCCGTGCAGAGAAGAAATGAGCTGATGGAAGGAAAAAAGCGAACAGATATCTGCCAGGTAAAGCACACAGCCAAAAATAATTTTACCGACTGTCGCATGGGCGTGCTTTATAAGATTCCTTTTAGCTGCGGACGTTTTATGCAGGACAAACTGCGCGTTGTATTATCAAAGATTAACTGAACATAGAAGGTCGCTATCAGGTGGAACCCGTCTAATCTATCTTTGCACCGCCGGGTCTGTAACTGCACGCCCGTGTTAGACGAAAGCGAGATCCTGTACTGGCATAAGAATGAAGAGACGCGTTTATTGGTCGAGACCTGGCATATCAGTATTAGTGGAAGTGCGTGCGTGAGTCAGCCGTCGATTAGCTTAAACAGAGAGGAGCTAGAATGCCTTAGCAGTTGTCTATCGCGTAGACCGGCACGTGTAACCGTCTGACAGGTAGCGCTACCGTTCCTGAGCATGCGCAGATAAGTTGTGTGTCTTCTTTCTTTTTCGCCTCAGTGCGTCCTGGTCCTGATCCGCGGTTCGAACCCGGGACCAACGCCTGTCCGGGGCGCTCGCTCTGTCATTTCTGAGAAATCCGTATGGATTTACTTGTAGCCTTGTGCTGGAAAACTGGTGGATGCTAATTTTCCCTTTTATAAACGTTACTCCACCTTGCGGGTTTCCGCAGAACTCATTTGCCATTACTTTTTATGGTGCAGGTTTAATTGAAATCGGTTTATTTTTTTAAGAACGTGTACAAGTCTGTTACACGTGGAGCCCTGTCCACGGCTATGTAATGAACAAGTGATTTTTCATGATACCATCGTCATTTTTCCTCATTTTCATCCCTTCAACCCGTATTTATCTAAAAATGCCCCGACAAATTCGGTTTAGGTTCGGGCTTCGAATTAGTCACGGCATCGCGAAATGGACAGGTCGCTTACGTGAGATAAAATCATGCTTTAGCGAAACTTCCCGTACATCTGTATGCTGTGTTCTGAATACTGACCGCTAGTGGTAAGATTTCAAAGAGGAGTATTCCGGCTGATACCATCAGCGCATTTCGCGGAATAATTATCACCCACGCACAACCAATTTTGACCTACTCGTGTTCATGTTCCTATCCACTTGGAAGCTGTGGAGCATCGCACAAATTACCCGACCCGAGGTCGCTCGCTAGTTAAACACGCTGCTGCAGAGTACCTGTCTGACAATTCGGCTTGAGGCCACGGTGGCGGCGTTTCCGCGATGTAAAAGCGAAAGTAATTGCGAACCCAGAGATGCAGTGACCCCCTTCTCTGTCGGTCATCTTGAAATCATCACCTGTACCATTCATCGAAGCAGAAGCTGAAAAAGAACAGGACTTCCACAGATGGCTGTGGAAGTCCTGTTCTTTTTCAGCTTCTGCTGAAAGCTTCTGTCTATGCACTCACTGCTTCATCATTCCATTCCACCAATGAGTCCCTTTTAGGACACCAAACCCATTTTCTCTCCACTTTCACCTCCCTGATGATTCATTTCGTCTTCTTACAACATTTCCTTGGGATCAAAAGAAGTTCGCTGTCTGTCTGTCTGTCTGTCTGTCTGTCTGTCTGTCTGTCTGTCTGTCTGTCTGTCTGTCTGTCTGTCTGTCTCACTAACTGAAGCACGCATCAAGAAGGTATGATGTTGGCGCAGAAATCTGTATTGCGACGACAGTTAATTAAAAGCTACGAGCTTGGGTTTTCTGTGTTCGCCCTGTTATTTTTTTCGACCACAAAATTTCGTTGTATGGGCGAAACATCGCCATGATTGTACATAGCTGTCATCTCTTCGACAGGCTACTTGCCCACTTAAGTCTTCACATTTGTCACATATGTGCTTGCATTTTGAACGTCACAACAAGCGATGCTTTAGCATATATATACAGACGACGCTGCATGTATCAAAGAACCAGTTCGTGAGAAGGCGACAGTGAGAGATCCTGTGCAAGCCCGAAAAATCATTGAAGCTAGCTTCATTGTTATTTGCCCAACTCGGACGGCCATTAATTACTTCATGCTGCTAGCTACTATTTCTTTAATAAGCATTTATTTCAATCTCTCTGTATCTCTCTCTCTCTCTCTCCCTCTCTTTCTCGCTTGCTGTCAATTTCCGCAAAAACGCGACGCAGTGAAATGCGTGTGTGGGTGTGTGTATATTATGTACACGCGTGACAGCAAAAGCGGACAACAGCCGCTAATCTAAAAATTTGTTTATTCTTACGTAACATTGACACACTTACGTAAGTAAGCATCCATTAAAAGTAGGTTTCTCGTCGGTTAACAATACAGATGGTGCACAAACGCAGAAGCATGGCCGAATGTATGCAGCATTGCCATACCTTACTGGTTCACTTGCTCTTCAGTGATGTAAGAGCCCACTAAAATTATCCAAACTTTAAACACTTGACCATTCAATGACAAATTGCTACGGAAGACGTGGTCAGCGTCCTTCCGGTGCCATGCCATAAAATCCTTGCTGTACGCGTTTTAAATGCGTCCTTTTAACTATATGCGGCCTTGTGGAAATCATTCCTCATGTGCAGTTACATTTTTTTTTTCAATACATCTAAAAAAAATATCAGAAAGTCAGTAGGCACACGACAGAACTTGTTTTAACTGCTTTCGTGGGGTGAATCATCGCGAAGTCGTATTCCGAAGCAGAACTTTCCACCGCAGGCCTTGCTGCAGCATTCTTGGTGGTATTCTTCGCAGCGCAAGTCCTGGCACGTGACGTTGCTGGGCGGTTCGGTGCAGCCGCCTTCAGGGATCTGGAACAACGGGCACAAGTGACGACGCGGCACGCCCGTTCCTGCGGAGAATAACGTCATCGTTGCCATCAAAAGGATCATTTCTTCATATCACTGAATAGCTCATGGTTTAGGAGGAGAAGTATGGATCAGCAACAGGTATTGCTCATAAAATACAGCGCGCATTTTATTACTTTTTCCCGCTCATTGACGGCGACAACCGGGTACATAAGGAAGAGACTCGTCAAAGCGATGCGCTATAGAGACATCAGCTAGTGCACGGACTTTTTCCTGCTGCGGACACTTACCGCTAAACTTCCGTAGGACATTTCTATACTGAAAATGTGCACACCTAGTAGGCTTCGTCCCCAACTTTCGACAGAACACCCATAAACGACACTGCTATACTTCGTCAGTGTGTTTCGTTATGGTCGAATGCGGCATTCTGTGCGCCTGCTGTCTGATTGCGGTCGCTTTAGATCTCGATAGGGATGTAACATAAAACGGACATAAGTCGGCATAGCGGTCGCGCACTGTCTTGTCTTCTCGTCTGGTACGCTGCTTCCCCTAATCTTCTTTTTTTTATTTACGATGACGTACGCATAAACCTACATTGAATCTGCAGTCGTGGCATTGTTCAATGCAACCTGCATGCACTGCGTTGTTATGTCGCGTGCCCTTGCTCACAAAGAACTTTGATAGCACGGGCCTTTCACTTAAAAGGGCGTACACAAAGACGCGAAGTCGCTGCTCCCCTTGAAGTCGACATCGAAATTCGCGGCTCCGACATCTCGCATTTGTCTGGCGTCGGATATTTAAACGTGAAACAGGTCGTTTAAGGAATATTCCAGCTGTGCCCCTTTTGTAAACCGTTGCCGCTTCGGCGCTAATAAACATGCTAAACAGTTAAAACAAAAAAAAAATAAAGTTCCAGTTCTAAAAGCACATTCGTCTTGTTAACGGTACTTATTGTTCGTAATAAATCTTGGCGTTGACCGGCTTCTTCGTCGTTTCCATTTGTTAGTACAATAGACCCGTTCTCTATTTAACGGCAACATTTATTGCTTGCGCGAATTATACTGCGAACGGCTACGCTGCATCACGAGCGTTTTAAGAAAGAAAATATATAACTCGTTACTCACTGATCGTCGACGACTTTGAGATGTCCAAAATGACCACAAGTGCAATTGCTGCGATTATGCAGTGCGGCTTCATTGTTCTCTCTGCTGCGGGGCCAATATTAAGCACTTACTTTTTACCAGCATACACTTTTCAAACGAATAATGCACGTCTTTTACCCTCTCGACTGTTTCTGGGATGGGAGGCATGGTATATATATATATGTGTGTGTGTCTTCGGTAAGTGTCTTGCGTAGACGGTAAGCAAGAACACTCCATGCACGAGGACTTATTTGATAGGTCAGTCTACAGATAGCGTAGCCGAGGATGGTTGGCACACGAGGCACACGTGCGGTGTCACACCAGGGAGGAAGGGAGGGGAGACACGAGAAGTGGAAGAGACGCAGAAACATTTTCCATGCAGTAGTAAAACCCCGCCGACTCTGCTTGCGCATCTTGTTTTTATCTCAGTGCAACGTCCGGTCTGCAGCTTCTCGTTGCAACGCGTGCTTCAAAGCGCGTGTATCGAGTGGAATAACGCTACACCGAACCAAAAAGCTGAACAACACCCTTTACGTTGTTCAGCAATGTTAAACTCGGGCTTACAGGCCTTTTGTCTTCCTTTGCTTTTAAAACATTCTACAGTTTTACGTACCGAATCCAAGGTCTCATTATGAAGTGCGTCGTAGAGTGGTGAATTGCCGACTAAGTTTGACCTCTTTGGGTTCTTTCTTCTTTTTTTAATCCCCTGGCTTTAAGTACACGTGTAGTTTTACATACCACCTCATCGAAATGCGACCTCCGTGCCCTTATAAATGCACTGCATGCAATATAACAGATAAAACTGTTGCTGGCACTCATCTTGGATATTGCCGCTTTGTGCATGTACCAATGCTAGAACTTATGCCGTTTCATTATGCAGAATTATTAAAATCATCTGTCGCGGATATTCTATTTCTTGAGATGAACTATTCGAAGAAACGTACGTCGCTTGTGCAAGAAATCAAAATTTACGTCAACTGGTTACACCAGTTTTGCCCATTTAAGTTTTAAATAATTATTTTGCTATAGCGAGTGACTTGACAAGGTTTATCCACTTGGAACGAACTACCAAGATGACAGCTGTTGCGAGCTGTTCATTCCCAAACCGTATGACGAAATAACTCGGTGGTCCACTTACCTTGCCGCTTCAATGCATAGGACAACTTTTTATAGAAACAGTTTGCGAAGACATAGTTTAATTTAATCACAACTTTGACGGCCCTTATCTCGAAAGCGATGTAACCTTCAGAATTTTTTCAAGTGGATATACCATGCAAACTCAAGCACTGATATCCAGTTCGTCGATTGCGGTTCCTTTTAGTAAAGCCCAACTTCGGCGATTTTTCGATGTCAATGGAGTTCGCTGTGTACGTTACCCTGCACACTTCCGCACTGTATGCAGAACAGCAGCCTGAGAGACACGCAGATTTCTTACAATTTTTTTTTTATGGATTGATTCGGGCCGCCAAATTTGTTTCCCGAAATTTCGAATTCAGTGAGCATTTCTTCTAAGCCGACACGTTGAAGAGCGGTCTCGGGAACATAAGATTACCGTCGCCTTGACATGGTTAAAAATCGCCAGAGTTGGGCTTTCAGGTAACTTGTTTCCTCGTTGGTGAACATATTTGTCAATGAATTGATCCGTGGAACCACTGAGATCCATGGATGCCACACAGAACCCAACGTTTTAATAGTGACCTTCCTGCGTCATCTCGCATGTACAAAAATGCTCAAAATTCCACCTGCATCATGGGCACCATACTATTGAAAAAAAAAATATGCTGGGGCAAGCCACGAATTTTGCCGAAATATGCAACGCTTAGTTCCCATCGACAGCCGAAAGAAAGCCTCTCGACTGAAAACAACGGTTGTTAATACTAAACAAAATAATTAAACGAAATCAATGGATTTCTGAAATATACTGCTGTGAATTAAAGGGAATCGAGCACATCGCGCCTTTTTTCACAAGAGAACAGAATGGCCAATGCGCTGTCCGTCGCGCTCCGCTTAGGTATAGAAGTGCAATGGCGCTGCATTTGCCCACTGAGTATAGTGCTCACCAAATTAAGCGCGATGGCTGGCAGCCGGCGTTTTCTTGCGCCACCGACGAAAGCTCGGTGGTTGCGTGGGCGTCAAATGCAGTCACAATGAAGGAGCAAGGCCTTCTCTTCCATTTTATACAAAAATGAGCCAGCTAGGTGTACCCAGCGCTCATATAGGTGACATGAAAAAGTGCCGGCCGCCATGCATTTCAACTGTCTCGTTTCATTTGCCGAACACTGCACTGCATCGCACTACTCTAGGACACGCATCCCATGCATGTTGCACCCTGTCGCTGCTCCCAACACTTCTACGAGAAAATTAGACGCGAACGTTGCATCATTGGTACGAAGAAAACAGTACCGCTATCTCCCTCGCCACGTGACTGATCGGACTCCAGATGCAACAGGCGCTCAAGTGAAGTCTGCACGTATTTCGTTAAAGAAAACAAGACGACCTTCGCATTAAAGCGACATAAAACCAAGCGAAATCGCCTTAATGTTAGACAAAAGCCCGAGTCTGGGAGAAAAAAAAATGCAAAGGAAGCGAAAGCAACGGAGCCCAGTGAACAAGGTTTCGTGCGCGCGAAGGGCCCTCGTGAGCTGAGACGCTGTGAACGTTAGTGCTGACGTGGCCTCGGCAGCGCGTGCGGCACTGCGTGCAGCCCCGTCGGCCAGTAATCTTTCTCTGGCCCATTATGACGTCCCTCGTTCTTGTTTTCGTCCCATTCGCAATGCTACACGTAAGTGTCGAAGCCGGTGACTTCATGGACATCGAAGTCAGACCAAGGTTTGAAGAATGCCCAACGAGTAAGTGAATGCGCGCGTGTGTGCAAGATTGATGCAAGCATTCGTGGAAGTCCTTTTTATTTATATTTAACGCGTTAGCACTTCTCTGCCGACTCAAGTATGAATCCGTTTGTCTCTCCTTCTACGCTCTTAGCACGCTAACCTTTATTTTATAGGTACACAAAAATGTGAAAATATGCTCCTTTACTAAAGCTTAAAGTGTTTTAATCTATAGTGAAGGTTTGACCTTTAGTAAAGGAGCATACTTTCACATTTTTGTGTACCTATGAAATAAACTAAAGGTTACCGTGCTAAGAGTGTATGACGTAAGACAACATCGTACACAGAAATAAATGCGTTAAACAAAATAAAATTTTATTAGCAACGCTTGGTGTCGAACATGCGATCCCACACACAAAAGCCGAGTGTGTTAACCATCAGTCCGTACAGTAATCACGTTTGCGGGATGAAAATATATATTTGAACAACCTGATAACGTCGTACGAAACAAGCGCAAAAGGAGAAAACACTGTCTATGAAGGCTTGGTGGAAGTATTTCGCGTTTGTGAAATAAGAGCTCTCTCTGGGATAACATGACAAGCAGAGCTATATGGATCAGGAAAATTTCGACTTTAAGAAAAGTTAATGCCAAACACACAACACGGGCGATGCGCTTCTGAGGCGATATAGGCCTTCCGCTTCGCCGTTTCAGACGCTGACGAACGCGAGAAAGATGGACTCCGCGACGACAACAACGTTGCAGGAAAAGCCGCAACGCAGAGCACGCGCAGAAAACACGGGCGCGTTGTGCAAGGCTTCATCGGGAACAAACTGCGCGCTATCCGCCTCAACACACCATCATGCAGGTTGTTTCAGCTAACTTGCTCCAGGGTTTTAAATAATCCACATGCGTGTTACAAGGATGCAATTATCTTAGGGCTTGTTGTCGCCTTGACCATCTGAGACTATTTTTTTTTCATTGAGCTCAGCAAATTAATATTAATCAATTAACCAACTTTTGAACTATTGCGCGAAGTGCAACATCTTCAATAAAGAAGTCGTATAGCATGTTTAATTAGTGCTCGGATAACGTCTCTTTATAATAATAGGTGCAGTGGCTTTAATTTTTTTGCGCTTCTAAGTGCGCGACATTGAAAAAGGTGCACTGTAGCACTTTCGCGCTACGACATTAGCGCACTCGAACATGATACGAACGAATGATCGATGGTGTATGCAGAAAGACAGTACTGGACATGTCACAAGAGTAGTTTATAAGATGCGGCCACACCTTTCGGCTATTTACGCCTGCAGTCCGCGCGCATCATCGACCGTTCTGTCGCAGCATTTTTACAAGTGCTTATGCCACGGCCACCATAGAGTTTCCTACTAAAATACTAGAGGGAAAACTGGCGCTGCGATCGTGAAGATGCCATGGGAATGATGGGTATGACATGGATTTGTCTAGTCTTCGTGCCTGCGACTTCAAACGTTTTGGTGGATTTGTTTATTCGGGCTTTTTAACTTCAGTGACGCGAGTGACGCTACTACACTTTTTCATTACGCGACGAAGGCAGCGGCTGTTGTGTACGCTTTACTGGCTTTACTGCTAGAGATCATCAGACTGTCGCATGTACCAAAGTCGCTTGCAATGATGAGGTGCTATGCAGTGTTTCGTTGTTGTGTTTGTTGATGGATGGCTACACATATTATTTGCAGCGGTATTTTACCCAACTTTAGAAATATTCGCGCTGCGTCTCGCGAACCTTATCGATGCGGTTTCGCTGCTGTTTTTTTTTTTCCTTTCTTTTGCATCAGATGCGATAGAATCTGTAACCGCAGGGTCGCTTTCACGGCTGACATACAGCCCTTGTCAGAAGGCTGTTCGTATATCTTGTACTACGGCATTTCAATTCGGCTGTCTGATTAATTCAACGCCGACCGAACGCGCCAAGCAGGCGCACAGTTATCGCGCGCGTAGTAGACGCCCAGTGCGCGATAGGCAGACGCGCCTGCGGACGACGCTCAAAAAGTCAGTTCAGATCAAAGCTCAGGCGCAGCTTACGATGGAGTTTAACGGCACGGTTGTTTATTTAACCTCACGTTTTTTTCACAAAACCAAGCACCAAGCGATGCTGCGCTCCCACTACGGCCTCGCGCAAGGGCTTGACCCATGCATATAGTTTGTAAAAATACAGTGGAGCACTTGCCTTGCACTAAAAGAAGCGAGCGAAAGCCCGTTTGTTATATTTAGAACACACATCTACCTTTTACATGCTTGAAAATGTCAGCACCTCACTTACAAGAGCAAAGATCTTTATTTTAAGTTCGAACACAACTGCATCTGGAACTTAAACCTGTATGGATGCTGCTGAATCTGGGCACGAGCAGAGGAGGCAACATTGCCATATCGAAAAATATTGCTAAATATCTGTGCGTTCAGTATTTTTCTCATCGCGAAAAAGCAACTAGTACCTGCGCAAGTACATAGTTATTCCAAAGTCTTCCGTTTTAGTGCAACATTTTGTCGTAAACGGCCTATATTTTTTAAGTCGGAAAGCCATATGAAGCCAGAAGAACGAAGACTAGGCAAATCCATGTCATACCCATCATTCCCATGCTGTCTCAACCGCCTTGTTTGAAACTCCCCTAGACACTAGCGCCAGTTTTCCCTCTAGTATTTTAGTAGGAAACTCTATGACGGCCACAACCGCCCAGTCATGTGTTACTTTATAAATGCGAAGCATTTCTGGCTCTCATAAGTTGTGCGGTGTATCACAAAACTGTCATCATCATTAGTTGAGGTACCAAAAAGTGCATGTGCCCTTCTCCTATGCGATGCCTAATGTGCGGCGTTGGCACGCGCGTTTCCTTCTTCTATTGCGCACATGGCCACAGCCTACTGGCAAAATGCGGCTGACGGCCGCATGGGTTCAAGCATAAGAAAATAAAGGCAAGGGCTGTGTGCTATCGTCCGCAATACAAAAGGGAACACAGGAACGCGTGGCAAACAGCCTCGAAATCGACTCGGAGCGATACGCGGAAGGCGCTGTGAAAAACCAAGAGGAAAGGAGGGCGCTCTTTCACTAACTGTTCGCACCCCCACCACAATGGCGTTTCTACAAAGCAGCAACTTATGCCATTTCACCGATAACACGGCATCGTCCGATACTCGATACGACGCGGTAATTGTCGCAGTAACATGCAGCGATTCGTTTGTTTTTTTTCTTTCATTCATTTTTTTTTCTTCACAGAAGCGCACGGTGCAATGCAGAGTCCTGCGTCTTGTGCCCACCAACGCACGGCAGGAGTGCCAACAGTTGTTAGAACAGCCTTCCCCCCCCCACATTATGTTGCCGACGGCTGCCGCCACGTATCACCAATACCTGGGCTTCAGGATGTTTGCCATACGTTCCTGTGTTCCCTTTCATATTGCTCACGATTGTACGTCGATATGTCCGGCGCACAGCGTCGTCTCGCAAAGGTATTCCTTTGGTGCACAGCTTGGCACCACGAGAGTATGCGTCCTCTCATGGTACGAAGCTATGCACGAAAACGCATGGTGTAGTATAGCAATGGGGTGGGACGGCGTTAAGCCGAGGCCACGCATGCCACATCTGCCAGTCTTTGCTTCGACGCAAACGTCTTTACGCTGAGCTCGGTGCGAAACTTTGAGAAGCGTTCGCTAGGCCTCGCAGTGCTTTGCGAGGCATTTCCTGAATCCTCGGACCATGACGAAATGCGGGCGTGACGGAGACAAACCCGGACCAGCCAAGTGCCCATCAGCTTCGCTAGCCTTGCGCCACTAGAGCAAGCTTCACTAATTTTTCAAATAAAACACACCAACTATTAAGATCTATATATGAGTATGCTAATACGTAAGCATTCGCTAAGTGTATTCCCTGCCACATTTGTTGTACTTTCTATATATATCCCAATACAGAAAGGTGTCAGCCAAGGTGATACATCGCCTCGCCACGGTGGTCTAGTGGTTATGGTGCTCGGTTGGTGATCCGAAGATCGCGGGATCGAATCCCGGCCGCGGCGGCTGCATTTCGATGGAGGCGAAATGTTGATCACTCGCACTCGCACTTCCCTCCCTCACACTCACTGGCACTCACTCACACTCGCACTCACCTCCACTCACACTCACTGGCACTCACTCGCACTCGCACTCACTTCCACTTACACTGATTGGCACTCACTCGCACTCGCACTCACCTCCACTCACACTCACTGGCACTCACTCGCACTCGCACTCACTTCCACTCACACTCATTGCCACTCACTCGCAGTCACTTCCACTCACACTCATTGGCACTCACTCGCACTCATTTCCGCTCACACTGCCTTGCACTCACTCGCACTCGCACTCACTTCCCCACACACTGCCTGGCACTCACTCGCACTCCCACTCACTTTCACTCACACTCACTGGCACTCACTGACACTCGTACTCACTTCCACTCACACTACTGGCACTCACTCGCACTCGCTTCCACTCACACTCATTGGCACTCACTTCCACTCACACTGTCTGGCATTCGCACTCGCACTCACTTCCACTCATACTCACTAACACTCACTCGCACTCACTTCCACTCACACTCACTACCATTCACTCGCACTCATTTCCACTCACACTGATTTGCACACACTCGCACTCACTGCCACTCACTGCCACTCACTTGCACTCCCACTCACACTCACTTGCACTCGCCTCACCTCCACTCCACGTGGCCCGGTCTGGTCCAATCATGAACGCAGGGGCAAGATCGGACCATAAGCGGGCACAACCATCTCATGCGCGGACATGCAAGCAACCGGCGCCAACATGTCGCGTCGGCAGGGGAGAAGTAAAGGAAGAAGAGGTCCGAAGGAGGAATAGGCGCCGCTTGTATACACACGCACGCACGCACACACAGCTACGTGGCTTCCAACATGCATGTCTCGCCGACTCGTCGGCGCCTCCCCAAAGCCGAGGCGTCTCACGCCCCCTGGCTCTTCGGAGCCGTCTGCGTAGGTCTTCGCTTGCCTGATTTTGGATATGTCTGCGCTTTGCGCTCGCGCTAAGTGCTCGTTCACACAGCCGTCAAACGGCCCGTCGCGTCACCGTCACGGCGCCGGTTTTCGTCAGGGGAGAGGGTTTCCGAGTCGTTTTCTCCTCGAAAACGCGGGTTGACGGAAACGTAGAGCAATGCTCTACGTCGCCGTCAACCCGTTTTTGAGGAGAAAACGTCTCGAAAATCCTCTCCCTTGACGAAAACCGCTGCCGTGACGGTGACGCGACGGGCCGTTTGACGGCTGTGTGAACGAGCACTAACGGTCACCGCACAAGCGAAAAGTAACATTTGCTGTAGTGAGAATGAGTGTGCATGCTCAGCAATTTCGGTGAACATTTTTATTAAGAACCTGAAGGTAAACATACGACAGAAGTCTGTCTGGTTGGGTAATTAAACTGAGAAAACTTCTAAAGAACTCCTACCACAGTCAAAAAAGGAAAGGAGAAACCCGACGTTTCGCGGCCGACTCGGCTGCTTCCTCAGGGGTGACTGGGGCTACATTGCAGCGTCGTCTTACGCGGTTAACAACACGTCCTTCCGCGGAGCGCAGTCCATGCACATACACTGGGGGGAGGGCGCCCAGAGAACGATTGATGTTTTGAGCCGTTCTCTGTATATACCACGATTCAAGCAGAACTCTTTTCTTCCAGTTTGTCTCTCTTTCCACGATGGTCGCTTTGTCGAAGTTAATTCGGTGGTCACGCGTCTCGGAATGTTCGGCGACGGCACTCGGCTCTTTGTTCAGCTTACGGACATCGTTTACATGTTGTCTGAGCCGTTCCGGGAAGTTTTTTGTCTCGCCGATGTATGAACACTCGTCTCTCGTCTCGACCGTTCACTCTTCGGGAAACTTCCGTTCTGGCAAAGGGACACGGCTACAACGTATGTACGACGCCCCGTCTTCCGAAACTCGTCGCAGCTGTAGCGGAAGCCGTCCAGAGCGTGAGGCCAAGCGCCAGAGAAGAAATTAGACTAAAATCGATTGGGATACTTTCGAAATTACCGTTAAAAAGGGAAAATAACTTGACCGCAGAGGAGAGCCAGGCACTTCGAGAACTCCGACAAGATCGAAGCATCGTCATCCTCCCCGCCGACAAAGGTAACTCAACGGTGGTGTTGGACAGCCGGGACTATGACCGGAAGATTTCAGCTCTTTTGGAGGGGGAAACATATACGCAGCTAAGAAAGGATCCAACGAATCAAACTCAAACACAGCTAAACAAGCTGCTCGCCGAAATTTTCAAGAACCACCCAGATCTAAAACAGCTTTACCTACGGCTAATCTGCCGTAACGGCTCCGCACCGAGTTTCTACGGACTCCCCAAAATTCACAAACCTGACGTCCCTCTCCGACCGATTGTAGACTTCACTTCCTCTCCATGCCGAGCACTTTCAAATTTCCTACACCGAATCTTCGCCCCTCTCACCCGGAAAACCGCAACTCATGTCCGTGACTCCAGCCACTTCGTGCAGCTGGCGTCTGAGGTGAGCATCGACGAAGACGAGAGCATGGTCTCGTTCGACGTCGTCTCTTTGTTCACCAATGTCCCAGTACCCTTAGCGGTATCCTGTGCCCGTGCTGCCCTCGAGGATGACGCAAGCTTGAGTGAAAGAACTCCCCTCACTGTTGACGAGCTCTGCAGCTTACTGAAATTCTGCCTGTCGAGTACGTACTTCTCCTACAAGGGAACCATCTTCAGGCAAAACAGTGGAACCGCAATGGGAGCCTCCATCTCCGTCACAATGGCAAATCTGACCATGGAGCATATAGAAGAGAGAGCACTCAGCTCCTTCTTGCAGCGACCCAAGCTCTTTCTCCGCTACATGGACGATTGTTTTTGTGTCATGAAGACCTCCGAAATCGAAAACTTCAGACAGCACCTAAATTCCGTTCACCCAGCCATACAGTTCACGGCCGAGTGTGAACGCGACTGCACCCTTCCCTTTCTCGACGTCCAGGTGGCAAGAAAAGGGAATGGCTTGGAGTTCTCCGTTTACAGGAAGCCGACTCACACCGGCCGTTACCTTCAATACGATTCGTTTCATCCCGCCAGCCACAAGGCCTCGGTTGTGACCGCTCTTCTTCAGAGGGCCAAAAACGTATGCTCCAGTGACACCGAGCGCAGGAAAGAAGAGGCTTACGTGATTGCGGACCTCAGGAAAAACGGATAACCGAAAAACTTCATTCGGTCCGTCACCCGCCGCGCAGAGCAAAAGGGATTACGCAAATCCCAATCAGCATCAGCTGCCAGCTCTCAAAAACGCGTACCCGTTCCTTATTTTCAAGGAGCCAGCGAGGCGTTGGCGCGGATTTTCGGAAAAGAGGGGGTGCGCATCGGGGCACGTGCCTTCGTGCACGCTGGGCCGCCTCCTCCCCCGCCCTAAAGACCGGCCAACAATAGACAGAGCCCCCGGGGTCGTCTACCAAATCCCTTGCGCCGACTGCCCTTGTTCATACATCGGCGAGACGAAAAACTTCCCGGAACGGCTCAAACAACATGCAAACGATGTCCGGAAGCTGAACAAAGAGCGCCTTCTTTTTATGTAGCGGCAAGTTTTGATGTGCCGCTGACGAATCTCATTGGCCATTGCTCATATCCGGTTAACGGCGGCTTCCGGTCGCCATGTTATTCCTACTCCTCAACGACGCCGCGAGCCCGTGAAGGCTGCTCGCTGCACCGGCAGCATCTGCATTCACTCGAAAGCAGTCGCGAGTAGTTAGTTGAATGTTTCCGTGCGCATCTGCCTTCTTCTGCTTGTGCGAAGTGTTTCCTGCAGTCGACGACCCGTGAGCACTCTCGACAATGCCGGCGTGTAGCGCCTTGGGGTGCCCCGTGCAGTTGAGAAAAGGGTTGGTGATTTTTTCTGTGCCCCCCGGAAAGCACGACAAAACAAGGCCTGGAATGTGAGCACAAAATAGGAAGAAAGAACTTCAAGCCCACGAAGTCCAGCAAGCTGTGCAAGGTATGTTGTATTTTCCTTGTGCACAGAATCGTGAAAAATGCTAGTAGATTTATTCTCATTTCTTTTTAACCTGGTGAGGCGCATGAGAGCGCCCCACGCTTTCCGCAGTTTCGAAGTCCGAGTAAGCGCTTCTATCTTGACGACTTCATGGCTTTTTAATTGCGCACATCTGTCCGCCCGCTTTTCAGCACATACTGTATTTACGCGAACCACAGTCGTTTACAGTGCGTATTTTTCTACATTCACAACTCGCGCGTACTCTACTCATGCCGCGGTGCCAGCTTGTTGATAGGAGCTCAAGTGGAGGAATAAAAATTATTGTGCCTTGATTTATGCACATACATCCGGAGGATCCCTTGTGGCCTAATTTAATAGACCACTGTTCTCTATCTGTTACCGCATAAAAGCGCGTGCGTCGCTTTGGACGACATTGCTCAGTCGCATAGTCTCCTTGCTTCGTGGTGCTTCGCGGCTGGTTTAACAGAAAAACACACACCCGCATCTAGTGACTTTACGCTTTGTCGCACACTTTACCGGTTCTTAAGGATTGCATAGGATTATTCCAAGCATTTGCTTAAGAAATAAGCATGGCGTGATATGAGCCAGAATAGCGAGGATCTGCTCTCGTGTCCTATGGGTGATGATGATTTGTGGGGTTTAACGTCCCAAAACCAGTTCTATGAGAACATGACGTGAAAGAAATTATATAATAACAAAAAAAAGCTGCTCGCTTTGTGGTTCTGTGAATTTATTTATAAAGAGGCGTCGCTTAAACGTTTGTAGCTGTTTATATAATGGAAAGCACAAGCAGGAGAAAGTTGCCTATTTTGTGTCACGAATGTGTTGTTTGTACTTCTAATATTCTGCACGCTGTCAAAAATATCGACTTGTGCTCTGACAGTGCTGTATTTTGCAGCGTCATTTCACTGAGGACCAGTTTGAGCCTGCCATCTGAAAGAACTTCGGCATAAAGAAATTGAAATCCTCAGCTGTGCCGTCCATATTTTCCCACCGACTAGAGAAGCGCCCTAGAAAAGCACCACACCCACGAGGCGCTGGATTAAAGTTGATTTAGTTAAGATGTCACGTAAATTTGTGTTTCGTCTGTACACGACACGAGGCGGTTCCACGAATATGCGTTTGAGGCGATCACTTTGAGTAAGAATGTTATGATGTTTTTTAAGAATAGCTGATACCTTTGGCAGTGATTCTGAGTAAGTATTAAATTAGTCTTGTGTTCCCTGTTAGATGACTGATTTTTGAGAATTTCAGCGCGGTCAAGCATGTCGGCGCGATTTACAGCATCGTCAATTATTTTTTCCGGGTATTTTTGTTCGAGGAGGACCTTTTTCATTTGCGCACAATTATGATCGAAATCTTCTTTTTTTGAACATATGCGTTTAAATCGATGTGCTTGACTGTATGGGATGCCCGTCTTACAGTGCCGCACATGACTACTGTGAAAATGTAAGTATTGATTAGTGTCCGTTGGTTTCCTATAAAGGTTGGAAACCAACTTGTTATTCGAAAGCGACACAGTCACATCTAAGAAGTTTATGCTCTGCCTAGAGTATTGGTGAGAAAAAGAAATAGTCGGATGAGCAGAATTGAAGTTGGTGATGAATTGTAGTAGATCGGTTTCTCCGTGATGCCAAATTAAAAAGATATCATCTATTTAGCGCTTATAGTACAGTGGCTTTAAGTTGCGAGAACTCAGAAATTCTTCTTCAAGTACTGCCATAAAGATATTGGCATAATTAGGGCCAATTCTCGTTCCCATTGACGTTCCGCTCACTTGCACGTAGTGAGCGCCATCGAATTCAAAGTTGTTGAATTCGAGAATCAACTTCAGAAGTGTTCGGAGGGTATAACAGTCAACAGATTTATCAACCTGCGACTGTTCATAAGCTTTTAAGACCGCTCTGATTCCATCATCATGGGGAATATTAGTGTATAAAGAGGAGACGTCAAGTGTAACCAGTAGACAATTGGCAGGTACTGTAAGGTCGATAATGTCAGAAAGAAAATTGTTGGTGTCCTTTATGTAAGATGGATATGTAGGTGGGATGTGCCGAATTAGGTTATCAACGTATAGCGAAATGGCTTCAGTGACGGCGTCCAACCTTTTTGTACAAATTAAAGGAAACTTCAATTGTGACACGGCTAATGTCGTTTACCTGCTTGACTGCACTAAATGCAATCAACAATATATTGGTCAGACAGAAACACCTTTCCGAATACGATTTAATAATCACAAGTCACACGCAAAAACTTCCTTGAACCTGCCCCTGTCTAAGCATGTGCACCTTCCCGGCCATTCATTTAGCGACCTGAAGGTAATTATACTGGAATCGGGCTTTCGGACGCACCACGACCGCGAGGTTCGTGAGTCCTACCTCATTTATAAGTTCAAAGCCGCTACCTCGGGCATTAATGAAAACATGGGTAAACTCACATGTTTCCCGAGTGACTAGGGCATTGCTATTATGAGGAAGCAATTTCAAACAACTACAATGCGTTCTTTCACACTTTACTTCCTTGTTGAACTTTTTTTTTATATCTGTTAATTTATTTCCATTTTCCTTGCTTCATGGTTTATATTTTTCCATTACAAGACATTCTAGTCGATTCTAGCCAGCTATTTTTCAATAAATCAGCGTATTTGTGTGTGTGTGTGTGTGTGTGTGTGTGTGTTTTTTTTTTATTTTTTTATTTTTTATTAATCCTTCCTGCTGTGGTGATCACCATTTTTACAATGTGGAGTGGCTTTATAGTTGCGTTACAGGTAGTAGAATCCCTCGGGGTGTAAGTTTGTGTTTTAAAAAAGGAGTTTCATTACAACAGCTCCAGTAGGGTGAACAGCCCTTTAACTGTTAAATGAAGCAGGTAGCTTGTTAGCTTCGTGATTTGTCGACCGGAAGCAGAAAGGGGTTGTCGAAAACATGGTAACACGCGGGGTGCGTCAGTTAACAATTACGCCAGGGTTTATAAGAATTCACGAGTTCACTTCAAGGA